>CM046856.1:51655197-52855197 GCA_025617745.1 Heliocidaris erythrogramma | reverse complement strand
ATTTTTTTGATGATTCATTCCAAAAGGAGCTAAATCCTAAAATATTCATAAAAATATTAAAAATAGGTAAATCTTATCTAAATTTTGCACTGATGATCTAGCGTAGGAGCTACACCATATGCATAAAAATCTTTTTGAATGAACAAATCCCAAATGGCCATACTGGATTTACATGTAGCTCCTTTGGAATGAAACGATTTTGGATTTAGCTCCTTTTGGAATGAAACCTAAATTTGTAACCAATTTTTTTCAACTTTGAAAAAAAAATTATAATGCAATATAGTGCATTTGATTCCCATGTCTGAGATGTACATATATTATCTTTAGAAATCAATTTCAGTCAAAAATGGATTTAGCTCCTTTTGGAATTAAGCTCAAAATAAATGTGATTTCAGAAACTTCTTGAATCTAACATTGAGAAGGCTTACGGTTCACCATGTGGTTAGTCCTGAAAAGGACTGTTAGATAAAAAGAAGAAAGTGGAGAAAAGTTGAGAGGAGAAGAAATGGAAAGGCGAGATAGAAATTCAGAGAGAAGTAATCTTTCTTGAAAGTGTGAAGTTGAATCTACATGTACATGTATATCATACAGGGTACTGTACAATGCTAGAATGGCTGTGCAACTGAAATTTTATTTTAAAACAAGACATTATTCTTACCTCACTAATCCTTCGTAAACTTGATGCAAACATTCCTTGGCTTTTGGCAACGTCATCTTTTGTAGAAAAGCCCTCTCTTCTCTCTATCACCACCATGTTCTCTGTACAAATAATAACAAAGCAAAAACTGCTACAAACTCTTTCCGTTTTGTATGATTCCAGTCTCAACACCAACAACTTGTTCTGTGTGGGGTTTTTTTCCCCAAAAGTAGAAACAATAGAACAAGACTTTGTGATACAGTGTTGTAATTAGAAATGAGCACCCAAAGCAGCAAGCACAGGTGAAGATACATATTAAGCCCTCACAAAAACCTTGGGTATGCTTACAGAGAAAAATTGTATTTTTGACAGGATGCAACAAATTGAAAGCCATAACATTGTAACATACTTTTACACCAACATATGACAGAGGAAAGGGAGAGTTCCCCAAGTTTGCTTTGTTCTAAGAATAATATTGCGTCTTGCTCTGTATGATTCATTTTGATGAATACACGTCCATATTCCAGGCAATGACGTGGAAAAAACACATTATTGGTTGAAAGCCAAGGAAGTTTCTGAGACTCATAAAAACACACATTTTCAGGAAAATTACAGCAGTCTCATTCTCATTCATTCATGACATGACAATTGCTCCAGGCTTTATTTCATCAAATATCAAATAGGTTTAGAGTTAGGGTTGCAATTGGGTTTTAGGTTAGGTTTAGAGTTAGGGTTGCAATTGGGTTTTAGGTTAGGTTTAGAGTTAGGGTTGCAATTGGATTTTAGGTTAGGTTTAGAGTTAGGGTTGCAATTGGGTTTTAGGTAAGGTTTAGAGTTAGGGTTGCAATTGGGTTTTAGGTTAGGTTTAGAGTTAGGGTTGCAATTGGGTTTTAGGTTAGGTTTAGAGTTAGGGTTGCAATTGGGTTTTAGGTTAGGTTTAGAGTTAGCATTGCAATTGGGTTTTAGGTTAGGTTTAGAGTTAGGGGGTCAATCGGGTTTTAGGTTAGGTTTAGAGTTAGGGGGTCAATCGGGTTTTAGGTTAGGTTTAGAGTTAGGGTTGCAATTGGGTTTTAGGTTAGGTTTAGAGTTAGCATTGCAATTGGGTTTTAGGTTAGGTTTAGAGTTAGGGTTGCAATTGGGTTTTAGGTTAGGTTTAGAGTTAGGGCTGCAATTGGGTTTTACATTTTAGGTTAGGTTTAGAGTTAGGGCTGCAATTGGGTTTTACATTTTAGGTTAGGTTTAGGGTTAGGGTTGCAATTGGGTTTTAAGTTAGGTTTAGAGTTAGGGTTGCAATTGGGTTTTAGGTTAGGTTTAGAGTTAGGGTTCGATTGGGTTTTAGGTTAGGTTTAGAGTTAGGGTTGCAATTGGGTTTTAGGTTAGGTTTAGAGTTAGGGTTGCAATTGGGTTTTAGGTTAGGTTTAGAGTTAGGGTTCGATTGGGTTTTAGGTTAGGTTTAGAGTTAGGGTTGCAATTGGGTTTTAGGTTAGGTTTAGGGTTAGGGTTGCAATTGGGTTTTAGGTTAGGTTTAAAGTTAGGGTTCGATTGGGTTTTAGGTTAGGTTTAGGGTTAGGTATGGTGTTTGGTATAGAGTTGAAGTTATGAAATCGGTTCATTTAGAAAAGTGCTCATGAAGCAATTGTCACCTGAGCATGTATCGTAGAACCGCTTAATATCCATTGGAGAACAAAAAAATATTGTTCACCCCAAAAACCTTGCAAGTGTACCAATCACCTGAAAAAATAATTTATGTACTGCTTAAAAGTATAAAATCAAACTCAAAGAACTTTATCTGGCATTCTATAGGTCAACAGATTAGGAGTATGATGGAAATAAAGGATAACATGGAGATGCGTGCGCCGAAACGAACTCCGAGTTGGGTTCTGTGCGTCCCCATATCTTGGTGAGAGCGTACGGGTGCGTCGAGTAGTCTATTCACGAGTCGCTTTTAAGCTTATAAATAGAGAGTTTAATCAAACTTGCAATATCTCTTTATAGTTCTTTGAAGCCCATATTTTGAATATACATGTAGTATAATGACATGGAACCTCTATCATACAGAGCAAATATTTTTTGGTAATTGGTACCCTTTAACCAATGTACAACATAATCAATAGCCTACAATTTATTTCACATTATTATTACAGGAACTATGGTGGATAACCTAAGCGCTTCCTTATAAATTCTTTTTTCTTTATCTCTGGATCATGAACAAGTGATTTCATGTTATGTAGTTTTTTACCTGTTGATGAGAAATAAATAAAACTTGTATTGAATTAATGGATCAAAGTTTAAAGCTTTGAATCCAGTCTAAATATGAATCGAGAGGATTCTGCAAATCGCAGAGATTCTTGCTCATGAAAAGTATTAAAACCAATTTCGGTTTTCACCAGGACCATAAAAGACATGTTAAAAAATGAGCAATATGTATATGTTTCATGAATGATGCATGGAAGTACTAACATACTAGCCTCCTTTTCCACATGCCAAAACCAGAATAATTTCAGAGAAATATCATTAAGGCTTCTTTTTGAACCAGAAAAGTTGAATTAGAACAGGATCATGTACTGCAGTCTTGACAGCTAAGGATAGCGTTAAACCTATAAATGGAGTCGAAAGTAGAACAAATCTCAAGTTTCTCAAATACCTAAACATATGTAACATACTTGCACATATCCTATGATGTACAGTACCAGGATAAGTACAGTTGTATGACTCTACTATGTGGCACAGCAGTGATGGAAACAAATTGTTATTTCAATGCAAGTGTTCACATGTGACCTCCTGTGTCTAATCGTCTATCAAATACATGTAGGATGTACAAAAAACTTACCTTTGCCTGGTCTAGGGGGCGCCAATCTTGGTCCTGGAGCTGGTCTCTGAGGGCTAGGTCTGGCAGGTGGTGGAGGTACTATTTGGTTCCTGCCATTTGTAGGACAATACAGTGACTGAGGTCTCTGGACCTGACTCCTTCGATTCTCTCGTGACTGGACCCCCGCTTTGTTACCAGGCACATCAGGCAAGGGTCTGTCTGGGAAAGCACAGGACTTGCGGCGAGGAGTCTTGAACAGTTGGGACACTCTGTTCTTAAGGTGGGCCGTCTTTGAACGGCGCGGGATGCTCGGGTCAAGGGAGACGTCATCGAGGGATGAGTGGCGCGGAAGCGACTTGCTCCGCATCGAGGCACTGGTTCCTGCGTCATCGCTGTACAGACCATTCATGAGTGCAGGTAAACACATGTGAGTTGGCTCTGTTTCCCACTCAGCCTTCTTAGGATCCTGGTCTAGAACCGTGGACATACGAGGTGGGATAGGTGGAGGAGATTCATCATCATCTCCTGGGCTTCCTTCAGGCTGTGCATAGTCTCCAAATCCAGATTTGGGTTTTGTTCTTCGATCTATCGCTGGTCCATAAATGCTCTTATCTTTAAAAGATTCATCATTTCTGTAGCTTGCTAAAATAGCTGCTCCTTCAGACACTGATCTTGGAAGATTGTACTGAAATCTTACATCACTCTCATCACATGCTCCATTTTTCTGAGTTGTAACAACATCTATTATCTGACTATCTTTTGGCAAGAGGACAACCTCCTCAAAGTTTTCCTTTTTTAATTTCTCTTTCACACCTTTGTCCATGTCCCCATTTCCATTCTGTTCTGAGTTGCCTTTGCGAGGTGTCTTTGAATCTCTGTATAGCGAATCAGATGAGCTCCTGTGTTGTCGGTCTGAAGATTCCCTATCTAAACTTGCAAGGCTATCTTTCATCATGACTTCAGCTATGTGAGGTGTACGAGGGTTGTTCAGAGGTTCCAGGTCGGGCTGATGTGTCATCTGGATTACTAGAGGTTCTAACTCAGCACTTGACATGATTTTGTTCTGCTCCTTTGTCCTGGAGTCAGCATCACTTCCTGCTTCATTTTCCTCCACTTCCGAACAATCTTGCTCCATCCCTGTAAAATGACAATGTACGTTCACTGAGCAGTTGACTGTCACATCTGAGTTGGACTGTAGTCCTCCACTTGGGACAATGTTTACAGAGATATCATTCCTGACAGATGCCTTCCGCTGTAAAGGCACATTGGACTCTGAATCACTTTCGTCTCCCATCAGACCTCCAACACTCAGCTTCACATCTACATTGTTCCCTTTCCCTTCATCCCCACAGCGATTAGCCTGAACATTTAAAACAACGCTACCCAGCTCAAAGTTTTTGCCCACCGCGCTGCTCTTCTTGCGGTAAAGGCCAGTCTTTGGACGAGCTCCTTGCTTGTCAAAGACAGAAACACCATTGTATGAAGTCTGATCACTGGCAGACTCCCTATCCGACATGGGACT
Organism: Heliocidaris erythrogramma; assembly: GCA_025617745.1. Lineage (NCBI taxonomy): Eukaryota > Metazoa > Echinodermata > Echinoidea > Camarodonta > Echinometridae > Heliocidaris > Heliocidaris erythrogramma. The sequence continues at coordinate 52,850,229 of CM046856.1, read as the reverse complement.
ACTGCTGCCATTTTGCGAAACTCTCCCATTCGAACGTTCGTTTCCCCTTCCATGTTTACCAACGCTGTGATCCATATCACTCCCGGTATCACCATCCTGTCTCTCAAGGCCATTCCCATTCCTAATGTCACATCCATTGTGGTAAATACAATGGCCTGTCCTGCCATTCAACGAGGTCCTTTCTGGATCATTATCCAGTCTTGGTGGCTGCAGGTCACCATTGAAACTCTGCGCAACGGAAGGGTTCACCACAACACCATTCACCACATTCCTTTGATAACCTGGCAACACCTGTCCAACAGGATCTTCTTTAGGGGACTTGCTGCCCCCTCGTTTCAGTGTCCGCCTCATCCTTCCCATCAACCCTGTGGCTTCCTTTCTCCCGGATAATTCTCGAACATCGCGACTGTTGGTAGTTGGAAGCTTAGCCGAGGGCATTCTCACCTGAACATCAACCCCAGAGTTCCTGCAGATAATAGGGGAAACAGGAAAAAATTTGATTTATTCCTTGATTGAAAGAAAGAACATTACAGAAAAGATTTCTGCACAGAAAGGTCTTAAGAAGATAATGAAAATCTATGATCAATTTGACATAATAAACTGAAGAAAAAAAAACAAGGTCAAACAATGAAGTTTCTATTTCAAAAATGGGGTGATAAGCATCGATCTCTAACCAGTGGATAAAGCAACGCCCTCAACGTTCGATGCGACCCGAGGCAACATGTCGCCACGTTTGGAATCGCAGAAAAACACCGCTGCAGTACTATTTCAATACAATTTTATGCATTTTTATAATCAAATAATTCAGCACTGTAAGTTTTTTCCAAAAATTAACTTCAAAATTAGGATAAACAAGTGTACCCTTACAAATTCTAGAGGAGATTTAATGTGACAATTAGTATAATGTCTTTTTTAAAGCAAAAATCAAATCACGTATCTTTCGATTAGGAGTTCACTGTAATCGTACACAGCAGACTATGTCCCGCGCAGTCCCGCGTACTGCATTTGAGTGAGGGCTCATTTTGGTCGCGCGGCTGCATCAACTACTCGCATAGAGCCGTGCGTACGATGCGATATCCACGTAAGGTGGAGATCGATGGTGATAAGGCTATGCAACAACTTTAGAAAAGGAAATATCATAAAAATGGTGGTGCAATATGATGTAAAATTATGATTTATTATTTTGAAACAAACAATATTGTTGATGTAGTGTCTGTGAAGAATTATGCTCAATGGTACATTGTAAGACAGCAAATAGTTCGCACTCATTTCCTAACAGTTCACATATTGATGCTTTCACTTGCTCTACCTTTTCTCTCGATGGCTACCCGTTTTCATCCTGAGTCTTCTCAGATATTTGAATACAACAGTAACAACTTCCAATTTCACTAAATTTCAGGCGAATCAAAGATCATTCAGAGACAGCACACTATAAAATTTCTTACTGCAAGTCCTTCCACGTCGATTGAAAACTGAAGATATTACAATATTTATAGCTGTCCCATGGTGTACATGTATACCAAAGACAATTCATGCTCTAATCCTAGGAAACAACAAAACAATAACATGAGGATAGCGTACATGTTGTGATGTTGCTTAGTATGACAGTGAGTTTAATACCTAAAACATTAACTGACGTGACTATGTCATCATAGAATAATCTTAGATCAGCGGCCATAATAAATTACGATGATAAAGAAAGCGAAACTATGACAAGCAGCGACCGCATCAGTAAGGGTTTAGTCTACATAAAAGATCTGATGCATTTTATAATTAAGATGGAAATCTTCGAAGCCTGCTTTTTGTTGCCTTTGAAAAAGTGGGAAATAAAAAATTACAAACAGGTAGAATACCTTGCAATTTCCATATTAACCCTACTATTCATATAAGCATCTGGGACTAAATCAGGAAAACATACATTTTTAACATTCTTGTCCAGTCCTACTTACTAATGTTTCTTTCATAATCCATTCATTTTTGGGTTGTTAATGTGCTGTGGACTTCACAATAAATTTAACACTTTCGATCACAGAGCATTCAGGTTACAGCGCAATCTAACACATGCATTGAAGAAAAAAAACACTATAAGATCTGAAGAGAGGCTAATCCTGGGCTCAGAATCCTAGCAACAGTTTCTATTGCTCTTCAGCCTATGACAAATTGTACCGCTTGAATAGGCTTTCCACTTGCATCAAAACTAAAAGAGAAAATTAATTGCAGACAAAGAAAACCAGGAAGTGTTTTATGAATTCATATATACATGTATGTCTCCATTCAAAAAGGTCTATCTGAAAATCTGAATAATGAGAATAACCTTTAAAAAAAAATGTTTTCATACATGTACGATGTATGTCATGAGTACCTAGACTTGTAATAATAAAACTTTACAGTCACATAATCATGGACATGTTCAAAAACTGTTCTAGGGCAATCTTATTACCTACAGAAAGATTAGAAAGGAATGTTTGCAGTTTCACATACTACTGTATATCTTCATTTCAATATTAAGGATAGAGGTGTCGTAGTCGAGGTGTTTAATGGGTACCAGGTAGGATGCGATCTCATTGTGGTCGGATTAGCATGTGCGTGCTTGGAAACAGGCGACTGTCTGGAATGCTCCCCAGAGGAGTGGAGAATGTGCACTGTAATGTCCAGAATCGCAACTGAATCCAGTGACCGGGCTAATAATAGGGCTTTGGTCAGTTACAATGTATAACTGGTACGGTGCTATATAAGAAACAGCTATTATTATCATTACTGAATAAATAACTTTTCCTCTCATTTTTCATTTTGTTCCTTATTAAACCTCTTCTGTACCACAAATTTTTTTTGAACATTGATCATAAATGAATTTTCAAGAGTTGAATTTTTCCTCATAATGTATGTTTTATCGCTGTTAATTAGGTATGAAATTGCACCTATGGAATGGACTGTACACGAATGGTACATAATATCTGTTCATTTTTTAGGAAGAAAAATGCGGTCATTCTTTATAATCAAATTATATTGTTTCATACTAAAACGGCATGGATTTAGTTAATCCCCATATCCTCATTAATCATCAGTATCCTTATTCAAGAAGAATATATATAGTCAAACCTGTTTTAGCGACCACCTGTATAGAAAGACCACCAGTCTATAAAGACAACAAATTTTGTTTCCCCTGAACAGTGTTTCTCATTGAAAAGTGTATTAAACGAACCTGTACATAAAGACCACCTGCTCATACAGACCGCTTTTCTTGTCTCCTTTGAGTGGTCTTTATACAGGTTTCACTGTATATGACTTTGAAATCAAGAACAAACAGGAATATAACAAAAAACATACTATGGGATAGGTTTGGAGTTAGGGGGGGGGGCTTGTTTGTGACGCAGGTATTAAAGTGCTTTGGCTTGCATACACAGAGCAAACCCCCCTCATCTAAAATCAAATTACAGGCGCATGGGCCAAATCAATAGCAGCGCCATTCAGGGTTGTATACAGGTGTGGGTGGGTGGACAAACGTGATCTTAGGGATGTTTGGGAGCTGTCGATGGCGTGAAATGAGCCGCGGTGAGGTGCAGGCACATTTAAAGAGATAGTTGAGCTCTGGTCAATGTGAAAAGTAATTTGTGAGCTTTTTCATTCTTTTTACATATCAATTATTAAACATGCGGAAGAGTATCATAATTTAGAAATGTCGCCTGAAAGGATCACCGCATTTCACATCCCCTAGTATGTATATATTTGAAATATGACCAGAATTAGAAAAAGCTGGACCAAACTTTCATACCACTTGTAAGTAGTCCTACATACCCATTTCTGTGTGCAGTGCTGTTCATTCTATTTGATTTCCAATACAATTTAATCAATTTCATATCACTTTGATGATTCCAAAACCTCAAAACGCACAATTATTTTCATGTACTACATAGTACATAATCTACATTTCTCAGTTGTATCGAACACACTGGAATGGCATTCAAGACTCAACCTTCTCTTTAAAGCTCGAAATAACCATGTCTCTTTCTAAGCTCCATAAAAGCAAGGATGCTAGCTCCTGCAAAGCTCCAGGGCAAACAACATCATCAGCACAGCTCCGCAATCACTCCAAGATGTCGCTTCAGATTAAAAAGGGGATAACGCATCACTCAGGCGTTTTTTCCACCAAAATAAAAGAGCTTTTACAAGACTAACAAAAGAAAATTTTCAGAATAATCAAATGTGACTACTATTAAAGAAAATACTGATCATAATCCATTAGCCCACATGTAAAAATGGAATATCCTTTTGTGGGTATATTTTTTTAATGACATGTATATATTTTCTCTATTCATATACAGTAACAATTACATGCACCAATGACATGCTAATCCATACAATAAATAACAATTTAGTCTTTCCCCCAAAATCATTGTGCACAATCTTGTACATACATGTACATATGCTTAAAAATTTGTAAACCTATCATAAAGAAGCATAGAGGTGGATTTATACTAGTATTCATGAAAGCTCATACTTGAAAACTGTGTGACAATGAAAATGGATTAATTTTTTTTTTTTTTTACGGAAGTCAAAATTTCATAATCTGAAGTAGAAAAAAAATTATTTGTGGATCAATTTTCTGATGACTAAAACCTTTAAATTTGATTATTATTCTTTTTCCACACTGAGTCACCACATAGACATACATGTATCATATATTAAATACATGTATATCAAATTCAGGAATTGACTTGTTTCATTTTAAGATGGTACAAACCTGGTACTTCCAGGTAAACTGACCTTTGACCCTTGATCCTTCACAAAATATCCAAAAAATATGATGCATACAAGTACTACTACAGTATGTGTACCAAGTTAAAAAAGTTAAAGATCACTGTTTTATAAACGATTAATGACATTGTATCTCAAAAGATACATTATAAGGGAATGGGTTGGATGCATGTGAATGCCAACGAGAGATAAATGGGGACCAAGAAAATAATAAAAATAATAATTATAATAATAAAATTTTTTTATAGTGCCTTAAGTACTTTACAGTCTAAACTATTATCGGTCATTAGATTAAATTACGATTCTGCACATAAAAGTGCACATTCTCCACTCCACTTGGGAGCAATCCAGCCTGGCGAACATTTTACAGGTGCACGTACATGTATATGCTAATCCAGGAACAATGACATTTCCATCCTACCAGCAATTAGGACCATGCTACCAGGTACCCACTGATCACCTGGGTGGAGAGGAGCAATGTAGATAAAATGCCTTGCTCAAGGACATAAGTGCCAAGCCGGGGTTCGAATAACACAGAGACATTTCCCTGGATAGGCAACCCAAAAACATAATGGCTCCTATGCTATACTCTACCTTCAGAGATGGAAGCATAGAAATGACACATAATGACACATCGCATCTTGTCCATTTCAAGTGCAGCTTTCTCATAACCCCAACCGACTGACTACTGCATGTTTGGGTAGGCCTACATTCGAGCGATCGTTCCAGTTCCAGCAAAGCCTCCGTAATGCCTCAATTCGCCTCACACCTACCAATTTGTACTAATGGGACAGGCAAAATAAGCATGCTCAGATTACACTTGACTCAGTCTCATGCCCGCACATGCTTCGACTTCGACTGCACACGAAATGTAGTCTTGATTTGAGGTCTGTGAAAGTCACCAAGTAATGGAAATCAAAGAGCGCGGTAAATTAGGCATGGAATCGGTTTCCTTATAATCAGTGGTGCATATTCATACGTGTAGATCCAATATTTTTATCAAAATGGTTGCTCTACTCTCAATAATACCTCTCAATTTGCAAATTGCCTAATTGCATTGCAATTTCATTAAAAAAATTGAATTTATTCTAGCCCAAAATTTCCTTGCATAAATAGAAATTTGGTTCTAGTATGCCCTTGGTTTGGCCCTTGGTGGTGACTGATTTTTATTCTGGATCGATATATTTACATGCACATGTACATGTAGTTCAAGAACTTCTGCGACAGAGATTAAAAACATAGAGAGACACACAATAAATCAAAACGTTTAAAATATTTTGCATATTCTTCAGGAAATGATACTTCACTACATCATTTCATGCATTTTTCATACAGAAGTATCCTTTCCTGAAGAAGCCTTATAGGTGAAATATTGAACTTTTTGTGTCTAAAGGTTTGATTTATTCTTTGTCTCTCTATATCTACATGTATACATGTATAAATATTGCTGAATTATACTTTTCATTTAATTTTTAATTTTACTGTCAGGCCTTTGCGAAACATCACATCCTACTTGTAAATGAATACATTAGCATGTGTGAACTGTTAGATTAAGATCCCTTGAAAACTAATTGTAAATGAAAATTGCAATGTAGTATACTGTACAATGTACATGCAGTACCTGCACAGCAAAGTAAAGATATTATGTATTATTTCATTTGAGTGTAATCTTTTTTTAAATGATGAGCAACCACAAAGCAATCCCAAAATAATCCCAAACCTCTGATGTCAAAAAGTGAAGAAAAGAAAAAGTCTCGACTCACAGCTAACAATCATCCATTCGATTAACTGAAAGGGAACAATCTACATTCTAGGCAAACAATCTGGAATAATTGGCCTGGTCTCAATGAAGATGTGCAGCACTTAGGAGACAGGATAATCCCTTATCAAAGCCCAATTCTGGTCTAGAATGACAGATTTTTGAATGATGTTTGACTGATGCGGTACATGTACATGTAATTCTATACCATGCTTGAGAGCTATTGACAAGAAATGAGATTGGAAGAAATGAAAGAGGGGTAAAATGCTGGCCACGTCGTCGATGTACATGCACACCCTTTAGCCCACACCTGTGGCAACCCTTAGTTCAAGCAGGGAGCTGTAAATAGAAGGAGTGGAAACTCTTGTAAAATTATGCAAACGTATTCGTGATTTCTAAAGCTTAACAATGGATGTGTAACATTCCACTTGGCTTTGAAGTTCCATGCGTGGTGCCGCTCTTCCACCGCGGGGAAATTCGGAGGCCAGGTACCAGTTTCGCATTTATCAAATTACCGGCCAAATTTCAGTGTAAATTGTAAAATTTATGTGGGGATTGTGTTGGGAATAGTGCATCGAACAATTTTTCAAATTTAGTACTCCGCTCTTCCTATAATTTGTGTGCCAGCGTCGGTAAAAGGAAAATTAAATCCTCACAAAAACTCCATATTTTAGGATATTCCGGTCATCTCCGGTCGTTTTAATGTCCCGCCGTTTAATCTTTGATTTACAATATTCGATATAAAGTACTTTGCTAGTGCGCACATTAGCGCACATTTCGTATTTTTGCAGTTGAAAAAAGGTATGAAATTACATAAGTTTGTGTTTGCTCGTTCAACTCATTACACATTCGACAATTGATGAGAAATCATTGAAAGGGACAGCGAACAGTTGCTGAGATACCATTTTCTGATGCAGGAGTTTGAAACCCTGATAATTCATGCGCTCTTTTATCTAACCACCTGGTCAACAGTTGCGGAGTAGCGCATAACTATTCGGCGGCGGCGGCGCCGAGCATGGGATCAAAGGGGAGCAGCTTGTTTCCACTCCTTCTATTTACAGCTCCCTGGTTCAAGGTATCCATCAAGTACATGCAACATAACACACCTGGGTCGAGAGTGGCAAATGTCCTGCAAATGGCCTTTGGTTGAAACCACTGCATCACGACACCTCAGTTGTAGCCAGTCAACTGTAGGACCTACCCCTTTCAAACCAAAGGCAAAGTTTCTGTGCAAGGTAACCTAATGCAGTCCTCAGAGAAACCTCCACTTTCTGTCCATGTTCTATATAAAAGGGAACTGCAAAATTTCCCTTGATCACACACACAAATACAACTTATCACATCACATCATCAAAATCAACATCAAAACACCATTCATTGTCGAATTCCCGTTCTCGTTCACCGTAATTTTGGCAAATGTTATGATCCCCCCTCCCATGAAAAAAGTATGGCAGTTCCTTATTTCTTTATCAACATCATCACCACTGAAACTATCTTTAATTCAACAATGATTCCGAAAATTCTGTGTGGCAATCACATCCAAACCGTGAACTACAGGGATGGTTTAATTTTATTGGAGTGTGAACAGCCCCCTTAAAATAAGATGAAGCGCAAGCGCATGAACATAACCATGGAAACTTTATCCCTCTAATGAAAATTAAGTAATGGGAGATCAAAATATGATTCTATAAATGCTATGTGGGAATCACATTCAAATCCAATGGCAGTAAACCTGAAACACAAAGATGTGTTTATTTTATTTGATTGTGAACAGCCCCCCTTATAATAAGACGAATCGCAAAAGTGGGAACATACCCATGGCAACCTTATCCCTCCGATGAAAATTGGAGGAGTAATGGGAGATGGGAAGGCTTTCCATAACGTTGATCATCTAGAATCGCTAAGTAGCTTACAGACCTCCTTTTGAATAAACCATCCCCACGTCTCCATGAATTTTAAGAGACACCGATATTCTTGTTCAAACTTGGCTACACTTCTACGCCAAAGATTAGAGGTAACATTCAATCTCTTTCAAGTATTCCTGCTCCAAAAAGAAACAAATACTCCAATCTATTTTCTTTTTAAGGAGGAGGAAGAGAGGGGCAGGGTTACAACTTTGAAGTCTGATCATCACTTGAGACAGATAATAGGAAGTCCTTGCAGAACATGCAACAAATCTTCTTTACTTTCTCAAAACAAAGAAAAAATATATATAAAACAAGGATTTCTAAAATACCAGTTACAAAGCAATATTCTGAACCCCCCCCCCCCCCAATCAAGAAAACAAACAAAATATTATAATAATAACATACATGTAGAACTGAACTCTATGCTACAATATATCGGCCTACAAAACATATTACATGTAGAAGTCTATTATTAAAAACAATAATGTAAAAAATAAACCATTGTTCTGCTGCACAGTAGTAACCCAGGTTGGTCCACAAAGGATTTAACATGTAACAGCGACAGATTTGAATTCTGAAATTACAGGTTAAAATTTAACAAATAATCTTTTTCAACTGAAATTATTCATGTAAATTACCCTGGTAGTCACAAAAACTTTGTTTGAAAATACTTCAAAATATGGCCGAGATTGCACCAGACATCCTCTGAGAACCGCAGAGCTTTAAACGGGCACTGCATCCCTGCGGCGTGCGACTTTGCGGGCATCAGTTTATAAATACTCCTTCTTAGTTGCGATTTTACATGTACATATTTGAATTTTTGTTTGTGGACCATCCTGAGTAACGTACAATGTACAACCCTGTACACATGTACATGTACATGTGGAGGTGTTGTGGATCAGTGGATAAGTCCCTGGACTGTGAACCACGAGGTCCGGGGTTCGAATCCCACCGCAGCACTAGCGTCCTTTGGCAAGACGTTAATCTACATTTGCCACTCTCCACCCAGGTGTTAAATGGGTACCCGGTAGGATGTGAAAGTTAATGTCGTTTGCTTAGCATGTGGCGCTTTACAGCGACTGGCTGGAATACTCCCCAGGGAGCGGATAAAGTGCACACATTGTGTGCGGGCATGTCAGAATCCAATGACCGGGGTAATAATATATCTGTAAAGCGCTCAGAAACACAACCATGTATTAGGCGCTATATAAAAGCGGAATATTATTATTATTATTATGTATTTCTTAGTATCTTGGGGTATACTTTACTCTTCACTTTCTTTACAAAGAGATTATATTGAATGCAAAGCTCGAGAACACAACACAGCTCTGTATAGCAATGCTTGCCTTGAACCCAGCCATGAAAACAGTGCCTAGAAGACTACTTTCAAAGTGCTTCTTCCTATTGATTCCCCAATTAATCTTCTATTCAACTCCAAAGGCAAGACGGGTGGAAAATGGCAAATTAAATTGGTAGGCTACCAGATTGACAGGGTTACCCCCAAACACCTCTAATCAATTTTTAATACGCTGACGCACACTTGAATTACTCTGCCTTGGATATCCAATAAAGATCTTGGCTCGGCTCACGGTGCTATGCAAAGTGACCTTGATTTAGGCCGGAAAATGTGAGAATGCATGGATTAAACCCATTAGATCTTTATATTCGTTTTTTTCTTGTGTATTTTCCCAAAGTTCTGCTTTCTACCTTCCATGTACATAGACATGTACATTGTATGCATTGAATGTTCACAGTGTAGATTTTATGAAGCCTACGTGTAGTTCATATTCATTTGTATGTATTGTCAATTACATTGTATATGAAAATGTAACAAATATGGTCACACAAACACATATTTACTGGTACTTATTAATGTACAGTAACATTGTGTCAAAATTACAGTAAGGTTCTCATTTTACATGTACATGAAAACAGGTGATCATGGCTATAATGTACACCCCTTTTAAAATGGAAGCTTGGCCAAAGTAGAGGGGGAAATACATGTATGATGTTTTGTATTTATGCACATGGGAACATTTGCATCGATAGAAGCTGTGCTATAAACAGATGTAAATGTATATTGTATACTTTTTTATCATCACCACTTAATGAACGAAAAATGTATTTTTTTTATAATCATGTATACATGATTACATGTAGGTAACATGAAGGTCATAGTAAATATTGGTTATAATTTCTTTTATCTTCTTGTTTTCAATCTAAAATTGACCGGCCTACACTACATTACTAAAGTTGAAATACCGGTAGAGACTAGAGAGAGTATTTTGTAATAAAAGTAAACATTGCAAAATAGTATCCTGTGGGAGTGGGAGTGTATATAATTACAACATGCAGTATGTAAACATGAGCTATTCTTCACTCTTTTTTCTTTCTGTCTCAGAAATCAGAAATAGAATATGATGAGTCATAATTGTACAGGACACAGTGGTTGGTGACGAAAGCAAGCAACTGTTTGATTTGTGCCAGCGACTAGGAAACTTGAAACCGAACAGAGCACAAGTCTGATCATTTCTCTTTCAAAAACTCACATTATGACGTCTATTTTGGGACCTGTACATGAGCAGCGTTTCCCGATTTATTTTTCTGCCTAAATTTAAACACACAGCCACAGGTACACTAATATTCACATGATTGTGCGGAGTCAGGAAAAAAATATTGCTGGAGCAATTTGCCTCAGGAGAGCTCGAAAATAGCACTTGCAATTCTTAAAAAGAACTTTGTTTCAGAAAAGCCAAACACAAATAAAATATATAATTTTTGAAACCACATTTAGGAAAACTTACTTTTCTAATAATATGAAGTATTAAAAAATGAGCTCCCTTGGACAATAAAAGGGGTTTTTTTTTAATAATGTAAAGACTAGGAAGTTCACTAACACAGAGTACTGAAGGCTTACATGTTGGAAAAGCAAGGAATAAGATTCACAAAACTGGCCATAAATTAAAGCTTCTGTTAGAGAAGATAGAGTACCCAGTGAAGAAATGGTCAGACAAACATTAAGACCAATGACAAATTCACAGACCACAATGGACAAACAGTTAAAAAAGAAACATTTATTGCAGTGTCACCCTAGATCTCTTTTCTCAATAGACCGCTTCGGTAATGTATGCAATTTTTATACATACATGTACATGTACCTTTTAAACAAAGGTTGTTCTTGACAACCTGAAAGCTTGCCGGAAGCTTGCCAGACATAGCAACAAGTAATGTATGCAAACTGGATTCCAAGCATTGAGGCTCATTTATAATTTATAAAAAGCAGGTTAATGGAATAGCTCATCACTAGGTGCTCAGAGAAGAAATGGGCATAAATTTGAATACATTACAGAACCTGTCTATTCTCATGGAACCAGCTTGAACCAAGAAGACAACAAGCCTCATCAAAAATAACTGATAATAATTATGTATGTCACATTTATGATCAAAGGCAAACCTTTTTGTATTTAACTTGTTCTGAGTAAAAAAAATGAAATAAAAATGACTGAATTATCCACACAAAATGTTGAACTGCAAAAATGTGTATTCATACATTAGAAATATTTGGCCCATACGCTCTTTTGAAGAAGAAAAAAATTGAAACCGGATTCTGGGTCTAAAGTCTTTCTTTTTTTTTTCTTTTGTTAATGAGAAAGTCCACCCTGATTACAAGTTGATTTTAAATGAAGCAGAAATATGAAAGAAACAGTGAAGGTTTGAGCAAAATACAATAAGAAATAAGAAAGTTATGACTTTTTTAAAGTTGTAATCAATTCAATACAAATTGGCAACTCTACGTATCTTGCGAGCTCCTCTCCCAATTGCCCTATACCCAAAAAATCATTAATTTTCATGTTCTCGAAAGAAAATATTCAACCATACAAGCACCTAAGAGATATAATCATTGCTCATTTGTTTTTACACAAAACCCGTAGCTGTCCAAAGCAAATGGGAAAGGACCTCGCAAGATACATCAGGGAGTATCATGCAGTTGCCAATTTGTGCTTGATTAATTAATAATAATAACTAGAAATGTGCATTGCTGGGGCCGCGCAATGCTAAATGTATCCCCCGGCACTGGCAGCAATTTGAAGGAGGGACAAAGACCCTCCCCCATCCCCTCCCTCAAACAAAAGGATGGTGTAGAAATTAGATGTGTAGGTTTCACTAAGACACATCTTCATATAAAATTTGAAAGAAATGTGTTGAGAGATATACCAAGATACATCTCCATAAAAAATTTGAAAGAAATCCATCAAGAAATGTGGCCTGCAGAGTGCACTCACGCCATGCCCTGAAGTATGACCTTTGACCCTATAAAAGACGGAACACTGGTGGCAGCATCACCAAAAACTATAGACACCTTCATGCAAAATTTGAACGAAATCCGTCAAGAAATGCAGAAGTAAGAGTGCAAGAAATGGAAAAATGACCTTTGACCCTATAAAGGACGGAACAATGAGGGCAGCATCACCAAAAATTAAATATGTGTAGATTGTACCAAGATACATCTCCATACAAAATTTGAAAGAAATCCATCAAGAAATGTGGCCTGCAGAGTGCACTCACGCCATGCCCTGAAGTATGACCTTTGACCCTATAAAAGACGGAACACTGGTGGCAGCATCACCAAAAACTATAGGTTTTTAGATTACACCAAGAGACACCTTCATGCAAAATTTGAACGAAATCCGTCAAGAAATGCAGAAGAGTGCAAGAAATGGAAAAATGACCTTTGACCCTATATAAAGGACGGAACAATGAGGGCAGCATCACCAAAAATTAAATATGTGTAGATTATACCAAGATACATCTCCATACAAACTTTGAATGAAATCCGTCAAGAAATGCAGAAGTAAGAGTGCACAAAAGGGACAAATGAGCTTTGACCCTATAAAAGACGGAACAATGAGGGCAGCATCACCAAACAGTAAAGATGTGTAGATTATACCAAGATACATGTCCATACAAAATTTGAAAGAAATCCATCAAGAAATGTGGCCTGCAGAGTGAACTCACGCCATCCCTTGAAATATGACCTTTGACCCTATAAAAGACGGGACACTGGTGGCAGCATCACCAAAAAGTACAGATTTTAAGATTACACCAAGGGACACCTTCATGCAAAATTTGAACGAAATCCGTTGAGAAATGCAGAAGTAAGAGTGCAAGAAATGGAAAAATGACCTTTGACCCTATAAAGGACGGAACAATGAGGGCAGCATCACCAAAAATTAAACATGTGTAGATTATACCAAGATACATCTCCATACAAAATTTGAACAAAATCCGTTGAGAAATGTGACCGCTAGAGCGCACACAAACTATCCCCAAAAATATGGCCTTTTACCCTATAAAAGACGGAACACTGGGGGCAGCATCACCAGAAACTATAGGGGTCCAGATTTTACCAAGATACACGTCCACAGGAAGTCTGAAAGAAATTCGTCGAGAAATGTGACCGCTAGAGCGGCGGCGGCGGCGGCGGCGAAACGCTGCTGAATCCAAAGTATCCTCCGGCATACTGCCGGGGGATACAATAATATTGGATATTTATATAGCGCTCATATCTACCATGAATGGTGCTCAAGGTGTTCCAATATTACCCCGGATCTAGCTTGGCTACCGATTTCGGTGCTCACAGCATTCAAGGAATTAATTCCTGCCGGTACCCATTTAACACCTGGGTGGAGAGTGGCAAATGTAGATTAATGTCTTGCCAAAGAACAGTAGTGCCGCGCCGGGGTTCGAACCCACGACCTTTCCATCTCCAGTCCAGTGTTTAAACCACTCAACTACGACACCTCTACACTTCAACTTCAAAAATTCATAACTTTTTTATTTCCTATCTGATTTTGCTCAAATTTTTTCTCTATTCTGTTTCTCTCATTTTCTTCTTGTATTAAAATCAACTGTGAGTACCAAGGTTGACTTCCCCTTTAACTTTTTTGATTTTCAAAAAAATGAAAGTGGCTGAATTATCCATGCACAATTTTACACTTCTAGACATACATCATAAAGTGGAAATATTTGTCCCATAATCTCAAAGAGCTCTGTTAATTACAGATAGATGTTTCATTTCCCTTGTATTTCTTTCTTTTCTTTATGTAGGCACTTGGACAGAAAATATCAAAATCTCCCACTGTTATTTTTTTAGAGAAAGAGTCACTATTTGTTATTTGTTATCTTTATTATCTTGATACCCCATGCATTTTTGATGGATCTTTTGCCAGAGCACAAGAATCATAAATATTATCCTTTCAAAAACATAAAATTGTACATGTACATGTAGTTACTGCTACTATGGTGAGGTCAGGTGGGATGAGATGTCCCCCCCCCCCCCAAAAAAAAAAATGAATGGGAGATCTATGATAAATCATAGGGCACGAACAAGTGACAAAATGACTACATGTATTAAAGGCTACAGCATCATAAATAGGCACACGGTACGCAGACATTTGTTTACAAGCCTGAGAGCTGCTTGTAATTGTAGCTTCATACATTAACACAGTGTCTGACAGCCGAAGAGCACTCTTCAAGCCTCTTCACGAAGCCGACAAAAATTAAAACGTTCGATATGAACCCACTGTCCGAGTGCACAGTAAAATAATGTAAGGTCCCACATACAAGGAGCACGCTGAAAAAATTGAAATCATAGCAGGGGTCACACAGGGATTTATTCATGTGATCCTATTACTTGTAATTCACTATTGATCTAATGGAGACAGGATAGTAAATCGACAGGCTATATGCAGATTGCTACTTTATACGACATGGAGTGTACATGTAGATCATTTATTTGCAAACCACAAAAGAGCTATCGACCAAAATTAGTCCATAATTGTACGGGAGGCGGAAATAACATGGACATACATGTAATCTCTGATTGAAATATCTCTCACCCCAAACACGAGAAATTTGAAGAGAATTAGAACACATTTTGTGTTGCCCAGCTGATTCTGCACAGTCGACTAATACTGGCTGTACCCGTAAATTTGCCTGGCTAATTCTGCAAAGTCTGTTTTATATTTCACTTTTCTTTGATACTTTGAAACTGATACTTTTGATCCTAAAATTTCACACAGGTGTGATATTCCTAAAGTTTAAGATTTTATTATTTTTTTTTTTTAGATAGGTGCTGGCTTGCAAATGCATGAAACTACCTTTAAGAAGCAAACTTGCTCAGTCAAAAAAGGTGTTGTGGTCTGGTGGATACATCACCGGACTGTGGATCTTATGGTTCGTGGATCTTATGGTTCGTGGATCTTATGGTTCGTGGTTCGAGTCCCGCCACGGCACTAATGTCCTTTGGCAAGACATTAAGCTATATTTGCCACTCTCCACCCAGGTGTAGTAAATGGGTACGTGGTAGGAATTTATTCCTTGAATGCTTTCAGCGCCTTAGGGCAGCTGGGCTAAAGCCAGGGTAATAATACTCCTTTGTAGGCGCCTTGAGCATCCTCTGGGATGGATACAATACAATTGTAGCTATTATTATTATTATTATTCAAACCAAGAGCAGACCTACACATACTTTGCAATTTAGTAACTGCCTGATAAGAGGACACACAACCTATGTACACACAATAGGAAAAACCAAGGAGGCATGCATCAACAATGGTAACTGCCTGCTAAACCATCATGAATTTTAAAAAAATAATCAGATACCCAATTAACTTTTTAAAAATTAACACTCCCTGAAACAAGAGACACATAATTGTGAAAAATCCAGACTTTTTGAAGTACATGTGAACTTTAGGAACAAAACTATAGAAAATTGTTCTTTGCTCCTTGAAGTTTTTTAGTCACACATTTTATACCAACAGTGGGTAATGTGATTTACATGGATGTATCTTTAACTTTGTACTATAAAGTGGAAACCAAGCTAGCCAAAGTAAATCCTCAATCTGTTTGATCAGGCAAAGCACACAGGAAGGAAAACCCACAGCATGTTCACAGCATTTTCCATTCCTAGTATGTTATGCTATGTTATGCTATAGATTTCAATAAATGCCCCTGTAGGGCAACAAATTGATGGTCTTAAAGGGAATCTTGAGTTCTGGGAAAGGTAAAAAATAATTTGTGAGCTTTCTCATTCTTTTTTATGTGTTAGTTTGGCAGATTATCATAGTACCGGTAGATACATGTATGTCCCCTGAAAAGGATTGCTCTTCAAATGCTCTCACATTCAAAATATGACAAAATATGACAAGGTGTAGTAAGTGGGTATGGGGTAATAATATGCAGGGCCCTCAGGGAGAACAGTACATGTATTTAGTACTGATGAGGCTACCCTGGGTAAACAAGACATGTATTATTATCTATATAGGGCATTTTAGCTGCAAAATAAAAAGCCTATTTTTACGCACTACTCCGAATCCGTCACCGGAGCGGGCAATATTTGCCATATTGCCCTCTTCCGGGTTTTCCCCATAGACCACTGTACTAAAAAAGAGGGCAATATTTTGCCATATTCCACCCTTTTGTGTCAGTGCGCTTATCACAGTGCATATGCGCAGTATTGAGTACGCGCAATAATGTGTACAAGAGGCTTAAACAATAGATACGCGCTGTGACAATTTATGTCACAATTGCTTTGCCAAGATTACATACCTCATATATATATGAATAACCTGAAATCAGAGGGTCTGACAAGCAAACAGACGTGTCTGCCATTGCTACAAAATAGGCATATGCATGATATAGGTAATAATAATATTGACTGGCTCTACTTTCAGGGAATATCGAAAATGTTGCCCTTAAAAGAACCATATTGCCCTCGTCTACGACTCGGGGCAATATGATTATGTTGCGGGCAACATATTCGATATCCCCCTCAAGGCCAGTCAATATTATATAATTATTATATTATTATATAGAAACTGCTGAAATGTTTGGGCCGAACATTTGTGTGCAGTCCCATACATTTCTGTGTGCAGTGCATGTGACTCTCCGCAGGATTGAGTCAATTTCTTATCATTTTGGTGATTCCAAAACCTTACAGCATACATCAATTCTTATTTGCTATCAACCTTTCCCAATAGACCGCTTCTGTAATGTACCGGTATACAAATTTATGCCCATATATTCTCTGAGCACCTAGTGACGAGCTATTCCATGAACCTGCTTTTTATAAATGAGCCTCAATGCTTGGAATCCAGTTTGCATACATTATTTGTTGCTATGTCCGACAAGCTTTCAGGTTGTCAAGAATAACCTTTGTTTGAAATGTATGCATAAAATTTGCATACATTACCGAAGCGGTCTATTGCTTTGAGACAGTTTCTTTCACAATTTAATCTCATGACCAGAACTCATCTTCATCTTTAAACAAATTATCTGTAAACTCTCAGGTACGAGCATTGGACTCTTATTTTACCTATATTTTACCAATACTGACGGCATTTCAACGTTATTTTAGTATTTTACCAATATTTCCATTCGTCATGACTTGAATACGACAATATTCATGTCATTGAATGACCACTTTACTGTATAACCATTTTTGCACAATGTGAATTTTGCATAAACAACACGAAAGGAATCATTTATATAATAATGACTGGCCTTGAGGGGGACATCGAATATGTTGCCTGCAAAAGAATATTGCCCCGAGTCGAAGACGAGGGCAATATGGTTCTTTTAAGGGCAACATTTTCGATATTCCCGAAAGTACATGTATAGCCAGTCAATATTATTATTATTATTATACTATCTTGTAGCAATGACGGACACGTCTGTTTGCCTGTCGGTTTCTCTGATTTCATTATTCATGCAGGTATGTAATCTGGGCCAAGCAATTGTGACATATTTTGTTACCGCACGTATCCATTGTTTAAGCCTACACTTTAACCCGTACATAATACTGCGCGTATGCACTTTAATAAAAGCGCACTGACAAGAAATACTCGGGCTCAATGTTGACCGCACTTTTTGTACACAAATTGAATGGTGAAACCAGGAAGAGGGAAAATATCAGGGAATGATGACCGCTCAGAACTAGGTCATTCACGGACCGCGCAAAATAAGAATTTTAATTGCCCTGTAAAAATAACCCATAGGTAATACTGGCCTATATATTTGCAAATTTTAATTGATTCTAGCCTCTTAATATTGTCATAGAACGTCTGATTTCATGCCAGATTCTTCAATAGGATCTTTATCATCTTGACCAAGTGAAATTTGAATCAGGTCAGCCTGTTTTAGGCCAGCGATCTTGCTCCTGTCCAGCACACATACATGTACAGTATGTGCTAGAGATCACACACTTGCTATGGGAGGCAATTCTTCGGCGGTGCGCATGTACATGTACGGAGTTAACTCCAGGAAGCTCCACCACCATTAGGCATGTTAGGCGGTGGAGCTCCACGTACAAATAACCAAAATTTTCCTCATTCCCATTAGTATGGTCGGTCGCATCGCTTAATTTCGGCAGGTAAGAGAAATACTATAACTATCAGTCCAGCATTTTGATTTCATGATTTGACGATTATTTTGATGAAACAAAAAAAGGAATTTCCTCACAAAGCCGATCTTCGTCAATTCAAATGACTCGATCGCATATTTTTCATCTAAAAGTTAAACTAAATAAAACTTTAACTATTGATTGATTGCATTCACTAAGTTAAATTAAGTTAACCAACTTACAACTTACCAAAAACGATGATTTATTGCGTCATCTGCCCACAGTCGAATGGCAGAATGTAATCGCGCTGCACTTTTTGAAAGGTCACACCCGTGTGTAACTAACTATACACAGCGCTGTCGCGAAGTTGAAATTTTATACTCTGTGGACATTGCCGGCTTGCTGGGGATTGAACTTCAACAAATCCATCCAAGCAATCGATTTCATGTGAGTATAATGTAAAATTGGAAGTTTTTAACATACATTTTAAATTAATTTTGTACATTGTTTTTAGCGACATTGAGGGGTGTCGCAATGAAAGTCGTGTCCTTGTCAAACGGCGTGTGGTCATGCTGGTCGGGCTAAGACAGAGATAAACTAGTATGATGGGTAGCCCTATGTCTGTGCACCTAAGGTTTTGACCTGAAAAATGAACAAGAATTTCTTTAATATCCCTCTAAAGCTTAATTTTATTTTATTCCTGATATTCTAAAGAGTAAGTTTGAAAAGAATCTCATCAAAATTAGAGCAAGAACAATGCCATTTTCACAAGAAACGGTAGACCAAAAGCTTCAGTCTCTCTATATCGTCGGTTCCGCTGAGACTACGTCTGGCTCCACTAGACCTCCGTACATAGAGACTGAATGCTCACATATCGCGTAGTGTGTGGATCATTATTATCATCGTTTTTTGGTAAGTGACGCTCCCTAAGGCCAAACTTAAATTTAGTTAACTAACTTACAACTTACCAAAAAACGATGATTTATTGCGTCGTCTGCCATGTCTGCCCACAGTAGCTATCACCTCTGCCGTTTGCGAGACGAGATAGTACAGCTACTGTGGGCAGACATGGCAGACGACGCAATAAATTATCGTTTTTTGGTAAGTTGTAAGTTAGTTAACTAAATTTAAGTTAGGGAGCGCAATAGAGTAATAATAGTTAAAGCTTGATTTGGTACTATAATTACTTCAAGAAAGGATGTAATTTAATCAAAAAGCATGTAGGCCTAGCAGCTATTTTGTAGTCGCGGTTCGCAACGCTTTTGAATGGCCACCTTGAACAGCGCTGTCGCAAAGCTATAGTTCAACGCTCTCTAGGCCATCAGTAGGCCTACTGTCTACTATAGTCATGATAGTACCGATAGTATTATTTATGGTTATTTTTATTATTTAAAGTAGAACTTTAATGATTTTAAATATTGGCTTTTGCATAGATGGCATAAATTAAACAAGGTTATCCAAATTCAACGCTTGGAAACATTTGAAGTAATGATTATTATCAATTATAAAACGGTAAAATACAGCCCCCCGATATAGCAGCTGAAGAGCTCCTCGAACGCTGCCGAGATATGTGACGACACACCATGTACCAGTCCTGTCTAAGCAGACGATGTCCCATAACATCTTACACATTTTTCAGAGCCTATTTTGTCATCTCCTCTTCACTTATTTCTCTTCCTTCACTAGCGTCAGTCTTAATGTTAGTCTGTTGCCTCACTCTTAACTTCGTGTATGGTATTATTTTGATGAAAAATGCAGCGTTAAAAAAATAAAGGAATCAGTCACTTGTAAACGAAATAAGACGCCATTGTATTTTCAGCTGCTTGCACCAGGGCATGTTCGGCGTTTCAAGAGGGAACGAATACCATCCTGCTATTATTCGGAGGGCTTTTCAATTTACAATCAAACGGTTTTAGCTATCAGAATCAGCTTCACTTTCCCTTTATAATGGTGTGAAATAAGGTCATGTTTAAATACACCAAACTCTTTATAATTTGATAAATAATTGCATTGCAATTACGTTCATTCATTATAGGACGTCGTCTGCTTAAGCAGGATCGATCCCGAGTGTGACGACATCAAAACATCGCTATATTTCTGGCGAATCCTCGGATATTCCAGATGCTGAGAAGAGCTTTTATTTGTGTTGTTTTTATAATCACCATATGCCCATTTACATAGCGCAGCCACTATATGGATATACTCTACTGCGCTTAATACAATAATCATCAGATACGCAGTTGACATAAAACTTATAGTTACCATTGCCATCTGTATGCTTCCCAGTTTCTAACGTTAGTGATACATTAATTGCCATATTTGTGATTTTCTTTGAATATCTACTTTAATTAAGCTACAAAAAAGTTATGATGAATATGATCTCACCTCTTCTTAATAACGCTATCATTTAGACTGTCTATCAATGTTCTGCATTATGCGGTGACAACAATTAACTTTAGTCATTTCCAATCTCTCCAATTGGCAATTCCACTGACTGAACCAGTCCAGGCCGCGCCAGGCAAGTTGGACTTCGTTCGAGCAGGATAATTCCACAAAAAATCGGTCGAAGTAACGTCAAGAGCTCACGTAAATTAACCAAGGGCAAGGAACACAGTCACGGGTCTCTAATTCCACTGTTGGCAACAAGGGCCTGGCCATAAATCTAGGCATAGATTTCCGTTCGTAATGATGAGACTACTGTTTGGCCAAATGCAATGTTGTCTTTCGTTCGTGAATGTTGTCAGTCATGTTGTTCTGTCATTTGTGTACAAAATACACTCACTGTAAATTCCCATACTGATACGCTATACCAAGTATGCGCATGTCCATCCACTTCCGCATTTTGATTTCGCTGTACTACTGTGTCAATATGTGAATCGAATGCCACTACGCAAAATAATACATCACAAGCACCCAGCGTAAGACAACAGCGTCCTCTGCGGCAAAAGACTTATTAATTTTTTGTTTCGCCAGGGAGAGAAATAAGAAAATATCATACCGTAATTCATTTCGAAATATTTTGAAAATCATCTGACTGTGCATGAAATGATGAGGTAACTGCCATCATCATCACCATCATCATCATCATCTTCTTCAAATCTTCATATATCATCATTGGTTTCATTATTAACATTATCACATCATTATCAGTACCCGTCAGTTTTCTGTATCCTTTCCTTCTTGAATGTATCTTTCCCCCTTCTCTTTTTTTCCCTCTCATACTATCTCGTCTTGTTATGTAAATCCCTCCCCTATACCCTCACCTCATGTATATACTGTATATTTTTTTGACTTATGTTACAACTTGTATTTACCCTCTGTTTTTTACTTACCTAGAATAGGAATTAATTAAGTACAATTAATCTTTTGCTATGTAACTACTTTGTAATACCTGTGCTGAGGAGACCTTACTACTACAAGCTTTGCTTTTTACCAAGGTCTCCTCGTCTTTCTTTACTTGTGTATCTTTTTGAAAAATTCTGTATCACAAATTGTTGTGTTTCTATGTACCTAAAGGCAATGTATTTATGTAAAATGTTAAAGAAAGATGAATAAATAAACTAACTAAACTAACTATCACATCAACACCACCCTCGTCATCATTCCCATCACCATCACCACCATATACCATTGATCATTATCACCATCATTATCATCACCATTAACACAACATCAACATCATCATTATCACCATCATCGTCATCACCATATACACAACATTAACATCATCATTATCACCATCATTCCCATCACCATCACCACCATATACCATCGATCATTATCACCATCATTATCATCACCATTAACACAACATCAACATCATTATCACCATCGTCATCACCATATACACAACATCAACATCATCATTATCACCATCATTGTCATCACCATATACACATCAACATCATTATCACCATCATCACCATCAACATCACCATCATCACCATTTCCATCATCGCCATCATGAGCATCATCATCACAATCACTATCATCGTCTTCCTTACATGCATCTTCATAATATCATCATTATCATCTTCAATATCCTCATAATCACTGCAATCTTAACTAATGCCACCATTCCCATTCATGTTTATCATAATAAACATCCATACCTTTATAGATTTAGAACAAAACATAATCACGTACAACTTCCCCCTGAGAATTCTGGTTTGAAATAATTCCCTGGCAAGAACACAATTAATATATCCATGTGATATAAAGTGATGGACACATATGGTCTTTCTTTGTCCAAGCAAGCAGTGCATGCCGGTCAGCACTTTCCTTCTATTCAAAATCACCATCCAATTTCCAAATTTACTTGAAAATTCTTCCAAAAGTACTGTTACCAAAGTCAGTTTCCTTTCGCATGTCATCTGGTGAGAGCAAAAAGGGCATAGGGCTATTAACAGAAGATATGTCTTCTTCTTCACACATCACATAAAACATTATCAGACTCATGGGGTGTTGCAAGAAAGTTGCGATTGATTGCAAGTTGCAACTGATTGGTACTGACCAATCAAAATCATTGTTGCAAGCGCATCTTCTTGAATGGGCAGACCCTGAACCATTCAGAATGGTTGTTCTAATTTGCTTTACAATTTGCAATTGATTGCAACTTTCTTGCAACACCCCATCAGAGGCGATCTACATGGGGGGGGGGGGGGGGGGGGGGGACCGGCCCGTGCCCCCCCCCCCCCCCCCCTTGAAACACAACTGGCATACCTTAAAGGAGAATTAAGCCCTGATTACAAATTTACTTATATTGGAAGGTGTAATATATTCCTACTTATTGGCCTAAATCATTTTTTAAGAAGATATCAGAAAAGGGTATAAATAAAGATATTCCAACACCCGGTATCTTCTCCTACTCATTTACATGGGGGCTGCCATTTTCTTGCTGATTTGGAGTTGTACATGAACCATTGAGAAATGTTCCAGTCAGGAAGATATTTTGAATCCAAATCCTAAATTGATTTTCTTCATTACCTAAAATCCCATATGTGACGGAAAATAGAAAGTGGGTGTTTACATGTATTATAAAAACTAAATCTTTATGATACTTTTAAATTGTCTGGTTTTGCTTAACAAAAATCTGTTTTCTTGGGTTTGCCAAACAGAGCAGAACATAATATATGCATCATGCATTCTGACTTTTAGTCCATTATCCGAAAGCAGGTGAATGCATAGTTTGCCGCTATAGATGCTCAGGGAAGAAGCATCCATAAAATTTGAATTAATTTGCTCCGTCCCATACGTCCAGTATCGAGAAAATAGATTTCTATTAAGCGAATATCGATTTTCAACAGAAATATATAAGGAAATCTTCAGTTTAAAAATAAATTGACATATCTATTCTATATTTTTAATCTCAAATGGGTTTTTAATTTTGAAAAAGGCAATTGAGCATTTGGATTAAGAAAATCTTCTTGTGCACATAAACAAAATGGCAGCCCCCATGTGCTGCTAGCAGACGATACATATTGCTAGCAGATGGTAAATTTTGCTCAGAAAAATTTGATTCGTATCGATCTCGTATATTTTGACGCGAAGCAATATAGTCTAACAAGTAGGAATAAACAACACCTTTGAACACTATCGTCTTTATTTTTGAGCGTAATTCTCCTTTAAGTACACAATTAAAAAAAATGCCCCCTTTATTGAGTACTCCTTTTACGAAATCCTGGATCCGCCCCTGGTCAGACTTATTATACTGAATTATTGCCAGAGCAATTATTGATTTCCCTTCTTCACATACATACTATGAAAGACAAACTATCAGACTTCACTTCAGACTTCACACTGGCTTATGTCACTACGAATAACGGACAGAAAATTCAACTTCTGTATCTCACCTTTAATAAATGTTTACAATATGATTTTTCATAATAGCTATTACATAACAAACAATAACTTTGACAAAAAATTAATCAAAATGCAGAGTGACTAAAGATTATGACAAAGGATACACATACTTGAAAATGCAAATGACTTCCAATCATGGAGAATCAAAATTGCATACTAATACTGATCCTAATCTGTAACAAATACAGTCATGATAAATGTATAAAAAATCTAAATATCTGAGGTTACACAAATGAAAGACATGAAAAACAAAACCCCACAAAAACCGAAACTCGTAAAACTGGAATATCTTGACTCATTAAAAAATATATAGAAATAAATGTTGAATTTTCCACAAAAAGCCCAAAGAAAAAGGAAAAAAAGGAACAGAATACTCATTTATAAGGAATCAGAAAGGTTATTTTCTGTGTCATTTTTCGTGGAATACCACATGGCTCCACCAGCATCAAGCTCCTGGTAAAGTATATACAATTTTATTTTTAACTTTTAACGTACTATTTAACCTTTATATTTATCATCTTTTTAAAAATTACAAACATACATTTCTCTTGATAGTCAAGTAAAGAAAGGTGTGGGAGATAAGATTTTTCTTTATAAAACTTAGAAACATTAATACAAAAGAAAAAAAAGTTACAAGCGATTCCAAATCTTCTTGTAGTTGATTGTTTGACATATTTCTTGTCTATTTCTTCAATTTTTAACTTCATCTTTTATGGGTTTTTTTCAATAATTCTGCTGTTTGAAGGGGTTGTCTGAACCGTTATTCAGTTAGAATGAATGACCATTACAACTTAAAGAAGGCATTACAAGTGATATGGAAAGAACACAGTGAAGGTAGTTTTCCAATGATTTTGTACACACTAAGAAATTCTGTTTTCAGGCTGGTACGAAAATGGTACAGCAAATTTTAGTAAAATTGATGTTAAAAATAAGCAGAGCTTTAAAAAAAAAAAAAAAAAAGGAATGTGGTGTAAAAATTTTGGGGCCAAGTATGCAGTAAAAGTTTGCTATGGGGGTAGCCTCTTTTTCAAAAATTCAAAGAAAGAATCATGAAGTTGTCAGAGAAGCCAGCCCCAATATTTGTCAGTTTCAGGTCAAAGTGGCATAGAGGCCTAAACATATATGGTAGCACAGGGACACTGCTCAAGCCCAAGACCATTTGTAAGTAGTACTGCCGCCAATGAGTGTTGCATCACAGTGCAGTGAACTAATAACGGTTGGTAATACCAACCCTAAGGAAGCATAAAAATATGAATGTAGAGAACAAATTAAAATCAAATAATCCTGAGGAGAGATTGCTGTAATTGTGATTGGCAAGATACATATAACTGCGTAATAACCCAACTAATACTGATATTAAATTTGCTTCACATCAAGCATATTGCAAACTATGGATGAGTGAGTTTTGTATAGTTTGGTACCGCATAAATAACATAATACATATAATATTACTTATTATAAAACGGGTTCAAGAATGTAGCCATCCAGATTGGTCAAATAACACCACGTGACCGTGCAAAAAAAAAGTGCTAACGCACGGCTGAGCTACATGTACATGTGCCTCTGGTGCGTGCAAACTTAAAACACAATGAAATCGTGTAGTTCAGTTTGCACTGAAACACGGATGACTTTTAATGGCTGTGCTTATGTGATGTCATCCAGGAAAGCAAATGGCAGCCTCCATGACCGTGCGACTCTTGGCATTTCTATGGGGTTCGTAACCATTTTTATAGACTTCATAATCATATTGCCGACCCGTTTTATAAAACTATTTATACATGGTTGTGAGTTCGTGCGTTAGTGCGATCCGGCAACACGCAGGTTTTTATCGTGGTGTCCAACACACTCGGCTTGCGCCTCGTGCGTATAGTACACCACGATAAAAAACTTTGTGTTGCCAGATCGTACCAACACACTCCCAAATATGTATTAATAGTATACTGTCCAATGGCATGATTGTCTAATTTTGTCTATCATTTCAAATTTATGTATTATGTTGTACAATATCTATATGTGTTTTTGTGCAGGGCCCTAAAGAATAACAGTGTTTAACCACTGACTAGGTCACCCTGGGTAAATAAGACAAATAAAATCAAAATTTAAAAAAAAGTGAAAAATAACATCAGTCCCTGAAAATTCATTTAATATAATTATACTATACCTCCTATTTGTAATATATACCAAACATTTATTGGTTTTATTCTTATTTCAAAATATTTGGAAGGATAGATCTATCACATAATGTAATGGTTTATGCACGCTTGGGCTAAAACCACTTGGTCTAATTTCCAGATGGGCTACCTTCATTCGGGCTAAACCCTTTGGTCCACTCTTCATTTGGTGTAAATTGCACTTGGTCTAATAACCATTTGGTCTACTACCACTTTGGGGGGGGGGGGGGATGCTGTCCTGACTCGACTCTATCCTGAGCTGAGATCAAAAACAAAAACCGATATCTGTATACCAGGCTTGTTTATAACTTGTATTTTTGCTAGACTCTAAATATTTACTTTTTCTGTAAGCTGTAAAATGTACCTTATATTTTTGTACAGAATACTGATTTTTAATGAAAAGAAAAGAACAAAAGAATACTTTAAAAAAAAGAAAGAATAGTGCAGTTGGTTGCCAATTTCATTCCCGCTGCACGAATCTAGCACAGAACTAGAAGACGTAGAAAGCTCATGCGGGCTCTAAAGTATAGCCACCGGTCGTACTGGATCACGTGATACCCACCATCTTGGTGGCATTGTGCCCCCTGCCAACGAGCGAGTTAATTTACATTTTAGACGAACAAAGAATAACAATAATAACTAGAAATGTCCATTGCCGTGCAATGCAAATGCATCCCCTGCACTGGCAGCGATTTTTGCGTCATCCTTTTGTTCGAAGGAGGGACAAAGAACCTCCCCCCTCCCCTCCCTCAAACAAAAGGATGGCGTAGAGATTGCCACCAGTGGCCCGGACTATTGTCAACACTAGGAGCAGCATCACCAAAACAATGTGTGTAGATTAGAGTATAATGCATATCTATAGAATTGGTTATTAGGCCAAATGGAAATTAGACAAAATGGTAAGTAGACAAACTGGTTGCAGACAAAATGAAGTTAGACCACGTGCAGTTCGACGAACTGATAATTAGACCAAGTGGTGGTAGACCTAGAAACTGCGTACCAATGTAATATGACATTTCAAATTTCACTCCATGAAATTTAATTCAAAACTTATTGTAATTACTACACAGTAATTACAACCATACACGATATATATTATCTATTGATTTTTAAAAAATATCTAAATATTTGGTAGGCATGGTACTCGAGCAAGCATAGTTCGCAAGCATAATTTTCATAACTTTTTTCCACAGAGTTGTGGAAGCAAGAGGACACAAGAAAATATTGTTGTAATGACGTCACCATGTTGCAAAATAAAGCATAATACTTGCATTTTAAGTACTAGAAATACATAATAAGAGAGCACAGGATAAACATTAATAAATATAGACAAATTTGCTATTAACTACATGTACAAGAGATTGAATAAGGTGTTAGTAAACCATACACTACCCGTCATCCATCATTACAATGAAACACACAGCCTCTATTGAAGTTTGAAGACTTTTTCGTTGGTAACTCATTATAGCCTCTTCAAAACATTCAAATATTCATTTAAATGCATTTTTACTTGGAACAAATCATACCCCCACTGAGATGATGTGAAAGGCCATTCATATTTAAGTGAAATTACGAACAGCTTTATGAAACACCCCAGGAATATTTTTCTTTTACGCCCCCCCCCCCCCCCCCAAAAAAAAAAAAAAAAAAAAAAAAAAAAAAATCATTCTTTTTATATTATTGCTTTCTCCCAAGAAGAAAGGGTTTCCTTTCTTTGAAAAAAAATATATTATTTCTAAGCAAAGTTTTAAAAAACACCCGTTTTGAATGGTCACAAACATGACTGGCCAAATTCTGACCGCTGAAAGGAGAGGTGTTGACTCAAGTTTAAGAAATTGATTTCAAATTCTTGAGAGCAATCCGATCATTGAGAAATAAAAGAGAAAGCAGTTGTACTCTGAAGGAAATACTAAACAAAAAGAAGTTTAACAAACAAAAAATATAACCCCTCACTTCCTGTATGAGGTCACACACATGACCATCCTTAATTTGAACTCTGATAATTGAAGGAAAAGAAAATGCTTTCTTTCTGTTTAGAGTTACATTATAATGTTGAAATGTAAAATGGAAGACTACGATTATGAGATGAATACTGGAAAATGAGGCTCAATTCAATTATTTTTCATGATTATGGTCACACACATGACAAAGAATAGCATAAAGGTGTCTTAGTGGGTGAGTTTGGATATATGTAAATGACTGGCGATACAAATGTACATGCCCAAACGCCTCGGGCATTTTCATTTACGTTACATGTACTTTTCTCTACCCTTATGTATCAATAGGTAGCCAGTATGATGTGAATACTACCGTGGTTCAAGTTGGTTTGTGCTCATCTGTACAACGGTGACTGGCTCCAGAGGACTGCTCACATCTGTCCGATAACGATAATAAAATCGTTGCCAATTTGCTGAAGCATTGTTCATGTGGAAAATGAAAATTAATTCTCTTTGGTAGTTCACACTTCTCCGATATATGGTAATCAACTTTCCTCACCGATTTCATTGTGTCGGTGGAATCACTCGGCCACCGATTTAATCAGGGCACAGCTCACGTATATTTCTGAGAGCCAATCGTTTTTGCTCCTTCGAGATGACGTTAGTTGAGAAGAATAATGTGGGCAGTGTCAGTCGTGCTTGATTGACAGAACCCCACCGATTTTTTTGGTCAGGTGTGACCACTATTATCATTGGTATAGGTACATATTATATGCGCATACATTATCATTATCGGACAAATGTAACCAGCCCTTAATGCTACCCGAGTAGAATGTGCACTCAAAAATGCTCCTTCACAGATGACGCAGTAAACCGCTGCAGCAAAATAAAAGCTTTTTATGTAAATGAACGGCAAGTAGCGGTGAGAAAAAAAGTATCTGCGTGGAACAAAGGCCCCTAAAGTGCACTCAGTTCTCTGGGCCTTATTAAGATAGCAGGAAAGCGAGATGCATTCATTACGATCATGTCATTTTTTTTTTTTTTTCGCTTTTCTGAAGCTGCAGCATATGTGAACAAGGCATTTTAATTTGAATCCATCGATACAAAATGCATGGTACCTGTATATAAAATAAATTATCAAGATGACTATTATCATACATTTTGATGTCACAGGTTTCTCATTGTGATGTAATTCTTGCAGCCATCTTTGGGTTTGAGGGTGACAGCTTCTGCAAAGTCAAAGCTCTGGCCAGGTACTAGCTGAAATTCCAGGTGCTGAATGAGCTTACACATGATCACCTTAGATTCAATCTAGGAGGGAAAAAAAAAAGCCAAAATTACAAATAATCTACACCAATGGCTCTGTTCCATGAATAACTCAAATTTTTTTTATAAAAATCAAAACTTTCAACATCGATAAAGGAAATACCTCTAGTGTGTTACACCCCCCCTCCAAAAAAACAACAACAAACAAAACTAACAAGTTTCACAACTGGAGAGCGTTTCATGAAAGGAAGTTGTCAGATATTTTATCCGACAACTGTTATAAGCTACTGTAATCCTTGCATCTGATTGGCTGAGAGCAAATTTGTCGGATAAAATATCTGACAAGTCCTTTCATGAAACACCCCCCTGATCAGCATAATATAATATCTACCATCAGTGGCATAGCTACGAACACTCTTTCTATTGTTAGTGGGGGGGGGATGAATAGATCATCGCCCCCACTAAAAAAAAACACAAAAAAAAAAAAACAATGGATAATTATGCGTATCTACCATGATAGCCTCATCACTATTGTGAATGCTTTTCTAGGGGTCTCTGCAATAGACCTGTTTACTAAGTGATTCAAATTTTATGCATACTTTTGAAACAAAGGTTGTTCTAGACAACCTGAAAGCTTGCCAGAGGCTTGTCAGACATAGCAACAAGTAATGTATGCAAAGTGGATTTCAAGTATTGTAGTTCATTCATTAATAACAGGTTAATGGAATACCTCGCTACTAGGTCCCCAGGAAAGAAACATCCATAAATTTTAATCACTTAGTAACAGGTCTATTATTATTACCAAGCATTGCTAGGTACCCATTTAATCCAAGTGGGTAAAACGCCTCGCCCAATAGCACTGAGCGAGGTTTGAACCTAGGACTTCTGATATAGGTGTATAGAGCCATCACCAATATACCACAGTGCTCCCACCCAAAAATATACGACAGTGGATAGCGAGTGACTCCAGAAAGGTGAAAAAATGTAGGAAACAAACTCTTTAGAGTTTTTTTTTTTTAATTCAGAGAAACCTTGCCTTTTTTAAAGCAAATTCAAAAATCTTTCAGTAATATTTACACCGCAACGGACATAAAGATTCCTGAACTTCATTTTAGAGTAAATGTATTTTTATGGAATTCACATTAAAACACATATTCAGGTTATGCACATTAGAGTAATCTATGCTTTTACTGATTTACTCACCATAGCAAACGTCTGTCCAATGCAGGATCGAGCTCCAAGAGAAAAGGGCATGTAAGCAAACAAGGGGCTGAAAGACCAAAAGAAAAAAAGATTGTAAGTCAACGGTAATACGTACTGTTGGTCAAGTTCATGGATTTGGCGAAAATATGTTTTCCCTGGTGCACCTCGTCGCACAAGGACCACACTGATAATCAGAATCCTTCACGCTCCCTGCCATCACCTACAAACTGACTCTGATCAGATCCTGGTTCAAACGCGAGTCACTTCTTTTGGATAGCAACGTTTAGGGAAGCTTGAGTTCTGGGAAAGGCAAATAAAAAATAATTTGTGAGCTTGCTCATTCTTTTTATGTTTAATAGTTTGAAAGATTATCATAGTAGATATGTCCCCTGAAAAGGATTGCTCTTCAAATGCTCTCACATTCAACATATGACAAGAAACAGCTGAAATGTTTGGGCTGAACATTAGCGTGCAGTCCCATATACACATTTCTGTGTGTAGTGCATGTGACTCTCAGCAGGATTAAGTCAATTTCTTATCATTTTGGTGATTCCAAAACAGCATACACCAATTTTTATTTGCTATATCATCAATCTTTCCCAATTGCTTTGAGACAGTTTCTTTCACAATTCAATCTCACGACCAGAACTCAACTTTATCTTTAAAGATAAGGTTGAGTTCTGAGCCCGTATTCAATTCAATTTGATCTGAATACAAGTTAAGCCAATTTACTTAGCCAATCCATATGCTAAGTACAATTATGCTAACTTAATGCGCATTTTGGTTTGAATATCGCCCCTGGTCATGAGATTGAATTGCCAAAGAAAGTGTCTCAAAGCCATTGGGAGAGGTTGATTATGTAGCACATAATAGTTGGTGTATGCTGCAAGGTTTTGGAATCATCAAAATGATAAGAAATTGACTCAATCCTGTTGAGATTCCCATGCTTTGCACACAGAAAAAAGTATATAGGACTACACACAAATGTTCGGCCTGAACATTTCAACTGTTTCTTGTCATATTTTTAATGTGAGGGCATTTGAAGAGCAATCCTTTTCAGGGGACATATCTAATATGATAATCTTCGAAATTAACATAATTCGAATGAGAAAGCTCACAAATTATTTTTTTACCTTTCCCAGAACTCAACCTTCCCTTTAAGGTCGGTCCCAGACGTGAATAATGCAATCCGATTGATACACCTCTGTAAAAACCCAATTCCACATAATAAGTACATATGCCTACCTGTCCTCATTTCTGGTGAATCTCTCCGGATCAAACATTTCTGGATTCTTGAAGTGTTTCTCATTCCTACCCATTCCATAAATTGGCATCTGAATAGAAAGAGTCAAACAGGAATTAATACATCCTTTGGGGAAAACAATCATGATTTTAAAAATATTAATTAAAAATCACATTTATTTGAGTTAAGTCAATTTATTTGATTTTTTAAAAGTTATAGCCCAGAAATTTGCTCCAATAGAAGAGAAACATATGATTTTGGCAGATCTAATATCAGACATTATTTGGAAAACAAAAACTCTCCCTTGGATCAATCTTTTAACCAAAATAGTTGAAAAGTCAAACAATGATCCCTGAGTGATTTTTTTGTCAAATCAACAAAATCAACAAAAAATTTCTTTATTTCTTTATTTTTTATTTAAATCAGCGATTTAAATTTAAAAAAAAATTATTTTAGCTACATTTATATTGCGCACATATCCATCCCAGAGGATCTCAAGCCGCCTACCGGACGGTACAAAGTAATATTATTACCCTGGCTTTAGCCCAGCTGCCCTAAGGCACTGAAAGCATTCAAGGAATAAATTCCTGGGTGGAAAGTGGCAAATGTAGATTAATGCCTTGCCAAAGGACATTAGTGCCGCGGCGGGACGCGAACCGCGAACCATGAGATCCACAGTTCGATGACATATCCACTAGACCACGACACCTCTATCAATACGATATAAATCATGCTTGGATGCAAGTGATTTAGTATTATCACATTTTCATAATCTTAATACAAAGTCATTATAAGCAATGTATAAAACAAATATCTGAAGTGTAATCAATGTGATTAATTCATTTGGCACCAAGAAAAACATACATGTAGTATTGGGTACGTTATAAAAGTCTGGTCATCGTTTCATCAAACCATCATAAGTACAAGTTCGCCGACGTCCCATTGAAACGCATGTTCATTTTGATACACGCATTTCAATGGGATGCTGCCCTGTTCTCAGCATCAGTATCATTATCATATACAGAAGTCCTACAACTTGGATAACTTGATGTGCTTGCAGCCTCCCAAACACAACTTCAAAAACCAATACATACTTTACGTAAAGATAGAGAATGAAAAGGGTGGAGAAAAGACAGGGAAGGAGAATTTCTTTTCATTAATTCAAAAGAAAAGAAATTCTTTCAATTAATTCAAGAACCCGGGAATATGTTTTTGGGTCGCTCAGCGCGAAAATTTAATCATGCGAAAATAACAGCGTTTACAGTAATTTGCAATTGATATCAATCGCAACTCTGAACTAAAGAGATAAGAGCTGTGATTGTTATCAAGTTATGATTGACTTGAATGTAGATAATTACCAAGACGACAGAGCCTTTAGGCACTTGGTATCCGCACAAATCCATCTCATGAGGTAGGAGTCTATTCAGCATACCAACAGGAGGGTTGATTCTAAGAGCTTCTTTCAAAACCTGTGATAAGAGATGACAGCGATATGCATATCATGATAATCTCGGTATAAATGGGATTCAATTACGATTTTGCTATACAAGTTGAGATTTCCATATTAATCAGCGCAAGACAACTTAAACACAGTGTAGGCACTGATACCCAATGTTAATCTTGTGCAATGCAACCTGTGATACAATATAACCTTCCTTTGTTGGATTTTTATATGCAAATTATGCAAACTGCCCAAGGTTACTTTTTTGACAACAAAGCTCAAAATTGTTCGGAGACCACTTGGGATCTTGGGATCACACATCAAAAAAAAAAAAACAATTCAAGGAAAAAGAACCTTTTCTAGGTTCATAAAATGTCAAGTCAACTAGTATAAAGTGAGATTCCATTTGGCTTTCAACAATCAAAGGGAATGTCAATGTCCCAATTTGGTGAAGACTTTAGGAGAAACTTTTTAAATTCTGGGAGTTTGTCAAGTTTGGTCAATGGAACTTCATTCAGTCCTGTGATTTGTACAGAAAAGGACTACTTTTTGTTGAAAAGAGAAAAGAATGACAGCCTCACCAAAGTTAGATACTGCATCTTGTTGACATCAGCATACTCCACAAACTTCCTCCCTTCTAGCACAGTATCAACTTCATCTCGGAGTCTGGCCACAAAGAGCAAATGGATAAAGTAGAACTATTACAACTCCAATCTCACAAACATACCCACAACCACAACAGTTCTCTTCTCAAGGTACTATTACTGCAAACCACATCATATTAAACAAAAATAATGGTAGGAGATCAAGCATTTGCATGTGCAGCCTAAAAAATGGGGAATAAATTACTGTTAGAATTCTGGAAATCACCAACTGTACATATTTTCAAAGCAAAACCAAACGCAAATCTTTTTATTTAATTACTCATCATGTATGTAGTTATAAGCACATCAGGGGAGCGTTTCATCAAGCGTTTTGTCAGTGATTTTTACTGACAAATTTTCTCTTAGCCAATCAGATGCAAGGATTTCAGTAGCTTATAACAGTTGTCGGTTAAAAAAAACCACTGACAAAACGCTTGATGAAACGCTGCCCCGGACCTGATTAGCTATTGTGCTATTTTCTGGTTCCTTTTTTCCATTTTTTGCTCGTTTTTACCATGATCTAATTATATAATGTTTTCCTGTAAATATTGTAAATATCATAACGTATTGTACATTATCTTATTATTGGTAAATAAATACAATCATATCATATCATATCATATCATATCATTAGAGTAATTTTGACTTTGATCAAGAAGCAAAACTGCAAAGGCACCTGGACGAATTCACTCTACATGTAAGAGTGTCAATTAAATTTCTTTTACTGCCACTCAACACTTACTGTTTATGATACTACCAACCATTGAAATGAAACAAACTAAAAGATAATATATACAAATCAGTGAAAATCCACAATATATGACTATTTCGTCACATGGTTTGTTGGGGTCCCAAATGAAGCACACCTCTTCCTATTTGTGTTACAGGCCTGAAAAGATTAAACCATGATGGAAGAAAGCCCAAATGGAGAACACATATCATAAAGCAGTGTTGGCCTTTTGCTCATGAGATTCATGCAGGATTAGTGCCATTTTTAAAGGAAATGGGTAACTTTGTTGAGGTTTGATTTAATAAATTGTTGAATTTTGATGTTCGTGTTGTATATTGATGTTCAGAAGGATGACTAAACAGCCAGGTATATAACGTTTTTGATGTTATTTTCTTGATATCTATGACCGAATACTGCCATTCGTGAAACAGTACTGGGGTTCGCTTTAGTCTCACACTTGTAGTCTATGGGGAGAAAAGTTTTGGCATTTCCGGTCACTTGCATATTTTCACTTTTTTGTGGAGCACATGATGATGTGTTTAACATGAATTTTTCCGGGCTTCCTTTTTACAACATATTACATAGACTGATAGCATATACGGCCATGCAGCTCAGATTTTATCAAGCCTCCACAAAGTTACAGTTAACTAATTTTGATGATACCATACTCACTTTGTCAGGACTTGAGGATTTCTACCTAGATGGAGAAGTGTAAAGGAGAGTAGATTGGCTGTTGTTTCCTCGCCTGGTGGGTACAAAAAGCACTGAAATATTATTGGTTTCCATACTGTATCATATCCATCTTGATACAATGTTATACAATTTGTCACATGTTAAATATGAGTACCGTATTTTCCGGCTTAAAGGCCACACCGCCGTACAGGCCGGCTCCCCCCCCCCCCCCAACTTTGACAACTAATTTGGAACAAAAAAAATATGGGGAAAAATCACAAGCATTAGAAATTTTGCCCCCCCCCAAAAAAAAAACCTCATACAACAAAAAAACGAAGGCTAAACTTTTTATTGTATTTACTTTTTAAAGACGATTCTTCCTAGATGTCTTTGCTTTTATCTCATTAAGAATTTAAAAAGAGGAAGAGAATCTGACGACGCGTAGTGCTCACAAACACGTACATCTTTGTATACTAGCACGAGCAGTCTCCTTACTATAAAAGTTTGACTACGAACGGGACAATCAACTGTGAATGCAACTCACAAACTGAGGCAAAATCACAAAAGAAATTGGAAAGGAAATGTTTCCACCAGTCTAAAAAATCATGAAGAGCTATCTTACATGGGTGCATATTCCATCAAAAGTTCCCTAAGTGATTTCCAAAGACAGAAAAATCCAAATACAGCATGTTGGTTTCAAAGAGGATATTGAAAATGTTGTCACAAGTACAATGATGAAACAAAGCTGAAACACGTCCTTGCCATGACCAAAGATCGTAAAAGAGAAGATAGGACACTCTCCCGATTTTGTACAGGGTCCAATGTAACAGCCAGGGGAAGGGCGTCCTTCCCCATGAGGCCACTTCCATTATATAAAAATAGGGGGAGTGTCCTATCTTCTCTTTTAAGATCTTTACCATGACCTACAATGTAGGATAACGTGCACGCCACGTGCGCTAACCACATGCGCCATGAAAATGCACTGCGATAACTGTCCGTTCTCCATACAAAATACACACATCTCCACGAAGGATCCTGCGAGGATACGACCATGCTGAAATAGCGCGAAGGTGGAGGGGTGCCATCGATCTCTACACATACGAGGGGTGCGCTCAAAAGACAAATTAAAACTTATGAGCGCCTATGTAGTGCTGTAACGTCCATTACAATAGCTCATAGTACAGAAAATACTTTTGCCTCTTTGATACTACCATAAAATCGGCCCAGGAAGAAAATTCAGGTATTTTTTAGGCTGATTTCAGCACGTTACTCAAGCTCAATCGAGCTTCGTACGAGTGATTTATCAACCTTGGAAGACCATACGAGGCTGTGTTTGTAATTATATTTATGAGATATTTATATATTAGTTCTCAATGATATATTTATAAAAATGAAAATATTTCAATACTTGAAACATAATTACATTGATAGAGATAGAGCACAGGCTCACTGTAGCTCTAGTCCTGTCCATTCCAATACGGCTATGTGTGGTGATTTTTGAGGCGGTTCATTTTTGTCCGTTGTTGCTTATAGGCCGCACCCTGACTTTGGGATCATAGTTTTGGTGAAAATACCGCGGCCTTTACGCCAGAAAATACGGTAGTGACATTATTTCATTATTTATATCCACATGATATCCAATTTAATTATGTTACATAATTTGTCACATGTTAAATCTGAGTAGTTCTATTATGATTTGCTATATTCTTTTCTTTTTTCTTTATTTCATTTCCATGTGACTGTTATTTTTCTTTATAATGCTTTGTATTGTAAAACAAAATATTGATGTCAATGTCAATGAAGTTTCTTAATGAAATACTAAAAAACTACCAACTACAGACAGTAACATCTGATATACATGTAGAAGAATCTTTCAAAGCTACTATAAAAGGTATCAGCATCACTTTGCTGCACACCCAGTTGTATGACTCATACTCTGGGCCCTGCTTCATAAATCTTCTTATTAATAACAAGTCAAAATGACTGTTATTTTAATGTAGGGCCAAAAAATTTTCAATCCAGAACCCTGAGGAAAAATAGTTAATGTTGAGCTATGCAAACAACCTAACAGCTAACACAATCCCTATCCCTTAACCTCACCTGAAACCCAATTGCAACCATAACCGTAACCTGAACCTTTGACGAAATAAAGCCGGAAGCAATTCTTGCCAGAGCATGTGACAGGCCCCCCCCCCCCCCCCAATTCAACATCTAAACTCACCAGCCCCGAAGAAGGTGAAGAACTCATCGACCATATCTTCTAAGGTGAAGTCTTTGATTCCTTTCAGGTTGTTGGACTCCTGCAGGATGTAAGTTAAGATGTCTTTAGGAACCTGGTCACCACGTCTAAGGGCATCCATGCGTGCCAGGATGCATTGTCTACCCATGGATCGGATCTCGTTCGACGCTGCCCTCATCTCTCGTCTGTACTTGATGTCTTTGGGCAAGATGCTGTACTGTAGAGTAAGGATACAAAAACCCAAACAATGCATTTCTTAACCAATTGCCTACGGGAACCGGGTGG
The DNA here is from genome assembly GCA_025617745.1 of Heliocidaris erythrogramma. NCBI lineage: Eukaryota > Metazoa > Echinodermata > Echinoidea > Camarodonta > Echinometridae > Heliocidaris > Heliocidaris erythrogramma. The sequence continues at coordinate 52,811,713 of CM046856.1, read as the reverse complement.
ACCGTGTTAACCTAATGGGAATAAAAGAATTGAGTAAATTGGAGGTTTTTCAGGGTTACACCATGTAATCTTTCAAGGAATAAGAGCCCTGAAAAGGGCTGGTGAGCTCCGCTAAGAGCTCTGTGGTTCTCGATGTATGCTCTGATCATCATCAGGAAAATGACTAGAACACTGCCCAGCAGAGGCTATTTATTGCCTACGAAGGGATCCGATTCACAGCCTGCTCATTTCTGAAGGGTTCAAATTTTATACACGGCTGCATTATTTTCCATTCTGGTCACTGGTGGTGCTATAATTCTTGTCAATAGAGAAAGCACTGGGCGGTGCAAGCGCCAGTTTTTCACTGAATTATCACTGATACTTCACTAAAGCATTAAGTAGTTAACAGGTTAACATACATGTAGCTTACTTCATGATTGCCACCCTATGGATCTTTGGCCCATATTCTGAACTCTGGTTTAACTTAAACCATGGTCTAAATGTGTGGTTTAACTATGGGCAGCCAAATGTGACACAAATCTCTAACAGTAGATATTCAATTTATCAGCATTTTTGGTACTCAAACTTTTAAAAACTGTCTGGGAATGAGAAGTACAATAGATTTCTTGACCATTAAAGCATGAGACCAGAGTCCCGTAAACATAAGGAACATACAGTGTAAACAAAGTTTTGACACTTTTGGCTACCCATAGTTAAACCACAGATTTAGACCATGGTTTAAGTTAAACCGCAGTTCAGAATACGGGCCAATGTGTTAAAGGATACATATAAGTGTTCTTCCGTCTCTCAGCAGACGATAAATTACAATGAAGAATGTTCCCCTACCCCATCATACATGTACCTTATAACTCTACAGATTCAGTTTGCAGCAAACTATACCTGAGAAGGAAAAAAATAGTTTGTTGCGAGCTCGGCAGAAGGGCAAAGCTATTATGAATTGTATCCTTCTAAATGCAGATAATGTTTTATGTTGTTCTACTCCCTATTACACTTGCATAATTAAATGTAGCATTAGTTAACAATTGGAAATATTTACATCAATTATCAATAATCATCGCAGACAACTATTTTTATTGATTCATTTTTTTTGGGGGGGGGGGTAGGGATAGACATAGTATGGTAAAAGATTTTCTGAGCAAACTGACTGGTAACCATGAGGTACAGTACATTACCTTTAATAATGGACTTCTATACAATGATTGCATGCCAGACAGAATCTTGGGAAAGAGCTGGCACAAACGAGAACCAGGGTCCCCAATGATGTCATCCTCCATTCCAAATCCAATCTAAAAAGCAACAAATACATGTAAATCAACACCAAAATCGTACTGCAACACAAAAACCATATTACAGCTCACAATAGATGATTTAAGGCTATTTATAGCAACAATGCAACCAGAATGTTTTTAAAAATCTACCCTGATTGAATTACGCTATAATTCTAGTATGCTGTAAAGGGCAGATGTGAATGTTTGAAAGAAAATTATGAACATGTAGAGTGTACCAAGCACCAACATATATTTTGCTGTTTGTTAAGAGTTCCATGTCACTATACATTAAATTCAAGCACGAGCTTCAATAGTAATTCTATAAAGTTATAATTGCAAGTTTTATAAATACTCTCTAAATAAACATTAAAGCGACTTGTGAGTAGACTAGTAGACACGCTTGCACATAATCAGGTCCGGGGGCGGTATTCTGAAAACTGTGTTATCTTTTGTGTTAAGGAAAATTGTGTTAATTGTCATAACAAATTGAAATTGCACGCAATAAACACTAATCATTGGTGCTTACGTAGATGTCTCTGTTAACTTTACGCGGGCACAGCCATCTTTGCGCAATCATTAACCAATGACTTGTCCTGATTTTGATTTGTTATGACAATTAACATCGTTTTACTAACATAAAAGATAACACCGTTTTCAGAATACGGCCCCGGGAGGACCTAACTCAGAGGTGAGTTCCGCGCGAGGTGGTTTTGTGTTCTCCTTTACTTTCTTCATACTCCTTGACCGTTAACCCACAGAAGGTCAGGTAAAGTGTTTTGATGTTAACTATATCCATTCTAGCTGTACCAAAATTATATTTTAAGGTGATTGGTAGTTGGTACACTTTAACCCATACGATGCCAGAACCATGTGTACTGATCTGCGTAACAGTGCCGCATACATGTGCACTAGCCTCTGCTAGCGTGCCACATCCTTGTTAACCGAATAGTTGCATTGTTTGTACGTGCTTAAAAAGCACCCCAACACTAAACCGGGCACATGGGGATTAGTGGCTGGCACAGTAGGGATCCGCACTGTGGCACTGGGTTTGGTACATGGGGGCAGGTTACGAGTTAACATGTAAAAGAGAAAAAAAACAATGTTAATGTAAATGTACAACAGTGGCGTAATTCATAAGTACAAAGACATATGCTCACAGCTAACTCAGCTAGCTTGAGCAATGTTGGGAACTCTGTGTAAAACTCAAGTACATGTAAAGCTACGCCAAGGGTTTTTAGATGGCTTTCGTAATCAGAAATTCAGCTTAAAGTCAGTAGGAATCATGATAATGATGCAGGTTTATGGGGAGCCTGCGATAACAATGTATGGGTAGCGCGATATATCTTGGCACTCCCTACACAGTAAACTGCGAAAAGGTGCGCTCTAGATCGCCCTATCTCTCGTGGACCACCCCCCCCCCCCCCCCAGAGGTGGTCCAGCTTGGAATCACTGTGGACCTTCATGGATCGCGCCGAAACGACGTCGCCACGTTCTCACCTTAGAGGTGGCACGATCTAGCGGCAATGAGAACGGGGTCATTAGCCCATTCGAGACAACTGAACACATTTTATGGTTTGGCTCAATAACTTTTGATTCAGAGCTCTAAAATATATACCAGATGCATCAGCAGAAAGAGCAAAAATTTCTTCACACACTGTGTCCATTTCTGTTGCATGACCATATTGTGTTTGACTTTAATGCCAGGAATTTTAAAAAGGAGCATCAGTTTCAAAATTCCTTAAATTGGCATTTTTTATTGATCGATATTGGCAATTTTTTTCAACTTTTTGACAAAATTCCTAACCATGTATATTGTTTTCAAAGACATTACTCCTCATTAGAACCATGTAGCACTAAAAGAAAAAATATTGTTGCCAATTTGAAGAAGAAAATGTGATCAATTTAGCCCTTGAATAATTCCTGCCATGAAAGGGTTAAAGCAGTGGAATGATTAGCATCCACATATTACCAATGACGTCTGTCCCAAGAAAATACTAAAGGTACACCAACCTTTGCAATGATTTCCATGGTCAACCTTTCAAATTCTTTGGTCATGCTAACTTCAGTCTGACCATCAGATAATGGGATCAAGTGGTTGACTAGTTTATCAGAACAGCTGTTGAACTGATCCATCAGGCCCATGAGGTATCTGAAGAAAAGACAACAAAAAATCAAGCCTTTTTTTAATCCTATGCAAATAATTTCATAAATAAAATTTCTTTGTCTCTTTGCTTTACTTCATATCGAAATGTCAAAGAAAATTTGAATGATGAAAAAAAAAATCAAACATAAGATTCCCCATTAATCAAAGATAGATATATCTCGCCATACATCTTACTGATGACTACTCATCTTTCACTACTGACATGTAATTTTCATTTCACCACCTCATCAGCTTTTTGTCATAACTCAGTTTTAAGTTTATCAATTAGAGCACCATAACTCTGAGTATATTATCAAATCAATGACCTTTGACAAATTTGACAATTAACCCCAAATCATCATTACTACATGTATATAGCATACATGGTTCTTCCAAACATTACAATTTATTCCTTTCAGCTTATTTCATCAACATTGCAATGATGGGATTAACATGTATACACAAGTACAAAAGTGTATCGTTCAGCGAATGGCTACAAATAATGACGATAATATTCCCATTTTTGTATAGTGCATATCACATTATATAAATGTAACATCCCTGTGCGCTTCCAAAGGGTTTGCGAATCATTATGCTAGCTTTGGCTCTTTTAGCCGTTATCAGCATAAAGTGCATTCCAAAAGAATAAATCCTGGCAGGTACCAATTTACCACCTGTGTAGAGAGAGACAACTGAAGATAAAATGCCTTGTCCACAGACATATCCACCAAACAGAGATTCAAACCCTCAATAATATATCTGTAAAGCGCTTAGAGACATCGCCGATGTATTAGGCGCTATATAAAAGCGGAACATTGTTATTATTAATCTCTTGATTGAGGGTTTGTACCACTCTACCATGCGGCTCAAAGAAAATAAGTGTCGGCTAAAAATACTCCCACCCCTATAAAATCAAATGAGTCTCACAGTTGTGGAGTTCTTACTTGCGATGGAAAGCAGGATTAAAGAGGGCCCGTTTCTTCATCCAGACCGCATGGTCCATCTCTGAGACTAGACCATTGCCTAGTGTCCTGGCTCCATACAGGGACTTGAAGGCACGGTATTGGTCAGGAGACTTCAAGTATTTGCTTCTCGTCAGCAGTTCCTTCGCAAGAAAACAAACATAAATCACTCTTGCATCAGAACGGGGTCCCTGTTTCATAAAACTTGTTATCAGTGACAACTGCCACATTTCTATGACAAATTTGCTCTCAGCCAATCAGATGCAGGGATTTCAGTAGCATATAACAGTTATTGCAACTTGTTTTGATAACAAGTTTCATGAAACGGGACCCTGAAAGTAATTTGAAATGAGGTGGTGTCAGAGGTATATGAAAATCTCGTCTTTTTGTGACTATTTGTGACTACCGGTATTTGCGATCCAGCACCGCAAAACCACCATAAAGTCGCCCGATTCGATGTTTAAGTTTAGGATTGATTCTAAAAGAGGATATTCTAAGAGCTCTATAAAATGATATATAACTCATCAGAATTGGATGTTCCAAACACACACAAAGAATGTAAAGAATGTCCAGTCCTAAAGAAAATTGTTACTTTTTAGTAAAGTATGTTTAACCCCTTCCATGCCAACAGATTTATTAGCAATTGTCAAAATTTAACTTTCAAGAGTTGTCTTTGATTATCAACTTTAAATGAGTTTTTTTTCCTGAGCAATCTGGGCAAAGATTTATTGCATATGAATAAACATTATATTGGAGGCATAGGTTTCTGTATGAGAAATAATTTTCAAGCCATTCTGAGCCTAAACAAAATGTTCAACACTCACATTTTTGGGCGGGATTTGCCGCCCACGGCATGGTAGGGGTTAAAGTTTGGAGTCTATTGAAGCACTCTGACCCACAAGGTATTATGCATGGGGACGAAACAAGGATTAAAACTCAATAGAAATTTTCTACGAAGAGAGTATCAGATTGTCCTAAAACTTGGCACACTAATTAAGCACACCTTATTATGCCAAGTATCAATGCACTAGCTTACTCTATTTCAAAGTTTTAGGAAATCAAAAGGCCACTAGTAGCCTGGGGGTCGTTTCATCACAGTCATAACTCTTGTTGGCGATCTATGGAAATGTCATAGCCTTGACAAACTGTTTCACAAAGACATGATAAACGACAACTCAATGATATCGATACTCATCAGCTAAAAAACATAAGTCCATTGGATTTATCGTCAATTACCCAAACAGACTTCAAGGCTCAGTTTTCCCCAAACTGTTCCAAAATGTAAAAAATGGCAGCGAAAATTAATACTGATGATACAAACATCCCGTTTACATGAAAAGATGTGTTACTTATGGCATCTTAGAATTTATAAAATTGAGAAAACTCGAAGATACTTTTGCGATATACGAATTTAGATTTATAAATAAGAGGATACCGTAATTGATTAATTATGGAAAGAAGACCCAAATCGTGTACACTTGAGAAAATGATTAAGATATTTTATGACCCGATTCTTAATATTCATTTATGAAAATACATTTAATATAAATCAAAGCATTGCGTGAAAAGGGAAAATATAGGGAAAATACATACATGATAAATTGTCGTCGTTTACATTGATCTGTATTTATATACAGACTGTTCCATTTTTAGACGCTTTTTCTATGGTAGACCGATGTGGATATTTTTAATATTAATCTCATTTACATGTACTTGTTGGGGGGTCAAGAAGTCATAAGAACAAATTGTCCATCTGTAAAATATCATAATAAAAACATTAGTAAAACTATTTGATAAATGAATGATAAAGGAATGTGCTTGGAGATCAGAAAATAAATAAATAAAATTCTCTCTTAACTTGCATTTTTCACTTTTTCGTAGACCAATTAAAAGCTGGCTTGTGATAGCGTTCCAAAAAGCTATGACAAGTTTGGAGTACCAGCAAGGTACTTGTCAGGGAAGTTGTCGTTGATCTTAGCAAATACGGCTTTGTAAAACAGATAGCGGACAAGTTCAGCGACAGCATCGAGATGTCACTGATCTTGTTGTTAGGACGGTTAGATGAAACGACCCTGAGGGTCATAAAAAGTGAAAACTTTTACTACAAACTCCAGATCAAACAAACATGGGTATACAAGAACTGCCCAATGTACCACTTATAGATTGTTTTGTACTTCCAAATTTTGGAATTATATAGATGAGAACATGTTTATTTGGCCATGCTTGACCAAATACACCTTTATTGAGCTCGAACTGAAAATCACAGTGGGACTTTTGGTGGTTTTGTGGTGCGTGGTCACATTTATAGCCAATGTTGGAAAGTGGTCATTACTGGTTTCACACAAACAGTACATTTCCATCTACATGATTTGTTTCCAGCGATAAAATGAAAGGTTTACGAATGCTGATACGTTGTGAAGTTGATTCTCAAGACACTCAACTCACACATAGAAACACTGTACTGTAATACATGTATAGTATTTCAGTATCGGGGGATAAACAGTGCTTTATAAGCTTTGACATATATACATACATGTATGGTCCCCCTTTTCTTTTCAAGAAGGGGGAACAATCCTTTCCTTTATACAATCACTCATAACTAGTCATACATTTGACACTTTTGACTAATAACTCAAAAGTTTTAACTCAATCACACTGAGGGTTTTATGGAAATGAAGAATGTCAAATTTATAGGGAGTAATTTATCTGAATACTTTTCTTAACAAAATGCCTTGAATATTTCATTAGAGTTTCACTGTTTGAAAAATCAAGGCCACAAAATCTGTAGATATCAAGTAATCACTTCAGAAAACAACAACTACCTTTGTGCATTGGAGCTGTCATTTCTGAAGACCTTTTGTTATTTAGTGTCCTCAATGATTTATGTGGAAACCTCAGTCGGTTACGAAGTATAACTTTTGAGTTATTAACGATCAAGAGTTTTAACACGTTACATTTCAATACACATAATATTTCTCTTTTCGCAGCTGGCTCATGAAATCAAGGAAACATTGTCATAAATTCTGCTTCTAAAATCAGGAAATAAGCATATACTTCTAAAACTACGTACACACACTGTGCTAGGGCAATGGTTGAAAATTAATCCAAGTAGAAATTGAAACTGACCTTTATGGCCATAAACAAAGATGAAATAACAGATGTACATGTCAGTGTTCTGAAAGTTGGGGAATGGCATGTGATGTATATAAGCAGCCATAGTCCACAGCTTTTGTTAACCCTTTCAAGACAATTGACCACATTTTGTGGATTGGCTCAATAGCTTTTGATTCAGAGCTCTACAAAATATACTAGATGCATGAGTAGAAAGAGCAAAACTTTATGAAAACACTACAGTTTATAGTCCATTTTGGTTGCATGACCATACTGTGTTTCATGCCAAGAATATTAAAAACGAGAATAAGCTTTAAAATTCTTAAATTGAAAACACATTGAGAGGTTCAAAGTCATTGTTTTTTATCAAAATTGGCAATTTTTCAACTTTTTGACAAAATTCCTAACCATGTATATTGTTTTCAAAGACATTACACCTCATTAGAACCATGTAGCAGTTCTAAAAGAAAAATATCATTTTTGCCAATCTGAAGAACAAAATGTTATCAATTTAGCCCTTAAATTCCTGTCTTAAAAGGGTTAAACAGGAACTAACCCTTAACCAATTCCATGCCACCAGATTTTTGAGCAATTGTCAAAAATAAATTTTCAAGAGTTGAATATTAACTTTCAATTAGTTTTTTCTTGAGCAAACTGAGCAAAGATATATTGCATATAGAATAAACATATTGAAGGCACAGGTTTCCGTATGAGGAAGAATTTTCAAGCCATTCTGAGCCTAAACGAAATGTTCAACACTCAAATGTTTGTGCGGGATTTGCCGCCCACGGCATGGTAGGGTTAAATATCTCCTCCATCCATTTGTACTGATAGAACAAACTTTTCATCCCTGATCCGTGTAACAATTTCTGGAAGTCTTCCCACAAAAGATATCATAGTTGTCATAACTTTTTAACTGAAGTTACCTTGATAACTGTAGCGTCGGAACAAATAATTATGGTTCTGGTAAGAACGTGGAGAAGGTACACTGGTCCGAGTTCTTTGCTCCTGAGGAATAGTAACAAATAAAGAAAGACACACTCATTTAGCCTATTTACCCCAGCGCAGCACTACTGTTCTTTGGCAAGACATTAATCTACATTTGCCACTCTCCACCCAGGTGTTAAATGGGTACCCGCAGGAATTAATTCCTTGAATGCTGTGAGCACCAAAATCGGTAGCCTAGCTAGAGCCGGGGTAATATTGGAGCGCCTTGAGCACCATTCATGGTGGATATGAGCGCTATATAAATATCCAATATTATTATTATTAAATTATCATTTTCACCATTTTTGCAATATCTATTAAAAAGTTATGAAATTTTAAAGTTGTTGTACAATCAAATACACTTTACAAGTCTCTGGGCAGCTAGATCCATTTGCTCTGTACTGAGAATAAAACAAACAAACAACCTTTCTTCTTTGTTGCTCATGAAAGAATAGAGATCTACATATACATGTACATATAGAGGGGAATGTGTAAATAACATGTGCACAATAATACATATATGCAGCAAAGGTATGATACAGTATTTTCTTTATAAAAAAATGGGAATTTATGAAGGTTTTAGTATTTAAAGGGCAATCCAACCTTAGTAATAAAATGATTTTTGTGAAAGCAGAAAAATAAGAAAAACAGGATGGTGAAAGTTTGAAAGAAATCGGACAAGGAATAAGGAAGTTATGGGTGTTTGAAAAATGATATCACTACATCTATGCGAATCTCAAATTGACAATTTGGTGAGTCGATTGTGACGTTCTTGTGGACAACTCTCCCATTTGTCGTACACAAAAATATCATTAATTTGCGGTTATCTCTGAAGCGTCTTTACCCTCGGGACAGTATCTGAAATATATTGGAGATAACATCTTGCTATAGGTTCTCATGAAAGATAAAGATCCTACTGAGTAATACATTTTGAAAAAAATTCAATTTTAGTAATTTTGTGTGTTGGAGCAAATGGGGGAGTTGTCCGCAACTACATCACAACATTACCTATGAAAAAAAAAAAAAAAAAAAAACACCCAAATTGGCAACTCCGTGAGGTATCTAGCAAGCTCCTCTCCTTTACTAAAAAAGTTATAAATTTTCTATACAGAGTAAATGGGAGAGGAGCTAGCAAGATACATCACCAAGTTGCCAATTTGTGTTTGATTGATTACAACTTTTAAAATTCATAACTTTCTTATTTCTTGTCGGATTTTGCTCAAACTTTCACTTACGTGTTTCTCTCATTTTTCTGCTTTTATTCAACTGAACTGAATACCAGGGTGAACTTCCCCTTTAATTCCTGAAACATGTTTTCTCTTACTGTTGGTATACAAAATGTAGTCCAGTTTTGAAGTTTTGTTTCTGAGAACTCTGAGCCATGATAACCGCAATGCTTCATCCACATCCCCCAAATAAAAGCCTGAAAAATCATTACTTACCATTCTGCAATTTTTTTCTGCACTGGTCCCTTTTCGGCAACCTTCTTCAAAAGAGTTAAATGGCCAAGGAAGAAGCTGTGAATAAATGAAATAAACATGATTAAATGAAATGGAGATTAAATAAACTGATTTGGTGGGGAGGTGGGGACTCATTTTATCCTAAAATGCCCTTGCTACCCATCTTTACTAATTATTTACAGAAGAACTAGAAGAACAGGAAGAACAAGAACAACAAGAACAAGGGCGAGGAGAAGAAGATCGAAGAGAAAAAAAAAGAAAAAGAAAAAGAAAAAGAAGAAAAAAGAACAAGAAGAACAAGAGCAAGAAGAAGAGCAAGAAGAAGAAAAAGGAGAACAAGAAGAAAAAGAAGAACAAGAAGAACTAGAACAAGAACAAGAACAAGAACAAGAACAAGAACAAGAAGAGAAGAAAAAGAAAAATGAGAAGAAGGTGAGGTCAATTTTACACTAAAGGGCCTGCAATCATATTATTACAGCTGCCATGGTAAAGTGCTGGAGCAAAATGTCTTCCTACTAGGTACACGTTCACTTCACCTTGGTGGAGTATCGATGTCTTGCCAAAAGACATTAGTGCCATCCCTGACAGTCAGGGATCATCCGACTAGGGCGATGCCAGAGCAGAATAATCAATTTTTGATACAACAAAATAATTTTGTACAAAATAAAAAGTAATAATAAATATCAATACTGGGGTAGATCTACACACATGTATCTTCTCGGAGTTTCTTGAACCAAAGCACTCTACTCGTAAATTCATGCCTCATTTTTTAATCTACTAAAAAATTGATAACGTAATTTATATTCAGAATAGAATCGTTTCAGTTACCCTTTTTTTTTTGGTTGTTGCTGCATGTGCTACAAACTTTAAGTCAAGCAAAGTCACATGAATATTTGCTGATGACCTTTTTATGACAGCATTCACTCAGCCCAGAAAATATGGATTGGAAAGTGATGAAAACAGTTCAAAATCATGCTCTCATTTCATATAAATCATGTTTCTAGATCTGTATTTAATCGTATTTTGACAGCAAAGTCACTCACTTACACATGTCTCGCGCTATGAATGATCGATGATGCCTAACAAGTAACATTGTATACAAAACAGGAAGAAAGAAACCAATACATTTTTGCCCAGCAGGGCCCTGAATCGTAGACATCCAGATCCAGATCCAGAAATCTAAAAAAAAGTAAAAAGTAAAAATATCTAATATTGGATCTAGAAACAACAATGTCGATGATTGACATGATGTTGATTAGGCCCATATGAAAAAGTCAAGTCTCAAGAACAAGAATTACATTTCACACCAAAAAGTAGAACTAACATTCAAGTTAGAACTTCTATTTGTTAGACCTATTCCATTACTATTGAAAACCAGAATTTTAAAAGGAATTACATGTAGATCTAGATCTATACGAAATGTGTGCCAAGAGGTCTTAAAGCTACAGAGGTACGGTACTTAAGCTAGCACCCCGCAAATTAGCGCAATGCAACGCATTCAATGCACCAAATTTCAGCTGTGACTGAGCAACAAGAATATCACCGAGTTGAGGTTTGGAAAAAGAATGAGCAATTTTCCTTTATTTTTGTGTTATAATCATTGATTGGAAATCAGGGGGCCGTTTCACGAAAGCGTCATAACTCCAGCACAGCGACAACTCATGCGCTATCCCTCTACTTGTCGGCGAGGTGTTTCACAACACCGTCTTTGCCAAGATGAGCGACAAGCTCGCCGACAAGAGAGTTGTCGCTGCTCTGGAGTTGTCTTATCTTTTTTTTTGTTGGAAAGCGCCTCCACAGTTCATTAATGGCGATTCTATGAGATGCAAAAGGTGTAGTTTCAAGTTAATAATATTAATTCTTAGTTCATCGTTTACTCGTATGTACACTAGTTAAGGTTCGATCTAAACCTTTTTCCAAAAATCACTTTTAAATATATTTTGATCAGTTACGAGGGTGGGGCATGATTAGTATCATTTAAACATTCACTGCAGTCTGTCTCTCTCTGCTTCTCTTCCCCTATATATATTCCCCTCTCTGTTTATCTTCTCCATTCCTTTTGACAGCTCTTAGCTTTTCTCAGTCTTTCATACATCTCTGTCCACCCAACGGCATCCTCTTATTCTTCTCTTTCAGCTTACTAAACGGCCCCCAGAGTGAAAACTGAAATTAACATCAGTCAGCTTCAAAATCAAGATTTACATTTTTTAAAGATCACATGTGTGCGTAAATTTACAAACCTTTCATTTTAGTTGAACAAAATTTGACACGATCATTGTTTTTTAGCTACTGAATACAAAGTGCATGGCTTAAGTTAAGTTTACGTTCCCTCCCCCCTCCCCCATTATGCCCATCAATATTTAAAAAAAAGTTAGACCTTGGCTTGGGCTTGGCTGAATAGTTGCTAAGCTAAGGAAGAAGAAGACAGCATTCTGCCAGAATCTCGGGGTACCGTAAACTTGGTCTAAATATGAAGGTTAAGGTAAAGGTAAAATTAAACATAAAGAATTAAACACGTAGGGGCCTAGTCTGACTCTTAATAATAACACAATGCGCGGCGAAGAATCTCGCATCGCCCTTCGTATGCACGCCTAGGCCTTCTTGGGCAGCCTGGCGCGCCGGCGTCGGTCGGCTTTGAATGACGGTACCTATGGCCGTTCGGACTTACTGAGGAGGTTCCGGCCGAGGAATATGACTGTAAATGATCCGGATGTATGAAATGTAGACTGAAACCCCGACGAAAAGGAAAGCAAATGCTGCCGCAAGAATACCCAAAGCAAAAATTATCAAGCTTCCCTCCATTTTACTTGGTTTCTTGATTTCTTCTCATTCTGTGGCTAACGAAGATAAGGTACCGAACGAACCGGTCGACGGTCGCGAATTTGTTTTCCACATGCACACAATTACAAAGTACCGTACGCAAATTTATTCATATCATAAGTTGAGCTGGAAGACTGAGGTGCGCAACGCAAGCGCGTGGACTAATATATAATGACAATGACAATTATGACATTTATTCTCATGTCACCCATAGAGAGGGTATTGGAGTATACAATCATATCGTTTAATGAAATAATGAAACTGCAAATGTAAACATGGTTCCACCAAGGCGGTTCTACACAAATTCGGATATCAAACATGGAAATGTTTTATCTCAACTCTCACCTCTCTCTCTCCCTCCCTCCCTCTCTCTCCCTCCCTCCCTCCCTCTCCCTCTCTCTCTCTCTCTCTCTGTCTCTCTCTCTCTCTCTCTGTCTCTCTCTCTCTGTCTCTCTCTCTGTCTCTCTCTCTCTCTCGCAGCCCTGAGTCACTTTGGTATCAATATACCGGTATCATTATCTGCGTAAATATGAAGGGAAAATTATTAATGAAAGCAGGGAAATGTAGTTACATTTCCCTGATTAAAGTCGTTCAAATGGCTGATGCCGTAACAACTCAAAGGACTGTCTTTTCCACAGGTAAATAATGATATAAGAAGTAAGGATGTGCATTTAAAGAATTCGTATTTTAAAAAAAATATCATAGGCCTTCTCATGTTTGCACGTGTTTCAAAATCAGTCAATGGAATCATTATTGTCTTTATAATTTTTTAAAAGTAGTAGTCGCGACGTTACGTATACAAATTCAGATGTTTGTTTATTATGGACAAAAAGTATTTCATTAATGTATTTGTTGTTTTTCTCACATTCAGATAAAACGCTCAGGCAGCCATGTAGGCCTGTAAGGACAGAAATATCCTAAAAAGATCATATAAAACATTGATACATTAAGTTGAGAAGGCCTAACAGAATAATATAATATAGACCTTTGTTTGGGTATTGACTTTCTCCTTTCTTTTTGTTCTTCTAAGTTACATAATTGTTGTAGACCTATACGGTTGAAAATCAAAGTCTTTGTCTTTGTATTGGCTCTCCCATACTAGAAAAGTTCTGAAATACACTGATGTTAATCGAAATGAATGAAGCCATAAAATGAACATGAACATTATTTCGGTTAAGTATGAGCAAATGCTAACAGAAATATACTCAAACGATTTTCTTACGTAATCAGATCTATTTACTTCACTGAATATCTCAACTCACTGAAAAAAAAAAAATCAGATTTCCATTAATTTGAGTGAATAAGCCATATACAAAGCAACCAGCTTAATTGTTTCATTAAACAATCATATTCATATACCTGTGTGTCTTTATGCTAAGCTGACTGAAACAAAATACCATAATATCTTCACTCTTCAGGTGAATATAATTATAAACAATCGCATGATTTTCTTGAACAAAATAGGCCTACATTGTATGTAGCATAGAAACGAAATAATTATAATGATTTGGTTCTATTGATTTGAGTATTCAATGAGTAAAGATCATGAGTAGGTCTTTAAACCTCTATATAGCCAACCCATGATGGATTGTTTAAATCCATATTCATAATTAAAACAAAATATTAATTACTTCAACACCGTGCACTATAACTCTTTACTCTCACATTTTAATGAAATTTCCTAATACAATCAACAAACAAACACGTGAAGAAAACGTCTTCATATGACTGGATAAGGGAGGAATGTATCATTAGACCGTCCGGTTGTGTCCTCCACAGTGACCATAATCTTCTCCCTGATCTGAAAACTCTTGAAAGGAAAATAAAAGATGATTGCCATTTTTCATGATTTTGTTGGCCCATTTTTTATTATATTCTTTGCACATTCTTGTAAAAGAAAATTCTCGCCTTACCCCAGTGATTCTTGTTTGACTTTTCCCCCTAGTTTTGTTGAATCCTTCTTTCCACAAGTTCATGCAAAAACAACTCAGCACTGATTTATGAGAAGAAATGCATACTTTAACATCTCCCAACTCAATTAAGTTCACCTCCAATTCCTTTGGTTTTACCTTCAGTTTCTTGTTTTCTGTTTTCTTTTACAGTTAATTGCCCTATATACATAGATCAAACGAATGATAAGTGAATAAAACTGGACAGACTAAAAAAATATTTGAAGGACTCTGATTGATGGATTTCCCTTATTTTACGCTGATATATTGATACTACAGAGAGAGAGAGAGAGAGAGAGAAAGAGAAAACGAGGGAAAAAAGCCAGAGAGAGAGAGAGGGGGAGGGGGGAGTGAGAGCTGAGGGGAAACTTTTCCATGCTTGATGCAGTGCTTCCACAAATCAAAATTCCAATTCCTTAAATGGGCGGGGGGGGGGGGGATTTCCTTAGATTTTGTTCTTAAATTCAGGTTTCAAGTTATAATATGAATTTCCCCCGCCTCAGATCAGACACAGCCCAAGAAACAATTGTATGGGGAGGAATCCCATGCATAGACTTACTGTAATGCTATACACAGAATGAATAATTCTCCACAGCTCCTGTGACATTTGAAACACAATAATCTTAACAATTATGAGTATTTTATGAGGAAAAGTCATGGAGGCTACTTTCGCAAACTATACATTACGCTACTCTTTTGTCACAACCTGAGTGTGATATTTCCTCATATAAAGTGCAGCTCTGGCAGAAATATAGACTTTTTGCAAAAGAAAATGCAAAAAGCCATAATAGAAATTGAACAGTGGTGCACAACCTGGAGTATGATAATTTCTCCTCTTAAAGACCTCAGCCTGACCCAAAACAACCATATATTGACGTAAAGCTTAGTAAACAAAGAATATAATTACCCTGGTATTCATAAATGTTCGTCTCCGTTTTCCATAAAAAATAAAAAAGATTTTTTTTTTGGTCCGCCCCCTCCCTATTGCGTAACAACAGTGGAAACTGCAGGGGGTCGCTAGACGTGTGACGACATGTCATGTATACAGCTCCGAGTGCGTCTACACGATATGTCGTCATCAAATTTTCACCCCCCGCAAAGTAGCGTTCCTCAGAGACGGGGCCCTCGTCAGAAAAACCACCGGGGCTCAACATTCGGGACGCTGTTACTCATTCCACAGGAAACGGAATCTCATGAAGTTGGTTTCAATTTGTTCAGAAAATATATAGCTCCCCGTGGATGAATAAATGGTATATTTCAAAACTCGGTCAGGCTGAGGTCTTTAAGTCTGCTGCAATGGTGTTTACTAACAGACAACAGAAACAAGTAAAAATCACGATAAAAGAGAGGTTAATACCGCAATACACTGAATATAAATTTCTCGGCATCTGGTTTGATGTCAGACTAACATGGTAAAAACATATTAATACATTGAAAATGAAGTGTTGTAAGAGAATTAATTTATTACGTTGCATTGCAGGAACAGGATGGGGAAATAATAGTTCAATCCTTTACCTAGTTTACAAAGGACTTATTAGATCTATATTGGACTACGGCTGTGAATTATATGACTCTGCAAGTCTTTCAACAAAACAAGAATTAGATTCAGTCCAATATCAGTCATTGAAAATAATTACAGGTGCAGTTTATAACTCCTCTCTTGAAGCACTTCAGGTAGAATGTGGTGAACGTCCTTTACAACTAAGAAGAAATTTATTTGTTGACAAATATAATGTTCTATCTTTTGTCAAATAGAGATACCCATCATCCTACTTTGGAAATAATCGAACCGTCATGGTATCTTGATCAATATACTTGGAAACCGGGTCAAGGACCCTTTGTTAAAAGAGCATGTAATGCCGAATTTAAAGTTGAGCAGTTGAGCCAAAGAATATTAAGAGAACCTTTTTGGACTTATAATATGCCCAACATATCATATCATATTCACAAAATCATAAACAAGAAAAGTAATTCAATTCATGACATGAAGAATTGTGTTTTAGAAAGGATACATACAAGATGGAAAGGTTATTTAAAAATATATACTGACGGATCAAAATAAGAAGACAAAAGCACCGATTCTGCATTTTTTATACCTGAACTGGATATAAAAAGATTTTTTAGATTAACGTCAATAACTCTAATGAGAGCAGAATTAGCAGCTATAGTAATGGCTCTGGAATGGCTTGAAGATTGCAGAGGAATGTCAGTCGTATTTTTAACAGACTCATTGTCAGCACTTCAGGCTATAGAAAACAATCAAATACAAAATAATCTCATAGGTGATATACTATATAAAATACAAATACTACAAATGTCAGATGTAGCTGTAAATTTTGAATGGATACCATCCCATTGCGGTATTGCAGGTAATGAAATAGTGGATAATCTAGCCAAAAAAGGAGCGTCAAAAGAAAATATTGATCTGGAAATTCCATATATAAAAGAGGAATTAACAAACTATATGTCATCAATTTACAAAGAAACTTGGCAAGTTCAATGGGAATCCTCATCAAATGGTAGACATTTATTTGAAATACAGCCTGACATTACAGAAACTGTAAATTTCCAAGGTCTTAACAGAAATGAGGAGGTTATAATCCATCAATTAAGACTAGGAAAATGCAAATTAAATTACTATTTATTCATATGTAACCAACATGAAAATGGTTTTTGTACATATTGTAATGTCTCAGAAACAATAGAACATTTCTTTCTTCAATGTAAGAAATACGAAAGAGAAAGAAGAACAATGCAAAGAAGACTTAGATTAGTCACGTTGGATTTGGTGAAATTATTGGGAAGAGATGCGAATTTTAGAGTCATCTTAAATTATATTAAAACAACAAAAAGATTTGAATAACTATTTTACTGCTTCATATTAGCATATTCTTACATTTCCAATATGGAATATAGTCTGGAGAGTATGTTATCCTCAAAGTAAGGTTGTAGTTAGAGCGCCCAAAAGAGAGTAAAAGGGGTGTAATTTGTTGTTGTTGTTGTTTTCTCTCAATATTGTGAGATGAAGTGTAATAATTGACATATATTAAAGAAAACAAAAATATACTTTGAACCGGAAAACTGTTTTCGCCACATATAGTCTTACAGTAAATCGGATACTGGGGCCAGTAAAACATTCTTATTGGTCAACGGTTGGAGAAGGCCTCCTTCGCGGCTGGCGATTAGTTGTGGGTGGCAAGGACAGCGGCCCATGCACCCCTTGTGGGTTACACATAAGAGGCCAAAAGACAGAGGTCCATGCACCCCTTGTGGGTTGCACATAAGAGGCCAAAAGACAGAGGTCCATGCACCACTTCTAGGCAGCGAGGTGCCAGAATATCCACACATTAATTTTGGGAGCAGCAAGGATCCCGGATAATTATGTAACTTCTGGATGTAACATAATACATCTGTAGGCCTACATTTTCACTTCGAAAAGTTAACAAAAATTTACTCGTTCGCTCGCAAACATTTAAAATTGAAAAGTTGATATTCGGGCAAAAGGCGTCATCCTCCCTTTCGAAATGGCCCGTATGATCAAGATCTCTACATTTGAGATTTACTTTTAGTATGATTTGTGAGGAGGGAGAGATAGGGGTGCAAAAGGCGTCCCCTTCGGCAAAGCGAAGTTCTGATAATATCAGATTCGGGCAGCCACCACTTCACACTTTCATCACAAAAGAGTTTTTAAAAATTTGCACGCTCGCTTCGCTCACTCGCAAAATTTAAAACTGAAAAGTTGATATTCGGCAAAAGGCGTCAGCCCCCTTGTGCAAATGGGCCTGTATATGTGAAATATGTGTTTTCATGACACACAAGACTGCCAATTTCACTTCGGTTCAAGGCTGTTCTGTCCTCGATGGTCAGATGGTTTGGTCTAAATGGAGTGATATTCTCGCAAGCTTCCCACCCCCTATATAGTGTAGATGCTATATGTTGATGAGAATCCGACATTCATTACAAAAAAAAATGAAATCTCACTATTGTAATAATATTATAGACTGATTTACAAAAATTACAAAAAACTTACCTACGTTGGAAATTGAAGTAAATTGAAAGGCATGCATAGTATTAAATTTGACCTGTTTGCAAAGAGTACAGTCAACAGTTTCAGAATATGGTTTTTATTAGCTTTTTTCATCTTGTAATCTTGCCATTGGCCGGCAACATCGAAATCCAACTTAAATGCATAATGACAAGAATCGAATTATGATAACATTTAATACTGTCGTGTCAAAGCATGGAATTGGGGATCGATGGTAGAGGGGTGGGCGCTAGTCCCTCATAATTGAGACAGTTGTTATAAGCCCTAAAACTGTTTAATTTTCTGGATATAACAGTCCTCCCGCACTCCTTTCGGGGCCTGGGAGCGCCGGCGCAGTTCTCTTCGGAAAGTGATTACTCTGGGGTAAAATGGGGAACTTAAAAAAAGTATGATTTTTCTTTTGAAAGCTCCTCAACCTACTCCCCATGCAAACCGACGTTTTGAAGCATACTTATACCAAGTAGACCTCTGAACCCGGCAAATCATTATCATGTTGTTATGTTGTTGTTTTTGGTGGTGGTGGTGGTGCCTTTTTTTTTTTGGGGGGGGGGGGGATTTCACTCAAAAAATCTCCCAGGACCTAGCCGGCCCAGGTCCCTCCCCCCTGCACACCTTCAAAAACGCTATGGAGGTCCTTGTCTTTAGCCTTTATACCATGGTGATTAAGGGAATACACCCTAGGCCCTCGCCAACATTACAAGTTTGTGAGCTTTTCCACTGTCTTCATCAATGCCCTATGATTTCAGTGCCATCACAGACGCGCGTTGTTTTTTACTGTAATAAAACACTGCAAGCGGGGCAAAGGGGGGGGGGGGCAAGATGGCAATTTACCTCCCCCTCCTGACATATTTTTATCAATGAAAAATGATAAATGACTTTCCAATCACTTTGAAGAAATTATTTCAAATTAAATTGTAACACAATTACTTGTCAAAATTTACTGCAATCTCGCAAAACAATATTGTTAACTTTTATTAAGTAGGTGGGTACTCGTTATTCCGAAGGTTCGTTTTTCGGAAGGCTCATAATTCCAAAGGAGTAATAACGAAACACAAATTTCCCATAGCAGGTGGTTCATAATTCCGAAAATGCCCCTCTTAATCCATTATCCGAGCCGGACGTTCCGGCTTTTTGCAAGCAAAGAAACAAAAAGAAGAAGGGAAAAAAAAAAAAAAAAACACACGAAAACTTGACATAAAGACAAAAAAGCAAAAAGCAAAACGAAAACAAACCCCAAACAAACAAAGAAAAAAAAAGAGGTCATCAAATTTCAGTTTGGGGATGCAGAGATGGGGGAAAAACAAACAAACCAATGCTTTTGAGATGAAGAAGGCTGCTCATCAACTACACTTTGCATACGTCCAGCAAGGAAGTGAGGGAGTTAATTGAGAGTATAGGGATACAAGATCACCTTGATCACAATTGTGAAAATAGACAGATTTAGTGGTTTGGTCATCAGGTCATGTAATCTTGGCAAACACCATCTTGCAAGGAGGGACCAATGGTAGAAGAAAGATAACATCAAACAGTGGACAACGATGTTTGAGCAGCTAACTAGAACAGGTGAAGACAAAAAGTTATGGACAGTATTTGTGTCTCAAAATCATCAAATTGGGAGTATAATACTGTCCAATTTGGAGAAGGGCCACATTGGGGAAGCAACGGTTCCATGATAATCAGCCTCCCTGAAAAATACTGGAAATTGGTGTTTACCAATTTAAATTTCATGCTTTTGCGTTAGAAGAGGAGTTGAAAATGTAAAAATCTTCTTGATCATTGTGAAAAACCCCAGAAGATGGTCGTTTAGAAAACTTGATTAACCCAAGGAGTTATCACAGAATAACTCCTTGATTAACCTGGGGAGTGTTTCATGAAAGGAAGTTGTCGGATATTTTATCCGACAAATTTGCTCTCAGTCAATCA
Source organism: Heliocidaris erythrogramma (assembly GCA_025617745.1). Classification (NCBI taxonomy): domain Eukaryota; kingdom Metazoa; phylum Echinodermata; class Echinoidea; order Camarodonta; family Echinometridae; genus Heliocidaris; species Heliocidaris erythrogramma. The sequence goes on along the minus strand of CM046856.1, from coordinate 52,791,045 downwards.
GATGCAAGGATTTCAGTAGCTTATAACAGTTGTCGGATAAAATATCCGACAACTTCCTTTCATGAAACGCTCCCCCGGTGTACCTCTGCGCGCGAGGCATCCATCCATCCATTTCGCACATCGAGCTACCTTTGGCGACCACTCCAGCGACCACTCGGGGGCACCGAAGCGTGACGCGGCCGAGAACAATAGAAAATCGCTCTACGGTGTCCTCAAAAGAGACAAAACAAAACGAAAAAAATATTGACACCGTAAATCCTTTTCGTTACCGGTCGGAAACTTCAATTCAGGTAGGAGGCTTAGTGAGGCGATGCAGAATCGTACTCCGGGATTAATGAGCGCGTGAAATATTAAGCTTTATCATGGTAAATGCCACATACCGGAGCAAGATGTCTGGATCTTACTATTTTAACTTAGTCATTTAGACACCCCCTAAATAACCCGGCTTCCAACGAAGAGTAAGCATAATGATTGCAAAATAAAGTGGTTAAATAAAAGCTCTCTCAAATTTCCATCGACATTTTTTATTCTTAGCTGATTAGCTTTCTGGTAATATATGCCACATACCGGGGCAAGATGTCTGGATCTTAATTTTTAAACTTCAACACGGCACATATTCTGAAAATATTACACTTCGTATTCACAATAGAGCCAGTGCGGTATTACGGGGCTTCACGTTACTCAATAATGAGGTTCGGAAGAAAAAGTGAATAATAAATGCTCGCAAGACATTTCATATTCTTAGCTGATTACACCATGAAATAGAGGGGATATTCAGCTTTAGCATGGTGTAGGTGACTATGCTTAGCAAGTTGTCTGGATCTTACTGCTTAAACTTCAACAAGGCACATATTCTCGAAATAAAAACGCTCGTATTGTATTATGGAGCTTCGTAACTCAATAATGAAGTGCTGAAGGAAGAGTGCTATAAATGTTCGCAAGACATTTTATATTCTTAGCTGATTACAAAATGAAATAGAGGAGATATTCAGCTTTATCATGGTATAGGTCACTATGCTTAGCAAGTTGTCTGGATCTTACTGTTTAAACTTCAACACGGCACATATTCTCAAAATATTACACTTCGTATGAACAATAGCGCCAGTGCGGTATTGCGGGGCTTCACGTTACTCAATAATGAAGTTCGGAAGAAAAAGTGTTATAAACGTTCGCAAGACATTTCATATTCTTAGCTGATTACACCATGAAATAGGAGATATATTCAGCTTTATCATGGTATAGGTCACTATGCTTAGCAAGTTGTCTGGATCTTACTGTTTAAACTTCAACACGGCACATATTCTCGATATTATTACACTCCGCATTAAAGCGCTCATATTGTATTATGGAGCTTCGTAACTCAATAAAGAAGTTCTGCAGAAAAAGTGTTATAAATGTTCGCAAGACATTTCATATTCTTAGCTGATTACACCATGAAATAGAGGGGATATTCAGCTTTAGCATGGTGTAGGTGACTATGCTTAGCAAGTTGTCTGGATCTTACTGCTTAAACTTCAACAAGGCACATATTCTCGAAATAAAAACGCTCGTATTGTATTATGGAGCTTCGTAACTCAATAATTAAGTGCTGAAGAAAGGGTGCTATAAATGTTCGCAAGACATTTTATATTCTTAGCTGATTACACCATGAAATAGAGGAGATATTCAGCTTTATTATGGTATAGGTCACTGTGCTTAGCAAGTTGTCTGGATCTTACTGTTTAAACTTCAACACGGCACATATTCTCGATATTATTACACTCCGGATTAAAGCGCTCGTATTGTATTATGGAGCTTCGTAACTCAATAAAGAAGTTCTGCAGAAAAAGTGTTATAAATGTTCGCAAGACATTTTATATTTTTAGCTGATTACACCATGAAATAGAGGAGATATTCAGCTTTATTATGGTATAGGTCACTATGCTTAGCAAGTTGTCTGGATCTTACTGTTTAAACTTCAACACGGCATATATTCTCGACATTATTACACTTCGCATGAACAATATAGCGCCGGTGCGATATTCTATGCAGCTTCACGTAACTCAATAATGGAGTTCTGCAGAAAAGGTATTATAAATGTTCGCAAGACATTTCATATTCTTAGCTGTTTATACCATGAAAAAGAGGAAATATTCAGCTTTCTCATGGTATAGGTCACTATGCTTAGCAAGTTGTCTGGATCTTACTGTTTAAACTTAAACACGGCATATATTCTCGATATTATTACGCTTCGCATGAACAATATAGCGCCAGTGCAATATGCAGGTTCACGTAACTCAATAATGAAGTTCTGCAGAAAAGGTGTTATAAATATTCGCAAGACATTTCATATTCTTAGCTGATTACACCATGAAATAGGAGATATATTCAGCTTTATCATGGTATAGGTCACTATGCTTAGCAAGTTGTCTGGATCTTACTGTTTAAACTTCAACACGGCACATATTCTCGATATTATTACACTCCGCATTAAAGCGCTCATATTGTATTATGGAGCTTCGTAACTCAATAAAGAAGTTCTGCAGAAAAAGTGTTATAAATGTTCGCAAGACATTTCATATTCTTAGCTGATTACACCATGAAATAGATGAGAGGCGGTGGAACGTCAGGCTCGGACAATGGAAGTGGTGGTAATGGAGGGGGGGGGGGGGGGGGTTGTAGAGCCCAGAAATGTAAAAATGTACCATAAATGTAAGAATAACCACGGTTTCCTGACCATTAAAATCCCTAAAATATCGAAAGATCCTAAATTTACCAAAAATGTAAAAACATGTCAACTGCAAAAGTAAAAATTAAACTTAGTGGTTTACTATTGTTTTCCCTTCATATGATCAGTTTACTGTTTACAGGGGCGGGGGAGGGGGTGGGGTCGAGTAGCTGACCAAAATCTTCAACGGCAGGAAAAATCACACATAGTCGCAATAGAACAACAATTTTTAAAATTTATCAGTCTCAAGATGGTGCTTCATATATAACTAAAATTTGAACGTAATTTCTACTCTTGATTCTAGGACAACTATCCCCTGGGGGGGCAGAGGGGGCACGTTACCCGGGCGGCACTTGAATGAGGCGCAAAAAACGCAAAAAAGAGAAAGAAATGGGGGAAAATAATACAAGAAAAGTATGGTCTTTCAGGGTTATTTGCGCCGCGGTCAATAACAAAATGCGTAAGATATGGTGTTTTATAGGGTTTGAAATGCAAAAATTTTCTAAAGCTCGGTCCCTTTGTTCCCTCGCATAATATTTTTCAGGATCCTGCCATTTAAAGCCACGCCAATGGCGTTTTAAAAGTGTTAACCATTAATTGACTCTAGTTGCTTTGCCCCCCCCCCCCCTCCCCCCTCCCCCCCCCCCCCCCCCCCCTCCCCCCGCCGCATAAGGCAGGAGCTTGTTAAATTGCGGGACCCGGATGGGATATAAGTGAATAAAAAGCACTTTCAAAGTATAGAACATTCGAAAGAAATCGTAATTTTGCCTTGCTATTGCCTTGCTATATTCCTCAAACATATTTCTTCAGGATTTTCATTGATTTTGCACCCCCAATAAGGAATATTCAAAATAAAAAAATCTATAGTTAGGTCGATGTATTCCCTTGGACTTTTTATCTAAGTTTAAAATACATAAGAAATGTCAATTTAAGGGGGAAAAAAAAAGAACTAACAACCCCGGGTTATGTTCACCAAAACTCATTTTCACGTAGTGCCATCATCTCTAACCTAATAACGCTCATCAGTCTGAGTTTGGGCATGGGTGGGGGGGGGGGGGTGGGGTGTGCAGATTTGACAGTTTGCCCCGGGCGCAGGAAGACCTGGATACGCCACTGCCCCGGACAACAAACCCCCCTGGACAACTATCCCATAGAACAATTATCCCCAGGACAACTACCCCCAGGACAGCTACCCCAGGATAATTACCCTCCTCCCCCGGACAATTACCCCCAGGAAAAATTACACCCCATAAAATACAATTACACCGATACCCCCCCCCCCCCCGATAACTACCCCTTGGACAATTATCCCCCGGACAACTACAACCTGGACAATTATTCCCCCGGACAACCCCAGAATCCGGGGGTAGTTGTCCTGGGGATAATTGTCCTATAGGGTTAATTGTCCTGGGGTAATTGTCCTGAGGGGGTAGTTGTCCAGGGGAAGTTGTCCGGGGGTAGTTGTCCGGGGGTATTTATTTACGCGACTTTTAATGATTAAATATGTAATGGTTGCAGTAAAATTACACGCCTGAAACCTGCATGTTATCGTTTCAATTAGTGGTAATCAAAGAAAACACATAACTACGCTATATACGGTACAAGTATAAAATAATAAAAGAAATTAAAATGGAATAAAAATATAAAATGAAATGAAATGATATAAAATAAAATAAAGTAACATCCGAAATCCGAGGGGTGTGGATTGTAAATATATTTTCAGCAGAACAAACAAACAAAATTAATTTTAAAACACTTTCTAAAAATGACCCAGAACGAAATGAACAATGTTCGTCATTTTTTGTGACTGTGGTATGGGTCAATTTTATCAGTCACAAAAGTTACAGAAGAATGCCTTAAGTTCGATTTCAATTCGACAAATGACACACATTATGTGGGGGTATAGGGTGCGTCATTACCATTGGCACGTATAATTTTTTTGTAACAAAAGGTGCCCCTCCCCACTTCCATTGTCCGAGCCCGACGTTCCGCCGCAGTGGCGTATCCAGGGGGTGGCGCAACAGGCGCGCGCCCCTATTGGCCGTCGTTAAAAAAAAACTATCAAAAAAAAAACGTTGTTCATTAAATAGGCTTCAAAATTGGTCACATATAGGATTTTTTTGCATCTCAGTCCTTCTTCAGAAGCAAAAATTTTCCAAAGGGACCCCTCCCCAAGGACGGCGAGAATAATGCCTGGTGCCCCCCTATTGGGAAATCATGGATACGCCCCTGCGCCGCATTTGTATGCATGAAAATAAAATCTGAAATATCTTCAAATATACAAATCAATATAGTTTATGCATGAACTATGGAGCATTAACCTGTCTAACCACTTTCAATCAAAATGCAAAGAGGGAAAACACTTCCGACGCGAAGTGGGACCTGCAAAACGATTTTTTTCTGGATATCACCATTGGTTCGATAGCCTTTGCCCCCCCCCCCCCCCCCCAGCAAAGGTCAAAATAAATCACTTTGTGTCTGTATCTGTGTGTGCGGGGGTGTAACTAGACTATGTGATCCTGTGATTTTGTGTGTCATCCTCCCTGTGCAAGCTGAATATCTCCTCTATTTCATGGTGTAATCAGCTAAGAATATGAAATGTCTTGCGAACATTTATAACACTTTTTCTGCTGAACTTCTTTATTGAGTTACGAAGCTCCATAATACAATACGAGCGCTTTAATGCGGAGTGTAATAATATCGAGAATATATGCCGTGTTGAAGTTTAAACAGTAAGATCCAGAAAACTTGCTAAGCATAGTGACCTATACCATGATAAAGCTGAATATTTCCTCTTTTTCATGGTATAAACAGCTAAGAATATGAAATGTCTTGCGAATATTTATAACACTTTTTCTGCAGAACTCCATTATTGAGTTACGTGAAGCTGCATAGAATATTGCACTGGCGCTATTGTTCATGCGAAGTGTAATAATATCGAGAATATATGCCGTGTTGAAGTTTAAACAGTAAGATCTAGACAACTTGCTAAGCATAGTGACCTATACCATGAGAAAGCTGAATATCTCCTCTTTTTCTTGGTGTAAAGAGCTAAGAATATGAAATGTCTTGCGAACATTTATAACACTTTTTCTGCAGAACTTCATTATTGAGTTACGAAGCTCCATAATACAATACGAGCGCTCTAATGCGGAGCGTAATATTTCGAGAATATATGCCGTGTTGAAGTTTAAACAGTAAGATCCAGACAACTTGCTAAGCATAGTGACCTATACCATGAGAAAGCTGAATATTTCCTCTTTTTCATGGTATAAACAGCTAAGAATATGAAATGTCTTGCGAACATTTATAACACCTTTTCTCCAGAACTCCATTATTGAGTTACGTGAAGCTGCATAGAATATTGCACTGGCGCTATATTGTTCATGCGAAGCGTAATAATATCGAGAATATATGCCGTGTTGAAGTTTAAACAGTAAGATCCAGACAACTTGCTAAGCATAGTGACCTATACCATGAGAAAGCTGAATATTTCCTCTTTTTCATGGTATAAACAGCTAAGAATATGAAATGTCTTGCGAACATTTATAACACCTTTTCTCCAGAACTCCATTATTGAGTTACGTGAAGCTGCATAGAATATTGCACTGGCGCTATATTGTTCATGCGAAGCGTAATAATATCGAGAATATATGCCGTGTTGAAGTTTAAACAGTAAGATCCAGACAACTTGCTAAGCATAGTGACCTATACCATGAGAAAGCTGAATATCTCCTCTTTTTCTTGGTGTAAAGAGCTAAGAATATGAAATGTCTTGCGAACATTTATAACACTTTTTCTGCAGAACTTCATTATTGAGTTACGAAGCTCCATAATACAATACGAGCGCTCTAATGCGGAGCGTAATATTTCGAGAATATATGCCGTGTTGAAGTTTAAACAGTAAGATCCAGACAACTTGCTAAGCATAGTGACCTATACCATGAGAAAGCTGAATATTTCCTCTTTTTCATGGTATAAACAGCTAAGAATATGAAATGTCTTGCGAACATTTATAACACCTTTTCTGCAGAACTCCATTATTGAGTTACGTGAGGCTGCATAGAATATTGCACTGGCGCTATTGTTCATGCGAAGCGTAATAATATCGAGAATATATGCCGTGTTGAAGTTTAAACAGTAAGATCCAGACAACTTGCTAAGCATAGTGACCTATACCATGATAAAGCTGAATATCTCCTCTATTTCATGGTGTAATCAGCTAAGAATATGAAATGTCTTGCGAACATTTATAACACTTTTTCTGCAGAACTTCATTATTGAGTTACGAAGCTCCATAATACAATACGAGCGCTCTAATGCGGAGCGTAATATTTCGAGAATATATGCCGTGTTGAAGTTTAAACAGTAAGATCCAGACAACTTGCTAAGCATAGTGACCTATACCATGAGAAAGCTGAATATTTCCTCTTTTTCATGGTATAAACAGCTAAGAATATGAAATGTCTTGCGAACATTTATAACACTTTTTCTGCAGAACTTCATTATTGAGTTACGAAGCTCCATAATACAATACGAGCGCTCTAATGCGGAGCGTAATATTTCGAGAATATATGCCGTGTTGAAGTTTAAACAGTAAGATCCAGACAACTTGCTAAGCATAGTGACCTATACCATGAGAAAGCTGAATATTTCCTCTTTTTCATGGTATAAACAGCTAAGAATATGAAATGTCTTGCGAACATTTATAACACCTTTTCTGCAGAACTCCATTATTGAGTTACGTGAAGCTGCATAGAATATTGCGCTGGCGCTATTGTTCATGCGAAGCGTAATAATATCGAGAATATATGCCGTGTTGAAGTTTAAACAGTAAGATCCAGACAACTTGCTAAGCATAGTGACCTATACCATGATAAAGCTGAATATCTCCTCTATTTCATGGTGTAATCAGCTAAGAATATGAAATGTCTTGCGAACATTTATAACACTTTTTCTGCAGAACTTCATTATTGAGTTACGAAGCTCCATAATACAATACGAGCGCTCTAATGCGGAGTGTAATATTTCGAGAATATATGCCGTGTTGAAGTTTAAACAGTAAGATCCAGACAACTTGCTAAGCATAGTGACCTATACCATGATAAAGCTGAATATCTCCTCTTTTTCATGGTATAAACAGCTAAGAATATGAAATGTCTTGCGAACATTTATAACACTTTTTCTGCAGAACTCCATTATTGAGTTACGAAGCTCCATAATACAATACGAGCGTTTTAAATGTGGAGTGTAATATTTGGAGAATATGTGCCGTGTTAAAGTTTAAACAGTAAGATCCAGACAACTTGCTAAGCATAGCGACCTATATCATAATAAAGCTGAATATCTCCTCTATTTCATGGTGTAATCAGCTAAGAATATGAAATGTCTTGCGAACATTTATAACACTTTTTCTGCAGAACTTCATTATTGAGTTACGAAGCTCCATAATACAATACGAGCGCTCTAATGCGGAGTGTAATATTTCGAGAATATATGCCGTGTTGAAGTTTAAACAGTAAGATCCAGACAACTTGCTAAGCATAGTGACCTATACCATGATAAAGCTGAATATCTCCTCTATTTCATGGTGTAATCAGCTAAGAATATGAAATGTCTTGCGAACATTTATAACACTTTATCTGCAGAACGTCATTATTGAGTTACGTGAAGCTGCATAGAATATTGCGCTGGCGCTATTGTTCATGCGAAGCGTAATAATATCGAGAATATATGCCGTGTTGAAGTTTAAACAGTAAGATCCAGACAACTTGCTAAGCATAGTGACCTATACCATGATAAAGCTGAATATCCCCTCTTTTTCATGGTGTAAAGACCTAAGAATATAAAGTGTCTTGCGAATATTTATAACACCTTTTCTGCAGAACTTCATTATTGAGTTACGTGAACCTGCATAGAATATTGCACTGGCGCTATATTATTCATGCGAAGCGTAATAATATCGAGAATATATGCCGTGTTGAAGTTTAAACAATAAGATCCAGACAACTTGCTAAGCATAGTGACCTATACCATGATAAAGCTGAATATTTCCTCTTTTTCATGGTATAAACAGCTAAGAATATGAAATGTCTTGCGAACATTTATAACACCTTTTCTGCAGAACTCCATTATTGAGTTACGTGAAGCTGCATAGAATATTGCGCTGGCGCTATATTGTTCATGCGAAACGTAATAATATCGAGAATATATGCCGTGTTGAAGTTTAAACAGTAAGATCCAGACAACTTGCTAAGCATAGTGACCTATACCATGATAAAGCTGAATATCCCCTCTTTTTCATGGTGTAAAGACCTAAGAATATAAAGTGTCTTGCGAATATTTATAACACCTTTTCTGCAGAACTTCATTATTGAGTTACGTGAACCTGCATAGAATATTGCACTGGCGCTATATTGTTCATGCGAAGCGTAATAATATCGAGAATATATGCCGTGTTGAAATTTAAACAGTAAGATCCAGACAACTTGCTAAGCATAGTGACCTATGCCATGATAAAGCTGAATATCCCCTCTTTTTCATGGTGTAAAGACCTAAGAATATAAAGTGTCTTGCGAATATTTATAACACCTTTTCTGCAGAACTTCATTATTGAGTTACGTGAACCTGCATAGAATATTGCACTGGCGCTATATTATTCATGCGAAGCGTAATAATGTCGAGAATATATGCCGTGTTGAAGTTTAAACAATAAGATCCAGACAACTTGCTAAGCATAGTGACCTATACCTTGATAAAGCTGAATATTTCCTCTTTTTCATGGTATAAACAGCTAAGAATATGAAATGTCTTGCGAACATTTATAACACCTTTTCTGCAGAACTCCATTATTGAGTTACGTGAAGCTGCATAGAATATTGCGCTGGCGCTATATTGTTCATGCGAAACGTAATAATATCGAGAATATATGCCGTGTTGAAGTTTAAACAGTAAGATCCAGACAACTTGCTAAGCATAGTGACCTATACCATGATAAAGCTGAATATCCCCTCTTTTTCATGGTGTAAAGACCTAAGAATATAAAGTGTCTTGCGAATATTTATAACACCTTTTCTGCAGAACTTCATTATTGAGTTACGTGAACCTGCATAGAATATTGCACTGGCGCTATATTGTTCATGCGAAGCGTAATAATATCGAGAATATATGCCGTGTTGAAGTTTAAACAGTAAGATCCAGACAACTTGCTAAGCATAGTGACCTATACCATGATAAAGCTGAATATCCCCTCTTTTTCATGGTGTAAAGACCTAAGAATATAAAGTGTCTTGCGAATATTTATAACACCTTTTCTGCAGAACTTCATTATTGAGTTACGTGAACCTGCATAGAATATTGCACTGGCGCTATATTGTTCATGCGAAGCGTAATAATATCGAGAATATATGCCGTGTTGAAGTTTAAACAGTAAGATCCAGACAACTTGCTAAGCATAGTGACCTATACCATGAGAAAGCTGAATATCTCCTCTTTTTCATGGTATAAACAGCTAAGAATATGAAATGTCTTGCGAACATTTATAATACTTTTTCTCCAGAACTCCATTATTGAGTTACGTGAAGCTGCATAGAATATCGCACCGGCGCTATATTGTTCATGCGAAGTGTAATAATGTCGAGAATATATGCCGTGTTGAAGTTTAAACAGTAAGATCCAGACAACTTGCTAAGCATAGTGACCTATACCATGATAAAGCTGAATATTTCCTCTTTTTCATGGTATAAACAGCTAAGAATATGAAATGTCTTGCGAACATTTATAACACCTTTTCTGCAGAACTCCATTATTGAGTTACGTGAAGCTGCATAGAATATTGCGCTGGCGCTATATTGTTCATGCGAAACGTAATAATATCGAGAATATATGCCGTGTTGAAGTTTAAACAGTAAGATCTAGACAACTTGCTAAGCATAGTGACCTATACCATGATAAAGCTGAATATCTCCTCTTTTTCATGGTATAAACAGCTAAGAATATGAAATGTCTTGCGAACATTTATAATACTTTTTCTCCAGAACTCCATTATTGAGTTACGTGAAGCTGCATAGAATATCGCACCGGCGCTATATTGTTCATGCGAAGTGTAATAATGTCGAGAATATATGCCGTGTTGAAGTTTAAACAGTAAGATCCAGACAACTTGCTAAGCATAGTGACCTATACCATGAGAAAGCTGAATATCTCCTCTTTTTCTTGGTGTAAAGAGCTAAGAATATGAAATGTCTTGCGAATATTTATAACACCTTTTCTGCAGAACTTCATTATTGAGTTACGTGAACCTGCATAGAATATTGCACTGGCGCTATATTGTTCATGCGAAGCGTAATAATATCGAGAATATATGCCGTGTTGAAGTTTAAACAGTAAGATCCAGACAACTTGCTAAGCATAGTGACCTATACCATGAGAAAGCTGAATATCTCCTCTTTTTCTTGGTGTAAAGAGCTAAGAATATGAAATGTCTTGCGAATATTTATAACACTTTTTCTGCAGTACTTCATTATCGAGTTACGTGAATTCCTCACTGGCGCTAATGTTCATACGAAGTGTAATATGTCGAGAATATATGCCGTGTTGAGGTTTAAACAGTAAGATCCAGACAACTTGCTAAGCATAGCGACCTATACCATAATAAAGCTAAATATCTCTTCTATTTCATGGTATAAACAGCTAAGAATATGAAATGTCTTGCGAACATCTGTAACACTTGTAATACTAGCTTGATTCATTTTGAATTGAGCGATGTTCTTCGCCGGAAGAACGGTATTCGAATTTTCTCATGAAAGCAATCAATTCCGAATTATTGGTCTGAAATTTTAATAGTTTGGCCCATGCTATTTAAGATGCAACGAAGACTATTTTTAGACCAATTTTCACCCTCTACAGATTCCAAATTTAGTAAATGAATGGTATTACATGATCTTTTTAATTTAGAAATATTTTTCTGTTTTCTGTTGGACGTCTCGGCGACACCCTAATTGGTCGCTGAACTTGTGGTCGCCAGATTCAAGGAGCGATTTCGCACAGAGCCTAGCGTATAGCCGGTACAATACAATGGGGAACTTCGAATGGCCATGGCAGTATGAATTTCCACCGTTTTTCTCGTAAGATTGATATTTGTATTACGTCTCTGTCATATTCTTTATGAAGTCTAATCTCACTCATGTATTAAGAACGAATCGTGTGGTAGTTTAATGAAATTTAATTGAAACACTTGTAGCCCTACTGATATTTGGGGCGGAAAATTAATAACAGTCCCATGTATTTAGTTTTGTGTTGTAGATCTAAACACAACAAAAAAAGTAACTCACTCTTAATCAGAATGGCGTAACTTTGTAACGATAAGGTTTTGAGCAAAGTAACGTGGGCAGGAGTGTTCCTATACTTATTGAATAACTTTTCTGTGAAAATGAGATTGATCCATTGAGTCATGCATGATTGAGCAAACATTAATTAAATGCAAAATTGTCACTTTTTTTTCAAAACTCACAAAAGACAAGCCTCGTGTTGGGGATTCTGTGACACGAGATTTTAGCGAATTCGGTTTCTGGTGCATATTTATGTGTTGTTGTTTATTATCCATCGCTTGACCCTGTCACACCTATCCCAACACTTTTCTTTATTATGGTTGGGTGAGCACAATTTAAAAAAACATTCAATCCTTGACCTTGTGAATTTGAAATTGCAAAATCCATTCAGCTTTATGGAAAAAAATAACTGTTTTTAATTTTTACCAAAATGTATCATCACATGTGTGAACAAATGAGGTTGTCATCGCCCAAGAAATGCTAAAAAGTACTGTTAATAGTATTAATACAGCATAAAAAATGACCCTTGTGACTTTTGAAAAGTGACATTTTTGCCTTTAATGTTTGCCCACTCATGCATGACTCGATGGATCACTCGATGGATCAATTTCATTTTTACAGGGAAGTTAGTCAATAAGGGTAAGAATACTCTTGCCAAGTTATTTTGCTCACAACCCTTTCATTAAGAAGTTATGCCAATTTGATTAAAAGGGGGCAGTTACTTTTTTTGTTGTGTTTACATACTAGGGCTGAGTCATATCGGTTATTTTGTAAACTGGGGATCGACGGCTTTGCTCCGGTCCAACACCGGTGCACCAATATATTAATGGACCAAGAATATTTTACATAAGGTTTAGCACGTCTATTTGACTTGCTTTTTTTAATTGCAGTACGTTGGTTACTAAGTCTTGCATTTAATTTGAACTTAAACTTTGGCTTAAAGTTCTCTTTAATTGTAGCTCAACGCTGAAAAGTCATGCCACAATTCAATTTCCAGTAAAAGACATTTGTATTTTTTAATTTCATTCGATTTTTTGTTGGATCCTTGTTTAAAAAGTTGGTTTTGGTGTCAAAATATTGAATTTCTCTGAATATCCTTCCTTCTCAAACTCTATTGTCACGTGACTCACTTGACTCGGGATCGCGATAGCAGATTTTTTAGGATCGCAATCGCGATCATAAGTCATGTGACTACTATACATGTTTGAGAAGGAAGAATAATCAGAGAAATTCAATAATTTGACACCAAACCTGAATTATTGCAACAGGAATCCAATTAAAATAAATCTTATTAAATGAAAGAATATAAATATCTTTTAGTGGAAAATGAATTGAGGCATGAGGTTTTAGCTTTGAGCTCGAATAAAAATGAAATTCAAGCCAAGTTTTGAAATGTCGAACCAACATTTACGTAGTAGAATTTATGTACATACTAATTGCTAGCAGCTGTGATGAATGAAATGAGGTGATTATTGCAATCTGAGATCCTGTTTTCTCAGGCTTCACTTTTTCGTGGCGCAAATTAGAATCAAGTGGCAATATTTTCGCCAGCTGTTAAATTTGCGTCCCAACATCAACTCGCGAAATTCGCGCTCGCTACTTCTTTTCTTTGCATTATATCAGTACATAAATTTCATCGAGGGATCAATACCCTCGATCGAGGGCCAGTTTACAAAACGATATGACTCAGCCTTAGTTTATATCATCATTGAGATTCGAGGCTGTTAACATAACAACAGTGCAGTGAACAATTGATTCCTTCTTCCTCTGTTACTTTACCTTTGGCACTATTCTCTCTCTTGTGCTTGGTAGTATGGAGTATTAATGGAAATGTTTCAATTTAGGAAAGTCAAGCGTACTACACCATTGATGCTTGGTTCCTGTCACTTGAGTAGGAAATGTGACTGCATAGATACTTTAAATATGTTGCGACAAACATGTCCCGTGATGAGTGATGTCATTTGGGGGGACCTGCACATGTATGAACTCCAAATAAAAAGATAAAACTACATGTAGGTGGTATTTCAGTCGGTTGTCGTCATTATGACAACATGACAGTAGCCAAACAAGTGACAACGCTAAATCTATTATTTTATAATAGAATTTAATGTAGCAATGTAGTGTCCCGTGCTGAGCTGACAAAGAGATTGTCGCTGCGTTGTGTGTAAGCGTCTGTTCCCAATAAAGGCTCGGGTTTAGGGGAAAACACTGTTCCTCAGACAGAATGTTAACTGGAGGCCCTGTGTGTAGGAGAGCCACACCCTATGCACATTAATATGCTACACTTCTCGCAAAAAGAAGGGTGTCAACCCGGTGTTTAGTGTGCCTGTAATACACAACTGGAAGTGGTACCATAAACAGACTGCAACAATCTTCAGAATTGAAGGAGGCAGTTGTACCCAAGGAAGAAGAAACTTATAACAACCTCTCTAGGGAGAAGAAATAAGCGGTCATCAGAAGTACATGTCAGTGTTCTTTATATCCTTGAATGTATTTCAATGAGAAAATCTGTTTAAGGGAAGGGGGAGGGGTGGGGAATGGGGTCGGGAATGGGGTCTTTGTTCACTAAACTAAAGCATGTTGGACTGTATATCTTTTATCTTTTCCTGTACGATGGCAGCTGAAATTAAGATTTTATAGCTGAAATTAAGTACAGGCAGTATCTCTCGTCAAACTGTAGAGTTCAAAACTAGTTCAGAACTTATATCTGCTAAAAAAAAAAAATGTTTTAAATCAAATCCAATTTTTTTTCTTCACTAAAACCACAGTTCAAAACTGCAGGCATTATTTTTTTTACTACACGCTCATGTTTTTTTTGCAATTGGAATGGTGATATCCCCATTTTTTTCTTGTTATTGATTTTAATGTTATTGATTTTAATACCCAGTATTGTACTGTGATCTTATTATTCATGTATTTCTTTCTCATTTTTGTTTAGATTGCAACCAAATTTGGAAACTAGGAAAAAGCAGCTACAAGCTTGGAGTGATCTTTTCTTAGCATTTCACAAACACCATAAAATATACACATTGGACCTGAAAGAAGCTGCAAGCAGTGAACTATTCAACAATACAAAGCTCAACAGTATCCTTTGTGAAATTGCAGCGAAAATAATAGAAAATAAAATAGCAGTAGTAATAAGTAGTAGTAGTACTAGTAATAGTGACAATACTACTACCACTACTGCTACTACTACTACTACTACTACTAATGATATTCGAAAAGATTTCTTTTTTAATTTTATTTATTTCTGTGTACATGCCTTAACCCTTCACCTCCAGGGAAGTTGTCAGGAGAAGGAATTTTGTTAGTTCTAGAAGAATTGAGGCAAAAGGGTAAGTACTGAAACAAAATTATTTACCCATTAAATACAATATTAAGCCTGAGATACCTTGGGTTCGTGCATGCATGCGAACTGTGCAAAATGGCAGGAAGGAATACTCCCTAAGGATTGGAGATGGTGAACGCTGAACACTTGGGTGCAGGTTTGAAATCCAGTGACCAGAGATAATAATAATGAATTATGAAGCACATTAATTGAAGTATTCATGTAATGCGCTATATGTGAAGACAGTAGAAGAAGGTGTCTTGAGGAGAACAAAAAGAGCCAGAAAGGGTCTGGAAGAAACTGTTGTGGACATGATAGAGGGAAGTGGATTGAGATAAATGGGCCATGTTGAGAAGGGATCAGGATCTGGGTTCTGGAAGTGGATGGCATATTAAGAGCAAAGGAAGACCGAAGATTACATGGATTACATATAATGAAGTAAGGTTGGTCGGAATGAGGAGGATGCTGAAGACAAGAAGAAGTAGAAGGAGGGAGTGTCATCTTGGTGCAAAAGTCAGTAACCTCGCTAAGAGGAAAAATACTGACCTTAATAAATGATGATGATGATGATGAAATGTAAGGTATTATTATTTCTATGTGTAGGAAACATTGAATGGACAGATAAAGGAAAGACGAGATGTCTTGTGATGTGGAGGACACCTGAGGAATGGGGAAACCACATCTACAAATGGGTCAGTATTTTGTCTGTTATCATGGATCAGTGTCCCATGGTATCACACTCACCAGTTCATGAGCCCATTTTGAATATCAAGAAGAAAACGAGCTATTCTCAGGACAGAATTTAATAGATTATCTATCTATCATGTCCTGTAGCTTGGAGGCAATTAGGACAACCATTTAATAGATTTTGAGCCACAAATTCTCTATGATTTTATTTTATATATCTAGCTGTTGTAGTTTAAAGAGCTCATGATGTTATCAGTCCATCTTTTAGTTGGTCTGCCCCTCTTTCTTCTGCCAATAGTTCTTCCTTGTTACATGTCCACACCATTGCAGCTCTCTTCTTTTCACAGTTGTGATAGGTGATCTTGTTGCCCCATATGACTTTGCATTAGCTCGCTTACTTTCTTGTTGAAGGTACATGTATGGTAAATGTAGTAATTACTAGACAGGATATTTTACTTTTGGCAATTAAAACCCTACAACATTGAAAGCATCAGATCCCCCTCTGGTTTAGATTGTTTTGTTTCTGTAAACCTATTCAATGAATGTTCATATAATTACATTGTATTTGTACTTGAGACATATTTGTCTTATTTTTTAATATTTTGTTTTCAGGCAAGCTATACTGGTAGGAACAACTCCGTCTGTACGCTTTATGAAATAGCAAATGGTGAAGACACCACAGATGAAGGTCAGTATGACTTACAAACACAAGTCAAAAACAATGTCTTTCTATGTTGATTTTTAAAACCAAAAAGGAAATAAAAGTCAGGGGAAGCATGATTTAAAAGTAAAAACTTCAAAAATTCTTTACTTGTCTTTAAACTACTTAAGAAACTTTATTTCTATGTGCCATTGTATTCTGCACATACTGTACCCAATGGGCGATAATTTCTTCTTTATTTACTCTTAGAAAGTTGAAAGCTTTGTGAACTTGAATGTCTGAATTTTGCAATAATTTTATCATAATCTTTGATAATTGTGTATAAATATTCTATGTCTATTAAATATACTACCTTATAGATACTTATATGCCCAAAGTTTGGAGGGAAATGAATATACAGCAACAAAAAGTGTTCGCATAATACCTTTTCTACATGCATCTCTGTGCCTTAAAAAGAGATATTAGTTGTGAGACCATGTCACTCCATTGTCCAATTATAGTACCACCCAGTTTAATTATAATTAAAAGATTTAAAGATTACAATTTTTATGCTTAATCTGAAAAATTGGATTGTTCATCTGCCAAGTTTGTTTTGACTGCTGATTCAGTCTTATCCATTTTTTTGTATAGTTGATGAACAAAATACGATCCTTCCTTTCATTTTTTTTTCTTTCAGAGTTCCATGGACTAGAAGACTGGCTTCTAAAGAGATCATTAAAATGTTTAGAACGGCAGAGGAAAGCAGAACTTATAGCATTTGATGGAAATGAAGGAGTCAAATTCTTCTGAACATTGCTTTTCTAATACCTCCAAACAACTATGACATTGTGTGTGTATAGAGCCAGAAAGTTAATAATTCCATGTAGAAGAATATGACTTAGCACCCTTGTGGCTCTCAGCAGACAATGTCATCACTGTTTTGAGAGCCAGAAGGTTGATAATTCCATGTAGAAGAATATGACTTAGCACCCTTGTGGCTCTCAGCAGACAATGTCATCACTGTTTTGAGAGCCAGAAGGTTGATAATTCCATGTAGAAGAATATGACTTAGCACCCTTGTGGCTCTCAGCAGACAATGTCATCACTGATTTGAGAGCCAGAAGGTTAATAATTCCATGTAGAAGAATATGACTTAGCACCCTTGTGGCTCTCAGCAGACAATGTCATCACTGTTTTGAGAGCCAGAAGGTTGATAATTCCATGTAGAAGAATATGACTTAATGCCCTTGTGGCTCTCAGCAGACAATGTCATCACTGTTTGAGAGCCAGAAGGTTGATAATTCCATGTAGAAGAATATGACTTAGCACCCTTGTGGCTCTCAGCAGACAGTGTCATCACTGTTTTGAGAGCCAGAAGGTTGATAATTCCATGTAGAAGAATATGAGTTAATTGTTTATTAGACATCCTGTAGATACTGCTATGAAATTTCAAGGTCACAAGTTCCATAACTCATGTGTGAGAATTAAAAACCTTGCTTTTGTCACAGAGGGAGCTATTCAGAAATCAATGCAAGTATATGTACTAGTAAAAGTAAAAATAATTTTAAAAAAACACAATTTTTTTCGAGTCGAAAAAATTAAGTGTTACCAAATTCTTATTACTTACTTAAAAGCAAATTATAATCCTTTTTCATATCCGCACAAGTTTTCCAATTATAATTATTCAGTAATTTATCATACTCACACAGCTTCTAAATTTAGGGCTGCAAAAGGGATGCAGTACTTTCACTCATCTTGCCTAAACCCAGTTTATCTATCTGCTTTGTCACGTCATTTGGTGTGATGTCTGTGGTAATCTATCTTTCGTTTTGGGGAAATAAATAGATTTCTAGCAGAGAGCCATTATGAGCTTTCCTGCTCTGCCCAAATTACACCAAAGTGATAATAGTAGCCTAATTGTTGATTAAACCATATGGTCTGTTGGAGCCAGAAGGGCGTTAACTCATATGTTTTAACACAGAGTTAACGCCCTTCTGGCTCTCAACACACCATATGGTAAGTAGACTACATGGTAAAGCTGTAAATGTCAGACCACATTGACGAATTGGGTGAAGCCAACTTTGTATTAATAGGAATGGGCTTTGCACAATTATTTGTTGACCAATTGGCAGCAATTGTTTTACTCAGAATTGCAAAAAGGCACAACAAGCACAAACTACAAAGCACTCCACTTTCCAAATTGTGTTGCAGGATATAATGGATTTTTTTCCCCAAGAAGATATGGGGAAAAACAATTTTAAGCTGGCATTATGTAGTGAACTTCAAAATCGTGATTTAGCGTAAACATATCTACCGTATATGATTTTTGTTTTATTTTAGATGCACAAAATTTTTGCTTGAATATTATAGCAGTAAAAAGAATATGTTGCTCATGTGTAAAGGAAATCTGTATCCTTGAAAAGGAAAAAAAAGAATCCTTGCCTAGGATGATGACTTAACCATGTATTAACCCATTGCCTACGGGAACCGGGTGGCTCCCTGTATTAAGCTTATGGGGATGAGAGAATTCAGTAGTCAACGGGTTAACCCTTATACATGTATGTGTAAGAAGTATCACTATGAACATGGCAAACAAAGAAGCGGACAAAATATACAGCTCCTCATTGTACCTTCCACACTGGTTCTGGTAGACAAAAGAACATCCCTTCATTGCTATTATGTAAAAATATGTAGAACAGGTATCACATGCATATTCACTGGTTCTACTTATTTTACATAATAGCAATGAAGGGATGTTCTTTTGTCTACCAGAACAATTGTGGAGGGTACAATGAGGAGCTGTATATTTTGTCCGCTCTCTTTTGCCATCGTGTTCATAGTGTATGCACAGTCATTATTTATGAGGAAACCTACTTTTCTGACACTTTTTTGTCAGTTTAATCACTCAAAGGATTCTGAACCATTTTACAATCTGCAACATTGAGTAAAAAATAGAACAGTGATAATGACGATGATATCAAGGATAAGAATAACTTTTTTTTGTATGGTGCATTTCCAGTTACAAGTACCTGATCAAAGCACTTTTCAGTTAATTTATACCCAGTCATAGATTTTAATACATTTTGGATATTAATGTGTACATTTTCCCCTTCATGGGGAGCATTCCAGCCAGTCCATGTTTCATTTTAATTTGACAGTGTGCATTATTATTCAAGTGCTATTGGGGTTTGTCATATATAGTGTTCTGGAAAAGTCAGAGATCTGTTCTTATATCATGCTGATAAGAGCCAGCCACTTCTTCACAGAACTTGATTTCAGTGATTTATCATGATGACTCATATTGTTTTGTTGTGTGCGTTCCCAACATATCAATTAATATGCAACCCTATGTTACCTCTGTGAAACTAAGTTTGCCAAACTCTGTGTATGAATGGCTCTGGTTGGATATTGAAATAGCGCCATCTGTTGTCAATTCTGTCAAATTTTTATTGAGAAAGAAAAATGTATAAAAAACAAATCTTGAGAATTCAAACTTTTATATTTTATTCTTTTTAAATTTATTAATTTTATGGGAGAGGGGAACACCAGACAAATGTTTGGGCAAAATAAGTAATCACTTGATAGAACAGTGCCATATATTTCTCTTTTTCTTAGTTATTCACTTTTCCTATTTCTTTTTGTTTTTAAAAACATATGACTGATAGTTACTAGTGACATGGTTCTGAAAATAAGTTTTCATCTGTTGGATATGTTTGATTATTTTATGTAATGTATATGAATAAATGTATATATTCTTTTAGTATGACTAAAAATGGCTGAATCTAATGACATTGTTGTAATTGTATTTTTAATATATTTGATACGATTTGATTTGGCATTATATATTTTTTGGCATGACACATATACCCCAACCAAGTTATCTCGAGCTTTGTATTAAGTGGGACAAGACAAGAATGTCCCTGTTCTGAGGCTATTTTGCATCACATGTCCAGGGGCATTTTGCATAAAATGTTCTGATTAAGAGGAATTCCCGTAAAACAATGTTTAAAGTTGTTTTTAAAATTTTGGTGCTGTTTTATCACTGTGTTTTTTATGCAAGAGACCTCGGTTCTGTTTACTGCAAATGTGAAAGGAAAAGAAAAACAAAATAAAACATTGTAAGGAAATAAATGATCAATAGATAGTGAGAGAGATGAGAGGAAGGGGGGGGGATAGAGTAAAAGAGGGACTTGGGGAGAGATGGACAGAGACAGTTTAGATGAGAGTATTTATCAAATGAGCACAAAGAAATCAGAAAAGGGAGATGACAAAAGTGGTGAAAGTGGACAGATTTAAGGGATGAAAACAGTGTAGGATCATACATGACATGCTGAAGGAGAAGAAGGTAGTAGAGAAGGTTTAGAAGAAAGAAAATGAGAGGACGGGGAGGTGAAGGAGGAAGAAGGGGAAGGGGAAGACAAAAGCACGAAAGAAAGAAATGAGAGAAAGAAATTAAGAAAGAAAGAAAAATCAGAGGAGGTAAATGACAACAAACTAACAAACCAACCAGTACCACAAAATACCCTTCATTTTTAAAATTTTCGCATGAAAGATACCATATTATTATTATTGATTGAGAACCCCGGGCGAAGAGGACTTCGCCGGCGGACACACCTTTGAAAGAAAGATATTTTGTAGGTTATTTCAAGCTTCAAAATTTAAACTGTTTCTTCTCTTTTAATTTACTTGAAAGTTTCATCCAGATTCCGGAATAAATTCGCGGTTTTCACCAGAGAAGAGGGATTATATGCTGGAAATATTATATACACCGCTGTCACTGCACCGATTGAAGGTCGATGCGCCGCGCCGACGAGCCTGCGGAGTGTGGCGCTGTGCCCTGAACTTTTGCGTGAAAGAGAAGGGGGAACACCCGCACCGATTGATTAGATTCGAGCCATAACATAACATAGTCATAGCCATACATGTATAGCCATGATAGCTGTTCTGTGAGTGAGTTGTCTACATGTACTCTTGTCTTGGACTTTTTTAGAGAAGACTTACATTTATTCTTTGTCTCTTCTTTAGCCGCAGGATCACCCTTGACTGCAACATGGATAGAGCGTAAGTATTCTAGACTCATTCTAAGCATGCTAAGTCTAACATTCAATTTGTAAGTGTAACATGTTACTACTTCAACAGGCAGTATGGTTGGACCTACCCCTTATCGACCGCCTAATGTTAAAATCACGATATCTACAAAACTATTTGTCAAATTTACCTACAATTTACCTATCTTGGACGAAAAATCCCGCAGATTCACGTCATTCCACAATGATGACGGGTTGGGTCCTACCAGTGCGGCGCGCGCGACGTAAACAAACACATGTGTTTTCTGTGCGCTAAATAAGCCCTTTTTATGAACCGACCACCCGCCCTCTACTGATTATGCATGCAAAGTGAATCCACTGGATGCAACAATAACGGGATTCTTCATCATATTTCTCCCGAAAACTGCCGTTTATAATATGCATACAGATTATGTATGACATATGAGTGTAGCTGGCGACATACAGAAAGCTGTATGACGTCATCATTATATTAGTAGATACTGTCGGCTACGGAACATTTATCGTCCGAAAATCGATGGAAATGTGTTCTAAAAACCACAAACAAGGATTTTTTTTATAAGGTAATCGAATATAACAACATTATAACCGTATATTTTACGAATTTTATCAATTTCTTACTTGTTTCCTCCTCATTTTTCTTGAGCAAGTGAGTCTGGTTCGATTGGGTTGCGCATTGCACTTTAATAGTCCCATGCGTATTTCTTATATATATACGCGATGAGTCTATGGCAAGAAGGTGGTCGATATGTAGTGGACCTACCATACTTCATTTTTAATAATGTTTAATTTTGATAAATATTGTTAAATATCAGTCACACACTTGTCAGTGTGATACTCACAGAACTTAATTTGTTATCATATCTCTTTTTTGTAAATTGTAGAACTAGAATTTTTAATTTAAAAGAATGCCAAATAGAGCAAAAACCTGAGCAAGAATACTTGCCTGATAGCCAAAATTACTGGTGAGAATCTAAATTACTTGTGAGAATTTAAGGGGAATTGATAGTAGCAGGTTGTTCTGAACTGTTACATAATTATAAAGGCTGTTACAAAATGTCTTAATGGTTGGACTGCCTTTTCAATACCAATAGAATTTGATTTAAGAAATAGAAGAGAATTTGCAAATTAAACATGAGGCAGCAATAAATTTGAAGTTTAAACAATGTACATGTACTAGGTGTTTACAAAAAACATTTCCCACTTTTGATCCTCACTAGTTCGAAAACTATATATCAGATAACACTGTCATTGATATGAGTAATAGCTGAATAGTGAACAATTTAGTTGGAGGTGATTTGAATATGAAAGCATCAGTAAGTTTCATTAAATCCATGATTAATTTTAAAGTTAGGTTCCAGATTTTGGTCAAATTTTAACCTTCTGTACAAAACTTGAACTTTACACAGGAACCAATGATGTGTATGTGAGTGTGTGCTTACAATGACCCTGAACAATGGACATGAATACCACCTTTTCAGAGCTCTGCTGACCAGGCTTCTGGTCTCTTGCTCCAAGACACATGAATGCTTTATTAATAATTCATGATGGATTGCCCTGGGCACTGCTAGTCTGAATTCATGGTAAAGGGTAAAATGCATGCACATGAAAAAAGTAAGCACATGTTTCCATGTGCTTGCAACATCATCATCATCACTACCATCATCATCATCATCATCATCACCATCAATATCATCATCATTATCACTGTCACTATCATGATCATCATTATTATTAGCAGCAGCATTATCATCACCATCATAATTATCATCATCCTCATCATTGTTATCATTATCATAATCGTTATCATCATCATAATCATGACTATCATTGTCATCATTATCATCACTATCATTGTCATTATCATTGTCATCATTATCATTGTCATCATTATCATCGTCATCATCACTATCATCTTCGTCGTCATCATCATCATCATCATCATCATCAAGGACAACATCAATATTCCTATCCTTTGAATGACTTAATTCACTCCACATTACTTTGATTGCTTTAAAATCCATTAAAATGATATCTCAGTGAAATGACTTTACACAGTTAAAGGACAATTAACCCCACGTGATATTCTAGATGCACCTATTGTCTGCTACGTCTTTCCATGGAGGCTGCCATTTTGTGCATGACACGGATCATTAGGTACCATATGCATTGATAATAGCCTACCTTTACAACAGATACGTCGCTTTGTTCTGATTGTATTACGATTGTTATTGGCCATGGGCCTAGATAATTGACGACCCATGAGTTCTAATAGCCATCCTGTAAAGCAGATTCCTCGCTTTGTTTTGGTATTGTTACGATTGTCTCCGTCCTTGACGTCAATTCTCCGTCCTTGACGTATATTTTTTATGAAGTATATTTTTTATGAACAAATTAAGACCTTTTAAAAAATATATAAAACTAAACTTACATTTCAGAATATGTGACTTTATCTAATATATATTTGTCCTCTAAAAATCAATTACAAGTTAACGATGAAGGAAATTTTACTTGGGATGAAAAATATGTTCGTGTACACATAAAGTAATGGCAGCCCCCTTATTATTGCTAGCAGACGATAACTTGGCTGGAAAATAGTGATTTATATCTATATCCTGTGTTTTTACATGAAATTGCATGTATCAAATAAGAGGCATATACTACACCATTCAAAATAAGCTAATTCATACGCTGAGGTTAATTTCCCTTTAATGCCAGAGGATGAATAAAGACTAGCTGTGTTAGTGGAATTCCTCATGAATAAATAATAAAGCATTCAAACCCTGGCCATTGTCCAGGGCCATTGTCTGGCTGTTAACCACACACTCCCATACACACCAATTGACCCCTGTGCAAAGTTAAAGTTTTTGTACAGAGAGTTGAAAATAGAGCAAAATCTGAACCCTAACTTAAAAATCAATCTTGAATTTAATGAAACTGATTTATGCTTATGGGGGAGGGTGTCTACATGTATGAATGGTAGTTGGCTTGTGTTCTTCAAGTTGAAAGTTGGTTGGTTTGATGGCGATTTCCATCGGTGATTGGATGATTTTTGCCAACTGACGCCAGCTGAAAGTCCAACTGACCGTTCTTTTATGGAGAGCCAAGTCCATATCATGCAAATTACTATGTACTCCTTTTATAAAATAAACAAGAGGCATATATAAAATTAAATTTGTGAAAAAAGAAAAATTAATTCATGATAAGTAACAATAATTCTGTTTCTTCATGTTGTTTACAAAGTACAATGCGCTGTAATACATGTAAGTGGGTGGATTGCCAGGTATTTAAATTTATAAGCAAGCAGGGTCACATTGAGGTCAAGCAGAGTTCCTGTTTATTTGTATTACCTGTGATTGAAACATCTATTTGCTCATTACCTTTTAATTAATTTCTTGTGGTCTTGTAGATAGTACATACATGTTAAGACATGTGGACTACTGTATTTTTGTTCAAGCAGTAGCTTTCTTAGTTTCTTTGCCATGCGACGAACCTTTCCCTGATGCAAGCGTAAGCCTGGATTCAAGCTTTCAGTTACACTGTATATGTGTGTTCTACACATTTATTTCTATTTCATGTCATCATATAAAACCTTTATTATTTTTGTTTGTGTTTATTAATAAAACAACATTGAAATGAAACAAAACAAAACCCAGATGTTTGGCATCATCCAGGTGGCAGCAAACCGATTTGTTTAGCCTATTTTGGACTCTCTTACATGTGTACAGGGACTGCTAGCATGACCATCTGTCATCAATTTTCTGTTGATACATGTACATGGTGAAATGGCTATTGTTCGCAATTGCACAATATCCCCCCCCCCCCCAAAAAAAAAAAAAAAGAAAAAAAAAAATAATAATAATAATAATGAAAATAATAATAATGATAATAAGAAAAATAAATAATAAATAAAGAAATAAAAAATAAAGAAATAAAATGAAATGATAAAAAATAAAAAATTAAATAAATAAATCTAACTGTAAAATGAATGAATATGTGACTGACTGCTGTATTTATATGTACATGTATGTTGCCTGGCTGTAGAAGTAAAAGGAAAATTCATGATGACTGTTGTAAATTATAACACAATTCCTATGTGTCTCCCACCTCCTGCTATAATTATTCCATTAAAGAAAAGAGAAGTCAACATATTTTTTTAGAAATATTGCCTCTGTGACAAATACATGTAGCAGAATGTCATTAAAAGAGAAGATTATAGTTCAAATCAAATCAATTTAAAAGTTTTATAGTACTGTACAAGGTACAAAGCCTTCTAGTACATTGTAGACTGATGTAAGCAGCTATCTGGGCTTTTATTGTATTGATTGAAATAGAATGTTTGGAAACATGCACTATGAACATGATGACAAAGAGAGCGGACAAAATATACAGCTCCTCTTGTACGCTCCACAACTGCTCTGGTAGACAAAAGAACATCCCTTCATGCTATTATGTAAAATAAGTAGAACAGGTGAATATGCATGTGACACCTATTCTACATATTTTTACATAATAGCAATGAAGGGATGTTTTTTTTTTGTCTATCAGAGCAATTGTGGAAGGTACAATGGAGAGCTGTATATTTTGTCCACTTCTTTGTTCGCCATGTTCATAGTGATGTATTTTGATTTACATGTACAGTAGGTTACAAGCAATTTTCAGTCATCAAGTGACAAAGTCCATCAAAGTAGGTCAAATATAAAGTAACATGTTTCAGCTGACGGTACTTTATTAGTCTACAGGTGCATGTACATGTATGTGAGAGGTCAAAGGTAAATGTATTTTGATTTTAATAGGTTACAAGCAATTTTTCAGTCATCAAGTGACAAAGTCCATCAAAGTATGTCAAATATATTAAGCTAACATGTTTCAGCTGATGGTACTTTATTCATCTATACATGTATTTGAGAGGTCAAAGATAACTGGCTAGTGGCTATGGAATGTTGCGCAAAGACAATGTGAAGACTGAATAGAGTGTTTGACTTTACATGTATTCAGAAAGGAATATTTTCAGAGAATCTGTATAGAGACTTTACATGAATTCTAAATATATTAATAAGCTGCATGTAGATGTAGAATATAATGTATTGTATACATGTAGTTTGCACATGTACATATAATACATATACACCTGCATACCTTTTATGAAATGTACATGTACCGTAGGCCCCCATTCAAGGTCATGTGAAACATACATTAGGATGTATTTATGCAAATGAATTCTTAATTTTCTTCTGCTTGTTCCCAGCCTGTCCACCTAGAGTCTGCAAATGACACAAAAAATACATGTACGTTGTATGATGGTAAAATAATTTATGGTATATGTTGTACATTTAACATGTTTTTTTTTATGAGGATAAAACGTACTGTATACACGTACACTGTAGTGACTGTACTTACTCCACATGTAGAATTATCTTTAATTCAGGATGAGTCATGGATAGACATGGATTGTGAACAAATTTTCCAATTGCGCTGTTCATAATTGAACATCAGTCTACAGGTTTATTAATGACTTCCTGATCTTAGGCTAAAAGTATGCTCCATAAATCCAGTTTCTCAGTTTGAACAGTGTCAGATGGCCGGAAATGTCATGCCACAAAGAACTTGATGTGGGGAGCGTTTCATCAAGCGTTTTGTCAGTGATTTTTACCGACAACTGTTATAAGCTACTGAAATCCTTGCATCTGATTGGCTGAGAGCAAATTTGTCAGTAAAAATCACCGACAAAACACTTGATGAAATGCTCCCCTGGTTTGCCCTTTATGTATTGGTTGCCGTTTTCAGCATGTATTGTGCTGACTTAATAACGATTTCTGGTTTGTGCATCATACCCTTTGATTCATAATTTTAACATCCATGTGACTAGTTATTAATGCATAGCTGTCAGATAAAGAGGGTGTTTTAAAAATCATGAAAATTTCATTAGGTGTCATTCGTTTAAATTACAAGTACTTCCAGATTTGAAAGAAAAAGAGGATAATTCATTATTGTAAATTATGTTCATTATTAAATGATTGAGTAATTTGCAAATATACATGTATGTAGTAAGATACTTACATAAACTCGGCATTTTCCATATTTTCTGACCCAGAATCACCTAAAGATACAATTGTAGAATTCATAATATTTCATACTAACTAGAAATTACAAATATATTATCAAAATCCATATCCTGCTTAGGAAATTTTCTTTTATTCCTTGTTAGCTGTGTGCAAATTTCAGTTTGCTAAAATGTGATGTACATGTATATGTAGTTTATGTGCTTTAAACGCAAGTAATACGTAGTTTGACCAGGGAAATGTAAAGTCTCTTTACACTTACCTGGTTTGATATAATTCATGATTGACATTTGCAATATTTTTGAAGAAAAACCAGATTTCTCATTGATTCCCAAGATGACTTTTCTATTATATATATTTATTCAATGAATCATCTGTCGGATCAGCACTATCTACCCCAGATGTAGACTTACAATTGGTATTACACATGTATGTATTTCATCTTAAGAACATAACATTTTATGGCATGTAATACATGTAGTATTATTAGTTAATTAGTATTAATATATTAATAAATATTATTTATTAACAAATTCAATATCTAGGCTCTACACAGTGTATCTTTCTAGTTATATGTATCAATTCAAGATTGGTATTACATGTATTTCATGTGTAGGATGTAACCTTACATTAAATACAATACATGTATCTATCTCCATGTACATGTAGGCTCTGCTACTGTCTTCTAGAGATGTAGACTTATAATGAGTATTATTTCATTTTTAGAATGCAATCTTCCGTGCCATGTAATATTGTATTCATGTCACTACACAGACTCTATCTTTCTACTATCTACTCCAGATGTAGACTTACAGTTAGTATTATTTCATCTTTGGAACACAGTCTTACATAAAATGTAGTATTTTGTTAATTTTTTAAGTTAATATCTATGCTTTCTCTTTTTTGCACCTAATTATGATGAAGGATTCAGAAATTATACAAACACTCAGTGTAAAATTTATAATATGCTTTTTTCCCATACACGCTTTACAGTACTTGCATCAACTCACTACATGTGTGTACGGTGTACACGATGTACACAAGTGTAGATTGAAGAGTGGGTGTGCTCCATATGGAAGATGGGTGTGTGCCATTTCACAGGTTTCACTGAGCATTCATTGCTGCAATGCTGCACACACCTAAGTACATGTACACACTCAACCAGACTCAATTCACACCTCCATTTGAGCATTACATTATAGATGATATTAGCTTTGTTGCATTCATTATGGTGTTTCATTTTCATTAGTTGATGTTGACTTAACCGATACATGTATTTAGTGGGAGCACTGTGGGATATTGGTGAAGGCTCTTGACTCTTATACTAGAGGTCCTGGGTTCAATCCTCGCTGGGTGCTTACATCCTTGGACAAGATGTTTTACCCACATATGTCCCTCTCCAACCAGATTTAATTGTAAATGGGTACCTTACAATAACTGGGGGTAATAATTGGAGGACTCTTTAAGAAGAACAGCATTGAAGCTGATAAGGCTTCCCTAGCTATTACAGTAAACAAAATTATTATATCATTACTGTCCAAAAGCTTTGATTGGTGATATAAAGAGCCTTATGACAGGAGAATGAAGATAATTCCCTTATAAGCACTGTCTGCTTTAATACGCACATGTACATAATAGCACTCGAGTTGAAGACATGTGCAGTTGATTTAACACATTAATTTGAGTGTTTTACAATACTGGATAGATTTGGGCTCAGATTTATGAATCATGTGATTTTATTTCATTCTCCCATGAAAGGTAGTTCTAAGGTACATACTACATGTGCTTTTTCCAGGAAATCATACTAGATGCGCGAGATATGATAGCAATGACATTAGGTCAGAAAAAGAAATTGCTTTCCTACTTTTCCACGTCAATACAAATCTCCTTTTGCTGCTTCCAAGCTTCTTTTCATCCTCATGCATTTGGGCAATTCTATTATATGGGACACTGACAACTTTACTGACTGTGATGATAAAAGGTGTGTGATCATAATATACATGTACATGTACATTTATATACAGTGATTTTCTCCCCTTTTTTGTTGTTCATAAAATAAGAGATAAAAAAAGACATGTTGTATAATTTGGCATATAATCACCCATCTAAAGGTACCCGTTTGAACATTATGAGGTACATGTTGTACATGGAACATAATCTTGAATAAACGGTGCTTGAATAAATAACCTGATATACATGTATACGTGGTTCGAGGACGGTGTCCTCTTCCACGAGTAGAAGATGACGTACTGTGGCATGACTCACTTTCCATCTTGGTGTACTGGTTAGATGAGCATGAACTCACGCACACTATGTCATTGCCATCTTAACACATTAGTTCGACTTGGCTAGCCAGAAATGCATAGTTCCGAGTAGTTATTCAGTATCAGTGTTGGAATGGGTCATTCCTTGCCCCATTTGGTCACATTACATAGGACACATTATACATGTATACATGTAGAACATGCTGTACAATACTGTAATGTACAGTATACAGTATTCATGTCCATTTTACTATACACGTAATTATGTACAAATCTAAATGTATAAATTTAAGAAAGAATGGTGAATTTACTAGTTTGTTTTACATATTCACTTGTGTCAGTATTTTTTTGTCAGTAGTTTTGTGGAAGGTCAATGATTAAAAGAGACAATACAAACAACATTAACATGTATACATGTACATGTGACATGTCTAGACAATCTTGTTTTTAATCACCTTTTATTCATCTTCAAGGAAATACAATAAGCCCAGGCTACATGTACCTGTTATCAAAAGTAGATTGCAGTCACAAATTTCCGGTCACAACACCACATCATGACATTGACAACATACATTGACAACATACATTGTGAAAGTGCACCCATCATGTCCGTACAGGAATTTTTATTTTGTTTTCAATCATTTCAAATACAGTATTCTTCTTTTGTCTTTTATACAAATATTCTTCTTTTGTCATGTAGTATTAATAATGTTCAAAGGAATTTACATTATGTTGTATGATACCTTCTTGCGATTGCAAAATTTGTTTTATCTCATCTATACATTGTGCAAACTAAACTTTTTAGTGTACACATATGGGTTTTTGGTGTTTTGTCTTGTTTGTTTTGTTTTTTGTTTTTGTTTTTTTTTTGGGGGGGGGGTGGGGATTTGCTGATTTTTAAAGTGAGATTTCTGTTACGTAACTGTTATTTATTTATTCATTTAATTTTTTTCTTACCAAAGCTCTTTTTCAGTTTTTCCAGAGCTAATTCTCTCAGTGCTCCATTTTTTTTCACACTTATTTGTTCATATAATTTGAGACTAGTCATGAGAATGGAATGGTATACAACAAAATGGTATGCATTGCATTTGAATAAGTACTAATCAATATCATTTCACACAAACAGTGGTGTGACGTACGGCTTGCAAAATTGACAAAAAATGATCAATAATATTAATCTATATCTAAAGGACATTTACAATGTAGGAATAATGAGTGATACATGTAATTGCGATGTTCACTTCAAACCAATGATCAAATCAATGGTACGTGTATATTTCTCTTAGACTACAAATACAGTATCTCTGTTAAAACAATGAATTCTATTCTTTTCAAATGTTATTTTTTAATATTTCTCATGATTTCTGAATTGATGGCAAGTACTTTTGTCATAATTCCAAAGAGAGTAGGATTGAAAAATAGGAGAGTTTATACGTGGAATGTCATTTTCACAAGAGTACATAGTTTTAGAGATATTTAGTTGTTGAGGCATTCATTGGGTTTATTAATAGCCTTCATGTACATACAAAAGAATGGTTACATGTACATGTAGTAATATCATATAGTATGCTGGTTGATAACATTTTTTGTTTTGTCTTTTTCGCAGGGAGAAAGATGAGAAAGAGAGGCCGGAAAAAGCCCTGCAGGGTATGGCATACATGTGGAAGGGTTTCCTCAGCAACACCACACCTTTCACCCATGATATCTTCAAGACAAAAAACATTATCAAGATATCACTTGGAAGCAAGCATTGTGCTTTCTTGACTGACCAGAGATCAGTGTACACATATGGGAGTGGCGAGTTTGGTCAGCTCGGTCACAAGAAGTTTACGGACGTTACTAAACAGCCTCTGCTCGTGCAGGAGTTGAAGAGTGAGAACATTGCTGATGTCGTCTGCGGAAACAACCACACAGGAGTAGTATGCGAAGATGGAATCGTCTTCTGCTGGGGAGATTCCACCAATGGACAATGTGGGATTGGTGTCTCAGAAAAGGTCAATGTTCCAACACAAGTTCACATAAGTGATGCTGATTGCGATCCGGTGATCACGCAGCTATCGTGCGGGGACTCCCACACCCTTGCCATGTCCACGCAAGGGGAGGTCTGGGCGTGGGGTACTGGTCCACAGCTAGGACTCTCCACCGGCTCCACTCCGGTGTTGTCCCCAAAGAAAGTCAGTGCCCTCATGGGTCGGAAAGTACTGCAGATTGCCTGCGGAGGCACCATGAGTCTTGCACTTGTCCAAAGACTGAAATCCATGCGGTCACCTGGTAACAAGTCCAATGAGCCTGAGGAGGAAGGGTCGGGGTCAAGCCTGACCTGCCAGGATACAGTCTATACAATGCATGATGAAGGTGATACTGTCATCATATCGGACAATTCCTTGTTGTGTCCTGATTCAGGAAACACCACCTCCAGGAGTATATCACCGGATAGCATCGATGTGGCAGCCATACAGGCGCAGCAAGCGGAATGGGCGGCTGCAGCGGAGACGGTGGAGAAAAAAAGAAGAGATAGAGGGTCAACCTCTTCACAAGGTAGTAGCGAAGGTATGCATGGTCCCTCCTTACTAACCTACTAACTTCCCATAGATCACCAGCTTGTAGAGTGCTAGAAGTTTCTTGGATACATGTAGTTGTGACCCTACCACCGCTGTAATCTATCATGAAGAAAGTACATCAGTGCATTTTAAAATGAGTGCAATTGAAGCCCTAACATAGTTTGAAAAGTACCGAGGAAAATGGATAGAATCAATATTGTATTTGATGACTACTATGGACATGTACGTCTAAATAAATACATATAAAATTTCTTGCTTGTTGGTACATGCACTTCTTTTTTAATTGGTAATTATTAGTGTTCTTATGCTCTTTACATTAGTTTAGCCTTCATGTGTAGGCCTATGTAAAGCAGAACTTGTTACATTGTAGTACACACATGTATGTATATCAACCCCCTGAAATTCCAAAGCATCCACCCGTGTGGCACACCTCTGAAAACAATATGCTCTTTCATATAGAGCATATGGGGCATACGTGTAGTTATTCTTCTTGGAAATGAATTTTAAGTAAATTCAGTCAAATAAAGTCCATATATAAGTAAAGATGTATATTTTGACTGGTTTTAGGGTTAGAAGTATTGAAATCCCGATGCAGATTGAATCACCTCCATGTAAGAATACAGTTTGCTTGATAAATATTAATACTAACACTGATATGAAATGCTACATGTATGAAGAATGGTTATTGCATGGTTTGTACATCAGGTACATAGATGTAGATCTTGTTTCTTGCATGTAAGGTACACGTAGTTGACAGTAATTGACCAATATTATTCTACTTAAACAGTTAAAATATTCATTTGATCTGAAGAAAAAAATATGACAAGAAATGTAGGAAGATCTGGAATTAAAGGTAACAGTTCTCTAAAAAAAACAGTTCCCTTAAAAAATGCAGATGTATTTACAAAAGAAAAAAGCATGATACCCAAGAAAATGTGTAAGTTTGGGAGGCTGTCCTTTTCTATTTAAAAGTGGAATGCAGTGTAGGGTATAACTTTTATTAGGCACACACAAACTCACAACTACACTGTAAATTCATTTTTACTTTAGAAAAAAAAAACCCAAAACAAACAATTACTGACAGTCTTGTAGTGGTTTCACAGCTTGTTGAGTGCCAATGTTGCTTTTATCAAGAAATCAAAGAAAGCTTTAGATTTAAAAGCATGGTATGCTAGCATGCTGTTTACATGTATATATTATGGATGACTGTTAGGCATAATGGAAGCCTGAAGAAGAAAGTATGTAAGCTACATATATATACATGTACATGTAGACATATTCAGTGAAAGAGATAGATGGAGAGGGAGAGAGGGAGAGAAATAAAGCATTCCGGAATAATGCATTTTGCTGAACTTTAATGTTTACAATAGTATATTTAAGGTTTGATATTATAGAAGTTTCTTAAAGTAGAACGTTAATGATTTTAAATATTGGCTTAATACTTATTATTGTATAGATGGCATAAATTAAACAAGGTTATCCAAATTCAACGCTTGGAAACATTTGAAGTAATGATTATTATCAATTATAAAACGGTAAAATACAGCCCCCGATATAGCAGCTGAAGAGCTCCTCGAACGCTGCTGAGATATGTGACGACACACCCTGGACCAGTCCTGTCTAAGCAGACGATGTCCCATAACATCTTACACATTTTTCAGAGCCTATTTTGTCATCTCCTCTTCACTTATTTCTCTTCCTTCACTAGCGTCAGTCTTAATGTTAGTCTGTTGCCTCACTCTTAACTTCGTGTATGGTATTATTTTGATGAAAAATGCAGTGTTAAAAAAATAAAGGAATCAGTCACTTGTAAACAAAATAAGACGCCATTGTATTTTCAGCTGCTTGCACCGGGGCATGTTCGGCGTTTCAAGAGGGAACGAATACCATCCTGCTATTATTCGGAGGGCTTTTCAATTTGAAAGTGGGGTTTATTTCATTGATCATTGACCCTTCTCCTATGTATTTACAATCAAACGGTTTTAGCTATCAGAAACAGTTTCACTTTCCCTTTATAATGGTGTGAAATAAGGTCATGTTTAAATACACCAAACTCTTTATAATTTGATAAATAATTGCATTGCAATTACGTTCATTCATTATAGGACGTCGTCTGCTTAAGCAGGATCGATCCCGAGTGTGACGACATCAAAACATCGCTATATTTCTGGCGAATCCTCGGATATTCCAGATGCTGAGAAGAGCTTTTATTTGTGTTGTTTTTATAATCACCAGATACGCAGTTGACATAAAACTTATAAGATTGCCATCTGTAAGCTTCCCAGTTTCTAGTGATACATTAATTGCCATATTTGTGATTTTCTTTGAATATCTACTTTAATTATCACCAAAGAAATTAAGGAATTGTAATCTCAAACTGCATGTAGATACATGTATATTGATTGAAATATGTCTTTTTCATCATTTCAACTGCTGACATACATGTTTGAATAGTCATGGGTATTTGCACATGTACATGAACATGTATAAATTGGTTCAAAAACAATTTATGCCCATGGGATCACAAAGCTACACCTACATGAAGAGTTAAGTCATTCAAAGAAGATATCACTTGAAAAATCTGTTCCATTCTAAATCTGATCCCACATTTTGATACCTTACAGTATGAAAAAATCTATTTTGAAAAAGATTGAAATTGGGCCTAATTGAATTATATTAAGAATATTGTTAGTACTTGCATTTTCACCATAAGTGCCTGTTATATTTGGTAGAGTCCTTTTCTGCTTGCAGGCACCTATACTTTGGAAGACTCCAGTGGCAATTTGAAGAGAATCAAAGAAGAAGCAGGTGAGCAGAGTAGTAACCATACTAATGGCACTGCCAGGAATGGCGTTACTGGAGGGTGCGAAGAAGAGGATGAGGATGATGTCTTTGCAACCGCCAAAGGCAACAAGGAATACCTTGCGGAGCAGCTGAAACCTCTCAACATACGAGGAAGTCCTGTGCAAAACGTGGCCCCTCCGCAAAGGCCCGGTCCCAGTACGCGCATCCTAGCCTCGCTACCGCAGTCCGTGGCCCTCCGACTGGAGAAGATCATGATGCCCAAGACCAGCCTAACTGAGACCATCTCTCGGGCCAGTAGCGACAACTCTATCTGTGAGACGGAGCTGATCATTCGGGACAAGGATGCCCAAGTCTTGGAGTCCAGCTGTAATCTGCCGGATCGGAAGCTACGGACAATGTCCCCACTGATGGGTGGATTAGATGATCTGGTCTATCAGACGGAGGTCTGGAGCTTTGGGAAAGGGACTATGGGACAGCTCGGTCAAGGAGATACACTTGACAGGTAAGATGTGATAGTCATAGGGGCAGGAAGTCGGGATGCTATGAGTAGAGAAAATTTGGAGTTACTGAATGAAGAGAGAGAGAGAGATGCGGGGGGGGGGGGGGGGGTGGGGTTCTGTTGAAAGTGATGACTTGAATAAACAGCTTATAGCTTATTTTTATTAGTGATGATGGTAATAATAAAATATGCTTCTTGTGTACATAGTGTTTTATTTGTCACACTGGGCTGCTTCTGGCACTCCAACATTATTTTCCTGGTTATAGCCAAGCAGTATACATAAATGTATATTCATGTAAGCTATCCAGTTGTAGTTGGATGAGGAGTGGGTAATTTAGATTAATGTCTTGCTGATAGAATTTAGTGCTGAGTTGGGATTCAAACTTTCAACCTTTTGATTGAAAGTCATAATTATAATTCCATGAAACAAATGATGAAGGAGATAGAGTGAAGAGAGAAGGGGAGAGAGAAAGATGGTAACCTTTACCAGAACTCAGCTTTATCTTTAAACATTCAGTATATATATGCATGTATTTTATATAAGCACAGGTACATCATATCCACATGTATTTTAATTATGACACTTCGTTTACTAGCATATGGTAAGTCCATAGAGTCTCTATAAACACGCATGTTTATCCAATGGCTGGGTAGGAAGTAGTATCTTGAGTGTACAGACGTTGAGACGGGTTGGCATTGCCAGTGTTGTAAAGGTTAGGTTTCCACACCAATTTATGCCAAATTAAGGCATGTGTCCCCAGGGGGTTTGCACCATTTTGTCTCGCCATCACATAAACAGTGAGAGAGAAGGAAAGAATTTAATATGCAACCTTACCGGAGCCCTAACAACATCAAAATGTACATGTAGAACCATTCCCATAGATTTTAATACTCACTACTTTTTTCTATCAGGTTGAATAGTATTGACAGGTGTTCACTTAAGAAAGAAATGTTTTCCAAGCATTTCAAGAACCTGATATTGTACATACATGTACACTACAGTAAGTCTGCATATTGTTAAATTATGCATGACTGTATTACATATTACATGTATATTGTATAAAACAGGTTCAACCTTTCTATTTTCAGAGACATTTTTATCTTCTTTTTCCTCAAATGTTATATTTAAGTAATTCTCTTGAGCCATAGTCTAATACCTAGTAATTACAATAGACTTTTCCCAGTTGGATGTCAAGGAAACCAGTTTCTAATAATATTCAACTTCAGAAGCTTTTGAAATGCATTATTTCTGGAGGGAGGGGGAATATGACCTTGTACACATGTATATTATTTTGTCTAACAATGTCTGTTATTTGAGTTGCAATTAGCATGTTCCTGATTGATTTAATTGTGGATATGTGCTACTGTAAAATATACTTAGATTGAGCAAAACAGTAAGTCAATGAGTATAATATATGATTGATGACATGGTCACTTACGGTGTAAAGTATTTGGGATAGTTTTGTAATAAGGGTCAAACATTCACGCTTAGCAGGAAGAGGTGGCAATCTAACTAATCGGTTCATTATGGTTAACATGTGCAGTGGAAATAGAGAAACATTAACTTAAAATTCAGCGTTCTCATCATTTGAAGCACATGTCTTTTTTGTTTTCTTGTTCAGGACCGAGTTTTCCTATATACAGCCCTGGAAAAAATTAGACCAGCTCATTTTAAAGGCTTATGTGGGAAGTGTTCTGTTGGCTACATCAGTAATTGAACTTTCAAACTGATTTCTACTAGCTAAGTCATAATGACTGGATGACTACTCCCTAAAACACTTATCCCCAAAGGACAAGTAGAGATAAAAGCATAAAGACATGCACTCCCAAATGGATGGATACTTCAGATTAACTAAAAGAATTAAAATATAGAGGATAATTTCCGTGGGGATATTCTCTAGGGGTAGGAAGGTTTTGAAAATAATGTTCTGACAGTAGTGGTCTCTGGGAAAATCATCCAGGGGGTATGCCAGATTGTCATGTTAAGCCATGTTGACTTCTCTGGAGGCAGTTTGTCCAGTTCTAGGTGGAAAATTGCTAAATGTAAATTTGAAGATAGCAGCCATGCCTTGTGGCATGCTGTCCATAAGTGGTTGCATTTTTTCTCTTCACAGAGGCTCATTCATGTAGCTTGAATCTTTTCTTTTTTGATAACTTCAATTTTCTATTGTCTTCAAATTCTCAGTAGAATCATAAGCAGGCCATAGTGCTCTTGAAATTCATCCTCTCAGACATTTATTGTGTATTATGGGGTCAAAAATCCTTTCTCGTAGGAAAATGGTGGTGGGGGGGGGGGGGTAATTTCTGGGGAAATTTGTCTGGGGCAGTTTGTCCTTGCCGTAGTCATCCTAGGGGTAATTGTCCTGGGGTAATTGTCCCAAATCTAATTGTAATGGGGAGTAGTAGTCCATTAATAATGAAATAGCTGTTAATAATCATTTTCCTAGTCCCATAGACAATGGACTTAACACTACCTGTACATGTATGCCTCCAAATGCAGCTGGTCTATTTTTTTCCAGGGCTGTATTTCTTTTTTTCAGAAAATTTTAGATTTGGATTACATATACATGTATATTGTAAGCCTAAAGAACAAAGCAAAAATGAATAAACTTGTTGGTCTTTTCTCCTTCTGGAAAACAATTTTTTTTTACCTCTTTATTATAATGCCTTTTTTTTGGGGGGGGGGGGGGTGGGATCTCAGGTAGAGTCAGGCTACAATATAGTATATTTTATTTTTATACCTCTGTTTGTTTTCTCTCTCTCTTAATCTCTATCTTACTCTCTATCTCTCTCTCTCTCTCTCTCTTAATCTCTATCTTACTCTCTATCTCTCTCTCTCTCTCTCTCTCTCTCTCTCACTCTCATTCTTTCTATCCCCCTCTCATTCTTTCTATCTCCTCTCCCTCTCTTTCCTTTTGTTTCCTCTTGCCTAATTTTAACTATCATTTTGGGGAAAAAACTGTAAACATATACATTACATGTATAGTCCAGAATATATATCTTTTGTGCCTGAATTTCATACAGGTATATTACAAGACAGATGTTCATCCTTCAAACATTACTCATCCATCAGTCCAGTATGTAAACATGTGGGAGGCATGTGGAGATGGTATTCGTTATAGATACGGTTGGACAGGATTCTGTCTGGAAATGTTTGGAAAAAAAGACATAAATAATGAGCCTTTTAAAGGGAGTACACAATGACTGTGCTCAAAAAACACAAGTTGGATTGCATTTTTTAACAATTTTCTTGTTAAGATTTGATGTGTGAATGTACCATCTACACATCTCTTTTTTTTTATAGGTCTACATGGGCAAGTCTAATTTATTTTGTCTGTTCTGTTACCAGCCACACATCTAACACTTTAGTATATAAGTCATAAGTCATAATATTTGTCCAACCGAACAGCGATTTATGTTCCGACTGCCAGGGCGCAATTATTCGTGGTGGGCGGGTGTGGTCGTCCATGTCTGGGGCGCTTGGCTAGGACTTATCTGAGTTGAATTAGGTTGCATTGCGAAAGTCATCTTTGCCCTCGTAACGATGAAGCGTTTCTTGAGTAACTGAAATTATACTTAAATTTTGATATTTCCTTAATATGAAACTTAAACTGATATACCTGAATACATAGTAATAACTATAATAAGATCTATCTCGCCAATCATGTTTTACAACATTATATGACTTTTATTCTTTTGTACGTTTTGTATTGTATGCCCTGTCTTGGCAGTAATGTGCTAGGACCTGGACTTCTCTTACTGCTACATGTATGTTTGTGAATGTGCAACTCTTATTATGTTTATACTATGTTCCTTTATTGAAGATTGACAATAGAGTGATACGAAATCAATCTACATGTACATGTATATGATTGCCTTAAGTTAATAGGAATATTTTAAGCTTTGATTAGACTAGATACTTAATGTTTATAATCCCATAATATGGGACACCAAATGACGCACAAGTTTTACTTCATATCACTACTGTACAAGTACATGTACACTCTGTGAAAGGGATCCTGTAACAGTAGTTTTTTTTCAATCAGTAGAAAAACCCCGTTATCTGTAGATGTTTATATTACTTGTAGTCAAGTGAAATATACATGTAATCAAAGCTCTGCCAAAGGGACAGGTTACATGTCAGAGATCTGATCTGAGGCATATCAAATGAGTTTCATTCATCATGTTTGACATGCAGGAAGTTTGCAGGGATCCTTTGTAATTGAATCTGTTGGCCAAATTTATCAATTACTTGCACTACTGATGGACTCGTCTTCGCTTAAAAAATAAAGCAAATGAAACATGAGGTTATCTAATATTATGTTGAATATACATGTAGTTGTATTTTGCATAATATGAAAACTTCAAATAGAAATTAAATCAATGATAGAATGCAGACAAATGTTAAAAAGCAATTTTACAAGAGGGTTTAGAAAGAGGGAAAAGAGTCCTCCAAATGTAGAAAAATTATGTTTAATGTTTAAAAGGAAAACAAAATATTGTAACAAGATTGTAAAAAACAATAGATTGGAGAGAGAGAGAGAGCTAGAGATGATCAGGAAATGTCCTTAGTAAAATATAGATCTCATGTATCTAAAATGTGGACACAATAATAGTATTGACCATATACATGTATATGAAATTAGTATTCTAGAGTTAGAAGTAGATGGATTGTTATCATTCTGCCTGCTCCAATCATATAATTTATTAAATTATCCTGTTGACTACCGAATTGCCTCATCCCCATAGGCTTAACATTAATACAGGGACCATTACTGCACGTTCCCATGGGCAATGGCTTACCCGTTCTTGTGTAAATTTAAGCGCATTTTCTTGTAGTAAAATTCATCTGTAACACCATACCTTGTATTTTATGTTCTCTAGCATGTCAGTTATTCTCCCTAAACAGTCAAATTAAGCCTTAATGTAGATAAATGACATTTTTTTCATAATTATTGTGACCTATAGCACAATGAATCTTTAAAGAAATTTATCAAATGCCAGCTAGAAGCCGGGCATCTAAGCTAGTAGTCATACGGCATGTTGCCAATAAAGCCTGCATATAAATTTGTTAATGTAATGCAGGCTAAATTGACTTGAATGCCTGTGGGTATGGATGACCTGAATATAGCCCTTTTCCAATTGAGTCACAATTCCTTAATGCCATCTGGCCAGCCATCGTCGACGTCCTCATCGTGAGTAATGAGTTCCTTCAAAAGCAAATGTCAAAGAGTACCTGTATGCAGTGATTTGACGGAAAAGCCTTATTTCCTCCGCCTTTGAGCCAGGCATTGATATACAACCCTGGAGGTGTTTTTCTAGATTTGTCCCTTGATCAAATATGAACCTGGATGAACAAGTTCAAATATTTCTAGAGTCAAAATGACTTAATGACATGTTGAAAGGATAGAATTCATCTATTTGAAGTTACTTTTGACCCTCAAAGAGACATTTTACCTACAGCTAGATTTGTCACTGTCTCTAATTTAGGAAGTTATTTCCTGAAGAAGAATGAATTGGAGATGTCAGTGACCATGAAAAAAGATTGAGTTATGAGCTTGCAATAGAACTCATAATCAGGCCCTACCAAATATAGTCATGCCCTTCTTGATTTGTTAACTTTTGCTAAAGCATTTTTATTTGATCAATTCTAGTGTACATACCAAGGATGGCCAGTGAATATGATTTTGATCCAGTGTAAATAATAATTAGAAAAAATATATCTTAGTGTACTGTCCACCCATAGTCTTATCATTATTCTACCACTGATATCATTGGCATGTATTGTTTATTTTTAGCTGATTTTTAGATCAATCAAAATGACCCATTCTAAATTGTAATTACATTAGTTACATGTTTTCACACCTTCATCCTTATTGAGGTAATTACATTCTTAATGACTGAAAAAAAGACGTTTTCATTTTACATGTAATACATGTATGACATGACCATTGAGCTTATACAAATCATTTGTTGAGAACCAAAAAGGCATTAAATCTACGTTAAAATAGACGTGTCAACGCCCTTTTGGTTGACAAAATCTAGATATTCCATTTTCTTATTTCAAGAAGAGTTTGGCATTATAAATATTTTTTGTTTTACTGTAAAATGTAATTTAATTGGAATATCATTAGTTTTAATTTCTTAAACTCTAGGCACACACCTAATACAATCAAGCAACTCGGCAGTAAGAGCATTGTCCGCATTGTCGCTGGAGCATCTCATTGTGTGGCCATCTCCAGCAATGGTCAAGTCTATACATGGGGCTGTAATTCAGATGGTCAGCTTGGACACACCGGTCAACTAGTTCCAAAGAGAATGAAGGTAGGTAATGTGCGGACAGGAGAAGGAAGAGAAGGAGGGGGAGTGAAGGAGAGAGAAAAGGGGTGGATATAAAAGAACGGGAGGGTTAAGAAGCAGGAGAATCAACCCTTAATTACAAATTTACTTATTTTGGAAGGTGTAATATATTCCTACTTATTGGCCTAAATCATTTTCTGATAAGATATCAGAAAAAGGGAAAAATAAAGATATTCCAACAGCCGGTATCGTCTCCTACTCATTTCCATGGGGGCTGCCATTTTCTTGCTGATTTGGAGTTGTACATGAACCACTGAGAAATGTTCCAGTCAAGAAGATATATTGAATCCAATACCTAAATTGCTTTTCTTCATTAACTAAAATCCCATATGTGACGAAAAATATAAAGTGGGTGTTTACATGTATTATAAAAATTAAATCTTTATAATGATATTTTTAAATTGTCTGGTTTTGCTTAACAAAAATCTATTTTCTTGGGTTTGCCAAACAGAGCAGAACATAATATATGCAACATGCATTCTGACTTTTCAAATCCATTATCCGAAAGCAGGTGAATGCATAGCTTGCCGCTATAGATGCTCAGGGATGAAACATCCATAAATTTGAATTAATTTGCTCCGTCCCATACGTCACAGTATCGAGAAAATAGATTTCTATTACGCGAATATCGATTTTCAACAGAAATATATAAAGAAATCTTCAGTTTAAAAATAAATTGACATATCTATTCAATATGTTTAATCTAAAACTGGTTTTTAATTTTGAAAAAGGCAATTGGGCATTTGGATTAAGAAAATCTTCATGTACACATAAAAAAAAATGGCAGCCTCCATGTACTGCTAGCAGACGATACATATTGGGAGCAGATGATAAATTTTGCTCAGAAAATCTTGATTCGTATCGATCTCGTATATTTTGACGCGAAGCCATATAGTCCAACAAGTAGGAATAAATAACACCTTTGAACAATATCGTCTGTATTTTTGAGCGTAATTCTCCTTTAAGAAGCAGGGGTAAGGGGAGGGGGAAGAAGAGGAGCTCATTATGTGGGTATCTCCAGTAATGGTCAAATCTAACTATGAGGCTGTAATACTGATGGTCAGCTGTTTCCAAAGAGAATAAAGCTAAGGTACATGTAGATGTACTGACAGGAGAAGGAAGGGGAGTGGAGGAGAGAGAAAAGGGGTGGATATAACAGAAAGGGAGGGTTAAGCAGGAGGGGTAAGGGGAGGGTGAGGAAGCGCAACTCATTGTGTGGCTCCAGTAACTGTCAAGTATAAACATGAGGCTGTAGCTCTGATGGTCAGCTGGTTCGAAAGAGAATAAAGCTAAGGTAGATGTACTGGTAGGAAAAGGGAGAGAGAGAGAGAAAGGATAAAGAGAAAGAAAGAAAAAATTC
Organism: Heliocidaris erythrogramma; assembly: GCA_025617745.1. NCBI lineage: Eukaryota > Metazoa > Echinodermata > Echinoidea > Camarodonta > Echinometridae > Heliocidaris > Heliocidaris erythrogramma. Next base: position 52,747,377 of record CM046856.1, on the reverse strand, counting down.
ATGAGGCATAATCAGTGCCCTTGTAATGCATGCTGAAAATTAATCTTTAGATATGAAAGTGAGCACTGCGTGATTCACCGAAGGAGTGGATAGTACCAATAAGTGTACAGGCAATTTTATTTTATAATTGGTAAAGGAGATATGGGGAACTCCCTAATGTGTCATCACCAATACTGTTGCTGTGAGAACATGCTTTATTAGAAGTCAGAATTTAGTTTGTTGGCATGATCATATTCATGTCAAGAACACAAAGATCTAATGTTTTCCTTATGAAGATACTTGACAAAAATGCATTTTTTTTTTCTCCATACTTAGTTAAATTTGCTGGAATAATCATTCCTCCCACTGCTTATAATTGTTATTGTATATGTAGACCAGGACAATGAGTTTATAGATGTATGCAGTGTGCTGCATAAATTTCTAATGTTGGCTTTGTTTTATGACAAGACACTGTCAAGAATTGCAAATTTCAATGTTGTAATTCACTAATTATTCAACAAGAAACTTTCCCAAGTGTGGGCCACTTGTGAAATTTTGTGAAATTTTGTGAAAGTTCATCGCACATGGAAGTTTGTGGTTTCCCGTAGCTCAAATTCTTACAAAGAAGCAACACTCTCCATGTACATGTACACATCATTAAAAAGTTCATGCTGTGTGTGCCTGTGTGAATGGTATTCCCTTTTTTTTCTGTCAAGTTCCTCACAGGAAGCCGTAATTACACTTTTAGTTTCACAATCATCCTAAGGTGACAACCCCTTTATGTTTACTATTTATACATAAGTCTGTTGCCAAGGAAACACATGAATAAGGTCTTTCAGGAAGTCAAATACTTCCGGATATATTTGCAAGAAATTAATTGCCTGAACGCAAAAGTAGAAATTTAATTTTTTTTCTCCCACTGAACAGACATTGTAATAAATACACTTTCGCAAGGGCTTCTGTAGGTCACACAATTTTTTTTTTTTTGACAAAGAACACTTTATAATCTGATATTTTTTATCCTTCATTTCAATCGTTCAAGAGTCCTATTTTATTTTTCTGTGTTCATTTTTTTGTTTCCTAAGTAAAAGTAACTTGTGCTTCTCCATTTTATTTCTTTTTTTTTCTTCTGTTTTTGTGGTCTTCTTCTGTGAATCCACTAAAAATGAATTTTCTATAAGAAACTATTAATCTACAGTATGTGTGACCTGTTGTGAAATTCTCAAAATATGACAATTAGTGATGTATTATCAATTATACCTGGGTATCTGTTTATTGTCAGTTTTTAATATCAATTATATGAGCTTATTTTACAACCTCATTTTGAATTTTCATTTCCACATGTCCCAATATTCGCAAACTTTCATAATTCTAAGTGCTGTATATATGGAACTTTGCTAATGGAAAATTTAATTTAAGAAATGCAAACCTGTGATGATTGTTCCCGAATTTGGAATATATCATCTTATTGCTAATTTCGAAATGAATTGTCACATCTTCAGTATTTTTCTTTCCTCATCTCTGTAGATGCCTAATAATACACCTGTGTGGGATGCAGCAGTAGGGGGTACACATACGCTACTCTTAGCAGATGGAACCAACTGTATGCCAGATGTCTACTACTTAGGAAAACAACCAAGGTAGGATACCTCAACAATAGGATTCATATAGTCATGGGGATAGATGAAAAGGCCTGGGAATGTCAAAAAACTGACAGTGATAAATGTGACTGTTACATTGAGTGTCTTCTTTTTACCTCACCTGGTTTATTAAAGTGTAGCAAGAGTAGATCTTTTTTTTTTCCTGAGGGTACGTAATTGAAAAAAGATTTGACTCCCCCAAGAAAGAAAAGCCAAAAGCTCTTTAGAATCTTACCCTATTTCAGTATTTTTTGTGTATTTTAACCCTCTCGTTACCACAAGACTAAAATACTATTCACTTTGTACATAGTGTTGTTGACTTTGTTCCTGACAGGGTTAAACATAAGTGAAAGCTTGTATAAGATTTTGCTCAAGCTTTATTATCTCAAAGTCTGTGATTCTATATACCATCAATTTGTTTTAATATATATGTAGGGCACCATATAACCTTAAAATCTCAATTTTTACTCTTATATCATGTAGATCATCACTGTAAGATTGTTTGTCAATGTTTTTCTCCATGTTATGTCTTTCTTAGCCTTCAAGAATTGAGAAACTCCAACAGTACTCCGACTCCAGAGAGCCCTCTACGGGATGGAAGCGACAAATCCAAGAAGAGGCCAATGTCCTCATCTATCTCCAAGTCACCCACCGTCAAGTATGCAGCCAGAGCCAAGCAGCCTGAGAAACTCACCTTTCTCAAGAAGGTACATGCAGCTATGAGTTTTAAGGAGCTTTCACACTTATGTGCCAATCTTGTCCTTCACTGAAGATGGTTCTGAGCTGTAGGTCCCTGGCAAGAGTGACCAGTCATTTCAGTGGCATGGGTTTGTATCCCACCGCTGCCACCATATTAAAGAATGACCATCAGTCACAGTGATTTAAGAAGTGACAGGACATCTTTTATTGGTTACTGATTTGAGGCTCTACATAGGACTACAGTATATACATGTATAGAGAGTTACTGCTTAAAACAGAACTAAATTACCTATCCAAGCAAAAGGCTTGCTGACCAACTGACTTCATCTGGGATGTTAATGAACATATGACAGCACAGGAATCCCACCGCTGCCACCATATTAAGATATGACTATCTGTGACAGTAACTTATTAGTAAGAATACAAATGAATCTCTTCTGTAAGCATGCTTCTCTAAATATATATTTTTAATTTTCATGTAGAATGGCTGGTTGCAGGCAGTTGCAGCCTCCGTTGACCAGTGTGCCTGTATAGCTGATAAAAGCAGTACTGGTTTTGTAGCGATCACCCATGAATTCTCAGCAACAGAGAGAGTGCTGTACAGTCAGCTAGCTTCTATCAAATCCTCCGTCATCAAGACTTTACAAAGCTCAGGTAAGATCAAGGATATAGTTATATGGATGTTTTGAAAGGTAAGAGCCCAAGCTTGAGAGGAAATTGGGAAACATAAGAACCTTCATGCAAAAGGTAGATAAGATTAGATTTGTTTTGCTTCACATGTCAGCTTTCCATGCTCTTTTATGGTCAAGGGAGCTTGAAGCACCGATGGGCCCCTAGCCTTTGTATAACGAGTAGAATTTTAGAACTGCCTGAAAATCTAGCATGGCTGCAGATTGTGTAATGACCTGAACGATACCTTCTTGTTTTGTTTTGACGCAATCTTTTTACAGAAGTCCAGAAGTCTGTCGAAGGAAGCATCTACAGCGGTCCTCTTCGACTCATCCTGGATCTCTATGGATCTATCTGCGGCCTTGTAGCACAGAACTGCCTGCACCTGACGGGTCTTGTTCAGCGCAATAAGGACCTGTGGGATGTGATGATGCTGAAGGAGATAGGACGTTACATCCAGCTCTTCCAGGAATATGCCAACGCTGTCTGTGATTTCATCACAATCACAGGATTCACCCACCTAGGAAAAATTGCCAAGTAAGTAATTTTAGTAGTAATATAGATTTCTAAAATGTAGAAACTATGCCAATATATTCTACACTGCTGCAAGAGCTCCTGATGTGCTTAAAATAACTATGAGCAGTTTAATGAAAAGAAAAGATATGTTAGGTTTTATTGGAAAGTATAAAGAGATGATGGATACCTGATTATTAATGGGTGGTGATTTCCTAATTTCTAATTGCTTTGTTTCCAAGTGAGCCTTAAAGCAGTAATATTGTTAAAGGAGAATTAACCCCTGATTACAAATTTACTTATATTGGAAGGTGTAATATATTCCTACTTATTGGCCTAAATCATTTTCTAATAAGATATCAGAAAAGGGTATAAATAAAGATATTCCAACACCCGGTATCGTCTCCTACTCATTTACATGGGGGCTGCCATTTTCTTGCTGATTTGGAGTTGTACATGAACCATTGAGAAATGTTCCAGTCAGGAAGATATTTTGAATCCAAATCCTAAATTGATTTTCTTCATTACCTAAAATCCCATATGTGACGAAAAATATAAAGTGGGTGTTTACATGTATTATAAAAATTAAATCTTTATAATGATACTTTTAAATTGTCTGGTTTTGCTTAACAAAAATCTATTTTCTTGGGTTTGCCAAACAGAGCAGAACATAATATATGCAGCATGCATTCCGACTTTTCAAGTCCATTATCCGAAAGCAGGTGAATGCATAGTTTGCCGCTATAGATGCTCAGGGAAGAAGCATCCATAAAATTTGAATTAATTTGCTCCGTCCCATACGTCCAGTATCGAGAAAATAGATTTCTATTAAGCGAATATCGATTTTCAACAGAAATATATAAGGAAATCTTCAGTTTAAAAATAAATTGACATATCTATTCTATATTTTTAATCTCAAATGGGTTTTTAATTTTTAAAAAGGCAATTGAGCATTTGGATTAAGAAAATCTTCTTGTACACATAAACAAAATGGCAGCCCCCATGTGCTGCTAGCAGACGATACATATTGCTAGCAGATGGTAAATTTTGCTCAGAAAATCTTGATTCGTATCGATCTCGTATATTTTGACGCGAAGCCATATAGTCTAACAAGTAGGAATAAATAACACCTTTGAACACTATCGTCTTTATTTTTGAGCGTAATTCTCCTTTAAATAGGAAATATTGATAAATTACTCAACAACTGTCATGGCCATGTCTAAATGTTAAATATATTTTAATGGGAACAGTCACCCCCCCCCCCATAATTTATAAATCGCTTGAAGACATAAAATCACCCCCCAAAAGTGTATAAGAGATCAAATTGGTTAACAATTAAAGAGCTCAAGGAGGAAAATATATCATGCCATACCGAGACCCCCACGGAAGATTACTTGGAGTTAACTTTTGTGAGCATATGGTTATGTTGACAGTTGTACTCGCAAGTTACATTTAACTCTTTAAGACCTGCAAAATCTTCTTCTTTCCTTCATTGCTCATTACTTAGCTACATGTTGATAAATTGTTTCTCTCAATTTTCATTCTGTGAGAGTTTCTTTTCCATCTTCATCAGAACCCAAGATAACATTCAACTTTTCTTGTCTATTTTTATACTTGTAGTGATGCCTTGGCCAAACATGACGCTGTGTTTGCTGAAGTATTGAATGAAGAGAAACCGACAGTGTATGGAGCCCCTCTTAGGATGGCTATGAAGTTACCTCTGGATCGAATCAAGACCTATTCCTATCTACTCACCAAACTCAGAGACTACTATCCCGAGGTAACATACTTATCATTTTTATTCTACTATTGAAACAGACAACTTTAGGGTTCAGGTTTAAGGATAACGTTGAGTTCTGGCCATGCCATTTCATTGTGAAAGAAATTGTCTAAAATCATTTCGAGGGATCAACAATGAATAAAACTATTTATCCGCTAGAGGGCGTAAACAGATATTTATCAAATGCTTGCTTTTGATTGGTTGACGCACGCTGTGAGAGCTGTGTGTCCAGCTGTCGGTTGTGTTGTCTACTTCCGGTCTTTTCGCTTACAGTACATTTCTATCGCGGCTACGTATGACATATACAGTCCTGCTCTTATTTTCCTCTGACCAGCACATTGTTGCTTTGCAACCCACAAAAACACTTTTGTGTGATTTAATAGCATTTTAGATCCATTCTTGACTAAGACTCATCAGCTCATCAATAGGAAAACTCATTACTCACGCCTGTACTGGAAGTAGGCGTCACAAAAAAGTAATATAGCGCCGCCATTGGTGACTGTCTTACAGCTATTGTTGATCCCTCGAATTGGGAAAGTTTAATCATGTCTACATTAGAATTGGTGTATACTGTGAGGTTTTGGAATCATCAAAATGAATCAAAATGATAGGAAATTGATGCAATCACGCTGAATAGCACATGCTCTGCACACAGAAATGGGTATAAATGGGACTGTACACACATGTGGCGTGAATGTTGGCCTGAACACTTCAGCTATCTCTCGTATCCTTCAAATATGAGGACATTTCAGGGGACATTTCTACTATGAGCTCAACCTTCTCTTTAACTTTGTGATTCATACCAAAGTGAATGAAGCTACTGCACCTCCTTCGTAATCATGTCTTTAATAAAAGCTGAAATTTACAACCTGATTTGAAAATTAGTGATTGGTTTTCCTCACTCTCAAGAAGGCTTTTGTTTTACATTAATGTGTGAAACATTTCTATTGATTATAAACCATTTAAGAAACAAATTATCTGTAGTTAACATGTTTTTCACAGAGTTGTATAAGAGCCTGATCGGTTTAGAGTAGGCATTTTGTCCGGCCGTGACTAGAATATTTTATGGATTATAATTTTAGTAGGCAGCCATGGCAACCAAATTTTATCAAATTTCAACTCCTTCAGTGATGCCCTTCACAGTAACATAGCTCTCTTCAATTAAATACTTAGTTTCTACAGGCCTTCAAACTTTCAAAATATGGCTCATAACAGGTATTGAATTCATTTGCCTGCAACAATTGTACATTCTGAAGTAATTCTTAAGTTGCTTTTTAAACCCACTGCTGGTGGAAACTCTGTGGTTCTTTTATTTAAAAGCCAAAGTGCAATGTAAAATTTCAGTAGTCAAGGGAATTTAGGGGGGGTATTTTTCTCAGTTTTGAATAGTTGTGTTGTCTTACATCTCTAACAGGACTCTGGTGAGTATAGTCTGCTGAGCGAGAGTAGTGCATCATGGGAAGAACTGAAGAAGACGGTGGAGAAGAAACAGTCTGATGCTGATGATACAAGGACATTCTGGGAGTCTTGCCCAGCTAAATTAGCCGTAAGTTCTGACATATCATTATCAAAGTTTCAGTCAAAAGAAATCTGTAAGAGTTGTTGTACAATATATCATGCTACTGGATGCTATAAGACATTCACTTGAAATGGCAGAAATTTTGTGAGGATGATTGAGTGTGTAGAACTGTAAAACACATTCATTTTCATTTATTTAATAATGCTGCCAATTATGACAGTAACTGGGCAGTCCAAGCTATTTAGTCCCATATGTTACCAACCATATCTCAGATTCTAGTGTATTTTATGACCGTATGTAGCTCATATAGCCCTTTCAGAGCTTGGAATAGACAAAACATCAAGTAAAGTGATATTTTTATGCCAATTTGTGTTTACAATTTCATGATACAAATTTTGTAAGTCTTTGTTAACCCTTTCAGGACAGGAATTAATTCAGGGCTAAATTTATGACTTATCACGTTTTGTTCTTCAAATTGGGAACAATATTTTTCTTTTAGTGCTACATGAATTTTGTCAAAAAGTTCAAAAAATTGCAAATTTTGATAAAAACAATGATTTAGAACCTCTTAATATATTGCCAATTTAATGATTTTCAAGCTTGTTCTAGTTTTAAAATGCCTGGCATCAAATGCAATAAAAATGGACATACATGTAGTGTGTGCAGAAACTTTTGTTCTTTCTCCTCATGCATCTGGTATATTTTTTAGAGCTCTGAATCAAAAGTTATTGAGCCAAACCACAAAATGTTGTCAATTGTTTTAAAAGGGTTAAGTGTGAGACATACCTCAACTTTAAACAACAGAAATGTTACAACGTAACAAAAATGAAAAAAAGTGACCGGCTTTTTCATGAAATCAAAATAGCGATCTTAGGCTGGATCAACACTTGCTGATGAGTCTCATAGCCAAAGTTCTTAAATTTGAATACTTTCTACCATAAATATCAGAATAATTTACTAACAATGAGCATTTATGTAAATGATATTACATAACTGATATCTGCTTCATGTTTTTGATGCAGAAGAAATGACTACCTCCCATCTATCTTTCACAGGAGTCCATCAAGTCTCCAGACAGACGTTTGATCCGTGATAGTCGTACCAAGCCCCTGCAGCTTGCCAATGCCAAACGACTTTCAACCCATTGGTTTCTGCTCTTCAATGATATCCTGGTTCATGCCTATGTAAGTAAATACACAGAAATGGTGAATCTTGTACCCCTATTGCTCTAAGTACAATACTTTTGGGCAGTGGCATTTTGGGCTTGATGTTCTTTTATTCATCATTGTCTGATGACACATTCAGAGTGACAAAACTTGAGAAAATTTTATTTTTTAGATATTTTGTCGTTAATTCATAATACGCACGACTGCTCAAAATGCTCTGTCACAAATGTACATTTTGACAATAAATGATATGAAAGAATATACCTCCTCTTTTTGAAAGAAATTGCAGAGTTCATGTATTTTCTTTTATTTTCTTCATATTGGTTATTGTTGAGATTTTTTTGATATCAATTGATGGTTAAAGAGAGCATATCGAAATCAGGCTAATAATTTGGTGTATGTATCAAATTTGAATTCATATTTATTCAGCTGATGTTGAAGTACTCTTTAGCATTTGAAAATACATTTTGTAAAGTCAGTCCAAAATGTTATTGGAAGGTGCATTATAAATGTATAAATGGTGAAATGGTATGAAAATCCTTCAAAATTAGTTTTTTATGTTATGATGATAATGATTCAAAAGTTATTTGTACTGTGTGACACTTTTTTTCAATTCATCATTACATTTTTCCTTTCTAAATGGATTGTTTTTCTTTAAAAATCTTGTTTAATTTTCTTCTGACTTTTTATAAAGACAAATTAATAAACAAGTCAATAACTTTCATGAACATTTAAAAATATTGAACAGTATCATTAACATTCATTAATAATTCATGTATGTGGATCCGAGTGTGAAATAATGTTTTATCTTCGGATCTAGTGTATGCTCAACAAATTTTAGATATTTTGTTTGTATGACTTTTGCATTTTTAAGTTTGAAGCAATAATTTCTGGTAGTGCATTCAATTAGATTCATTATGCAGGTAATATTCTGTCATAAAATCTCAATCTTAACCCCTACCATTCCGTGGGCAGCAAATCCCGCCCAAAAATTTGAGTGTTGAACATTTCGTTTAGGCTGAGAATGGTTTGAAATTTCTTCCTCATACAGAAACCTATGCCTTCAATATAATGTTTATTCCTATGCAATATATCTTTGCCCAGTTTGCTCAAGAAAAATCTCATTGAAAGTTAATGTTTAATTCTTGAATGTTCATTTTTGATAATTGCTCAAAAATCTGGTGGCATGGAAGGGGTTAACATTTGGAATGTAGGCCTGTATGATTGATCTTTTGCCTCCTATCAATAGGGTACTGTGCTAAAAATGCTGCCACAAAATGTAAGCCTTTCATGAAAAATGACATTATACAACGTGGGATAAAGATGTGCATTTTTTTGTTAGAAGAATTATAACTTTTGTGTTTTCTTATTACATGTCTGTCTGAAGGCCATGGCGACATAAATGATAGTGTTAGCATATAATTGTCAGTGCATTTTTAATATAATCTATGCCCTTTCTGTCACTATTTTAAAATAATTTGACACAAAAGGAGGATACAAAGGTAGCGCTGCCTTCATTTCAAAATGCATCTGAGCCAGCGAAGGTAGAAAAATGATAATTGTTGTGTAAATGACTATCTATGGTGAAAATAGTGATTGATTTTAATAGTATGCTATCTTCACTTGTTTATCTTGTTTCAAATGATATTGTCTTGTGTGTAACTGTCATAGTTAAGAACCTGCCACAAGAATAATCCACTTGCATGATGTTCATTACCAATTTCAGTTTCCTTAGATCTAGACTGTCCGTGTCATTCAATTGATAGTTGATTATTGCAGTCAGTATAATGTTTAGTCACCAAGACCAGGAGGGCAGGGTGGTACAACATTTGCAGTAAATGGATAGAGCCGGGGTAATAGTATGATTGCAGGGCCCTTAGGGAGAACAGTACATAATACTGATGAGGCTACCATGGCTAAACAAGGCATAGTAGTACATTATTATAACAAGTTAAGACACAACTTTGCTAATTACAGCTATTTGCAATCCCCCTCTTAATCTTGTTTTGTTATTTTTTTTTTAATTGCATTTAATATAGCGAATGTTTATGCTATTTGCAACAGGCCCCAGTTTGATCAAGTTTACTTTAGTTCTACAAAGTATAGTGCATGATAATATTCTCCTTTCATAGTGTAGCTTCAATAAATGAACAGCATCTTTGATTTCTAAAATGTAGAGAACCTACAATGATTATCTTTTTAATTGGGTTATAATTGCATTTTGTGATTTGAAATTATGAATTAGAATAAAGCATTGCCGAAAGATACAGATAAAAGTGTAATAGATGCCAAAAATTCTAAATCATTCAATTCTTTTTACAAATTCCAAATGCACACAGGCTTTTGGAGTGGTAATACCTCAATTCTTGATTTTGTATGCTATTTATGTTTTGACTGAAAAGGAATTTCCAGATGTGGCCTGATAATAACAAAACTTGTTTTCTTCTAAAAATTATCCTTTTACCCACAACATTGCTCACTATTCAAAGTCATCAGATTGATGATGAAAAGAAAGAATTATTCTTCTATTTTTATTTAATCAAACAATTGTTTTAAAATGTTCAGGAGATGAAAATTATTTACTGAATCGCCAATCAAAGTAAACGTCAATGAATCCTCCAAGTTGGTGTAAAAGTCAAGTATTTGTGTTGAATGATAGAAAATAATACCAAATTATTCAGTATCAGAGTCACATTAAGCCTTTGGGTCTGGAAAATCCTTCCAAAAGGGAATGTACGTACAAGTATTAGCATGAGTCTATATAATTTTTCTGTCTCAGTAATCATTTGTGTGCATGATGTCATTAACATGATAATGTTGCTGCTTATATTATTTGTTGTTGTTGCTTATATTATTTGGTGTTTATATTCTTATATATATTTGTGTCCCCTCCTATCATTTGATAATAAGATGTTGATGTAGGCATATGGCTGGAAATTACAAATTAGATATACATATTCTAATCCAACTTTACATGTCATATTGGAAATGTCAAAGTTGAATGTCTGTGTGATGATATTATCTCTTCGTCTCACACACTTAAATATTATAAGTTGCGCGAAGAGAATTTACTTGTAATCATCGAGATCAACTACCCTGCATATACTGGAATAATATTCATTTAAAATGTATACAACCGTTGTATATATCTTCTTTTGATCAAGACCTTAAATTCTTGAGAATAATAATCTGTATCCTTTGTTGGTTTATTGTTGAAAACAGTGAAATTTTGGGGAAAGGTACTATATGTAGAAAGGAAAAAGTGTTATGGATGTTATTCGGCATTGTTAAGTGTGAATGTGTAGGGTAATCTATGATGCTTCATGTATTTAACCATGGTTATTTTTGTTTACTGTAATTTTTATCACTGCCTTGCAAGAGCAAGGGAACAAAACATGAAATTTTGTATGCAAATAATGGCATACATTCACCCTTTTCATAATGGGCATTCACTATATATCATATTTGAAGTATAAATGTTATGTAGCTGATGTATATATTGATTGTTCCAGCTCTATTTTATTATATCAGTATTACAAAGTCATTAGACATCAATCAAAACTTGTACACAATACTTTGTTATTCTGTATGATTGATTGATTCATAGTTTTGGTCATTTTCTTTTCTTACAGTTCTCTAATCATCAAATCTTCAGCTTGGCTTTGGTATGGGCTGAACCTATTCCTGACACAGACCAAGTCACGTAAGTACATGTGCTCCATATATGATGTAGCTTTCTCGCTTTCCCTCTCCTATCTCGTAGATATTCATCTCTTTCTATCTCTCCTACGTTCCGCTAGAAAGTGATTTTGTTTTCTATATCTACCATATACCGACATAAAGAAAGCATTAGTGAAAACAAGAATTGGTGAACAGGTTGCAGCTCGGAGCAAGTGGTACTCGCTCTCGAGGTACAAATGCTTGCCCGAGAATGAAGGAAAACGCAGTTGGCTCAAAAGACAAAAACGTTAACACTATAGTTTACGTAATATGCATCCGATAACAAAAATATTTGAAACTTTTTATCTCTCCCTCTCCTGTTATATTTCATTCTCTTTATATCTCTCTTTGTCTCTTCTTTTCTCTCTCCCCCCCTCTCTCTCTCTCTCTCTCTCTCTCTCTCTCTTCATCTCATTCAATCTTTCTGTTGATAGTGAAGTACATGTACATTTATATGCATATTTCAAAGAAATTGTGAAAGCATTCCTTCCTTTGATATATATATATGTGGGGTAAATGTGGAGAATGCAAATATAGAATGCAGAGGTGCTTGTAATTTCAACATGGAATGCACTGTCTGCTGCTATAAAAGCTACTCACAGCAGTATGTATACTGTATGATAAGATCTCAAGGATTGTGTATCAATTCATATCTCCTACTTCTACCATATCTTCCAAATACCAGAAATGCGATACAACTGAACATGCCCGAGGAGTCATTAGTACTGCAAGCGCCATCTCCTGGTGAGAAAGCTGAGTGGTTATGGTCTATAAATCAGGCCATTGATTCTATCCTCACGGCCAGCCAAAAGAGCCCTAGTCCTGACATCACACAGAAGGATGGAGCTTTCCAGAAAGTAAGCTTGAAAACAGTTCATTAATGATAACAATAATGATAATAATAATAATAATATGATGATGATGATTATGAAGGTAATGATGATGACAACGATGGTGATATTGATGATTCTGATAATGATGATGATGATGGTAATGATGACGATGATGACGATGATGATGATAATGGTGGTGGTGATGATGATGCTGATTTTAATGATGATGACAGTGATGATTCACATATTTGTATTTACGTAGCACTTTTTTCTAAGGATACAAAGCACAAAGGAATGTAAATCAGCTTTAGCAGGGCTACCTTGATAAGGTGCCCAGGTGTTCAATTAATTTCTTCCTACCAGTTACCCATTCACTTCTCCTGGGTGGAGAGTGGCAAATGTTAGTTAATGTCTTCACTCTTGCCCTATGATGTTTAGCACTTTGTGCCTTGGCATCGATTCTTAGCTATTCATTATACTCCTTATGTCAATGTACCATGTTTGTGTTTAGGTCCCACCAAAACGCACAAGACAAGGGCGCCATGCATTCGTTTCGACGGGGGTGCACAAAGATGCCGTCTACGAAGGGACATGGCTGAATGGAAAATGCAATGGAAAGTAAGTACTGAAAAGCATTTTACATTAAACTGCTTTACAAATGCAAGAACTTCAAACTAATTAGAGTGATATGAATATGCTGTGGAAAGGGCTCATCAGGGACAACAACTTAAAGATTGTACAGATGACTGCTGCTGCAATAATTACTCGACAGTGAATGTCAACACTAGTTGGCTTTTTAGCTTTACCCTAATCCACCACCATATAGTGTACCTTACCCTATACCCGCTCCCTAACCCTTACCTGATACCTTGCCACTGACTAATGGGGTGTTGCAACTGATCGTTACTGACCAATCAAAATCATTGTTGCAAGCGCATCTTCTTGAATGGGCAGACCCTGAACCATTCAGAATGGTTGTTCTAATTTGCTTTACAATTTGCAATTGATTGCAACTTTCTTGCAACACCCCATAAGCCTTTACATGTACCTTATATTTTTGGCAAAATGAAGTTTGGACATGTTCTCAATTTCCTGAATGGTAAGTTTGTTAATATGATGTTCAGAACAAAGATTGAAATGAAAAGAGATTATTACCCGTCTCTCGAAATTCGGCCCACTTCAGTACATATATTCAGTCAACAGATGCATTGAATGTGAAATGTCAACCTCTTCATCCTGTACAAATCAACATAATTCTGTAATTATTAAATAAAAATTAAGAGTTTGTCATTATGAAGTCCCTTTCTCATGTTCATTTCATGACCAAAATTAATTTTGTATAATTTCTGTGTTATTATTTGTTACATAAATACAATATTTACATATATGGAATTTAGAGGTTGACAGCTACCCTTCCATAAGTCAGTGGAGAAAGTTAAGCGAGGTTTAACTTATGCCACTTTCGAGAAAATGGGCCTTCGTTGTTTAAAAAACTGCTTTAACCTGACTTAAAATTTGGATTACTTTTAATTTCAGGGGAACGTTACGATGGCCAGATGGAAAGAAGTACACTGGATCTTTTGTTCAAGGTGTGCAACATGGGTAAGTAGTACGCTCTCAGTGTCAATAGTATGGTCAGTGGCGTAGCTACAGGGGGTACAGGGGTAAAGTGCCCCCCCCCCCCCCCCCCGATTAATTGTGAAATATTGGGGATAAAAGAGAGAAAGTCAGAAAGAAAAGGAAAAAAGGTGAAGAGGGGGGTGTGAATTGTGAAAAGAAGACGATATCACCCCGCTCTCACCCTCCCCCTAAGATAATTTCATTCAGCGAGTAAGACTGGCGAGTAAGACTGGCACCCCCACCCCATCCGTGATGGCAGTGTTTGCTCAGTGTCTGGGCCCATGCTACGCTACCTAGTATGGTTATATATATAAGTATTCTGTAGTTCTCTACTGTTAATTTTGCGGATTCCTATTTTCCCAACTTGGAATTGTGATGATGTTTCCTCTACAAGCCGTGAGAATTCACTGCTTTATGTGACAGTTGTCAATTTGTACATATGTTTGGCGTCCTGTTCGTGGATAAGCATAGACAAGAGATAACTCCATGTATGCACCTCGTGACTGCACAGTGCATATTTAAAGCTATAGGAGATGAACAAGAACAAAAAACACTGCCTTATCACATTTGTGAAGTAACATCACAATTAAATTTTTTTTAAATAAAATGATGCTTCAATGGAGTTGCTCCATTGCAAATTTATTGAGAAAAGAAGAGCACCGAGCTTCTCATCCGAAAGCTACATGTACCTTTCTAGTATCTAGTATGTGAGATTCCACAGGACCGAGCTTTTCTGAGCAGAAAGTCGCTGGAATACTATTTATTTCTTCCATTTTGTTTTGTTAACCCATTGCATACTAAGCCGAGATAGCTATTGCTGGAGTCTATGAAAAGTATGTTTAATTCCACAATCAAATCATACCTTACATTTAGTATTAAAGAGTTCTTATGATTGTGTCTTTCTGCATCAGACATGGAATATTAACAGTGCCTGGACCTAACCCAAGCAAGCAAGAAGTCTTTGAAGGACAGTGGCTGGAAGGCAAGATGCATGGAGTTGGGATTCTCAGGTAAAGTTTTCACTTTAACTTCCATTTTTTAAGGGTTAGATTTTGATTGTCTTGCATTAATCCCATTGTAAGAGTGGAATATTTCCCATGTTTTAGAATAAGGGATATGATTGATAGATATCAGTTAATTTTTTAGAGATCTGAGGAGCAATATTTAGGTTATACCATAGTACTGAAGATAACTTTTTAAAAGCTTCACAACTAAAGCATGCATTTTATTCTGGTTTTTGTTGCCACTATTGAAGCCAGGCAAGAAATCCATTTAATTTCTAAACTGATGAAAAAATTAGAAAGCCCCTTTTATCAGTGTGTGTGTGTGTGTCCATATTTTTGTTACCTGTTATTGAACCTGCAACTAGTAGTTATCACTGATGATTTGTATAATCCTTTATGCTATGTACATGTAGATATCAGAATGGCGACGTCTATGAGGGCGAATTCCAAGATGGTGTCAAACATGGTCATGGTACCCTGCAAATTGGCAACGCGGCCATCCAGGACATCTACATTGGCAACTGGCGCCATGGGAAGCGCCACGGCTACGGAGTGATCGACGACAACTCAAGGGGAGAGAAGTACATGGGCATGTGGCAGGATGATCATCGTCATGGCAACGGACTTGTGATTACTCTGAGTGGACTGTACTACGAGGCAGTCTTTGCTCATAACAAAGTGAATGTGAGTTTTCTTTCTCTTCTTTTCCTAGAGTGTGTACTCAGACATATGCTGCAGTGACTACTGCAGGTGGTCTTTCTGTACAGGTTCCCTTGAGTCCAGATTTCAGTGAGAAATACTGTTCAAGGGAAATGAGAAGTGTGTTCTACATGTACATGTACAGCCATGGAAAAAATTATTAGACCAAGATTGGTTACTGAAAGTGTTATATTTGTGGTAAGAAGGAAATAAAATATCATAAAAGCAAGGTTCAATTGATGGAATTTGTTATTCATTCAATGAAATACAAAGACAAATCATTTTCATTAGGTTGAATGCATATTATAGTACCTTTATTACAGAAGCTTGGTCTAATAATTTTTTCCAGGGCTGTATATGTATTCGACCACTGGTCTTTATATGAAGGTGGACGCAAAAGTAGGTTTAACTGTATCTCTATCAATTTTATCTTTGATTAGAACATGAAAAAGAAATAGAGAATTTTTAAAAACCCCAGAAGAAATCTTTAGAGACAGGTGGTCTCTTTATAGAGGTGGTTGCTATAGCTGGTTTGACTGTATCTCAGGGGAGCGTTTAATCAAGTGTCTTGTCAGTGATTTTTACTGACAAATTTGCTCTCAGCCAATCAGATGCAAGGATTTCAGTAGCTTATAACAGTTGTTGGTAAAACTCACTGACAAAACACTTGATGAAACGCTCCCCTGTTCTTATCTTTTCTCTTGACAGGGTTCCGGTGTACTAGTCACTGAAGATGGAACATGCTATGAGGGAGAATTGGCTACAGGACCCACACTCAATGGCAAGGTATTCACGGCAGAAGGCTCTAACAGATGCACTGTGAAGAGATCTTTATTTTTAGAAATATGTATTTTCCTTTGACTAAACATTTCAGTCCATACATTGGCTGAATTCTTAACAGTGATAGATTTTTACTTATTATTTTTTTTAATCCTTTAATTACAAAGCTTACAAATGAAAAAGTGTACCGAGAATATTTTTTTTTTGTGTAAGCCTTTCCGCTTGGTGCACAGTGATATAATCATAGACAAATTATAACATGCCTCTTTTTAGCTCACCTGAGCCTATGGCTCGAGTGAGCTATTGCGATGGAAATTTGTCCGTCGTCCGTCGTGCGTCGTGCGTCGTGCGTCGTGCGTCGTGCGTCGTCCGTCGTGCGTCGTCCGTCGTCCGTCGTCCGTCGTCCGTTAACTTTTTACATTTTCATCTTCTTCTCCAAAACCCATGATCGGAATTCAACCAAACTTGGTAGGAATCATCCTTAGGGGTAGGGGACCCAAAGTTGCTAAAATGGTACATGTGGCCCCCAGGGGGGCCCAGGGGGAGGGCCCCCAATTGTAAAAGCTATGTAAATTTCAAACATCTTCTTCTCCAGAACCAGGCATAGCTCAGACTTGGTATTTTGTATGGTGATACCTCTATAGATGAAGAATGAATGTTGTTCATGAAATTTCTCTGAGTGGCCCTATAGGGGCCCTGTGGGGGTAACATACTGGAGGGGGGGGGGGCGCTGCCAGGCAAAATGTACATTCTGATCTTCTTCTCCAAAACACATGATCGGAATTCAACCAAACTTGGTAGGAATCATCCTTAGGGGTAGGGGACCCAAAGTTGCTAAAATGGTACATGTGGCCCCCAGGGGGGCCCAGGGGGAAGGCCCCCAATTGTAAAAGCTATGTAAATTTCAAACATCTTCTTCTCCAGAACCAGGCATAGCTCATACTTGGTATTGTGTATGGAGATACCTCTATAGATGAAGAATGAATGTTGTTCATGAAATTTCTCTGAGTGGCCCTATAGGGGCCCTGTGGGGGTAACATACTGGAGGGGGGGGGGCGCTGCCAGGCAAAATGTACATTCCGATCTTCTCCAAAACACATGATCGGAATTCAACCAAACTTGGTAGGAATCATCCTTAGGGGTAGGAACCCAAAGTTGCTAAAATGGTACATGTGGCCCCTAGGGGGGCCCAGGGGGAGGGCCCCCAATTGTAAAAGCTATGTAAATTTCAAACATCTTCTTCTCCAGAACCAGGCATAGCTCAGACTTGGTATTGTGTATGGAGATACCTCTATAGATGAAGAATGAATGTTGTTCATGAAATTTCTCTGAGTGGCCCTGTAGGGGCCCTGTGGGGGTAACATACTGGAGGGGGGGGGGGGCGCTGCCAGGCAAAATGTACATTCTGATCTTCTCCAAAACACATGATCGGAATTCAACCAAACTTGGTAGGAATCATCCTTAGGGGTAGGGGATCCAAAGGTGCTAAAATGGTACATGTGGCCCCCAGGGGGGCCCAGGGGGAGAGCCCCCAAGTGTAAAAGCTATGTAAATTTCAAACATCTTCTCCAGAACCAGGAATAGCTCAGACTTGGTATTGTGTATGGAGATTTTTTTTCTGGGTGGCCCTATAGGGGGTCTGTGGGGGTAACATACTGGAGGGGGGGGGGGGGGGGGTGGGGCAAGTTGTCCGCCATCCATAAACTTTTTACATTTTCAGCTTCTCCAAAACCCATGATTGGAATTTAACCGAACTTGGTAGGAAGCTCAGACTTGGTATTGTGTATAGAGATACCTCTATAGAATGAAAGTTGTTCATGTGCTAGAGAGAACAGGCACCAGATGTGAATTGATCCACCTCAGGTGAGCGTCGTGCCCCCTGGGGCTCTTGTTTTTAGAAACATGCAAAATTAGAAATCGTGAACAGTGGTAAGCAATCCAATATTTGCACTAAATATATTGAGACTTGCTCTTATTTTGACACTGAAACATATTTTTGTAGATAGTGTTGCACTGTTCATTACCTGTTAGTGGAAGGAATACCAAACAAAGAGAAAAAGCAACAAACAGAATTGTGAAAGAAAGTTTGCCCTCTACAGAACGGTAGTAATCACAAAAGCTTCAAATTTATAGGCTGGTACATTCACAGGTTTTCCCCCATATTTTCATACCTGCCAACCGTCCCGATTTTATCAGGATTGTCCCGATTTTCAACTTTCAAAACGGCCAAAAATCGGGACATCCCGATTTTTGAAATTTCATGAGAAAAAAAAAAATGGTAAAAATCGCCACAGACCCTGTCTGGAGAATAAAAAAAGATCAAAAGAGGGCGGAATCATATTAGTCGCCTAAGTGCGTACGTACACCACTTCCTTGCATGCGTGTGCATTGTATTGACTGACCATGCTGCGAGCTGCCGCAGTGCTAGCGATAGCGGCACCATACACCATACCCCTTGCCCCCGCCGGGGGCCATGGCGGCCCCCTGGACCCCCGGCCAAGGTGTCCTGATTTCCAAGTTTCAAATGTTGGCAGGTATGTATTTTTAAGACTCCAAAATGATATCATACAGTATTTATATATGTATAGATTTTAATGCAAATTTTGCTGATGGTCAGCTATTAAAATTTATTTCTACTTTTTATTTGATTTTCAAGGGTACTTTAACTCTGCCCAATGGAGATGTATTGGAAGGCACCTTCAACGGTATATGGGGTGATGGAGTCAAGATTAATGGTACCTTCAGCAAGGGCATGATGGATCAGCAGGTCAAAAGACCATGGTAAGAACTACACTCTATATTAAAACAAATTTTCAGATTACACAATAATATTTAGATTGTCAGACTGTCATTGTCATAGCTTATACGGGCTAATCTTCACCACCAGTCCTCTGCCATCCGTGTATTCAAAAAGATCAAGAGGGTCACGGTTGCATTAGTAGAACTTGGGGAAAAAAATTGCCAGAAAATATCAACAATTACCATACCCTTGACAACTTTAAGGCACGTCTTAAAACATTTCTTTTTATAAATAATTTCCAGTGTTAATTGGTAACTAGAGGAAGTACATGTATGTTGAGCATACCTCACTCTTCTCAAGCTTCTCTATCTACTTTTCCTTCTTCCTTTCTTACAGCGCATAGGGACATATTGTGATATGCGCTATATAGATATGGTATATTATTATTATTACATTCGATTGTGTAATCTGAAAAATTGTTCTAATCATCTGTACCTATGAAATTAACTTCTTCAAGAATATGAATTCTACAGTCAAACAAATGTTTGTTTTCACATGGAGAGAAATCATTTCTTTGGACTAGCGACCTTTCCCTACAGATAAAGAAAATGACAAATGATTAAGAAGAAGAAGCTGCTTTCCTATCAAGGATACCAGTATAACTTATTTGAATTTATATATTAAAGATAGAAGAGATTTGAATTAATGTATTAAAGATAAAAGAGATTTGAATTTACGTTTTAAAGATAAAAGAGAGTCAGCTGGATTATTAATGGATTGCTTTAATGATTAGTGTGTGAACTTAGTTTGTCTTTCTTAGCAGCTCAACATTGTGTGACATTAGTACATTTTAGTTTACATGTAGCTGTGCAAACATTTCATGGAGTATGCGTACACGTATTTCCATTACATTTTCTCTGATATACAGTATAACAAGGAATTTTTCGTCGCCATTAAACTTCTTTGCACGTTGTGAGTGGTTGGAAAGTTCATCCCTCAAAATAATTTAGTCATGACACTTAATCTTTTTCAGTTTGCAAGAGTTTCTAGCTGCAGAAATGGAGTGTCACTAACAATAAGTAAAAGTTTTGTGTCATAAAAGATACTGGTATTACAGTGAGGTAACACCCTTGCAAGAAAGGCTATCCTCTTTTGTTTGCATTCATCCTCTATCAGTGCTATAGGGAAGCACACTGTACCACCGGACCAGAAATGGGAAGACATCTTTGGACAGTGCAGGGCTCTCCTAGGTTTTGTAGATGACACCTGTCCTGACTCTCATAAGGCTTGGGAGGCGGTCGCTGTGGCGCTCTCCAGTGGACATAGGCAACAGGATACCAAGGATGGGTAAGCAAACAATTTATTCTTTGTTCCACCACCACATCATCATCATCTTCTCCTTCTCCTTCTCCTTCTCCTTCTCCTTCTTCTCCTTCTCCTTCTTCTCCTTCTCCTTCTCCTTCTCCTCCTTCTCCTCCTCCTTCTCCTCCTTCTCCTTCTCCTTCTCCTCCTTCTCCTCCTCAATAAAAGTTTCATGTGCAAAATTATTGAATTACAATTGTCACAACACTGAATTTTTGCCTTTCTTGAAAGTTTCTTGCTGTGAAAATGGCTGTCAATTGCAATTCGTGAAAGTTTTATGCCACCGGCATTTCAGGTTTTGCAGTACTTTCTCTTGAAGAGCAGTTCCATCACCCAGAAATGAAGATAGTTTTAAGCTTGTCTGTGTCTAAATCTTTTTACTTTGTTTCTCTATATGAAGTTCGGACAGGAGGATATCAATAGAGGGTCTTGAGAGGATACCTACCCACAACCGAGGCAAGATCACCCAAGAAGACTACATGTCCATACAAGAGTACTTAGATAAGGTGATAATCTGTAGGAAATTAGATATGAAGTTGACTTCAGGTTTTGGAAAAATGGAATAAAGGAAACTATTAATATTTTCATGTAATGTTTCTAGCAATGAAAACAACAATATATATAGTTATACATCTTTACATCTGTCCAGCTTTTGGATGGTTTTAATTGAACAAATGCTAGTTTGAATCTTGCAGTAGACATTCACAATGTTTGTTGGGCCCAGTTACACAATCATACCACTGCACATTGCTCTGTGTATCGTACATAGAGACAGGCATATCCGTATAAAAACATATGTATGTAAACCTTTTTAATGAGCAAAATTTTGGAGCAAATTTTCTGAAATTACAGATTGTATTTGCTTACTGTGTAAAATCTAAATAGTCTATAAACATGATCGTGTCCATACACATAATCACCTTTTCTTTCTATTCTTTTCTTTATGCTCCACAGGCATTTGACCACCCTCTCCACCCTCTTGGAAGACTGGTGGATAACCTTGTCAACGTCTACCGAGCCACCTACATCGGTGTTGGTGCTCACCACTGGTTGCTCCCGTATGCCGTCACTGAGATCCATTCTTATGTGAAGAGACTGTACAACCTTTTAAGGTCAGCTCAGATTACATAAACCTGCTCCGAAGAGACATTCTAATTGAAACATATCTGCTTAATGCCAGCAAGGAATTTTTAGAATTTTTCTCTACTATCATCTACACTTCTCAGTGTTTTACTCTAATGAAAATACATTTTTTGTATCATCTAATAAAAGCCAGAGGGGCATTAACCCATATCATTGTATATAGAGTTATGCCCTTTTGGACAGGCTGCAATGATTATTTACAAAGATACGAAGCAAAAAGCACCACAGAATCATTCGTATCCCAAGTCACCCCCGCTGTAGGATTTTATGCTGTCACTGGGATCCATTCTTATGTGAAGAGACTGTACAACCCTTTTGAGGTCAGTCTGAGTTACATAAGCCAGCCTTAAGAGCCATTCTAATGATAATCATGAGTTCTGGGAACAATACAAAATAATTATATTCACCACATATTTTAATGTGCAAATAAATAGGTTATGTCTAACAAATTTGAAAGAAATTTGTTAATTGCTGTGTAAAAATGCAAAATTAAAAAGTCATCCTGTGAAATGTCGGGACTGTGTCCAGGCCGAGCATGTTGTCAATCTCCAACATTGTCATGTGTTTACAAATCCATGTAGGCGATTATCAAGTTGCATGTCCATGTAAAAGTATGCTCTTTCCAGCAATTTTTCGCTATTTTGTTTAAATCTGACCAGCCTAAATCTTTCAAAAAGATATCATTAGTACATTATAATGATTATTAGATATGTTTCATCAAAATACAGCTTTCACTGAGAAAGTACTCAAAATTGGCTTTAAAATCGCTTCAGTGACTTTGAATGTTTTCTTTAATACAGAGTACTGTTCCCAGACTTACCAAGCGAAGAGCCAAGAGTGAAGACTCCCGTGATGGAACAAGCCCCTTCATTCCATTACTACTATGACTACGGTGAAACACATTCAACACAATCACAGAATACGGTCCATTGCAGCTCAAAGGAGAAGGAGGAGGATGACATGTAAGTCTATAGATGGGACTTAGTATGTGATTCAGGGTACCTTCAAAACCACTTTCTTTGGGCAATGTGATTTATAAGGCAAAGTAGATGGCTGAAATAAACTGCAGTATAAATCAGAGATGACCATTGTACATGATGATTGTTTCGCAGCCTTATTATACTCTTTATTTTCTTTCTAAATCACAAAGATTACTGTGCAGATCATAAGAATATGGACACATTGCATTTCTGTTTGATTTTTAGATCTCACCAGATAACAAGCGAGGGCCTCCTTCACCCCACCCTCCTGCCACGCCTCTACCCTGTAATTTTCACTCTGTATGCTCTCCGCAATGAGAAGGAGGATGAACATTATAGAGACCGACTTGCAAGACTCAACAAACAGTCTGATCTAGGTCTGATGGCATACCTCGGAGTGGATCAGTAAGTAGACACATTAACTCATAGACGGACAGAATTTTGTTGAGTTTTAATAAATCACCTGTGCCTCCTCAAATTGGCACCAATCATATATACCTTCACTCTTACATTTGTTTGACGAAATATGATGTACATGTACATTAAATTAACCTTTGTTAATTCATATAAAATGAAGTGATTTCATATTCCAGTACAAGTTGCTGATTCAAAGATTATAATGATTACTTTTCCTTCAGTAAAAAAAAAAAAAATACAAATTGCATTGTGTACTGCAACAGAAATCTATTCAAGCAATGTTTTTGCTCTTTCTGCTGATATGTGTAATTTATTGCATTCTACTGTAAAAGATATGGCAATAATGACCCTGAAAGGTAACACTGTACATTTATAGGTTAATAAATCATATTTGATTGTTGCAAAACTTGTCATTTATTACTCTTCGTTTGTTAGGAAGAAGATTTGTATGAGTGAGTAGCTGTTTTATGTTAGAAAGTATATCTTGATTGATGAATCTAGATGCACATATATATGTACATTAGGAGTGTTAGTTAATATATCTGTTTGAATGAAGCTATTTAATAGAAAATTTTAGTCATGTTATTTTCATTGTTTGTTTTTTGTCTGCAGGAAATTCTGGAAAGTTGATGAGACGACATTAGCTAATCCTGGAAAGGTATGATTTATTTATTTATATCAGATGTATATGCTGGTACATACGTGTGCGTTCAAGGTTGTATACATGTATAATGGTCCCTCGTTATAACAAGCTCCTTGGGACCAAGGATATTACCACTTTATATCGAAACCTTGTTATATCAGGGCTAAAAAACAATAAAATGCAAAGAAGTGGACCAGCAAAATTACCTTGTTATAACGAGAGTTTGTTATGACAGTGTTCTTTATAATATAAATAATATAATATAATAATGGAACATTTTCTAGAACACTGAACCATGTCACCCTGTTGTTAATCATAAGCTTTATGCAGCCTTTAGTTGATTATTGTAGACAGTTTGTAGATGATTGTAGACACTAAATGCACCATGTTTGCCAACATCTAAAGGGGACTAGTCTAACAAAATCATGGTCGCTCGGCTTAAGCTGGGGTAATAATATGATTGCAGGGCCCTCAAGGAGAACAGTATATAATACTGATGAGGCTACCCTGGGTAAACAAGACATATTATCATTATTATTATTATTATTATTATTATTATTTGTATATCATTAGAAAGACATGAAATCATCTCTGATAAACTTTTTTGAGAAATTCAAATATGGAACGGTGAAAGTGCATAAAGGGAAAAATACTTTAGTATTAAGGCCTGCACAGAAGTTGACAGAAGAAAGCTAATTCTATGCATGCCAAGTTTTATGCAATTGCTAGACTCACACGTTGCTGTGTAATTGTACAGAGTGAATTTTATGTATTTAAACTTGTAATACCGCTTTACATAAATTATACTTAACAATGATATTTTTATATATGATACCAGCATGAAGTCCCAAACATACAGAGTAAAAATAAATTGGGTTGATTGTTCCCTTTAACATTGAAATTTTTCACAATGCATCTCAAAGGATTCAATGTTATGACCAATTTCTGATATTAATTAGCCATTTAACAGTGCTTAACCCTCTCAGTCCCAAGCCATAAAAACCCCATTGAGTTAATACACATTCTTGCACCTACGGGACTTAGAGGGTTAAGTGCTTGAATAATCCCCAGATAGAACAATAACTCTCATTTTTAGAAAATGATTAGCTAATTACACCATTATGTGTTCAAGGGCAAAAGGAGATTGTGTGTTATTCAATATATGGTTGATGTGCTCCATGTAGTTCACAGCCAAGGGTAAAACAGCTGGTTTCTATAGTAAGCTCAACTTCCTTTTTGAAATGGTTTCCTGTGTTTTTTCCTATCTGTTGAACTAACACATGGTTGTGACAGGGATTTGGAAAATAGCATATTGTTACTACCCCAGGAATGTGCTGCCAGCCTCTCTTTCTTATAAGTGTTGAACGTAAGGAAATTGGACTGGTAGTTCCATGAAATTTGTGATATATATATATATATTTTTAAAAGTCATCTTATACAGTCTGTGTTCACATGGCAATGTGTAATTTTACGTTAATGTCACAGTTTATTTGCAATCTTTCCATGAAAAATATGATTGACATTCAATCACTAAAGCCACGTACGAGTCAAATTAGTTCAATGTTTACTAATATGCAAAACACAATAAGTTATAGAAGATACAATTTACTGCAATAAATCATATATACCTACCTATTATGCCTGTAGTCTTGACTACGGGACCCCTTCGAGAATTTATCACACATGAGTCACAATATTGTGCGCACCCCCCGTAATCCTATTGTCCCCTTCGCCACTCACGCGCGTCAACACGCTACGGCCATCTTCCTCTTTCTTGCTCGCCCCCGACGAGATAGGACGTATAGTCACAGCGCTCCTGAAATCAGGTCGTATAGTATCTTTTAGGTGCGCTTTTTCGCATAGTTAAAGCACTTTTAGGTACCTATATTCGCTTAGATTATAGTACTTTGTGTTTTAGTAGTCACTCTTGCCGATTGCAAGGGATTTTTGATTCCCTTTCTTGGCATTTATTTTTCTTTTTCACGGTCAGCCCCACGTAGATTTTTCTGTGTGTTTGCGGGTGTTTCCGTTTGTCACCGAGCCTTTGGGTTCGGTGTTTGTTCTTACGGTTTTTTGGCTGTGAAAATTCTTTTGTGCGTATCTCCCAAATAAAATTTACCCTTATTTTACTGCATTCAGTTGAAGTATTTCTTATTTTGAAAAGTATACTTTATTGTCTGTTTTATTGCAGTGGTATGGATTCGGAAGAAGAAGCAGCTAGGTCAAGGAGACCTGCTTCTTCCGAAGAGTCGTCTAGCAAGACGACTCGGCCTTCCAGAACTCTCCCGAGTACTTCGGTACATGGGGAGGGAGGAGGGCTAAGGGTAAGTTGCCTAGTGGTGTTTCCTTGCAGAGTTTGCCAGTCTCGTAGCTTGCGGCTTCGGGACGGGTGGCGTTAACTGAGTCGGGATTGTCAACTCCGAAGCCCGTGGTTTCGGGGTGGGTGGCGTCAGATTCTAGTGGTTTGGATATCTCGAATCCAATCCCCCGGTCGCTGAGACCAGAGGGGGGGGCGGTTGTTTCCCGTACGGTAGCGTTCACTCGCTCTGATCCGTTAGGGGAGACGCGCCCCACTACTGCAGGGCAACCCACGGGCTTAGTCCATGTTGGTCTGGGTTCTCAAACCCTAGCCCCCGGCAAACGCCATATGGGGGAACGAGTACTTCCTGGGCTGTCTACATTGCCAGCTAATGGGAATGCTCGAGCTAACAATTATGGACGCTCTTCGGAGCAACAGGTGTTTTCACCTGAGTGCGTGACTACTAGTGCTCCCCTATTGCCGCTCTCTAGCGGTCCAATAGCGGGTTCACACGCCTTTAGTAGTCATCGGGCACATACCGAGTCATCTCGGTCTGCCCCCGCACTGGGAGCTTTTAGCTCCCAACCCATGGCTACTGCATCTTCTTGCTTAGCCAATATGGGTGATTTGGGCGATTCTCTAGGCTTACGCCATGAGCGCTCCAATCCCTTTATGGGAAGTGAACGTCCCTCCGCGGAGGGATCGGTTCGTGTTTCCGAAGCGGCTTCGGAGATCCGAACGAATCCGATTAAGCGTTCTAAGAAAAGGGTTTCGGCTACGACTCTTGTCGAGCCAGCCAAGAAAAAGGCCAAGAAGAAGGCAAAAAGTGGCAAGGCTTTGCCGGCCTCTTGCCCGTCTGGCCTGGCTAACCCAGCTAGCTCCTCTCAAGCTGACATGTTCAGCATGATGCGGGCTTTTGCTCAGAATCAGGGTTGGTCCTTTGTACCGGCTACTTCAACCCTGACTTCTGTCCCTATTCAGGGGTCTCACTTTGAGTCTAATCAGCCTTTTGTGATTGATTCGTCTTTGTCTGAGTCGGATTCGCATGTGCCTCCTATTCCCGCGGCCCTTGGGGCGCCGCCGGGCGAGGAGACTTTTGTTGAACCATGCGGGGCTCTGCCTGCTGAGGCCTTTGTTAGCGTTCCTTTGTCTCATTCCACTCGGGTGGAACCAGATTTGGAGGTGGCCTCTCAAGCTTCGGTTTCTGAATCGCTTGGGCAGGCGGAGTCTCAATCGCTCGCCCTCTGTGGGGTGGAAGCGATTGCTTTGTTGTCCAGATATCTCCCTGAATTTCAGTCAACCCGCGCGCAGGGTTCGACTTCGCATTGGTTTAAGCAGCAGGATTCCTCTGAGGGTATTGCTCTTGAGGAGGATTTCAAGCTGGAGTATGACCGCATTGAGGCCGCGCTGTTGGTTAAGCGCTCTAATGCGGTTAAGGGTAAGGCTTTCGCCTTCTGTTCTCAGGACCAAGACAGCTTTTTCAAGGCTAAGACTCTTTCTCCTGAGATTTTAGAGGTTGGTCGTCGCTTGCGGGCGACTAATCCGCTTACCTCCGCTGCGTTCAAGGCGGAGGATAAGTTTTGGTTTAATATTGAAAACCAGGTTAGGTCAGGTATGCGTTTGGCGGCTTTTCAAGGGTTTCTCTCCGACCTTAGGTCCAGGGCGGAGGAGTTGAATGTTACCGATGGTGACAAGCTGATTATTGACTTGCTGCATACTCTTTTTTGTCTGCAGTGGTCGCAGCTTTCCACCGCAGCTGCTTCGGCTACGTTCCGTCGCAGGACCTTGGCTCTCTCGGCACTGGGTGTTAGAGAGTCGGGCATTGCTCAACTTCTCCGGGATGTTCCGTCTCGGGGTCCTTCGCTTTTTGGTGGTAAATTCGCTACGGTTTTTCAGAGAGAGATCGATGCGCGAAAACAGATCTCGGATATGACTAAGCAGTTTCACACTAGCTCTAAGCCAACGCGGGCCCCTGTTCGGCGTAGACCTGCTGGTCCCGTTTCGGGTCAACGCAGTCGCGTGTCTAGGGTCCCGCCTCCTGAGCCGCAGCCAGCTCCTTCTCGCGGGAGAGGGAGTCGTGGCAGGGGCATTTCGAGAGGTTCTCGTGGTAAGGCGACGGCTTCGCAGAAGGCCAAGCCTGGGTTTTGATGTTTTTCCCCGAGCGCTTGTTCGACCGAATGTGGTAGGTGGCCGACTTCATTCGTTTCTCCCCGCTTGGGAGGCCATCTCCGGGGACGCGTTTGTTCTCTCCGTCGTGCGAGACGGATTCTTCATAGATCTTTGCGCTTCGCTCCCCGGAGGGGCTATAAGAATTCGGTCACCTCCCATGTCTGCCCTGTCTCGATCTCATGCTTCAAAGGAGATCGAGTCTCTTTTGGAAAAGAGGGCTATAGAAAGGGTAAGAGACAGGCCGTCTCTTTCCCTTTCTCCAATTTTCGTTATTCCCAAGCGCTCGGGGAAAACTTCGTTTGATACTGAACCTGAAAAGAATAAACAAATTCATTCCTCCGGTTCATTTTCGGATGGAGACTCTTGCCTCCATTCTTCCGTTGATCAAAAGGGAAGACTACGCGGTCTCGATAGATCTCAAGGACGCGTACTTTCACATTCCCATTCATCGCGCATCCCGCGATCTTCTGGGGTTCTCCTTCCTCTCGGAGACTTATCGTTTTCGTGCTCTTCCCTTCGGGCTGTGCCCGGCCCCTCGGGTTTTTACTCAAGTTGTAGCGGTGCTAGCGGCCTCTCTGAGGCGTCGCGGCCTGCGGTTGTTTTGTTACCTGGATGATTGGCTTCTCCTTGCGGAGTCGCGCGATCGTTTGTTGGACGAGACTCGTTTGCTCGTCTCTCTTACTCAAGACTTAGGTTTCCTAATAAATTGGGAAAAGTCAGAGTTAGTTCCCACTCGCAGCCCAGTTTTTCTGGGGGCGGTGTTAGACATACGGAATCAGTTGGCTCGGCCCAGTCGAGACAGGATTCTCACCATTGTCTCTGCGGCTCGCAAGCTCTTGCTGGCCAGAAGAGTCACGGCCAGACAGTGGCTTCAGTTTCTAGGTTATCTAGCCAGTCTAGTCGATGTTCTAGAGGACTGCCGGCTCCTCATGAGACCCTTTCAGAGACATCTCCTCAGGTTCTTCAAGCCGGGGAAAAGACTCTCTTTTGGTCTGGATTCCAGTACCAGTAAGGATCAAGTCTCTTCTCTCTTGTTGGACGAGCGAGGTGTTTCTCGCGCGAGGCAGGTCCTTCACTGCCCCTCCCCCGTCGATATCGGTTTCGACGGACGCCTCTCGGTTGGGGTGGGGAGGACACTGCAACGGCAGCACGGTTGCGGGGGATTGGTCTCATCTTGGGACTCTTCCTCATATCAATGTCCTGGAGTTTATGGCAGTTCTGTTGACCTTGCTCCATTTCAGAAGTCGACTTCTCAGTCGTTCGGTTCTGATTCTCACGGACAATGTTACTGTGGCGGCATATATCAATCGGCAGGGAGGCACTCGTTTGGTTGCCCTGAATGCCCTAGCAGCTCAGCTGTGGAGGTGGTGTCGTCGCATGGCAATCACACCCGTGGCCTCTTTCATCCCCGGTCGGGAAAACCTCATTGCGGATTTTCTGTCTCGGGGCAGGTATCTTCCATCGGAATGGACGCTCCATCCGGAGGTCTTTTGCCTCATTCGCAGTCGCCTAGGTCCACTGGAAGTGGATCTATTTTGCGTCGGTGCTAAATCACCAGCTGCCGAAGTATTGCTCCCGTGTTCGCGATCAGGGAGCATGGGCTCTCGATGCTTTCTCCCTCAGCTGGGAGAACCTTCAGGGATTCACCTTTCCTCCCTTCCAACTGATTCCGCGTGTCTTGCGGAAAATCAGGGAAGATCGGGCGCGGGTGCTTGTAATAGCTCCCTTTTGGCCCCGGAGGAATTGGTTTCCAGAACTTACGAGCCTCCTAAGGGCTCAACCGTTCGTTCTCCCGTTAAGAGCGGATCTGGTGTTGCAGCCCCTATCGGGGATTCTTCACCACAGTCCGGAGTCTCTTCATTTGACTGCTTGGCCCCTGTCAGGGAATCTGCAAGACAGTCGGGTCTCTCTGATAGAGCCGCGGACTTTTTAATGTCCAGTCGTAGGGTTTCTACTAGGGAAATTTACAATTCCCGTCTCTCGGTCTTTTTCCTTTGGTGCAAAGAGAGAAATCAAACCCCTTCTAAGGCTCCTATTGGTTCAATTGCGGATTTCTTAATCTCGTTATTTGACAAAGGGAGATCTATCTCTACTATCCGAGGCTACCGTTCGGCGATCGGGGCCATTCATTCGGGTTTCTCAGATGGTTCGGGGATTTCCAATTCCCCGCTACTAAGTGGTTTGATTCGTTCGTTCTTTCTGAAACGACCTTCTTTTTCTAAGTTAGTGCCGTCTTGGAGTCTGCCTAAGGTCCTGGAGGCCTTGGCGAAACCTCCTTTCGAACCGTTAGGTGAAGCTTCGCTTCATCATCTTACGGTTAAGACGCTCTTTTGGTAGCTATTGCCTCTGGGCAGAGGCGCAGTACTCTTCATGCTCTCTGTCTTACTCCTGGTCATGTTCGCTGGGAGAGAAAAGGCGTTAGATTGATTCCTAGGGCTTCTTTTATTGCCAAGAATCAGACAGCTGCCTCTGGCCCTGTTGAGATTTTTCTTTGTCCGCTTTCTGACTTTTCTTCGGTGCGTGAGGACAAAGTTTGGTGTCCTGTAAGGGCTCTCAAATGGTATATTGATAAGACTAAGTCTTATCGTAAGGATGATCAGTTGTTCCTGATCACTAGAGAGCCTTTTTCTCCTGCCTCTCTTGATTCCATCTCTAGGTGGATCGTTGAAGCTATTAGGGCCGCCGGCACAGAGGCTCTTTTATCCGACAGTAAGCCTCGTGCTCATGATACTCGTAGTGTCAGCACTTCTTGGGCTCTGTTTCAAGGTGTGGCGCTTGTTGATATTTTGAAGGCTGCTTATTGGCGTTCGTCCAATTCCTTCATTTCTTGCTACCTTAGGGATGTTCCCGCAGGTGAAGCTTTGTTTGCGTCAGCCACCTTGAAGGCCGCTGTGTCTTCTTTGTAGTCTTTGGTGTAATCCTATTCCCTTCTGCTCGAAACATGCCTCCCGGTCTTTGAGTTGGCGCTGGTCTGGCATAATAGGTAGGTATATATGATTTATTGCAGTAAATTTGTAAAATCAGCACTGATTTTCTTATTTACTATATAAATCTATATACCTACCTATGACCCTCCCTCCTTCCCGCACCTTGCAAGCAACATGTTTCTTCTTGGGGTTGCTCGCAAAAGAGGAAGATGGCCGTAGCGTGTTGACGCGCGTGAGTGGCGAAGGGGACAATAGGATTACGGGGGGTGCGCACAATATTGTGACTCATGTGTGATAAATTCTCGAAGGGGTCCCGTAGTCAAGACTACAGGCATAATAGGTAGGTATATAGATTTATATAGTAAATAAGAAAATCAGTGCTGATTTTACAAACTCTCATTAAAACCCTTTGTTACATCTTTACTTTGTCCTTGTGGCCTCATAATTCAAGTTGTAAATAGACGACACCATGCAAATATTATCAATGTAATATTCTGTATATACATATAGGTGATTTGACATGCGCTCCGGTGACAATTTCCACAGGCTTTATTTCCTCAAAGATATAGGAATAGGGTTCGGATTGCAGTTGTGTTTTAGGTTAAATTTAGGGTTGTGGTTAATAGTGTAAAAGAGAGTGTATAGTCCAGGGCCCCGTTTCATAAAACTTGTTACCAATAACAAGTTAAAATAATTGTTTTAAGCTACTGAAATTCTTAAATAGAAATGGGGCAGTTGTTATAGATAACAAGTTTTATGAAACAGGGTCCAGGGTTTCAGTTCAAGGGAATTCAGTTCGTGTATGGTATTGACTAGAAGCTATTGTCACTAGAAACATGCGTCGTACAACCTCAGTATGATGCTATTTTTTGAGGTGAAGAAATTGCCTCTGAAACATGAACTGGTGCATTAGAATAATCACTGAATGTCTGCAATGAATTCTCACTTTCTCTCCTACAGCTAAAAGAGACGAAGGATGCATTCCTAGAGGCCATTGACAGCCTTCAGAACATCAGTACTACCTTCTGTCCTTTAGGTATCCTTAAAAATCATTTACTTATGTGATCCTTTCTTTCTTACTTCTATCTACAGCTAAAAGAGACCAAGGATGCATAAATCCTAGAGGCCTTCAACGTCTCCAGAACATCAGCACCACCTTCTGTCCTATAGACAAGCTTCATGTCCTTGAGGAGTCCTTAAGAATCATTTAATTACGTAATCCTTTATCTCTTACTTTCTCTCTTACAGCTATTAAAGAGACAGGGGATGCATCATTCCTAGAAGCCATCGACAGCCTTCAGAACATCACTACAACCTTCTGTCCTATAGACAGGCTTCATGTCCTTGAGGCATCCTTAAGAACCACTTTATTACGTAATCCTTTCTTTCTTACTTTCTCTCTTTCTCTCTTACAGCTAAAGGAAACGAAGGATGCATCGTTCCTAGAGGCCATCGACAGCCTTCAGAACATCAGCACCACCTTCTGTCCTATTGACAAGCTTCATGTTATTGAGGCATCCTTTGAGGGAATCAATAACGTTGTCAACTCCCAGCACAGCGAAGGCCATGTATGGTCCATGGATGATCTCTTTCCAGTCTTCCAATATGTGGTGGTTAGAGCAAGGTAAGTTTGACAAAAAATTTTCAATGAAGGTGTCTAAGACCCCTTTCATATTTATGAGCTCCATCCAGAAAAAATCTGGATCCAAAAGCTAATATGAAAGGTTTCAGAATCAGTGCTTGCCATGTATAGTCCATGGAATGTTTTACCCTGTCCTCCAGTATATGGTAGTCAGAATAATGTAAGTTTGCCTCAAATTTACTGTACAGGTGTATTTACCCCTTTCACATTCACTGTCAAAGAGGGTTATGTATGGACTCGGTCCAGACCTTAAATCTAGTATGAAAGTTAACAGCATCAATGAGGGTCATGTTTGATCCACGGATGATCTGTTTCCTTTCTAACGGTATGTGGTGGTGAGAGCAAGGTAAGTCTGACTACACTTTACTCTAGAGATGGCTTATACTACTTTCATATTCACTGCTGAAGCGGGTTTAATCCAGGATGATATATATTATGCAGCCCCATATTCTTTGATCGTGAACATCACAACATAGCTTTTAATATATAAAAGAAGATTTTAAAGTGTCATTAAACTAGCAGAACTTAAACAGCACCATCTTACAGTGATTACTGGATTAAGATTATAATTTTGAAATTAAATGCATTTTATTTTGAATTTTGAATTTTGACAAACAGCTTGTTTGGATAATAGGCACATTTTGTATTTCAAACTATTATTTTGGACTTGCAGTGTGGAAAATTGCCTGCAGGTACATTCTAAGCTTCTGCAAACTAGAATGGGGCATGATGGGAAAATGAAAGGCACAGACACTTTTCAAATCCTGTTAAAAGATGGCGCTATTTAGGAGCTTCAGTTTACTGTCACTTTAATGTTATAAGCCCTTCTTTTTCTGATTGCTCTGAAAGGATTCCTCATCTGGGTTCTGAGATCCAGTTCATCGACGATATGATGGACCCGAACCTCTCACATGGCAAGCTAGGCATCATGTTTACGACCCTCAAGGCCTGCTACATGCACACCAAGAACGATAACCTCAAGTCGTTGTAGATGTTCTGCCACATGGAACATCGAAGGTGATGACACTGGTATTTGATGAATTTTTGTTTTTAAAGAAAGTGAGAGGGAAGAGGAGGGTTTGAAATAGATGAAAAATGATGTAGAATGGATGGGAGTGGGTAGATGATATCTCCATAGAAGCTGGTAGATGAATAGAGGTGCAGTGGTTTGGTGGTAGAGCAGTAGTCTGGTTTTTTGAAGGTCCTGGTTCAAAACTAAGGCCATGTTCTGTTGCCCCTTGGATAGGTCTTTAAGCCATAGGTCTAGTTGTTGTTTGTCTTCAAGCAGATACTTGCTTTTTTATCAGGCCTATGATCAGTATAGTTCATCAATCGCTGGAGAAAAATTGTGAGGAAGAAAAAAGAGAAAGAGTAGGACAAGAATAGGAGAGTGAAATAGAAATGATCGTATGTCGATAAAATGTCTGTCAAAAGTTCTCAAAGTAATTGGTGCCAGGATGTTCATCGAAAAATAGAATGTATGAAAGCTGCTGCTTGTAGAACGAACTATTAATACCATAAAGTACATTTATAATATATCTGACTAATATCTTGCAGATTTCAAATCATTGCTAGTACACGTAGAGCTGAATTTGTCTTTAAGTTATTATTATTTGTTTGCTCTTTTCACTGGAATACAATACAAGTATTTTTCTTTTTCCGCTCAGGTTTTCTCTATTGTTGCTATGTCTTGCCATTAGGAGAAAACCACCAACACTGGATGCATATGTATTACTCAGCTTAATGATTGTGTATTGTACATTTTTATGCAATGAGTGTAGAATCAGCTGCAGTTGTATGTTTTAGTACAAATCATGAAAGGGCATGACGTAAATATCATCAAATAAATCTCAATGAATACCTAATTGTGGGGGTTTACATCTGAAAATCAGAAACTATATAAACTGATCAAAACTATTCACTATGTTTGCCGCAACGTGTGCATTGACTTTCATGTGATATTTTTTAAAAACTAAATCATCTTCTAATGGAAAATAGTTCAAGTCAACGTGAGCATGTTGGTGAATTTCAAAATGAAGTTATTCTACTTAATGTTTCAAGAGTGTAATTCTGTGCCTTTTGTAATTGTAGCATGAAAACGGAAAATGAATTCAGCTGGTGTTTCATGATCATAAGAAATGTATGGCCATCATGTCTAGCTACAGAGCGTTTGAGAATTTGTCCTACTTTTTGTTGGGAGAGGGCAGCATTAGGGAGAGAATGAGGTGTTATGTGAATACTGTATATCATCTTCATTTAGATACTTAATATATACTACTTTCAACCTAAATGCAAGAAGTGGGTATTATAAGAAATGTGTTATTTCATGCTTTTCTTTGGCATATGTACTTGTACATGTTGATGTATATCTGAAATTGTATCAGCCCATCTGTAAATGTCTTACTATGTCTTATATTTGTATATAAATTCATCACACTTTTGTGTAAATTTGTTTTTTCCATGCTTGTATATTGTGTATATAACTATTTATCATTTCCATGAATAGGAAAAGAATGCATAAATGTATGTATTTATTGTGACTGTCTGAAAATTGTAATATTAATATATAGTTGCCATAATGGTATGTGCATAATTAAGGTGAATTGTGATGTGTACATTTGTTATCTTTCATTGATAGCTTATGAAATTAATTAAACATTTCAAAACTCTTATCGATGTTTCATTAGTGTTGCCTAATTAAGTACATAATGCTAAGAATAATTAATCAGGAGATATCTGATCTGATGTACTTCTGAAATCTTATAATAATTTTTTTTCCAGTACATACATGTATTAAAGTCAAATGCAACAGACAATCAGAATAAGACAAATTGCTCTTGGTATAGTATTTACACAATTGGAAACAGGTACATCTAAAAGAGACCAGGGGGTGTTTCATAAAGCTGTTCCTAAAGTTATGCATGACTTAATGAACGACTTGAATATGAAGTGCCAGATAGGATGCTCAAAGTTTTTCCTGTTTTATTAACGAAGTGTGACTGTATTTCCAATAACCTCAAATAAATTATGGCCAAAAATATACTTTGCATTAAAAATGTTTGTTATAATAAGAAAATTAAGAATGTTAATCTACATCTGCACAGTTCAACTTTAGTTAATGCAATTAAAAATGATTGAGCGTCACATTTGACTTGTCATATTAAGTCTTTTGTAAAGTTATGCATAACTTTACAAACAGCTTTATGAAACACCCCCAGGTACCTGAAGGAGACCAGTCATCTAAAAAGAAAAGATAATTATTTCTAACTTGTTCAGATCCTACAGTTAATATGTATAAAATCAACTATAAAAAAATTACCTGGCATTCCATGGGTTAATCGTCAAGGAGAATGAAGAAGATATATGTGTGTGTCTTTAGAGAAATCAACAGTTGCAAAAGTAGCAGAAAAGCAATTTAATTGATCAAATTCATGAGGCAGTTATCTGAATGATCTGAACAGTTTCATTGTAATGAATGTCCATGTGTAGAATACATGTATGATGTATTCTTAATGTACTGTGCAATTTATTTTTTTGTCTGTTGCTCAAATGCTGATGTGCTCATAACCATTGATGCAGTGAGATTATGTTTCATCTGAGTAACATAAATATATCTGCATGGATTAAAAAGAAAAACATCTGTGGAAATGTCGAAAACTGTAGTGCATTGGCTCTAAACATTGATATCTGAATTAGGTTTATAGCATACATGTAGCTGCCGAATAGTACTAATTATTGATATTTCATACTTAAATTTTAGAATACTTAAGATTTCATGCAAAATTTTGATTGTTGTTTGTTGTTTTTTGTTTGTTTTTGTTTTTGTTTTGTTTTATTTGTTGTCGCTGTTTTTTTTTTTTTTTTTTGGGGGGGGGTTATATTGAGAACTAATGATTTCCTCATTTAAGCCTCTAGAATACTGAAATGTTTTGGTTGATATTTGCCGCTCTGTATAGGTCCATTAGTAGGAGGCTGTTGTAATTCTGGAACATATTTCTTTGGAAAGTATGGTGTTGGAAAGTTTCTAAAGAAATATTATCATTTAGTGTGCTATATACAGAATGGTCTTCTGTTTATCCATTTGCCAAATGCATGTTGACCAAAATCATAGGTGCATCCGCATCTGGAAAAAATGATTTGCCCTGTGCCTGCTTGTGGAATTGGTTAAAATTATAAGAAAATTTTACTTTACTGTAGAGATTAATTTACTGTAGGGATTAATTTACTTGTTCTCTGATTTTCATGTTTATCTTTTTGTCTATAACACTGGGTGATTATTTTTCGTTGAGTGAAAAACAAGAAAAAGATGTCCATTATTAACCCATTGCCAACAGGAACCATGGGGTCACTGTATTATGCCTATGGGAATAAGATACTCTGGCAGTCAATGGATTTGTTGGCTTGGATGTGATATGATACAGAGAGAGACATCTTCAGAATGATACACAAGTATAGAAACTGGAGATTCAACCAGAACTGATTCTAAAACCCTTTTTTTACAGGTGAATTAAGCATCAAAATAATAGGTGTATGAGGGCTGCAGCCCCCCAAGGATATTTGAAGTTCAGATATTCGGGCAGCGAGATGCACAAATTGCCTCTTAGTCAGGCAGGGAGGTACCCGAATATGTAATTTATGTACATTTTCATTTCACTACAAAATATGTCAAAATTTTTCTCACAAAATTTTAGAAACTGGGCACTTGATATCCGGGCAAAAGGCATCAGCCTCCCTCTTGAGATTGTGCCCGTACACCTATTATCAAAATAGCTGAGTTTATATTTTGTTATGCTTTTGTTATTGTTTGGTGAGACCTATTAAAGTGCGACTTGTAGTCAAAAAGCATTCCTCCTAATAGACATACATTATAGCTCTATGTATATATATATATATATGTTTCTATTCCATTTCAGATTCTAATATTTTATATATAAACATACAGTCCATGATTGTGCAATATGTTTTCCAACAAATTTTACAACGAATTTTTCATTTTGTTTTATTTTTTTGAAGTGTTTGAATTTGTGTGGCAGTATTTTAGATTAGTTTGTTTTTCCTCTCATTTGTGTGTTTTGTATATTTTATCTTTATTTTTATTTTCTTTGTGTGTGTTTTCCCTCCATCCATAGAGTAAACTGGTGATATTATGTTGAATGTTTAATTATTTCAAATAAACCAACTTAAAATAACCCACCCCAATATAACCCTACACAAACCTCATATTACATTCAAAATATCGTTTACATAGTTTTGTATACTCAAATAAATAATAGAAATTAAAAAGTGTAATTATGTTTGCTGAACTAAATTCAAAATCAGTTTATATAAAATTCATGGTCTTCTGCAGAAAAAATATAAGTATTACATAAGTTATAGTATGTCATTCTTTGATTAAACCTCATTACGAATTAAACATATTTGTGGTATACAAAAGAGTAATATATTGAAATATTGTGGAAATGTATTACAGTGCAATATACTATGAGAAATGTAGACATGTGTCCAACAATTGATGTACTGGTACTTAAAAGGCTTATGTGATAAATGATTAAACAATCTTTTGCCTCTTGACTTAAAGACTGTTGTCTCTTCTCTTGTGTAATATCTGCCTGAAGTGTTTGTATTATGGTGATTTTTGAAAGTAACACGATAAAAACTACTTTCGAAAAATAAACTCAAGGGCAATTTCAAAGGCCTATTGTACTGCCCAAAGAAATCAGGTTCGGATTATGTAATACGCCATTGTAATGTTCGCACATTTCTAAAGATGATAGACGGGGCGATTGAAATTGCCTTCAGTTTATTTTTCGAAAGTAGTTTTTATTGTGTTAAGTAG
The DNA here is from genome assembly GCA_025617745.1 of Heliocidaris erythrogramma. Taxonomy (NCBI): domain Eukaryota; kingdom Metazoa; phylum Echinodermata; class Echinoidea; order Camarodonta; family Echinometridae; genus Heliocidaris; species Heliocidaris erythrogramma. Next base: position 52,708,598 of record CM046856.1, on the reverse strand, counting down.
TGAAATCAAAGAAATAAAACCATGAACAGGTACAATAATTTGGTTAATTTAAAGAATTAGCAAGGTTTTACATTTTTTGTAAGCTAGCCCATCTTAAAGAACAAAAAGAATTTTAAAAATGGAAGTTTTTATTTCATATCATTTGCTTATATTGGAAGGAATGAATGAGAATTTCAAAATCGATGGTGTTATCTTACAGAAGGAGAGGGGGAGAGAGAGAGAAAGAATAGGAGAGAGGGAAAGAGTGAAATAAAGAGAGGAATAGATATTGAGAGGGAAGGAGAGGGTGAGAGAGAGAGAGAGAGAGAGAGAGAGAGAGAGAGGGAGTGAGACTGCATAAGAGATGAGGAGCATAGAGAGAAGCGTATACAATAGTGCCAGGAGAGACTGGATATAATGAAGAATCCAGGAAGAATGGCTAAAAAGAAGGAAGGGGGAATATAAAATTAAAGATAAATAAAAGGGCGTGAGGAGAGACTAGTCAATCAAGAGCGATAAGTCAGAAAAGGTGTTGAATAATCGCAGAGAGGGAGATGATATATATTTTTTAATCGGGTTTGTGATGGATAATTCCATCCAATACTTTTCACAAGTAAAGCAGTGATTTTGATAGTACTTCTGATCACTCAAAATTTGATTTGTCAAGTATCACTCCTTTCGAATACACAACCCCTTAAACCTCCCGTTTTTTGTTGTTTCTTTTAAATCATGGACATGTCCAATTTGGTGTTCACACCTTTCTGACTAATTATATCGTAGGCAATTAGCAGACGTAGGGAGAGCAAACGAACAGTGGTTGTCTTCATTCAATATCCGAGTTCATACTCAATTGCAGATCGACGAAAATTACAATTTGTATTAGCGCGTAGCAGTGAAGTTGTCGCTCTCGTGCAAATATCTGAATATCCTCTGTCAAATGGCTCATATATGTTTGACAAGTGTGTTTCCGCTCTAATAAACTGCCGTATATAAAGATTTGAATGAACAAAATTTTTCAGCAATTATATGCTCTACATCGTTATAATTATTCGACGTGAGGAGTATAGTTCCTTTTCCTTATTAGACCCGAATTGATAGTTACTTGATAAAAATAAAAAAACGATGAGTGACCGAAGATCACACTCATAATACTATATCCAGTACTCTGTCATTCACAGTGGCTACTCCGGATCAAGGGGGTGCACAGGGGCATTATTCCTTCGGCAAAACCAAGTAGGCCTACACATAGAGAGTTCGCCTCCGTAATTCCCCCCCCCCCCCCCCCCGTCTTCAATTTTATACCCAAAGGGGGACCTGGAAAAGACGGTAATTTTCATTTTCATTTTTTTTTCTTTTTGCTTGTCAAAGGATCAGTATTGTCGGACTTGGGCAGAAACCGTCTCTCGAGAAAATATAGGGAAAATGTGAAAAAAAACACACGCGAAAATCATGTAGAATGCCATCCTATCGCCCCCACCCCCATATGAGTCCGTCTATGAGGGCCGGCAAGATTCCCGAAATCATGAAAGTACACAACGGATTTTTTTTCCCCTTTCTGAATGGGGGTTTATGGTTATTTAAATAATTATGCACATTCTGAGCAGTTGAGAAGAACACCCTGTTATACTTCAATGATCTTTAAACTGACAAAAATGCTTTTTAGATTTAAAGAGCATTTTCTAACAAAGCAAAAGAAAACCAAAAGAAAGAAACAGAACTTTGTATCAATGAAAAGGGTCATTCTTAGCTTTTAAATTAGAGATTTGTAAAATTGTGTGTGTAAGCGTGTGTGTGTGTGTGTGTGTTTTGGGTGTGCGTGTGTGTGTGAAGGTTAAAACGAATTTTGTGAACAAATTAGAAATGTTTTTAAGTAAACTTGAATTAATTGATATATGGAGGAAACAAAACCCAACGACAAAGAAATTTACTTTTAGACAGAATACTCCACTTGTGCAAAGTCGTCTTGACTACTGGTTTATTTCAAAAAAATGGGAAAGTAAAATAAATACATGTGATATTATAACTTCAATTGCCCCTGACCATTCAGGAATCCTTTTAGAACTGAAACCATTACGAGGTAATGAAATGCATGGAAAATCATATTGGAAATTTAATAATAGTTTATGTTTAGATAAAGACTTTGTACAGGGGATGTGTGAGGAAATCAGAGTGGTGGAAATAAATCTTCATTTTGGGACTTTCTTAAAATGAAAATGAGAAACATATGCTTCGAATTACGCAAGGAAGAAATCGAAAGAAAGGAGACACAATATACAACAACTTGAAAAAGAAATAATATCACTAGAGGAAGATCTAGTCCTCTCTCCCAATAGTTCCTCAGTTATCAAAAATATAGAAGCTAAAAAAAGTCAGCTAAAGAAATTATATAATATGTCCGTAGATGGACTCAAGGTCAGGTCAAGAGCTGTTTGGTATGAAGATGGTGAACATAATAAAGAGTACTTTGAGCAGTTACTTCGTTCTAATAAAAAGAAAACTCAAATAAGGGAACTGGTCAGTGATAATGGGGAGGTTGTGACAGACAGGAAAACAATATTGCAAATACTGAGAGGCTTTTATAAAAATTTGTATTCAGAAAAGTTAGATGTGGAGGCTGATTTAAAAGATGATAGTATGTTTTGTAAATATTTACCGCGCCTAAGCGTCGAAAGTAAGAACACATGTGAAGGAAAAATTACCAGAGAAGAATGTTATAAAGCACTAACAAGTATGAAAATTAATAAATCCCCTGGTAATGATGGGTTTACAGCAGAATTTTATCTCACATTTTGGCCGCAGTTAGGAGGGTTACTGGTTGATGTTTTGAATGATGTTTTCAATTCTCAGAAACAAGGTGTCATTAACATTAATTGAAAAAGACGGTAAGGATCCTTTATATGCTAAAAATTATAGACCAATTACGCTGTTGAACACCGACTATAAGATAATATCAAAAGTAATGGCAAAACGAATAAAGGACGTCCTGAATGATGTTATTTCTGCTGATCAAGTAGGCTATATAAATGGTAGACATATTGGTGAAGCTATACGTTTGATAGAGGATGTAATTTTTCACTGTAATAACCATTGTGAGGAAGATATTTTCCTTATAGCAGTCGATTTTCAAAAGGCTTTTGACTCTGTCTCACACAAATTTCTTTTGAAAGCATTGGAATTATTTGGGTTTGAACAGTATTTTTGTTCTTGGGTTAAAACCATGTATATTAATGGAATTAGTAGTTGCGTTATGAATGGAGGCTTCTCTACAGGTTAAGGCAGGGGGACCCGCTTTCACCGTATTTGTTTTTGCTAGTTATAGAAATTATAGATGACATGACATTGTTTGTAAGGAATGAATCATCGATTAAAAGAATACAAGATATATTCCTAGCTTTCTATAAATTAAGTGGTTTAAAGGTTAACATTGAAAAAACCAATGTAATGAGAATAGGTAAAAATAGAAGAGAGTCGGGAACATTACCTTTCGGTAATACAGGGTTGGAAAAAAGTTTGGAATATTTTTATTCCAAGAATTATTTCTTGTCTTAAACATATCCCTCGTCATTTTAAGTTCTTCTTTGAGGTTCAAATAAAAGATATGTTTCCTTTTTTAACTTTAAAAGCACAACATTAAAAATCAGGCTTATCACACAGTGCAGAGGTCCACTTGGAATTCGGAAGCGTATATTTGCTGTTTTTGCAAATGTCTAACGAAAAAGTTAAATAATCAGATACAGTTTAATTGCTATACCGAAGTCCTCAAAATGACTGCAAACTGCACGTAGCTTTTTCAAAATTCCACGTGAAGTACAGAAATGTATAACAAGATGTTCAAACACAAATAGAGCAAATCTGACAACATGTGGTTCCTTGGTCAGCCATTGTAACATGTTTAACAATATTACGTAATCTTTGGTACAAGATGGAACAGTAGACTTCATTCAACACAGTTAATCCGATTTGGATGAATTATTCATCACAATATAGTAGAAATTAGCATTTAAAATCAGACATACTCATCGCCAAAAAAAATATTCCAAACTTTTTTCCAACCCTGTATTGTAACGGAAATGAATATTTTAGGCGTACATTTTTGCCTGGATGCAATGAGAATGGAAGATTTGAATTATAAAGAAATTTTGAGTAGAATTAAAAGACTTTTGGGGTGGTGGAAACAGAGAGATTTAACAGTGATGGGGAAAGTACATTTGCTCAAAACCATATGCCTTGTCAAAATTAAACTACGTTTCGTCGTCATTAGTTGTTCCAAGGTGGGTAGGAATAGAAATTAAGAAAATTAGCTTTGATTTCATATGGAATGGAAAAGATAGAATTAAAAGAGATATTTGTTATCAAGACTACAGGGATGGTGGCTTAAGGATGATAGATTTTGATTTATTTGTGAAAACCCAAAGGGTAATGTGGTTAAAACGATTACTTTATGGGGAAACAAATATGGGCTGGAAACTTTATTTTGATTACATCTTTAGAAAAGTGGGTGGAAGGTTTATCTCGCTTTGTAACTTGAATCTGAAAGCCCCGCAGTTTTATTTAGAGATTTTAAAGGCTTGGCAAGATATTGAGGAAAACAGGAACTTTGCAGGAAAAGTCAATCCAATTATTTTTAATAATAAAAACTACCTTTTGAGAGGTAAAATGATTTTTGATGAAGAGTTGTTTAAAAAGAATATTTACCTAGTCGATCACATTCTTGAGAGAGAACAGGTGAAAACAATAAATTATTTTCATAGACTGGGCTTGAGTGCTGAAAATATTATGGAAATTTGGAAGATAAGTGATGTCGTTTTGAAAAGCGAAAAATATAAAGGGAACTTCCAGGACTTATGCTCAAATGACGTAGACAATTATAATATTTCTTTGAAGATTTTTGGAAAAGTTATTTTACTGAAAGATGTACCATCTAGAAAGGTTTACGAAAACTTTGTAACAAATCTCCAGCACCTGTATACTTTACGAATAAAAGATGATCACAACCATTTTGATTTTTCAGAAAAAGAAATTTCACAAATATTCATAAGACTTAGAACTACAACAATTTTACCGAAAGTCAGGGAATTTCAGTATAAATTACTCCATGGTGCAATATACACCAATGAACATCTTTTCAAATTTGGGTTTGTTGATAACAACTACTGTTCATTCTGCAAGCATAAATCGGAATCATACGAACACCTATTTTGGGCTTGTCGTGATGTAAAGGCCTTATGGCAAATAGTTATTGAAAAACTAGGTTTAGCAAATCTTCGGAAGGCAGAGTGGAAAGAAATACACGTGGGAATTACTGGATCCGACCCTGAAATTAAATTTTGCAATACTGTGATTTTCTTAATGAAATATATTATTTTTAAGACAAGGTCAGAGGGAAAAGTTCCTACTCAAGAAAGATGTTTTCAAAATTTGTTAGAATATCAAAATGAAGAAAAAGCAATAGCTATTAAAAGGAATAAGTTAGATAAGCATTTGTTAAAATGGGAGAGATTGCACCGACATGGCAGGACTGGGGGCGATATCCAGGGGTAAGGAGAGAGAGAGAGAGAGAGAGAGGGAGAGAGGGAGTTGAAAGAGAGGATTTGTGAATGTGTGTGTAGCGTTGTGTGTCTGTGTGTGTGTGTTGCGTTTTTTTAAGGAGGGTGGGGGTTAGGGGTAAGGGGAGGTCAAAGGGGTAGGTTTTTGGTAAAGAAGAAAGATATCACTCAATTTTTTTTTTCTTATAAAAATTGTTTAAGGTTTCCCCGCCCCCTCTTTTCTCTGATGTTTAACATGTTTAATTCATTGAAATAGTTTTAGTGATATGATTAATTGTATTTCTGGTAATGTATTTCAGTGTGTCAAGCCTTATCTTCTATTGTTCATTGTAAGTCACTGAAATATTTTAGTTGTGATTTTTATTGTATTCCTGTTATGTAATTCAATGAAAATAATTTTATAAAAAGGAAAAAAAATCCATGTATTATTGAGTGAAATCAAAATAAAGATCACTGAAAAAAAAGTGTGGCTGGGAGGGATGGAAGGTTTCTACGCAGTGGTAGTGCCGGGGGAATGGGGTAGGTAGGGGCATATGTGGGTAGGGAGGGGTCCTTGTTTGTTTTTCTTTTTTGTTTTTTTAAATAATAGATTCCGAAAAAATATGATTTGTTCACTTTGTTTGGATATACATCGTCACACTTATATGTCTAATTCTTATATAATCATGTATGGAATAATTTCAATTCAGTTACAGCATTAGAAACGCACATTTATTAGTTTTAATTTTTCCTTCCAGAGGAAGAATATTTTGCATGATAATTATATAAGTGATGATAAACTATTTTATTTGTTTATATTGTTAAAACATTCAAAGAGAATATGTTGATTGTATAATTTGTTTCATGGAATCGTTAATAAAGATCATTGAAAAAAAAGTGTGTGTGTTTTGTGTGTGCGTGTGTGTGTGTGTGTGTGTGTGTTGGAGGGGGTGTGGATCACTCTTTCCATCGCTACACCGCCCCTGCCTAATACACGGTACTACCGTGTGTCCCCCCAAAAAACAAAACAACAAAAACAAAAAACAACAACAACAAAGTTAACAGTTGGAAAAAGTCTCTCCAAATAAACTTCATAATATTTTCAATAAATTTTGATAGCCTTGGGTCTCTCCTATGCAATAACGCCAATATATCTGACTAGCAATTACGTTTGAGTGATCAAAACCACCTTTGTGAAAGGGTGCGAAATTCAGACTTGACAAGAACTGGTATTTTGTTCTGGCTGTTATCTGCAAAGTTGAGAACCGTTTAAAATTAACAGTTGAAAAAAGTCGCGCCAATTAAATGTTCCTAAATATCTTTAGGAAATTTTCATACCTGTGGATAGCTTAGGGTCTTTTCTATCAAATGACACGCAAATATCTCACAATATTTTACGTTTGAGTGAGCAAAAGCCACTTTTGTGAAAATCCATACTTGACAATTGATTGTTTATTTTCTCGCTGATGTCAGCAAAGTTGAGAGTACAGGCTTACAAATTTTATATTCTGATCATTAAAAGACACTTTATGAAACAACAGACTTTGTGCACTCTATCTCCTGATATATCCCATCAAAACATTATGGTTGAGTGAGCAAGCAAGGTGAAATTAAAAGATTCACCAAAATTAACATTTTGAAACACTCAACAAAGTACATGCAGTTAATTAATCACTCAAGCATAAGATGTTGATGTGATGTGTAAGGATATATATAGAACAAAGCCTGTTATTTCATAAATTGTCTTTTATTGATCAGAACAAGGAGATTTCTAAGCATTTTCATGACTCTCAGTATGGCTAATATCAGCCAGAGTCAATATCAATTGTTGTCAAGTCTGAATTTTGCAACCTTTCCCATGCAAAATTGGCATTTGCTCACTCAAGCGTAAAATATTGTGAGATATTTTGGTGTCGTTTTATAGAAGAGACCCTAAGTTATACACAGGTATATGAAAATTTCCTTGAAATATTTTTTTATAAAAAAGAAAATGAAACTCATGGGAGGGGGCGGATAAAGGTACGGCGGAACTCGGAAAAGTGGGGGTACTCGATTCGGGGGCACTCATTTTCCCCAACGGATGCGCTGCCGGACAATGATATAAGAAAAAAGGTGTTTCAGACCTTGTAGGAATTTTCAACTTTGAACCCTAACACCGTTGGCTCTAGAAATATACTTCTTAAAGTTACTATGATACGCCTTTCTTGTGCCAAATGATTTTCCCCATCTCATCCCAATCAATTTCAAACGTAATTCTTCCATGCAAATTTCTTCTTATGTTAAATGATTTATTTTGTTCACGTACATGTATTAATACGTGAACGGAACACTGTAACGAGTTGACGTGTAGGGGTTTTCCCCGCGCTTGGAAAAATCTTTTCAAAAATATTAAAAATCAGATAATGCTATGGAGCTGATACAGGATTCTCTTGCTGGAGGAAGGGTCACACAATGGGAGTGTAAATTGGGGACACATTTCTATTCTTTTATTTCTTTCAGTTACGTATGTGAGATTAGGCTTTGTCGGGGGAGGGGGCAAAGACCCCGCCTTGCCCTTGTATCCGCCATTAATTTTATTACATGAATTAACACAGGTGATGTGGGAGGGGTTTTCTCTATTCCTAGAATAGGTCACTCTATTGGATATGCAATACAGGAATTTCTTAAACGGGCTTGTGGGTGTGGGAAGGGCTTTTCCCTTATACGTCCAAACATTGAAAAGTTATTTTATTCACTTCCAAATTTCTTAATTGTCTCTACCGTTTGAAGGTTCAAGCGATATTTCTTTTCACTAATTTCCCACCCTTTTTTCCCTGATATTTTCACAACTGTGATCATCCGTATGATTCATACAATATTATAGGCCTATACTCATGTAAAATTGCAAGGTTAGATAACGTAGGCCTACCGAAGGCTTACCCGTCAAAAGGAAAATAATACCCCCCTCAAAATTTCCTCATGCATGTACCGTACCGGTACTTTTATCAAAATTGTACAATCTTTATTTCCATTTTGGTAGTATAATGGTATTCTTTGTTTATTAATACCGCGGTCATTTTAATTAATCTTATATTATCAGTTGCGGATTTAGGGGGGGGGGAATTCTGGCCCGTGTCCCTCTCCCCTTTTGAAAGAAAAGTAGACATTGTGCCCCCCTTTTAGAACTGATAACACTTTTTAATCCTTTTAATTTTTTTTCCGGACATTTGTGTGCTCCCCCTTTTCCAAAATCCTGGATCCGCCCCTGGGGATTTTAATACGTCTATGTATGGCCCCTATACCCCACGCACGGCCAACGCAATGATGCCAACGCTCTTCGTAAACGTAAACCTACTCGTACGACGCATGCCGCACGTACGCGCGCGCGACTAGCGCTAGCTAGCTAGCTAGCTCTGTATTTACAATGTTTATGTGGCAAGCAAGAACTTTGGTGCGAAACTTTGTGGAAACTTTGCAGGAATTTGTTATTTTGATTTCTTGATCGTAACATGTGATTTCATTGCATTCTGGTCAAATTCAGCGGGAAAAGTTTGGTAAGTGGTTCCACCATACCTTATGTGGCTGTTTATTATGTGTCTGTGAGGCTTTATTAGACTAGAGAAATATTTAACGTATTCGATCAGTCATTCATTTATCAACCGGCGTAGCCTATCTTGTGACCATGTCCGGGATAGATCTTCCCCGGTGTTTCCCGGGGTATTCTGTGAAGATCACGGTGTACGATGCCATGCCGCTATAAAAGCCTACCGCAAAATAAAAGCCTACTGCAAATAGAGAAGGCCTACCATGTCCATGATCAGAATGTTAGATATCCCATGTTTTGTTGAATTTTTGATCATTATTATTGAAATGAGAAATTGATGACGGTGCATATCAATAACTTTGTCTTTGCTGCTGTTGTTGGCGTCTGACGGAGCATGATTTGTTGTTAAATTGCCTTTGGAAGTTTGGTGACATCTGGATGATCTGCCATGTCTGCTTTGGTTGTGTGAAATGGAATGATTTCATGTGCACAAATAGACAGTTAGATTCTATCAATATAAAGTGACTAGGGCAAGTAGGGCTCTGTCCATAGAAAGCGAACGAGAATTATTACATGATAACACCTATGACGATGATAATAAAGTTTATAATTTTTTTTTCTGAGCTATTTATCATCTACCCTAAATATTTTTGTAGCTCAAATTAAATTTTCTCTTTGTTGGCATCTGTAATTGTAACAGAATATTATATTTGAATAGATGACAAAGGGAACTACCAACTCAAGAACTCCTAATCTCACGAATTTGATATAGAAAGCCGTAAAGCTTTACTTTTATTCGAATCTGCGAATACAACCAGCAGAAAACCAAAGCAAATATTAAGTATATTTGTCATTTATACTGCATATCAACATTTTAAATACTAATATATCTGAGTGCATTTTCAAATCATACAAAACTTCAATTATTGTATGAAGACGTGTTACCAAAAGAGTTTGATAATTCACTCTTTGCTTCTGTATTAATTTGTTAAACTTATTCATTTTGTAATATCAAAGTCAAAGCACTCAATTTTGTTGTCAATCTACTTTAGCCAATCTCTGACAAACTAATTTGATGTTTGTCTTATAATAAACAATAAACTAATGCATTCTCTGATTGCATATGAAAGTAATATTGTTGTTTGAGCCTTTCTTTGTTACAGTGGAACCATCTTATAATGAAGTTCTATTATTTTAATCTTATGGAAATAAATGTTCCATACCAATTTTGCGTATCTTCAATTTCTGGGTGTCATTCAACAGAATCAATAAAAAAGAGCCAAGGTTTTATTATTAATTTCTGTTAAATTCACCAATGCTTTCAAGCTTGTTGAACTTGCTATTAAACAATGTTAAATTCCAAGCCTTGTAATTTTATTTTAAATTTTCAATTCTGAGCTTCATTGTCAAGCTCTTTTGAAATAAGCCAAATTAAATAATTCCCTTTTTTATAATTGTGCAATTTTAAGCCAACTAGCAGCGTTCTTTGTAACGAGGTTCGACTATACTTGAATAAAAACACAGCATTTTAGTCAACCAAATCATTTAATGAAGAAAACCTCCAGTTCAATTGTATTTTTGAGGCTGAGCTTTCCTTCAGTTTTGGCTCACGTTGACTTGGTATAAATTAATTCAACTAATAAACTGAACTACATGTACTTATTTTAGCAATTCTTTGAGTAAATCTTCTCATAAAGAGAACAACCAAGTTCACATTGTATACATATCATTGTCCAAACCACATTACTTCAATTCTAAATGCATGTACTTCTCTGCATAAAACTTGATACCAAACCAAATATAATTCGCTCTAGCATTGATCAAGTTATACCCCCAGAACTGCCAAGTTAAACTGCTTTGCAAATATCTAGCAAATATTGTTGAAATATACTCAACTTTACAAATTAACTTTTGCCAGTTATAAGAAACGATCCATTTCGAGACAGTTATATCTCAATGCCAAAGTTTATATCCTTCAATCAAAATGATTGCAAATTGTGAAGTTCAATTTACTATAATATTGAATTATCTGTAAATCTAAAAACAGATACAAATCATGCATTCCATAATAATCTTGGCAATTCTGTTCATAATAATATGCACATTTTATAGTGCTTTCTCTAATTTGATGATTGAGTTTGACAGATATCTTTAAATTAAATTTGTCTCAAATACATGTATCTAAATATCTGTCTCCGAAACCAAAGAAATGTCCAACGTTATTTCACATGGCGCCTGGGTGTGGCACTTTCACTGCCACGTCTACATGTACACAGCATATAATGCAAATCAGTTAATACGTCAAGCTCATTTCAATCTCTCGCGAGCACCTTCCGTTCAATATTATTTCAGGTTCCTGATTTAACTTATAGTTTGTTTCTTTCATAACTTACTTCTGTGGCAGGATTAGTTTGTGACTTGAATGGTCTCTTGAACATGGTGAGTTATGAACGTCAATTGTCCTGTTCAGCAAACAGCGGTTAGAATTTTACGTGACATCGATGGTCGTGTCCTGTGGCTAACTGACCAACATGGCGAAAAAACGGACAAGCTTGTACATTTAAATTCCACTGCGCATGTCCGAAAACGGTGTCGCGAAAAAGAATCGTAAAGGAAATTTTATCACATTAATTAAATTTAACCTAACTTTCGCTCCACAAACCAATATTATTTTATCACATGATGTCAGCTCCCCCAAAAGTCAAATTTATCAGATTACATGAAATCCCACTCATACACATCGTACACAATACTTGCAACGCCTCTTTCCTCAAGAATAGCTCAAACCGGACACTCATATGTATCTTTATCCGGACAGGTTTTGTAACTATCTGGACATTACACATGACCAGATGGGAGAGAGAGAATAATAGGGGTGGTATTTGCTAAATTGCTGAAAGGTGGTTTTGTTTTGTTAGTGACAGAAAAACAGAAATGTAGCTGTATAGTGGATACTGTACATGCATCTTGAACAAACCAACATGACTGGTATCAGAAAACTCTGAAATCCCAGGCAGTCTTGAAATGCACCAGAAAATGAAGAAATCCTTTGTCAAAGTCAACTTTGAATGAAATACTCAACCTGATAATTCCCATTAACCTCTTGAAATTTAATGAACAATATACAATACTCGTACACATTTTTTTCCTTTGATATACAATGTACATTGACATGTATAGCTTTCAGTTTTATCCTGTTTTGATTTATATTGTAGACAAAGAGGAAATCCTGTGGTAAATTATGAAGTGCGTACACGTGCTAGGGAAAATTATATGTTGTAGCTTCTTACTTCCTTCCCATTCCCAGTTATTTGTCAGTACTTAAAGCGAAATCCAACCTTAATGGCAGGTTGCTCTGAAAGAAAGAGGAAAAATTTTTTTAATAGTTGTAATCACTATACATGTACATATGGGAATTTCAAATTGACTGAATACATGTAGGTAATGTCACTGTGATGTACATGTAGTTGTGGACAACTCGCCCATTCGCTCCAACACCAAAATTACTAAAATGACATTTTTTTCCAAAATGTTTTACTCAGAATCTTTTTCTTTCATAAGGACCTACATGTATAACAATATGTTATCTCCATATCTCCAATATATTTTAAGTACTGCCCAGAGGGTAAAGGCACTTCGGAAAAACTCGCAAATTAATGATGTTTTTGTGTTCAACAAACGGGAGAGTTGTCCACAAATATGTCACAATCGACTCACCAAATTGCTAATTTAGATGTATTGATCTCATTTTTCAAACATCCATAACTTTTAGTATTCCTTCTCCATTTCTTTCAAACTGTTTTTCTTATTATTCTGCTTTCACACAAATCATCTCATTACCAAGGTTGGGTTACCCTTCGATAATAGAGTGGAGTTCTGGTCAAGTCATGTGGAAGAAAAACCGTGTGGGAGCAATTGGGAAAGGTTGATTAATTATGTAGAACATACATATATATATATGTACAAGATTTGATGTATACTGCGTGGTTTTGGAATCATCACAATGGGAAGATATTGACTCAAGTGTGCTGAAAGTCACAGATACCACACCCAGAAAGTGTATGTGGGACTACACATGTGGCGTAAGAGTTTGGTCCAAACATGTCAGCTATTTTGCATCTTGGGGCATTTGGGGTCTTTTCAGGGGACATTTCTTCAATGATAATTCTTCCAAATTAAAATAAAAAGAATGGGAAAGCTCACAAATCGTTTTTCATTACCAGAACTCAACTTTTTCAACCCTTTTTGGAGAGGAATTATTTAAGCGCTAAATTGATCACATTTTGTTCTTCAAATTGGCAACAGTGATATTTTTCTTTTAGTGCTACATGGTTCTAATAAGGTGTAAAGTCAATAAAAATAATATACCAGTACATGGTTAGGAGCTTTTGTCGAAAAGTTGAAAAAATTGCCAATTTTGATGAAAAACAATGATTTTGAACCTGTCAATGTGTTGCCAATTTAAGGACTTTAAAGCTTATTCTCGTTTTTTAAAATTCCTGGCATCAAACGCAATATGCAACAAAAATGGATATAGTGTGTGCAGAAAGTTTTGCTCTTTCTACTCATGCATCTATTTGTTTGAGCTCTGAATCAAAAGTTATTGAGCCAAACCACAAAATGTGGTCAATTGTCTTGAAAGGGTTAAAGGGATACGCCACCAGGCGGCTGTGGAGAAAGTCAGGATTGCGTAAGCCCCATTCACTCGTACACAAAGTTTGTGCGTCGAATGCGTCCGTTGTAAGTGGGATTACATTTCGACTGCACAAAGCCGACCGAAGCTTGCACGAAAGCTCGAGCTCAGGCGGAGCGTGGATGTTGTGCGGCGACCAGTCTGTCTGAGGTTTGCGCCCCGCGGAGCAATGGCATGCTCGGGTTACGATCACGGTGCCCTCTCGCGGCATTAAAACGATCTGCGGTTGAGTATCCCTTTAACTGGTAAAATATGGTTGGATGCTTTTTCAGTTGGGAGTACTTGTAACCTGCATATTTTGTTTTGGAAGGAGTCAAACAATTTCAATCTCAGTTCGGAAATTTTTCAGAGCTGTAAACATTTCCCTATCCTCAGGATTATATACGCTTATTTACGCTTAATTTAGTCCACAGCGGAGGTTTAAACCATTGTGTAAATTAAACCTCTTTTGTGTATTCGGGCCAATGAGTTTTTTGCCAGAAATAGTAAAATGGCAATTTTAACATATATCCACAAGTTATATGCATGCTTTTTACATACTGAATAGTTGCCTTTGCTGCATAATTACTACCAAGCAATACACCAGAAAAGAACACATTAGATACACAGCTATGATAATATACAGTTAAAATACCGGTATATTCTTGTATTTCTAGATCATGTGTCTGTCCTACATACACCTACTTGAACATGTAACTTCCTCATTGACATACATGTAATATGATGTTCATGCTTGCCTACATTGGTTTTTCAGTAGGCTTTAATTTCTTTTACCCATTCCTGTTTCTGAAATAATTATAGTACTGGGTCATGTTTCATAAAACTTGTGATCAATAGCAATTGCCCCATTTCTATGACAAATTTGCAATTAGCCAGTCAGATTCAAGGATTTCAGTAGCTTATAACAATTATTGTAACTTGTTATTTACAAGTTTTATGAAACGGGGGCCCAGATGCCAGAGCTAAAGCTGGGGTGCTGGTAATAATTTTGAAAGCTCTGCGGAAGCCTACAGGGATTTAAATCATAATGTAATATTGTAAAAGTGGAAATTTTCATGTGATTAATTTTTCGCGCTCGGCTGAGTAAAGTGACTTTCGCATGTTTTTAATTTCGCTGACGCGCTAGGCTCATGAGCAAAAGAATGTATAAACAAAATTATTCGCATGTTTTTATATTAGTGCATATTTCATGCCGCACGAAATGCGCAAAAATTTCAACACAGCGAAATATTTCATGTTGACAGTATGCACTACACAAGAATGGAATACTAATATTTTTTATTACTTCCTATATTTTGGCTGTACAATATGATCATTCATTTATTTTTCAAGATTATTGTGAATCATATTGTTTGTACGCTTTTCAAAGGATAATTTCAGGTTTATTTTGGTATTAAACTGATGTAAACCTGAGGGTCTAAGACAATGAGATGATTACAAAGTTTGTTCTTGCAAGTACATGTATAAACAGGCTATAATAGTCAGTATTAGTATTACACAGTATTTCAGTATTACACAACTGTAAATCTACATGTATGTACATGCAGTATGGGTAATACAAAGTACAAATTTGTCCCCTTTTTTTTTTGGAGGGGGGGGGGGGGGTGTATTGTGAAAGCTCACTTAACCTGACACAAATTTTGCTTTTCTTTCCACTCATAAATTAACTGCTGATGGACATGTCGTTATGTCAGTATAATAATAATAATAATACTCCATTTTTATATAGTGCCTAATACATCGATGATGTTTTTAATTGCCAAATAATTGCCAAAAATAAACTGAACGGAACTGAACTGATGTCTCTAATCGCTTTAAAGATATATTATTAACCCGGTCATCGGATTCTGGCATGCCCGCACACAATGTATGCACATTCTCCGCTCCCTGGGGAGTATTCCAGCAATGGGCAATACAGTGACGCCCTCATTGCTAAGCAAACGACATTAACTTTCGCATCCTACCAGGTACCCATTTAACACCTGGGTGGAGAGTGGCAAATGTAGATTAACGTCTTGCCAAAGGACGCTAGTGCAACGGTGGGATTCGAACCCGGACCTCATGGTTCACAGGCCGGGGACTTAATGTATCTACTGATCCACAACACCTCTACAGTATTATGAAAATTCACATAGTGCTCATCAGTTCTGATCCTGCACTTTAAAGATATGCTCCTTGTTTAACTCATTTCAACCAGTCAAATGTGCTGCGATATAAACAGTTGTTTACAGGTTCAGGATTAAGTCTTGACCCACTACAGGCATGTGAATCCACAATGAATTGAATTGAATTATCTCTCAAATACAATACTGCATAAATGCATTATATTTGTTTTCAACATTCTTTTTATCCTTGTAATTGTACAGCTACACACAAAATAAATGAGCCCTGTGACATTGAAAATAGACAATATTTTGTGCCAGTCCTTTCCGAGTTAATGGACCATTAACGTAGGTTTCAGAATGCCCCAAACTCATCCAAGAGTAGCTGTAGGCCTCCATCGCTCATTTAGAATGCCCCATACTCATCGAAATATAGCCGTACATAGGTCTCCATCGCTCCTTTAGGAATACGTGCACGCTTCTCCTGCTATATTTTGATTAAGTGAGCTTTCATAATAGCCATTTGCTAATTGGGTACTGATTGAGCACTAAATGTACATTATGTACATGTAAGCTTTCAAAGTATTCCCCTGGGACTTGATTCCTCAGAGTTTATGTACATTATTCTTTAAAACAACAAAAAACAAAGACAAAACAAAATAAATTTAAAAATGGTTGATTACATGATGACTTGACCAAAAAAAATTAAGAATTCGACCCTAAAAATATAAGCTATAAACCAAATGGTCAAAAGATCAATCATTTTGTAGAGCGAGGATGCAATATGGCTGTTGAGCACGCACACAAAAATATGATTTTAATAACTGTCCCTGAAACCATTTACATATAAAGTCCTAGTGTCTGTCCACATTCTAAAAAATAGGCAAAATTCACATAGCTTCCAGTTGCTCATGCATGCAAACTATATCAGAGCACCATTATCATAACTGTTTACAACAGTAGATGATGACCCATTTAAGAATTCGGGGGTTCTTTTTCAGAATTTCATGGTCACAATTTAAAGGGGAAGTTCCCTGGCATCAAAATCAAAGCAGAATATGAAATAAATATGTAAATTGTAGTAAAATATAATAAAGGTTAAGAAAGTAACCTACATGGACATGTGAGAAATTAAATGAAATCATGAAATCTTCAGTATTTCTTATAAAATGTCCTCAATACAAAAAAAAAGGAAAGCTGCTCAGACATGAAAGCATAGAGTTACTAATTTGTACTTGATCTATTGTAACTTTATTCATAACTTTCTTGTTTAAATTTTTTGGTCATATTCCCTTAATACACATTCTCTTCTCTGTTTCTGCCATTTCCTACTTTTAAACTTTGTTAGGATAAACTGATTTGACCTTAAGACCAAACATTCTTTGATCCTGATACCTTGGACCCATCCATTACCAAAACATTGCTACAAACAGAATATGTGAAATGGGTACATGCACATTACAGTGTCTGTTACTACTGTAACTGGTCGCACACAGAGACCCTCTATATTTATATTAAATTTATACACTTATAGTCTCTATACTCTATAGAAGGTCATAGATGGTTGTAGATATAAAGTGATATATGGTCTAGTTGATACGTCACCAGACTGCAGATCACATACTGTACATGTATACAGGGTTAAATTCCCTGCCACGGCACTAATGTTCTTAGGCAAGACATTGATCTACATTTGACACTCTTAACCCAGGTGTACATGCAGTATTAAAGTGGGTACCTGGTAGGATCTATTCCCCCATTTTATAGAAATGATCTACGGCACTGAGGTCTCCCTTTTTTGTTACTAGGCCTTCAGAAAAAATTAGAATGGCAGGTTGCATAAAACTTGGAATATACCGCTGCACTTTATATTAGAGCTCACCTGACAGCCCAGGCATGATATTTTGACACCCAAAAAGGCCATAAAAGATAGTGAAAAATTGAAGATCTAGACCTGAGGCTATTGTTCTGTTGTATTTGGGAAGATCCACACCCAATCAAAGTTCGTATCTATACAATTTGTTCTCTTTTTTTCCTTTGTCACCGATGGTAGATGTTGTCTATTTGTGCAGCATTCTTTTTTCTGCAGCATTCTATGTAAATCACTGAATATACTTTAGTCTAGCCCTTTGCAGACTCTCTAAGAATTTGTAATGGCTAGTTTCAGAAAGTGCCATCAATAGTTAAAATAAAACATGCACAGATGCACTGTATGTGTTAGTTTGACACTAAGGGTAGAAATCTACATACACCCTGTATATAATAAGATCTCAATATTTGTTTGTATACTGCATTTTAATACTACCTGTAAATAATACTTAGACTTGTTATGGTGATAAAAGGCTGCATGATGAAGAATGTCATCTCTGTATTAAGTACATGTAGCCCCTACTTAATATGTAATTATCTCTATTATAAGGCCTTTTACACTTGCAAAATTTTGCTGCTAAAGTCCCGGTGGGGCTAAATCCTCATTTAGCCCCGCCGATAGTACTCAGCGTAGCGCTCTTTCAGTTCACATTGCATTTTACCAAAGTCTGTTGACTCCACGATAGTACGAGATTATTTTAACCCTGGAAAAAAGCAGGGTTAGCTGCACTAAATGTGGGGCTAAACGTAAAAGGGTGGGGCTAGGGATACACTATGGGATTAAAACTGCAAATGAGAACAGCAAATATAGTAGTTATTTATTCATTTATTTATTTATTTATTTCACATCTTAAGACAGAGTAAACTGTTCAGCTACATTGTACATATTAAAAATGACATTGATAAAAAAAAAACACAACATTTATAATAGGCTGGTTTACAACAGTCTGGGGTTAAGGATAGTACAGGGTTACAAAAATAAAGCGTAAAAAGCCTACTACACATGTACATGTAGAGTGTTATTTGGACACCTACATACTTTTGTACAAATGGGTAGAAATCTATCTTACGTCTCCACATTACACTGCTTTTGAATTGTGCATGGACCTACATGTACTACAGTGATAAAAGGCAGCGTTACAAAGAATGTCATTTTTAGGTAGCCTCTACTTTTGTAATTATCTGTTTTGTGAGTTTTATGTGGACACCCACTCAAGAACGTGTTGGGGCTTTATGACCTGGTGCAAACAAATACACGGATGAGGTGATCACTAAAGTACCCAATGTAGTCTGTCAGCAGATGTCTGGGTGTACACATAGTTGATATAATTACAATTACCCCGATATAAAAAAAAAATAATAGGAATTCATGTTTTGGAGAGTTTAGAATTTTGTTGTGCCTCGTATGATAAAAGATTAATATGAATTAAGACCCCAAAGACTAAACTACAAGATATCAGCTCGAGGGAAGTTCTATACCCTACTCTATTGCCAATAGAAATTGTATTCAGATTATCATGTAACGTCATTGTAATGTTAACAATTTCATGGGTGATGGACAGGGCTCTTAAAATTGCAGAAGGTTTTTTGTGTTGTTGAAAATCTTGCGATCATGTTGATTGCAATTGATTTGTGATTTACAAGGGATATTTGGCAAGGGTTAGAGTTTATTTCCAGAGCTTGTTTGAAGTTTTTCAGAGCTAAATTACTCTCCCTTTCTTGTGTGTTTTCTCATTGTTTTGATTCCAAGGAAGATACATGTACATTGTTCCAGCATAACAATGAACACAGAATTGTAAACTCCAAGTGTTTTCTTGTGACTGTAGCAACATTTTTGTTAATGTTTACTCTTTTTGTGAGTATTTACCCATTTTCCTGTGAGTATAATATGTATTTGCCCGCTTGGGCGATGCCAGCAATTTGAGGTTGAATGATTACTTTCTATAACAAGAGCAATAGACTATGTCTGGGAATTGTCTCCTAAATCCTGTAGTTTACAAGCAGGGACTATTTTGTGGTACTTGTGAGACAGCGTATCTAAAATTTTATTAGGTTTCTTTGAGTCAAGCCTGTTCATAATGTAGAAATCAGCACATGAAACTTAAAGAGCAAGTAAAAATGCTGACGGAAACTAAACAACTGTTGGTTTTTTTGTCCTGTATATTTCTGATGGGCAGGATTAGGCTCATACATGTAGGTTGCCATTATAATACTTAGGTTTAATTATAACGTAAAGTTACAGGTGGTCTTTTTGACTGAATTAATTTTGCAAGTTTAGTATGATTGTAATATTAATTCTCACAGACCTATCGATCTATATGTACAATGTACATCATACAAGTAGTTAAAGATTAAGTTGAGTTCTGATCATGCGGTTACATTGTGAAAGATACTGTCTCAAAGCAATTGGGAAAGATTGATCATATCAACATAGGAATTGGTGTATACTGTGAGGTTTTGGAATCATCAAAATGATGAGAAATTGACCCAATCTTGCTGATAAGCACATGTACATGTACACGTTCTACACACAGAAATGAGTACAGTATATGGGACAGCACACATGTGGCACGAATGTTCGCAGCCCGAACACTTCAGCTACATGTATTTCTCATCATGTTTCAAATGTGAGGGCATTTGTGGAGCAATCCTTTTCAGCGGACATTTCTACTATGATGTTCTTCCGAACTGACATAAAAGGAATGAGAAAGCTCAGAAATTATTTTTCACCTTTCCCAGAACTCGACCTTCTTTTAAACTGATCTTGGATAGGCCTGAACTGTTGTAAGCTTTTTAATCTGTCTAATGCTTGCCAGCTGAGAAAATTATCAAAATTTGTAAGTATTATCATGTCATATTTTGGTAACTTGAAGAAATCAGATGATGAAGATTACATAGATATAAACTCTAAAGAAGGTATTTGTAGGTCTACCCGCAGTGGTAGACGGGTTAAATGCCCAGATAGGCTTAACTTATAACTTTGTAGAATATGTTTGGTGTGTTACTACATGCTCTTTATGTTGTTTTTTTAATAACTTGTATATGTTTAATAATTAATATTATTCCCTTTTTTAGCTCACCTGAGCCTAAGGCTCGAGTGAGCTATTGCGATGGAAATTTGTCCGTCATCCGTCGTGCGTCGTGCGTCGTGCGTCGTCCGTCGTCCGTTAACTTTTTACATTTTCATCTTCTTCTCCAAAACCCATGATCGGAATTCAACCAAACTTGGTAGGAATCATCCTTAGGGGTGGGGGACCCAAAATTGTTAAAATGGTACATGTGGCCCCCAGGGGGGCCCAGGGGGAGGGCCCCCAATTGTAAAAGCTATGTAAATTTCAAACATCTTCTTCTCCAGAACCAGGCATAGCTCAGACTTGGTATTGTGTATGGAGATAACTCTATAGATGAAGAATGAATGTTGTTCATGAAATTTCTCTGCGTGGCCCTATAGGGGCCCTGTGGGGGTAACATACTGGAGGGGGGGGGGGGGGGCACTGCCAGGCAAAATGTACATTCTGATCTTCTTCTCCAAAACACATGATCGGAATTCAACCAAACTTGGTAGGAATCATCCTTAGGGGTAGGGGACCCAAAGTTGCTAAAATGGTACATGTGGCCCCCAGGGGGGGGGGGGGGGCCCAGGGGGCCCAGGGGGCCCAGGATGAAGGCCCCCAATTGTAAAAGCTATGTAAATTTCAAACATCTTCTTCTCCAGAACCAGGCATAGCTCAGACTTGGTATTGTGTATGGAGATACCTCTATAGATGAAGAATGAATGTTGTTCATGAAATTTCTCTGAGTGGCCCTATAGGGGCCCTGTGGGGGTAACATACTGGAGGGGGGCGCTGCAAGGCAAAATGTACATTCTGATCTTCTTCTCCAAAACACATGATCGGAATTCAACCAAACTTGGTAGGAATCATCCTTAGGGGTAGGGGACCCAAAGTTGCTAAAATGGTACATGTGGCCCCCAGGGGGCCCAGGGGGAAGGCCCCCAATTGTAAAAGCTATGTAAATAGCTCAGACTTGGTACTGTGTATGAAGATACCTCTATAGACAAAAAATTAAAGTTGTTCATGAATTTTTTCTGGGTGGCCGTATAGGGGGTCTGTGGGGGTAACATACTGGGGGGGGGGGGGGGGCAAGTTGTCCGCCATCCAGAAACTTTTTACATTTTCAGCTTCTTCTCCAAAACCCATGATTGGAATTTAACCGAACTTGGTAGGAAGCTTAGACTTGGTATTGTGTATAGAGATACCTCTATAGATGAAGAATGAAAGTTGTTCATGTGCTAGAGAGAACATGCACCAGATATGATTTGATCCACCTCAGGTGAGCGTCGTGCCCCCTGGGGCTCTTGTTTTAAAACTTGTCCATGTTGATTGGATAACTTGTATATATATGTGTTGATTGTTTGTACTCTCATACCCGTAAGGGGGTCTCTAGAGTTAATAAATCTTACCAAATCTTACCTACTGTTGGAATTGATTGTTCACAGACTTTAGATTTAATGCATGAACAGTATTATAGAACAAATTTGTGATTCTCCAGAGGCCACAAGCCAAAGGTTTGTGATTGTTTGGAAATAGGATTAAGCTACTCCCAGTGACCAGTAAACTATCAGTTTACTTTGTAAGTAATATGGACTCCGTGGAACATTGGAATAGGGGTCTGACTTGCAATATTACAAAAGTTCTCTAACCATGTTTTTCAATGGCCTTTTGTAGTGATTTAATCTTCCAGCTTCTCTTATCTTCATGTACGTTCAGAATAAAATATGATATTTGATGTGACCTTGAGGCCAAAAGGATAATTCCTCTCCCTTCTACTACACATGTAGGCTGACTATTATAAAAGTAGGGTAATGGTTTAGAAAATTGGGTTCTATACATTTAATGTGTACACTCATATTAAACTCATTACAGTTTGAAGTTTTGCCAGTGAATTCCATTGGTCAGGAGGAGGATGCTACTAGGCTGATTTCTGATAACAGTAGGGCTTATGTATAGTTTGGACAATGAAGTTCTGTAGTTTATCCATGTACACTGATTTCAGTTTAGAAAGTACATTCTCATAGTGTGCAAATTGCACTGGTCAGAAGAAACGTTCAGCCCTTGTATAATCTGTTTTCGGCTCGTCATGATCGTAACAATTGTCTTGGGGAAAACCTTACAGCAATGGGTTGTAGACAAGAGTGTACTACATAATGGTAGGGACGGACCTTCTTGCTGTCTCTTTGGGTCTTAAAAGAAGACACCACTGACAAATTTTAGCACTTTTACAATTTTTAATGTTATAAATATCTAGTCAGATTGACCAAAAAACTCATCGCTCAGGTCGATAAAATCATAGATCTCGATTTAAAAAAAATAAATATTACAATATCTACTAGTACGAGCCGCAAAAATCCGTTACGTCACTGCAGCACTACTGGTTTTACCACGGCAAATCACGGTAATGCCGATTTGGAGCAATACACAGATCGCTTTCACAGCGCCTATAAAAATGCTATTTGTGAGACAATTATGTATGACAAAAAGAAAAGTTATTCATTTTTCAGTTTTTGGTATTTTTGAATATTATCTGCTGAAAAAATAAAGTGCTTTAGCAAATTTTTTTCACAATTTATCGAATTAATAAAATTAAAGTTGGCACTACTCTTTGTGATCGTTCGTACGTGCTTCCCATTAACGCGTGTACTTTGAGGCGCGCGCGGAAAGCTAATGCAGCAAGCTGCATTGTTTACGTTCTTACGTTCGCGATATTTATAGCAAGTACGACATTAACATAAATTCCTGGTTAATCTTGTGAAATCTTCAAGTAAAATCTGATCACATTCTTCAATAAGCTTGTAATCTAAGCTAAGGAGATGAATGAGGGATTTTCTGGGCGAAGAAAGATTGCTTGCTTGTAAAGATTTTGTGGGAGAATATGGTTGGTACAGCATCTGGCTTTAGCAGCTTCCTGGGTTTGTATCCCAGGCACACGGCTTGTAGGTTGGTCTCGAACGCCAAAACGTCAAAATGGTCTTCACAGACCACTCGAAAACGGGAATAAATGTACGTTTTGACGTTGAATTTGGTTGTTCCAATGTTCCTTATCCATACAGCACACCTTTCTCTATCCTTCTTCGGATCAGGGATGGCAAAAAAGGATTTTACGGGACAATTTCACGACGATTCGAACAGTAAATTGCTTGGCACAACGGCATTTTTGCAACTCCACAAATATGTATGCATGCTATATGCGCTATCGTCTGCTTTTACGGACGCGTAACGCACACGCATTGTGGTGGAAACTCAAAGTGCTGCAATGACGTGACAGCTTTGGCCGACACGAGCCAATTTGCGTATCGACAGTGGCAAAAACATACTTTTTATATCAAAATATACGCACTTGTAGGCTGTTCAAAAATTACAATTTCGATACTGATTAGTTCCTAGGGACATGCAGAACAACATATTTTTTCAAAATTTGCCAGTGGTGTCTTCTTTTAAAGGGATTGATTATTAAATTTTGTGAACAATTTGGAAATCATCTTAAATGCCAGTGAATTGTGTGCAGTCCTCTAACTACATATATAATTAATGATATGTGAAAGTATGAGAGAAAATGGAACCCGTTTACTGTCCTAAAAAAGAGAAAAAAAGCTAGCAATCGCTAGCGCAAGTCGCTCGGCTTCTTTGCTGCGCTGCAGTCACAGAAACCAAGCACCGGCGCTAGGCGATTTCAGAGCAGGTTTCCAGCCTGTACGGTATTCTGTGATAGAGCGAGGTATGCCAACCATGAGAGTTCTTTAGGGTTCGGTGGTACTCTATCCCGACATCAATGTTCAGTATACAAATAATGCACTGTTGTGAATGTGTTAGGACATTGCAAGTGCACGCAGTTTAGTCAGTGGAAGTCATAATGCACGCGCCCTCAGGGCAAGTGCGTTATGACTTCCACTGACTAAACTGCGTGCACTTGCAATCCTAACACATGAACAAACAGTGCATTATTTGTTTTATAAGACGGGTCGGCAATACACATTGAATAGATCTAGATCTATGAAAAAAATAAGAAAAAAAGATTTTTACTCACCGTTTACAATGGATGCATGACTTTTTTTTCCGGTCAGCAGGAATATTTCAGCTGCAGTTAAACATTTGGGCAACACAACAATAAAAGTTAACAGCAACACTTTGGATCCAAATAAATTTCCAATGAAGCGAACAAACAGTAGAACTCCAACAAAGTCATAGTCAGCAGTATACTTTATACAGTTCTGCGATCCAGATCTAGACCAGGTCAATTGGGCAAATTCAAACTAAAGTCAAAGAGTACGTAGGCTAGGTTATACTTATAAACTACATGGTCTAGGCCTAGATATTTGTCTCGAATTTACTTGTTGTAGATATGGACTTGACACCCATGAAAATGAAAGGTGTTGCCATGAATGCTCTGTGAATTTGAAATTTCTTGATGTTGAAGAAAAGTAGAGGGTGACCCAGGACTATTGTTAGCGGGACCAAGTCCAAGGGCAGCAGATCCAGGGCCATGCCTAGCAGTAGCAGTTATGCTAGACTCTGCGGAACTGACAATCGAGGATGCAGTTTGCTGGAGTTGTACTAGGCCTAGTGGGTGTCTCTCTGTCTCTGACTCTGATGTTGTGACTGTGACTGGGGTAGGAGTCGTAACAGGACCAATTGGCGTAGGCCTAACACTAGATCCAGATCTTGATCTGTACAAGTGCTCTGCTAAGCTACCGCTCATTTGTTTCTTCCTTTCATCGCTTGTCTTGCTGTAGTGTTTGAGTGACTGAGCACTGTGATGTCCGCTGACTGTCATTATGTCTCTAGATTCGAATCCAGCAGTATTGAGTACATTGATACAAGTCGCCCTCAAACAATGATTCGTATAGATCTTACTGCATCCTGCGTTTGCTGAAATAGTTTTCATCTTGTTAGCAATGGTGTTGACACCAATTGGAAAGGGGTGGTACCAGGGCTTGCCGTCTCCTGGATTCTCTTTCCTTGGTTTTTGCCAAAGAAATTCACACTCGGGACTCAATGTAGAGACATAGAACAAATAGGTTCTCACTGGACAGCTATCGCTGTTAGGAACTTCGAACATGCGACCGGAGTTGGATGATTCGTCCTCATTCTCCCTATTGTTTTTTGTCAACGAATCTCGTTTAACAACATATCTCAGTCCATCTTCGTTGACTTCAACCGTGAGATCTGAAGGCTTGAGTTGACGTAGGTTTTCCCTCCCCCTGTTGCAGAAATACATCATCAAGTCCATGAACACTTTGTTTTGTAGGCCGAGTGGGGTTGTTAGATCCAGTGAAGCTTGTATCTTGTCCATGTCAGAGTCAGTTATCTCAGATTTGTGTTTGACGCTCCCCTTCCCTTCTCTCTTAAGTTTTACTAAGACGGCTTTAAACACCTTGTTGCTGACTGGAAACTGGCTCTTGTTGCAAATATCATAATCGTATTCATCCAAAAAATGTCTCTGGATTCCATACCGGATCGATTGGATGGATTTCTTGCTGTAATCTGTGTCATCCTCCTTTTTCAAGGCCGGATAGAACTGCGATAGGAAACGGTCCAACTCACCCGGTGATCTGCTTACCTCAGTCAAATCCTTTTGTACGAATCTAGCAAAGCTTTCCAATTTGGTTATAGCAAATTTCAACGATCTTTTCGTGCTTTTGGAGTCCATTCCACCTACGAGCTCCTCCAGCTCATTCTCCGAAAGAAGTTGGAAGTGTACCTGATGTGCCGCCATTGTTCCAAATGTTAGCCTAAACTTAAAATAAAACCTGTATGCAACAACGAGATCTAACGTTAGGCCTAGTACTAGATCGATCCGATGTACGCGCACTACTTGGACTCATGAATGAGTCATAAATTACGCAAAAGCGATATATCGGCGCGAATATCGGCAGATATCGAGGGGGGCGTGTGTTATCATTTTTTGATGGGAACTTTTTTACACTGGGGGTGTGTTATCAATTTTCAAGGCATGCCCCACGTGACGTCCATTGACCAATCAGGTTGCTTAGATTCTTGAACCCGTCTTATAATCTTAAATATCTTGATGTATAAACGACCGATCAGCTTATAAAACTCAGGCGATTCCTGTCTGGTTTGCAGTTATGATTACAGCATTAGCTGGCACAGTGATATTTTTTTTTCAATCCTGGGCAAAGTTAATCAATCCCTTTAAAAGGTAATCCAATCTTTGTAATAATTTTGATTTGTATGAAAGCAGAAAATCAGAGAAGCAGATTCGTGAAAGTTTGAATGAAATCTGACAAGCAGTAAGAAAGTTATGATTTTTAAAAAAGTTGTAAGCACTATACATGTACAGTACCTGTATGGGAATTTCAAATTGGCCTATCTGTACGGTCACTGTGATGTACATGCAGCAGCAGTTAACTTTTCCATTTGCTCCAACACACAAAATTATTAAATGTCAATTTTTTTCAAAATGTGTAACTTTGTAGAATCTTTTTCTTTTTGGAGAACCTATATCAATGTGCTATCTACAATATATTTTGAGTATTTCTCTGAGGGAAAAGGTGCTGAGTAGAAAACCGGAATTTAATGATATTAAATGGGAGAGTTGACTGTGTATTCACAGTCACCTCATTAAATTGCCAATTTGAGATTCGCATAGACGTAGTGATCCCATATTTCATACATAACTTTTTTATTCTTTGTCCGATTTCTGTCACACTTTCACCGTGCTGTTTCTCTTAATATTTTTCTGCTTTCACACAAATCTGCTTTTGACAAAGCTTGGACTATCGTTTAACTACGAAAGTTCCTAGTTTTCATTTTTGTTGCATGTACTGTATAAAAGTATTGCTCACCTGGCCTACAATGCATACATTAAAGTCTGGCTTTCTTCCATAAATATTCAGCATGGCTTTGAACATTTACTCGCTCTTTGTGAGTTCAAGAATTCATACCGTAGTGCGAGGAGCATTGAAGCATCTGTTGAGTCATTCCAAAGTTCCCCCAAGATCTACATGAACAGTCTTTATAATGCATTTTTAAAGTTTATGCAAAACCTGAGGTTCCTGAACTCTCATGGATTCTTCTTGTATAGGAAAACTCAACGGAAAGTGTAAAGAGGTACAATCTTTGATACGGAGAATGAAGAGCAAGAACCAGTCATAAGATGTATTTCCATTAGCCCAAAAAGCGCAAGCTGGAGAAATTAGACTTGATCAGCACTCCTATAGAAAGAAGTCTTGAATTGAAGTTCCCTGTTTCCGTTAGCCCGAGTTGAGCAATGCTGACTCATTTTCGAGCTACAGAGCATGTCACAATTTGAGTGCATCACTGTTTGAGTGCATTTTCATTAGCAAATTAGCCTGCTACATTATGCACATTTGGCCAAATAGCAGGCTATTTCATTACACGCCAGTTTCTCTGGGATAATAGCTCAAGCTGAAATCTGCAGTACGATGGTGAAATAGACGTAGCTCATTACATGTATATATGCAAGTTCACTGTGAATTAGCTCGAGCTCGTCGTGAGTGGGCTTTTTTACCTGGATGAGAATTAGCGGTCTATTTTTTAATATGTGGGCTAATGACAACAGCCTGTAGTGAAAGCTGAAATGGAATGGTGAAATTCATTGCAACTTGCTATTTGCAACTTCACAGTGAATTAGCTTGGCCTAGTCATATGGTCAGGCTAATTTGTACATATACATGTACTGCTCAGAAAAATGTGGGCTAGCGAAAACAGGCCTGTAGTGACGGAAGAAGTACATGTAATGGAACAATGAAATAGCTTGCTATTTACAACTTCACTACGAACTAGTCATGATGGGACTAATGAGGACAGGCCTAGATAGTGAAAAAGGGAATGGAATGATGCCAATAATCATGGATGCTTTGTGAGGTCTCTTCCTGCTGCTGACATACAGACTTCCTCTGAACCCTGACTCTCTACCTACAGTACCTTACCCTGTTTCCACGGTTGCAACGTAATGGTAGGGGCTGAACTGTTCCTATGAACTTGAACAAATTCAATTCAGAGTTTATTTCCACTCATCGTACAATAAAAACAGTGATAAATGTGAAGAGTAGCAGTGTGCAAGTCCTGAAACGTGAATGTCAAGATTATGTACCTACTTTTCTTAAACTTTGTTTTTTCTGCTTCTTTTCCTATGGGCTATGGGTTACTTATTCATGTTTTTAAGCAATTTCATCGCCTTTGGGTTCTCGATGTTTGCAGTGATGGTGTCACTTTTTGTTTGTTAAATTTTGTTGTCGTTACTGATTTTCAATATTTCAAATTCTTTGACTTCCTATATTTCTCTTGCTAATAGAATGATGGATTCTAAGACTCTTCAGTCTATGCAATAGTTACAGTAGCTGAATGAAATAGAATTTATGATTAATATCTTCCTTGGAAGATTTATTTGCAGAATCTACAGAGAGCCTTTCACAATTCCACAGTTCAAAAAAACTACATCAAACTTGTTACATACCAGGCTTGCAACGAGGTTTGTGATGCCTCATAGCTTTTGGTCCAGAGCTGTATAGCGCTACGCCTACTATTATAGAGTGATGTTATCTAGGCCACAAAGTTATACATCCATCACAAACGTTTACAGATAAAATTGAGTTCTGGTCATGGGATTACATTGTGACAGAACTGTCTCAAAGCAACTGGGAAAGATTGATCATGTCTATATAAGAATTGGTGTATACTGTGAGGTTTTGGAATCATTAAAATAAGAAATAGACCCAATCTTGTGAAAAAGCACATACATGTATACTGCACACAGAAATGGGTATATGGGACTGTACACCCATGTTCAAGGAATGTTCTGCCCGAACACTTCAGCTATTTCTCATATTTCGAATATGAGGGCATTTGAAAGGCAGTCCTCTTCAGAGGACATTTCTACACTGATGTTCCTCCTAAGTGACATAAAATGAATTAGAAAGCTCAACATTCCCTTTGAGGGAACCCCAAACCAGGAAGCCGTCTTCTTTACTCCTCTGTGAAAACAGGGTGCTTGTTTTGCATTCCATTTTGCCAGGCAAGTTCAGGGTAAGAGCTAATGGAGTGAAATGCCCTTGTCTTTAAATTTCCAGGCACCAAAGTCTCTCCACACTTCCATATCTTTTGCCAAATTGTTAGGCCTACAACGTGTAGGTCATCTGTTTAGACTTCTATGAAATTCACAGGATCTTCTGATTGTCCTTTTTCATGTCTACAGGTTAATCTTGTCTGCCTCCAAGTTGTAGGAAGATAATGGTAGAGTTGTATGCCACATGCTCCAGTAACAGTTGCTCCACGGTCAATATCGTACTCACCAAATTCTAAACTTAAAGGGAAAGTTGAGTTCTGGGAAAGGTGAAAAATAATTTGTGAGCTTTCTCATTCCTTTTACAAGTATGTCAGTTTGGAAGATTATCATAGTAGAAATGTCCCCTGAAAAGGATTGCCCTTCAAATGCCGTCATATTTGAAATATGACTAGAAATAGCTGAAATGTTTGGGCCGAACATTCATGCCATCTGTGTGTATCGTCCCCTTATCTGTGTGCAGTACTGCTTTTCAACGAGATTGGGCCAATTTCTTATCTATTTTGATGATTCCAAAACGATGCAGTATAAAACAATTCTTACAACTGTATGTACACATGGTCAACCTTTCCCAATCGCTTTGAGACAGTTTCTTTTACAATGTCCTTGCATGACCAGAACTCTACTTTATCTTTAAGCCCTCAACCAAACACTTTACCTACATGTAACCCTCACCCTAACCCTAAACCTAAACCTGAAACCCTATCGCAACCTTAACCCTAACTCTATATCTTTAATGAAATAAGCCCGGAGGAAGCAATTGTTGCTGGAGCACCATTGGTGGACCATATTGCAGTGTAGTCTGATTCTGGTAAAAGTAAACCTTGTGATACTAATCTATTAGTCAGCTGTCTGAAGAGGATACTTGCTGTTACACTGATTTCTTGGAAAACAACATTTCATCACTCTCGGTGTCTGGCAAGAACCTGACATTGCAGATCCAGTTGCACCATCCATGTATGGTTACACAGACTTTACAAATTGCCTTACAAACAAGAATATTCCCTAAATGTTTTTACACTACAGCCAGTGTACATGTACATCATATCTTTCAACTCCTGAAATTCCTTAATTTTCCTAAATTGCCTTCAAATGGGCATTGAAGTACATGTACATCCTTTAAAAGAGCAATAATTATGTTATTTTTTGCAAATTCATCAAAATAAGCCATTATGTATGTGGCTAACCTAATTGTCTGTCTTGTATACGTACATGTACATGTTGAAGTCGATATTCATTGAGAATAATAATTATATTTTTTACTGGGGTATAAATAAGTTTAAAATGAATAATATCATCATTACTAGAGGAGTTTTTAATTTCAAAGGAATTCAACATACAATGTAAATGTCAATGTCATCAGCTTTGTAATCTTGCTTCCTATCAATAACCTTACAAACTACTTTTTCAACAGTTGTGTGCAATAGTCATATGATACCTGTAAGCTTCTTCAAAATGGTATTATACCATCTTGCCCTGCAAATAATTATTGACAAGGGAGTTCTGAAGGATCTGATTACTTAAAGGTCACTTCATAGATGAAAATTACCCCCCCATCATACATGTAGGCCTATTCTTCACTTTTATAATGTGATGCAAAATGTCCTAATTTGATGGTTGTACGTGTCCATCCCTTTATCAGCTGTGTGCTCATAGGTAATAAATACAGACAGGATTTAATTAGAGCCACCTAATGCTCCACATTAGTGCTAAGAGCAGCTACATGTAAGTAATCCACCTTTTACCCATAGAATCCAACCTCTTTAGTGATGCATTTGTATGGGAGAAGATTAGTGTGTTTAGATGTTGCCTAGCAACGGGAGAGAGTCATCCATCAGACAGAGACGGGAGAAGATGCGGGGGAGCATTAAGGAGAAATGGAGTTGAACAACTTTTATTGTTTACTCGCCTGATGATGCAGATGGCTAGTTTGCGAGGGCCGCATTAAATTGGTTTCCTGTTTTTTTTTTTATGAAGAGGTACGAGAATCAGCAGGTGAGGGATAGCGTTACCATCGAGTCTGCTCGGTTTAATGGAAACGAGAAATGGAGCATTAATAATTATCAAGTTAGGTTAAGGTGGAAAAGGGGAAATTGGACTGAAGGTTGTTGAATACATTCTCGTATTGTTCCAAGAAATGTATCAAAAGATGTGATAGATATTCCGATGTTCCAATCATGATTTCAGATGAATTATTTGTGTCCGCTTCCGAAAGGGACCCGTACAGAGGCTATCAGTCATCTCGGTCTGCGCTGAAGTGCACTGCAATGCAATCTCACCGAGGTTCATTTACACCTGGGAACACATAGCCCTCCATTGGTTTTACACATGCTGACTACACTATGCAGTTTACATCCCTGGCTAAGGATAGAAATTCATTTTCACCTCTCATCATTATTTTATCAACTATTAAATGGAATGAAGCCGTCACAAAGTTTTAGCGGGCCTCACAAAAGCTTTAGAATAACAAGGCATACAGAAGTTTGACAATTTAAGACAAGAAAGATACATGTACAAATATTATTAAATGACATGAAATAGCTTTAAATAATTGTTATTCTTTTAACCTTGGTTCGTCGCTGTTTAACACATGAACTTGTGTAAAATTTTCATGAACGAAAACTCTGTGAATCCTTGCAAGTCACCTTACAGGAGGTCATATGAACATAATTATCTCAACTAATATGATTTACATGTATGTACATTTGTAGATTGTTGAGTTACTGACTTCTTTTTTAATTTTTCAATATGTTTTAATCCTTGAAAACATCTTCAAGTTGGGCACCAACCAATTTGCTATTGCCCTGGTGCTCACACACATTGTACATGTCTTTAACCCATAGCAGTTTAACGTTTTTTTAAGGTCTAAATTAATAAGCTTTCCCTCCTCAAATTGGCACCAATTATTCTTATTTTCCACTTTTACATACATGTAGTTTGAAAAAAATAAAAATTTATATTAAATGAACCAATGTGAATGAAAATTGCAAATTTAACAAAATTGCCAATTTTCCCATGAAAATAATGATTATTAATGGTATATACAGTGAAACCTGTCTATAAAGACCACTCAAGGGAGACAAGAAAAGCGGTCTTTAAGAGCAGGTGGTCTTTATGGACAGGTTCCTTTAATACATGTTTCAATGAGAAGTGATCTTCAAGGGAAACAAATATTGTGGTCTTTATAGACAGGTGGTCTTTCTATACAGGTGGTCGCTAAAGCAGGTTTGACTGTATTTTCCACGGTGTTGCCAATTTAGAGAATGATTAGTTACAATTAAATTGCTCTTATTCGTGAACGGCACGACGTACTGCCTTGGAAACAGACTCCAAATTTTCTGTGATTTCTGCTCTTTCTGCTCATGTACATATGTATAGTGTGCACTTCATAGCATTCTGGATCAACATCACTAACAGGAAATACTGTACTGCTACAATGTATGGGTTAAGCAAAGAAACCCATAATGTTTTCTAAGAAGAAGGTATGGAAGAATTTAGTTTCATTTTGCTTTCAATCTTAATCTATACTTGATCCAATTAAATAAATGTAGAAAAAAATGTACCAGTAGACTTCCTTGATGCTCTCTTATGACTCAGGTTGAATTTCTTGGTCCGTTGAGACCAATAGCAGTATGGTTGCATTTCCGGAGCCTCTGTGTACGGTAGGGTTAGTTTACTGTGGTTGTGACGAAAATCATTCAGTTTCAATTTGCCAAATGCAGAAGGACATCTCCACACCTTTGGGAGAGGTACATGATTCCGAGTTCCTGATTCTTCTTTGAGATATGTTTATGTTCCACAACTTTGCATTGCTCTGGCAATGTGCATACACCTTGAACATGGCCATGTACATTTGTATTGAGGATACACCTGGAGGGAACCAGTCACCTCCGAAAATGATTTGTCTACAGGTAGTTAATCAACCCTGAGAACTTTATTATGGATTAATTGGGCTAATAGTTAAGGGGTATGGAGAAAATAATATAAAACCTTGCCCAAAGTACTCCAGTTGGTCTTAATTAATTGAGTTTCGTTCGTGCCCTTTTCTGTGAGACCGCTGTACAGGTGTGTCGACTAGTCTGCTCACGAGTTTCCTTCACATTTAAATTGCAATATACATGTCTTTACTGAAGTAACATTAGAAGCTTGTATCTTGGATATAAACTATGGTGGCATGGAGCCTAACATAGAGAGCAAAATATTTTTTGCTGCTTGGTACACTTTTTATTTGCAAAGCACATAATGAGAATAAGGTTCTTTCTGTTTTGTTTATCGTATTATACTATGGTCTTTGATTAGGAGCCATGATTTGTTTTGAAGTTCACTGTATGTTTATGTCTACAGATATTATAGGAACAAAGAAAGAACTGGTAATTTGGGTAATACAGCTTTGGTTCTAACTTCTGTATCATTTTTGTTTCATACTCCACTAATGCAGTGTACAATCAACTTTTCAGCACTCTTGCCACAAGTCTTGTGAGCATTTATTTTGGCTTCAACTAAAGCTTACATGCACTACCAGTAACTTCTTTTTTTTAATATGACAAAGTATTTTATTAATTGTGAGTTTAAGGTTAACTGTAAGGTTTGACCTGCCTCAAGAGTCCATGATTTAAACATGGTAGAATTCATTAGTAAACTTCCGCATATAAATTAGCTTTTCTAGTTTACCATTTATAACTTGTCAAGCTTTCATTTTAAAGCAGTGTGAGTTGGTGTATGGCATGCAAACGCAGATACATGTGAAACCCTACCCACGTGCCGTGTAACTTGAAGAAGTCCTACGGTGATTTCTTTCCTCCGTTATTCCAAGGAGTGTCAACAGAATCGTCTTCTCGGTGACAGGCAATCGGGAGGATGAACGTATCGCTTACCCGCAACTTGATTAGACCCAGAGCGCCAAAAAGTCAACAAGCAATTAGCAGCTCAATGTTCTGATTCCCCGTGACATGCTATCCCTTGTCGTCACAAATGTCAACCACTGAGTTCAAACTACTGCTTCTTAATACCATGTTTTTACATCTTACATAGTTTATTCATTATTTGTTGTTGTACTTTGTATAACAACAAATATATTTGTTGTTTTTTTAATCACCATTTATGAGCGATAAAGACATTACTCACCACTTTAAACATGTACATGTTTGTGATTTTGAATACTTCATGTTTTTGTTGGGATATATATGTGAAAGGCAAGGCTAGGAACGGTGATCCGACAATGCTGTAGCAACATTTGCTCTTGGCTTTATTTTGTCAAAAATAAAAGGTTAGGGTTAAGATGGCGATTGGGTTTCAGGTGAGATTTAGGGTTAGGGTTAGGTAATATTGTTGAGTCCAGCTTTGCAGTGAAAAATTTGTTTAGGGTTGGAAAATTAACCACAGAGGAATTGTTGCTGGAGCATGAGTCATGGAACCTGAGGAACAACAATAAAAACAACAAACAAACAAATGCAAATGCCTTTAGTTTTATCCAAGGAAAAATGTTTGAAGCCTTATTTAAGAGCATACTGTAAATGTAAATGCACCAACCATTTTAAACCAGAAATCAAACAGCCACGACCTGCAAAGGTGTTTGTCCGTGTAGAGCCTACAGTACCTCAATTTTTTGCACCCATGAACACTTCAATTCACCATACCAAATTACCTTGATTGTGGTATTACGGTAAAGTGATTTTAGTGGTTGTATTAATGGTGATTAAATGTGACTAGTTCTGGACTGATGATATACATGTATTAGTAAATTGACCTTGTAAACTGGCTGGCTGTTGTTAATTTCGATGTAGATTAATTGCTTATCGATTATTAGGTTGAAGGCTTGTTAAAGGCCCAAACTCCCATTCAATTTTTATTTTAGGAAAGCAGATAAAACTTATCAGTATTACAGCGAGCCCTGGTAAAGGGATTGCAATATGAAGCAAAAATATAGCTTAAATTACAATGTAGCTTCATTGAGCAAAATGTATTCTACAAGTATAATTGCATTACTGCAGGCGTAAGAGGCACTTAAGTATTAATATTTTAGTTAAGTTATCTCTCTACGTGTAATTTAGAAAAGAGAGAGGGGGGGGGGGGGGGTGGCGAGGGAGAGAGAGTTACTCTGATTACACGCTCTGGATTTATCCGTAAAGTGGCATTTTATTAGAATGTCACTCAAACTAAGTATTGATCGTGTTGTGCTCCTTGAGCCCAAATTGGCTTCCGTGCGAAAATAACTAATTGCAAAGATGAAGAAGTGTGGTCCATTCACGAATCTACTTGCATTGCGTTGTTCTGTTTTCCCGTATCATTCAACCATTTTAACTAAGGGGCAGGATCCGAGGCATACATGTTTACATGTAGTCTTTTGCTTTCAATCTCTCAAACCTCGAGGTGAAATTGTGAGTTGCTTGTGCTGACATTCTGCGTAAGAATTCCCTTCAAAAGCCTCAATCCAGGGCAGGGAAACGGTATCTTTCAATTTTCCCTTAGTTCCTTCATGATATGGTTGAAATTGCTTTATTGAAGATAAGAAATAGTAGAGTAAGTTAGCTGATTTGCATACATGTAATTTGTAAGTTGTACTTTCTTTTTAGAAGGTTACCTCCCAGATCACAATATTCTTAAATAATGGTCCATATCCGAAGTATACATGTTATTACTCAGTTTTTATGTTGGTTCATTTAATACCTTGTATGTTTTCTTGTCCTTCAATTGTGTGCACAGTATTTTGCCTGCAATTATATTTTTGGCCCAGCTCACCAGTGTATGACTTTAAAAGAAAAAGTACATTTGCCTGTAGAGTAATGAACAGATGAACTTTTTGTGTACTACATGTACATGTACATGTAAGTTGCCAACTTTTTCAAAGTTCATTATTGACATTGACCGTAGAATGACATTGATAACCACAGAGTTCACCTCTGTTCACCTACATTGTATGTCTTTCAAGAAGTACGTACTGTACAGTATGTGTAGTACCCTGTGATATTATCTCTCTCATTTCTCCCATTTTTCCACTTTGTGATTAATGTTTTAAACAGGATCTTCCTCTCCCCCACTCTCTCCCATTTCTCTCTCTCATTTCTCTCTCTCATTTCTCTCTCTTCTATATCTCTCTCCTATTTCTCCCCTGCACTCTCTCCTGCACTCTCTCCCACTCTCTCCCACTCTCTCCCACTCTCTCCCACTCTCTCCCACTCTCCCCCACTCTCCCCCACTCTCCCCCACTCTTCCCCACTCTTCCCCACTCTCCCCCACTCTCCCCCACTCTCCCCCACTCTTTCCCACTCTTTCCCACTCTTTCCCACTCTCGACTCTCCCCCACTCTCCCCCACTCTCCCCAACTCTCTCCCACTCTCTCCCAAGCACATAGCTAGGATTAAATTATAGGGGGGGGGGGGAATTTCACTATTGTTTGCAGGAGCTGCACTCAACCCCAAATTAAATAGAAACATGTTTTGTCCATCTTTAGTGAATGTAGACAAAGGTGGTTTTAAC
This sequence comes from Heliocidaris erythrogramma, assembly GCA_025617745.1. NCBI lineage: Eukaryota > Metazoa > Echinodermata > Echinoidea > Camarodonta > Echinometridae > Heliocidaris > Heliocidaris erythrogramma. Next base: position 52,671,329 of record CM046856.1, on the reverse strand, counting down.
CACTAAAAGACAATTAACCTTTGCTATATTTTTGTCCCGTTTCAGGTGGCTGACATCGTGACATTCATGAGAAGCAAGTAACAAGTCGCGATGGAAACATGTCGTCCCTATGGTAAGGCGACCTAAGGGTCTTCTTTCATTATTGGACATTTGCTCTGTACTATTTTCTATAAAGAAAATATCAAATTATGCATGCAACCTTGATGAAAATATTGCTCATGCACTTTTACACAACCCCTGTATGAAATAGATCTCGCCCTTCATGAACAACCAAGAAAATAGAAATTTCTGAAATTTCCAGTACAACTACAAAGCAAATTGGATACATGCTCGAAATTATGTACATGTATATGTAGGTCACAATGGTACCAATTTGCGTTTGGTTACAACTTTGAAACTTCATAATTTTCCTATCTGATTTTATTCCAATTTGTACTGACTTGTACTGACAAGACATGATAAAATTCCTCCAGAAACTGTGGGGGCAAAACTTTGTGTATATAAATCAATTGAAAGGGGAAACATTTTGGAGGTACACGTCAAACACAACATGGCTGTGTGCAACATTTGGCAACGATGCATACCAGTACTCTTTGATCTGTGTATAATAAGATATACATGTGGTTAAGCTAAGCCCGGTGTTCTTTATCTCATATACTGTTTACTGTCTCATGTTGAATAGGCCTTTAGGCATCATACCATTGACTGCCATTAGTTTTAATGCCTTTGTAAAGTTTGTATCATCTATTTTATTGTTCTACATTTAGGGAGAACTGGAAGCACCACAGGCACAAATGCCGAAAATGACACAAATAATTTCCATGGTAACATCACAAACAATGGCAGATACCGAGACCGCATGAGTAGCAGCGTGGATGAGGAGCGGAGACCTGGAGAAACCCTCCAGGAGTATATTGACAGGCAGGAGGCATTGAATGGCAATAATTGTCATAGTAGTTCCAGGTCCACATTCCGTAGTGGGTCTGAGCTGACCAGTGATTCAGACTACTTGGAGGAGAGACGGAACTCCAACCAGTCTGACACCGATGTTTTCTTTCCATCCACGGAGCCGGAAATCAATGAACAGAAGCGGATCCTAGACCAGAAGAGACGGGAGCTACCGCCGGGGCATCGGTCCTGGAAACGGGTTGCTGATTACGTCAATGGACTGCCGATCATCCCGGAGCCATCTGCTCAAGGAGTTGTACAGAACGAGAACATAGGGCAGGCTAAGAGACAACGGATCTGGTCTGAGGTTCATGATAGACGAAGAATGTTCACTGAATCGGGTAGTCTCAGCTTTGCAGAGGGGATGACATCGCAGAAACATGCACAAAGTACTTCAAGTGAGTCTCATTTCCTTACTGTGAAAGCAGATGGACATTGTTGGCAACTTTTCTAAATCTGATTTAAAGGCCAGTGACTACCATATGACCCAATTACGACTTGATTTTGAAAGATATTGCAATGGTATTATATACCAGTATAGAATAATGAAAATATTGAAATTATATTTGACCAAGATTCTGCATTGTAATATACATGTAGGAATGTTTGTAACAATTTATAATAGTGATAAAAGGCCAAATCACTTTCTATTTGATAACCAGTTATGCTACTGATGTGATATCACTACGATTCATAATTGAACGATTCTTAGTCGATCAGACCATTTCTCTGATTAAAAAGGTCGCAATGCACTGTATACAGGGGTGGACTGGGACTAAAATTTTGAGTGGGGAAATTTGGAGTGACAGGCACTTTTTATTTTTTGACCGGCCCTTCTTTTTGTACGACCAAACTCCCCATCTCCAGTACGCCCCTGAATATAAGTGATACAAGTGTAGTAGTGATGTGAAAGTTCTTGATAAAATCTCTCCAAATCCTGTAATTTTTCTTATCAGGAGTCATTTTCTAGACTAGCTATCAACCTCGAACTCATTCAGTTTCAAATTCATTGTTTCATCTGCATGATTTGTTATCATATTTACTGTTTGGTTGAAACATGATGAAGCAACTTCAGCAACAGAAAGAGAAAATAGATCTAGGTAGAGCAGTAAAAATCCGTGTGAGAGCACTCAGAAGTTCAATTCCATCATGATTTATACCTACACATGTACATGGAGGCCTTGGAATATGAGACTTCCCAGTATCCACAAAATAGAAGTTTATTACTTTTAGGCATTAAAGAGAAGGTGGAGTTCTGGGAAAGGTGAGTTGGTTGAGGAGCAGAATTGCTCTTGAGGAGAGTGTGAAGTTGAACGTTGGCTAAAAAACAAACTTTTCCTCTTTCCTCTTCTAAGCTGATTGAAAGATTCATCCAGATTCACAATAATGGAAGCTTGCTGTACATTTTAATGGCCTCGGTAGGCTGTCATCATTACAATATGTCATGATATCCTTGAATGCACAGTACCCTCATCTTTGTGAAAACAATGAATCATATTACACGACATCTACATGTAAGGTGCCTCCATATGCCATTTTTCGGTCATACGATATATCAGGAAATGATACAATATGCACAGGACAAGACAATACCATACTTTGTCATATTTGGTCAGCAGCAATTTTTGTAGCAGTATTTCCATTTGAGATCCATTTCTGTATAATTTGTCATTTGCTATAAATCAAATGGATAGCATCTAATTTCTGCATTTTGCACTAAATATAGATTTGTCAATACATATGTTTTCAAAATATGAACCAATATGCTATGTACTGTATATACGTATACATGTATATGCTCAGAAAAAGTTGCAACTGTAAGAGAGGTACAGTGCACATCTGATATTTCTATTGTATCAATAATCACCCATAATAGAAAAGTACAAAACCTGTACACTGAATTTTGGATAATTCAGGAATCATAAATATGAACTTTTTTGCAGGAGGTTAAGGGTAAGGGGTTCTTTTCTCCCCCTTACATGTATATTCAAGTAGCCTGTAATGAGAACTTCAAGTTAAAAATTCTAAAGCTTTTCCTTTGCACGTTTCATGATTCGCATAACTTTTACATCTGGTTTAAAAGTAAGGAGTCTGCTCTTATCTAGAGTTTCATGGCTGAATATATGAATCATCAATTAACTGTCAGAGTCCCACGATTTTTCAGCCCACATTGTTGTTTGGCAAACTTTCAAAATCAGCTTTACCAGTTTACCTGCCAGGTTTCTCTCCGTCCAATGCAAGAAATAATCTCAGCTCAAGTCTCTGAGGTTTAAAGAGCATTTTTTATTAATTTAATTTAGCCATTATTTCTTGACGTGGAAGCCTGCATCACTAGTCTGCAAAAGCACAGACCTTAGTTTGTCACTTTATTAGAATACATTGTGTCTTGAATGAAGCCTAACCAAGGTTCCTGTTTTAGCTGTGCCAATGTAGTTTGCAGGCACTAAACCCTTCATTTCTTTGTTTACTCCTGCATAAAATGATTTTCCAGCATCCAGTAAATACTGAATTAAACTCATTTTAAAGATAAAGTTGTGTTCTGGTCAGGAGATTGCGAAAGAAACTGTTTCAAAGCAATTGGGAAAGGTTGATTATATAGCAAATAAGAATTGGTGTATGCTGTAAGGTTTTGGAAGCACCAAAATGATAAGAAATTGACTCAGTCCTGTTGAGAGTCACATGCACTGCACACAGAAATGTGCATATGGGACTACACACAAATGTTTGGCGTGAATATTTCAGCTGTTTCTTCTCGTATATGTGAAGGCATTTGAAGAGCAATCCTTTTCAGGGGACATTTCTACTATGATAATCTTCCAAACTAACATTAAAAGTATGAGAAAGCTCACAAATTATTTTTTACCTTTACCCAAACTCAACCTTCCCTTTAATATTTTAGAGGATACCGTAAGAAGAAAATGTGTTTGTTTTGGGGTCTTTTTGAATTGCATTATCATTGAAAAACTATACATTTGGTGAAGAATCTCTTTAGACTTACATGTCTACTGTTCTACAGCTAAATTGCACAATTAACAGTCCAAATTCATTTATCCCATTAAAAGTAACTAAATATACACAGATCACATTTTACAGTCTGAATTGCTCATCTCTATGAATTCTGCATTGTTTGATTGGTTAATTTGACCACACCCTCCAGCTGTAGCAGCATCATTTCACAGAATAAACAGACCTAACATTACTCTTCTGACAGTTAATTCCTACTGAAAACAGTACAGATTTGAAATTAATGGTTACTTTATATGTGACCCGACGCCTCAAAACCTACAATAAGTCGCCAAAATTATTTTTAGTGTTTTATACATTTTCTGAAAGTAGAGCCAATGTTATATCACTTGCCTAGTTTACTCAATGATAACACCTTTAAATATCACATTTAGGATCAGTATGTAACCAGCAATCAATAACTCCTATTCAGAGAAAATGGCCATTTAAAATTCGGAACAAAAGAGTGCTAGACTTTCGCTCTCTGTAAAATTGGGTATTCAAATGGCCATAGCAACCGGTATGAAGGGATTATCAGATTAGGCTGAATTTTGGCATGCTGCTCCAGGAGGACCTATTCATTACCCACTCTAAAAATCAATTTAATACATTTAGAGGTAAAGTAGTAATTTGGCATTGAATGAAAGTATTACAAATTTCGGCGATTTCGATTTTGTAGCTCGACAGGTGAACAAAAAGGAGTCATTTTAAAATGCCCCCAAAACATATTTCTAAGTCGAATTACGACGCACAAACTTGAGACATGATAGAATGAAAATGAAACTACCCATTTCTATCAAAAACAGAAAATGGACTGATCCAAGCAAATTTACTATTTTGGGCTGTTTGCTACGTTGTGGTCCGTGCGACTTATTGTAGGTTTTGAGGCGGCGGGTCACATATACCAGTCACCTGAAAAACTAATTTGTGTACAGCTACAAAGTATAAAATCAATCTCAAATAACTTTATCTGACATTCTATACATGTAGGTCAACAGTTAAGGAGTATGAAGGAAATAAATGATATAAACATGAAGTCACTTTTACACTAATATAGAGAGTGTAATTAAACTTGCAATATCTCTTTATAGAAGTAATATTTAAAGCCCATATTTTGAATATAGTATAATGATATGGAAACCTCTAAACACACAGAGCAAAATATTGTTTGGTGATTGGTACCTTTTAATAGTTGAACTGTTTTCATTTCAACGGTATACTGTGAATAATCTGTATATCAATGAGACTGGTGAATTCTTAATGAACTTTCTTGGTAACTTTCATTCTGATTATGCCAGTTTATATTTAGAATGAAACTGAAACTATCTGCTACAGGTTAAAAATGATATGGGTCAACTTCAAAAGAAAATTTTGGAATGCAATTAATGTACATGTACATGAATGTAATTGTACAATTACATTGGATAATGCATTTTTTATTAATATATTTTTAACTGTTTGAAACAACATATTTGAAAGTTGCAAGCCAAATTATTTGTGCAATTAATGGTGTATTAACGCTTTCAGTGCCAATGGCACGTAATGTATCTGTGACAGATAGACTTGTCATTTTCATTCACCAATTGCTCGACCACAGGAAAGGTATGGTGGTCAATCTATATCAAAATTTTGAACATAAATCAAGCATGCTAAATATATGATTATAATTATTACATGTATATGATAAATATTTCTGTTTAAGTCTTCAAGTTTCTGGTCTTTTACATGTAAAGCACATTAGACTAATATTTCATCAAATATCTACACGTACATGTACTTTTAAAGTCACCTACATGTGCACTACACAGCACAACAGCCAAACAAATGTCGGCAAAAGAATTATTTCAAATATACCCGGTAGACCTGTTACCCCAGTATGGAGTCGATGTATCATGTCTGTTACTCCTCAGTACCTTTTCGTTTTGTGCAACATGATAGTTTCTTGTAGCGTATTGCATCGTGGGATTACATAATACTTCAATTTCGCTTGTTGGATTTCCTGTGAAAATCTGAATATCACACAGTTCTATACATGTAGTTCTACCCTTCGGATTATACTGAGTAGACCTTTATCTGCTACTGTACATGTACCTTTCTTTTCCATAGCTCTTTGCATTTGTCAACATTTTTAATGATGGCTTTGCAGAAGTGAATTACTGAACAAGCAGATCTGTTTTACTAGCATTTTTAAAATAATTATTTTATTTGCATATCGGTTGTTTAAGTTCAAGAGTCAGATCCTTTGAAATATGCCGGATATTAATGTTCTGTTTAAATTTACATTATTTATCCATCATTTTCATTTTAAGATCATTCAAGACAGGCCTCCATTTGCAATAATTGGGACGAATGTTTTTAATTTTTATTGTAATGTTGACTCTTGTACTATGCCCTGTTGTGAGTTAATTTATCATAATCGCCTCTTTCACCGAGTTGGTCTCAAAGTTCATTTGTTGCTCAGATCATTGTATATCAATACCAGAAGTAATTATGGTAAAATCAATGGTCTGCTTTCCATTTTTTTTCTTGTCCTAGGTTCAAACTTGTCCATGTTGTCTAGCCTCTCAAGTCTATCCAGCAGCTATGCCTTCTACGAATCTAGTGAAGACTTTGATAAGACACTGGTGTCATTACCTGAAGAAACTTCCCCGCAACCTCTACCACAACCTCTACCACAGCAGCAACCACCCTCACCACCACCTCACAAGGAAAAGAACGAACAAGCAACAATCATGAGACATGGCTGGAATGATAATTACCAAACTCCGCTTGCCGTCAAACACCCACTCAAACCAAAAGGTAAGGGGACACAGTTCAAAGAACCCTAATTTTCTTCTAACATTTTCATTTCCTTCCATAACTCAGTCAGGACAATGGCCTACATTTGTGGTTTGGCTCCATAACTTTTGATTCATTGCTCTAAAATTATACCAGATGGACCTGCAGAAAGAGCAGAAATCACTGCACAAACTGTCTCTGTTCTTGTCTGATAATAGTGCTTGGTGCCAAGAATTTTTAAAAGAACAAAAGCATGAAAATCTTTAAATTGGCAGAAGCATGACGGAAGAGGGGTGGAATTTAAAGATATAAGCTTTAATATTTTTAAATTACATTACTTGCTTGCTACTGACGTGTCTGTCACTTGTGATATATTCCGCTTCTTTGTTACATGTAAGTTGTTTAGATCAGTTTTGAGGTGAGAAATTCTCATCAAGACAGTATTTGAGAACTCTGTATGTAGGCCTACATGAATGAAGAAGACACTTTGTATGATTGTACATCACACGCTCACTTAGAAGGTTGCCTGTTGTGTTTGACCAGAAGCCCTCTAGTTTTAAATTACATTCCCTATGACAAAAGAAAGTTTCACACCTGTAAATATTCCCTGTAGCAAAATGTGTATTTAGCATTTAAAAAAATCATATAAACTAAAAAAGATTAGGTTATCTTGTGCTTTAATAGTTACAATAGAAAGGAAGTTAATCTATTTTTCTGAACTAATGGCCACATAGTCCTGTAGCCAGATCAGTGTGGAAATAAGGCAACACGTATAGCGCCATCATATGATGAGTTAGTCCATAGACCAAATCAGCAAAAAGGCCCCACATCTTCAGCCAGTCATGTAGTTCCAAACTGGAAGAATTATTTCTTCCTTTTAGGGGCAGAAGAAATTATACTTTAGGTCTTTCTATAATCATTGTCAGACAATGAAACAAATGCATACATTTCTGCCAATGAGCTTATTTGTAGGATCTAAATGTCTGGACAATGGGGCTGACTTCAGTAACTACATGTAAACCTGTGCAGTTTGCAGTTGATCATTTAGAATTAGATAATGTATGAGGCGCCCTCTATTAGATCCACCCTTCAGTAATAAGCCCTTTGCGATATTGATGTTGATCTCTTAGAATTAGAATATGTATGAGGCACCCTCTATGGTGAAGTTCGGTACAACTTTATTGATGACAGGCATTTGTTATAAATACAATTTGAGTCACACCTTCACTTCAACTCCTTGAGCACTCATTGGCTCTTGCCTAAAACATTGTGATTGAATGCAGCTCAAAAAAATCAAACGCAATTGACTTTAACCTGACATGAATTTAGGTTTCAGGACTTGATTTGGTGTCCGGAATTGTGCTTTTTTTATTTCCAAATATACATGTATAGATAAATGTATCTACCAAGGAAGAGAGTCAGCAGAATAAAGAGAAAGGGGGAGGGGAGGATAATAGAAAGCTAGGTAGGAAGAATGGTGGGAGGAAAAGAAGAATAGATAGTAAAAGATATTGATGATAGATTAAAAGATGAGAGAGAGAGAGAGAGAGAGAGAGAGAGAGAGAGAGAGAGAGTGTGGGTGTGTGTTGGAGTGGGCTTACATAGATTCAGTTGTGGGGTACAGAGAACAAAAGAGCACAATGATGGCCTTTATTCCGTCATGCTTGTGGGGTACAAAATACAATAGAAAACAATACAGTTCCCCACAAATCAATGTGTGTGTGTGTGTGTGTGAGAGAGAGAGAGAGAGAGCGAGAGAGAGAGAGAGAGCGAGAGAGAGAGAGAGAGAAAGAGAAAGGGGGGGGGGGGGAGGGAGGGAGGGATAAAAAGCAATAGTGAAAATTTGAGATTGATTATTTTGATTTTAATAGGTGATATACTTTGAGAGACAGAAAAAGAAATGACACAAGGGGGAAAAATGATTATTTTGATTTACATGTAGGTGATATATATAATATTCTTTGAGATGCAGAAAAAGAAATGTCACAGGGGAAAAAAAAATTATACACTTGTACCCATTCTTATTCAATCATTCTTTACTAAGTATTTTTTGTCACTCATTGCATTCTCTTAATATGAAGAGACCCCAAAACAGGCTCATAATTATAGTCAACATAATCAGAGGGTAATGGAGGAGGGGTAGTAGATACATGTATGACAATTATTTATGCTTCGGTTGAATTGAGCAAGTCACAGTATGATGTTCTTGATGAATGGAAAGTTAAATAAGTGTATGCGTGAGCACACTTGTGATGGCAGATCAAATTGATTTTTCATCTTGAGATTCATGCTGGTCAGTTACAGCATCAGAGTTAACCCTTTGAATACAATGTTTGAGATAATTCAGTATGTAGCCTTAGGAAAATGTCTATTGTACCAAAATTAAATGGTATCCATTGAGTTAAACCATCAGTGTGTAAGAAGCAAAGATGTGATGTGTTATGCAGAAAGTCTTTCCTTGCTTGGAGCGAGGCTTCTACAAGTTCCATGTCCATCTTGAAGTAGATTTAGTGGGAGGAAAAAAATCAAGTAGAGTTTAATAATAGGAGAACAAAATATGACAGAGCTTGCACACTGCATATATAGCCTTTATTGACATTCTAGATTAGGGAATGGTGGCCGATATATTAATTCTTGCTTGTGAATGGCAGTAGCAAGCAAACATTCAACAAGAAATTTAATGAAAATTTGAAACATCCCTGTAGCTTCCAGATATTAAGAGCACAAAACATGATGTTGATTAAAAGTACTATTTACCATTTTACATGGCTGTGAAATTAATGGAGATGATTTTTTTTAATAGTTTAACTGAATAAAAGAAAAAAAAGTGATAGTTTTAAAGAAAAATGCTGTCTCACAAATGTTTCTTTTGCATCTGAACTTGCAAAATCTCATTGTAGAAATGACATTTAATGATAAAACTGCAAATGTAGAGGGAAAAAGGGAAATTTTTGTTTTTTTAATGTGTTTTATATTTTTCAGTGCTTACCAAAGACTCTTGACCTACTTGTATATTATTCATTTGAGTCTAGAGTTTCACAATATGTTAATTATTGTCTGCCTATCTATATGTGGCAGCATTTGAATATACATATAGGATACAGCAGGGATCTGCAAACATACAGGGCAAACAAATAAATTGGTTTTTGATGGGTTTTAGTTTTTGAGTGCGTACCAAAGGCTCTATCTTTTTGACCTACATGTATTTTTTTTCATTGAGTCTAGATAGAGTTTCACACTGTACATTAATGTCTGCCAATATATATGTAGGGCAATGTCGCAGAAAAGGGAAAGCTGATCAAATTTGAAGAGTGCTCTATGCGGGTGGGTTCGGCCTCTACTGCCTGATAATTTCATTCTAAAGGGTGTCACTATTCACAGAGAGGAAATTGGAGCAAAAGTATGAAAATAATTTTAATGTAAACATACATGTAAGATCCATTTAAAATACATGTCTTCAGTTTTGAAATGTAATTGTACTATTTGCTCATACTGACAAGGTGTACAAAAGTACACAGTATCCATGACCTTACATTGGTTTGAAGTTTGATGCTTTATAAAAAATTTCCCTGTGGTTACAACGTCCTTTCCCGATATATATGTAATAATTTTCAGCACTGATTGTCTAGACAATAGTTGGTTGCAGTTATAATCTAATTCTATTTCTAATTCTATTTTTCCTGGAACTCTATGATATTACAATAGTTCATATTTTCTTTTCTTGCTTTATACTGTAGCAGAAATAATAAGCATAATTCATCCATTAGACTTGTTTTTAGGTGCTATGACATGAATTCAGTTTATGGTCATGGAAAACAAGAAATGTACTTTTGAACTTAAAATCTGTATATAATAATAACATTGTTCATTCTGGCATCTGTCTATCAGACTTTAAGAAAAATAAAACAGAAGAAAGAATTTCTCTGCGAACACAAGAAATATAAAATATTTTGCTTGAAAATCTCTATTACATTTTTGCTTGCTTGTGAGACAATCCAAATTACTTCCATTTTGCTTGAAAATACAATGTTAAAGACTTTGTAAAAATATCTTATTCACTGAAGCTCTTGGGGGAAAAGAGTGATATTTCTTAAGTGGCTTACTCATATTTTATTTCAGAGGTTTTTTTTTCTTTTTTCTTCGCTTTTGCAAGGTAGATCGATCTCCATTCTTGCAGATTTTCTTGTTGATGAAATGATATCTTTAGGTATACCTGTAGAGTTTGCAATCAATATTCCATTAAAATCCCTCTCGAGAGCTAGAGGATGTAATACTATCCTTGCATCGCTTGTATCACAACTATCCATGCTTATCATTTCTTAAAGGAATGGTTTAGTCTTGGATTTTTCTATATCTTCCTCAGTAGGCTAATATTGACTTCAATATTCAAGATTTAAATTTTCAAGTTTATTTCACATCTCTTTAAAAAAAAAAAAAAAGTGACAAAATTTTAAAAAACCCTGACAAAATATATATTTGACAAAATACAGAGAAAAAAATGATTTTGAAGAGTGAATTATAAAACAAAACAAAATAAACATAGCATTTTATATAGAATGGATATGCAGTGGATGTGAGGGATAAACAAAAGGCCATTGACCTGTGAGGGCTCATCCCCTACTGCTTATTATTAATTTACTATATGTATGTAAAGCATGCTGATTATGAAAATAATGATCAAATTCAAAATTTATATGTCAAAAGGAGGATAATATCGTAATCCAAATCTACACATTTGCAATATTTACTATGTGCAGGTAAATATTAGATTAAAAATAATGATTGAATATACTATGTGTGCAGACTATTTTTAGATTAAGATAATGATTCAATTAATTAGCTAATCACTTTTTAAAATATTTTTTCTATCCTAACCTTGTAGAGTATCAAGTATCCAATATGTCCCTGGTTTTCATTATTCCTCATTTTATTATATTATATTTTGTTCCAAAAATGTTTATAAACACATTTTAAATGAGCTTGTAGTTCCTGATGATGATTGTTGTAAATTAAAGGTCAGTAATTTGAACTTGAAATTACTTCTATAGCAGGTTTTTTCCTAATGTTAAAACAGTCACTATAATACTGTCTGCTCGGAGCCAGAAGGGCATTAACTCAATCTTCGCACTCAGAATTAACACCCTTCTGGTTCTCAGCCGGCAATATATCCTTTTCCTTGTTATCTATTAGTGAGATGTGAGCTCCCCTCAAGGTTGTACTTCACATGCTCCGATGACAATTGCTCTACAGTCAGTATCCTACTATAACCAAACACTATACCTAAACCTTTAACCCTTTAACCCTAAACCTAACCTAAAACCAGATTGCAACCCTAACCCTATGTCGTTGAAGAAATAAAGCCCAGAGTTATTATTTCAGGGGGGCATACATGTATGTAGTGGCAGATTTAGGGGGGGGGGGGGGCAATTCTGGCCCATGCCCCCCCCCCCCCCCTTTTGAAAGAAAAGTATACATTGTGCCTCCCCCACCCCTTTTTGAGGGATTGTGCCCCCCTTTTAGAACTGGTAACCTCTACTGCTGTCCAACTTCAATCTAATGACTGTACAATTCTTTTTTTCATGAGATGTCCTTAAATGCTTTCACTAGACCTAAAGATGTTGTTTTTCTTTGGAAAGTAGTGAGAAGTGAGGTTTTGCATAAAATCATTGAAACACTAACATTTTCCCCTGATAGAAGCTGACTAAGCTCACTCAGCCGACAATATTTACGTGTCCTTATTATCTAGAAGTGACATATGAGCTCCCCGCAAGCTCTACTGCTGTCCAACTTCAATCTAATCTACAATCCTTTTTTTCATGAGATATGTCCTTAAAGGTATTTTGCAGTAGTGGTAGCAAAAAGAAAATTGGCATGAAACTGATTAAAAATAGTCTCATATTGTCCGGCTTGCATAACAAAGATACATGCGTGAGATCATCTGGTATTCCACTAATGTTTTCCAGTGACTTTCAGTAAAATAATTGAAATGATCACATATCAACCGCTACCTTCTACGCTATGCTAGGGCCACTCACGCTGACCCGTTCCCAGCACAGTGTTTCGTACACATTTCACGTAAACGAAAATCTCATTGGTTTTACATGTGTGTGAATAAAGTACGACGCCCTTGTACAAAACTTGATGTTTAATATTTCTTTATTATTTTAGCCATTTCTGAACCAATTTTTCTCAAACAAACGTCACCTTTGTTTGAAATTAATAATTTTACATCAGTACATGTAGTAATTTTCATTCCAGCTGCCAAAGTAGTTAAATCTCCAAAGTGCCCTCTTTCCCACTACTGAACACTACCTTTAAATGCTTTCTATAGAACTAAAGATGTTTTTCATTTGAAAGAAGTGAGAAGAGACGCTAAGGAATAAAACTGTTGAAACACTTAAAATTTTCCCCCTATAGAAGCTGACTAAGATCACTCAGTGGACAATATTTACCTTTCCTTGTTATCTAAGTGAGATATGAGCTCCCCTCAAGCTGTAATGCTGTCCATCTTCATTCACATATATTTTCCTTTTTTTTCTAGTAGATCTCCTTTAATAATTTCAAATGATGTTGTTTTCCTTTTGAAAGCAGTGAGAAGAGAGGCTGTGTAATATAGATTCATTGATTTGCTGATGACATTTCCCGCTGTAGAATCTGACTAAGTCTCTCATAGAATCACTTGATATCGTCGAGGAAGAAAGATGCCCTTCAACAAGAGCTACTTATTGGGAGAAGGCAGCGAAGTGGTGGCATTGTTTGTAAAATAATGCTGGCTGTATTTTCCATTTTCTCTGCATCTCTATAACATTGCTGTGTGTATGGACATGGATGCATGATAGCTTCCACACAAACGTGTGGGAGGGGAAAAAACTTTTATTCTATTTGTCAACAAATGCCTCTTGTCTGAAGATGTGGGAAAATTCGGGCAATTCACAGTGAACTTTGAGCCAGAAAAAAGAACCTGGAGGGTTTTTGCACAACACTATCGCTTCTATTTCATGTATACATGTATGACCATGAAGACCTATTTTTCCGAAAGGGCATCCTTGTCTGAGTCGGACGACATCATCCATGGTGATAAATAAGATCTAGAGGAGTCTTGTCTGTTGGTGTCCACACCTAAGTGGCCTTCTTCACCTTACCTCATCAGCCATTATCTAATTACATGATTTCCATGTTGGTATGCATGGAGATGGTGAAGTGTATCAGATTCTTATCTCAGTCTTCAATCCCTATGCGTTAGATTGCTTTTTATCTTGATACTCTATCACATGGCTGCATATTGTCTGAACACTGATCATCAAAAGGGCATTAACTTATTCCTTCAGCACGGAGTAAGCACCTTTTGGCTCTCAACAGATGATATTCTCTATATTCTCCTGAATGATATAGGATCACAGTTCTGCCAAGTTTGAGATTTTGGTTGTGGATTTCTTAGATCAGAATGAAGGAATTTGATACAAAAGTGCTTGCTAATTTGATATTATCTGCGTATGATTCTTGATTCCTATCAATGGTGGGACTACCTTTGAAGTCATTTACAGCTTTATCTATGAATGGATCTAAATTCTTGTATTTTGCTTTATTGTGGAAACTGGAGCCATTTCTAGTGTTCCATTATTCTTGCTGATATTTGTTCTCCAATTTAAAAGACTGACTTTACTTCAGTGGAGATTCCCCCCTCTTATTTTGGAAGAATGAGAGCAATTCCCTCTTTGTATTTTATTTCTCTGCCATAGAGTCCAGTATTTCTGGGTGTAAAGCCAGCACAACGACTTTCATTTGTAGTATTTATTCATTTATTTATTCATTTTGTCTTCTTTATTTTATACGGCAGGGTTGGTCTGTTCAGTTATGCAAAACTGCTTTCCAAAGATGCCCTGCAGTTTAACAAATCATTCTACATGAAAATACAAAATACATCAATTAGGTAACATGGTAAATTACAAAAAAAAAAAGAAAAGAAAGAAAACAAAAATGGAGAGTGAATTAATAGTATTATAAAGTGTACATATTTGAATAGTACTGTTATCATTCCATTGAGTCAAGGTTTAAAGCTTTGCATAGTTTTTTTTTTAACTTATAAAGTAAATCAGTTTTGTAGTCATACAATGTTTTGGTCAAAGCATGATACTGTACCTGAAAAATGTTATGATTTATAACGTAAACAGTATATATATTAGTTGAATACTGAGATTCAAAGGTTCTTGAATCCAATAAAAAAATAGAATCAAAATGAGGCATGTCTTCTTTTGCTGTATTTAACTTTTAATTCTGTATTAATAAAAAAAAAAACGTTTGGATATTTTCAATCAGTCATCATATATGTAGGTCTACTGCTGGGCTAAACATGCACAGATGTAATGAGGTAATTGATGGCATGGATGTACTTTGAAATACAATCATTTGTATATTTGATCTCTTATTGAAAGTCTGTATGTAATATGATGTGGACAAGTCAATGAATATGGAATTAAACAGAAAGGTGCGGTTTTACAGTCTTCATTAAATTTCTGAAGTCTGCTTAATAGCAGGGGTGTACAAAGGGGTTGTGGGGTTCAAGTGAACCCCCCCCCCAAAAAAAAAAAAAATAAATAAATAAAATAAATCTAACTTTGTTATATCTTTTTTTTGGTGACATGTAGGGCACCCCCTCAAAAGAAAATGTTAGGATATTCTTCCAGACAATTTAGGACTGGAAAAGTTACTCCAGGTGCCTGGGGGATCCTCCCCCCTCCTCTAAAAACTCAAACAAGCTTGTAGGGGGATCCATAGCCATACAACTGAATTTCTTTTGACCATTTAGATCTTGTGATCTGGTAGGAGATGCATGTGCCTGTGAGAAGAACATTATGGATTTGTTATCATTGATTTATCTCCATTGAAAAGCTGTCTTGATTAGCTAATTGAGATACATGTGTAAATTCTTTGTGAACTACATTGTGTAGCTATCCTATTCTTTGTTGGCATGTGACCCAAATCATGACAATTTGTTGGTTTTATTTTATTTTTATTTTTGGGCATTTCCCACATCTTGGAACAAGTTTCCACTTGTTCATTTCTGAATGATAATGTTGTCCTTGGTAGATAAAGCACTTTTTTTAATGTGCTCTTCCAAATGTGTGAATTCACACACACAAAAAGGTCTGTTTGCTTGATTTTAAAACTCATTTACTTCTCTTTTTTTTTTCTCAGAGTGAAAATGACCACTCTTGCATGTATTTGAGGCCTTGCAATGAACAATTCAATTGTTTTAATGATTTTTTTAATGCAGATATATATATTCTTTTCTTTCAGAGGTCCAAATTTGGTCAGCCATGTATATGAATTCACCAAAAAAGGGTGATTTTAGATATCATTAGGGGGAAAAAACAACTTGTTTTTGTAAAATTATACTTTTTTTTCAAAATAGGAAAGTCTTTTTCATGTGCAGGAATAATGGTTAAAAAAAAAGATAGCTGGTAATATGATATTATTTTATTGACCTTGGGGATGTAATAGACAACATTAAGAATATATGCCAAAGTAAAATGTAATTAAATTTGAGTCTGATTGGAAAAAAAAGTGTATCTCTCTAACACTTCCCTGGTCTTACATATCTTTTTTTGTGTAATACTTCTGTTGTAAAGGGAATCCCTCCCAGGCTTCATGTTTGTTGTAGCTCAGGGGAGCATTTCATCAAGCGTTTTGTCGGTGATCTTTACCGACAACTGTTATAAGCTACTGAAATCCTTGTATTTGATTGGCTGAGAACAAATTTGTCAGTAAAAATCACTGACAAAACGCTTGATGAAACGCTCCCCAGGTGAAACCACAGGCTAGTGAAGCTAAAAATCAGTCATCCATACTTAATATGAGAAAGGAAACTATAAGTAAAAAATAGCAGTATGCCGTGATAAGAAACCTGGGTAGCGTTTCATCAAGCGTTTTGTCAGTGATTTTTACCGACAACTGTTATAAGCTACTGAAATCCTTGCATCTGATTGGCTGAGAGCAAATTTGTCAGTAAAAAATCACTGACAAAACAATCCCCTGATGACAATCTGTCTCATCACCATTTAGAGTAACTATGACTGCTACATGTATATGCATGATTCAAATTGTGTAGGAAAGGATGAAATTAATAGCTTACAGTTTTGTGGAATTGTACATTTTCATTGTCATTATTCTGACAGCTGCTGTGTTATTTGAAATGGATGTTAGCTAGCTTATGTGATGGTTCAATGGATGTGACGTGACGATGATATAAATACCAAATGATTTAGAGGCTTTTCTTTGTTCAACACTGTAATTTGAAAAAAAATAAAAAATTGTGCGAATAATTTTTCTTCTGTCAGTAATTGATATGGATCAGATGTTGTCAATGGACTGCTTATTTTTAATTACTTTTCTAATGCTTGCACTGGAAATACATGGAAAGTATATACATGTACATGGAGAATACATGTGTGGAAAACATTTTTTTTTGTGATAAGGGATGTTGAGCTTAAATGTAATGTTTAGTTTTGGTAGGCCCTCAAACACTTTTCATCAGATTTATTGGATTTTTGTTGATAAATGGCAAGATACAATACTAAGATGTTGTGAAGATTTCACGTCCTAAAGTGACATTTTAAACAAATGAGATGCAAACAATAATTTAGGTGCTGGGTCAGGGATATAAACTCCCAGCAACTTCAGCGTGCCCTAGTATATGCCATACACATGTTCAAAACCTACACACAGTGACACACTTGTTTTCTCTGTGCGAAGCATCAAGATTGTTGTGTGGGGAGCCGTCAGGGTGGAAAGGTCCTAGCGTTGGGCAGTATATATTGCCATACCTGCCAGCTCTTACGATTTGGGCGTAATTATTACGATTTTTTATTGTATATTACTCCTTACGATTTTGTGTCACAAAATTACGATTTTCTGAATAATGTATGGTTGTGCGAACTTATACTACGTAGATACCCTACAACTACCTTATCTTGTCGATGTGCACTGTTTGTGCTTACATGTACAATGTATACGAAGAATGGGTGTGAGAACAAACAGTGTACATTGACAAGATAACGTACTGTGCAGTGAGTCCATGTTATGCATGATGGCAGTGCACGATTGTGCTATCGCGAGATAGGGAAATCACAGCCCCAAATAACCGTCATTTGTCCTCTGAGAACTGATTCTAAATTTCACAAATGAGTCCAAATGGAATATCATCGCTATTTTTCATGATTCAGGTAAGAGAGAATGTCAAACCTGTTCGTTAAATTGTTGAAATATTCTCTTGAAAAATCCCTGCTGGAATTCACTTTCCAGCAGGAATGGGAGACGTTCTTCCCCAGCACCAGCGGCCTAGATTATTGGTTGTGTGGTGGGTACACGTTATCGTGAATCGTTCATGACCAGGCTTTTGTGCCGGTGGTTTGTTTTCGACTCTTTAACTTTATCTTGGGGTGTTTGAATTTAGCTGTGGTTGACTACATACATGTACATGTACGATCAGGGAATTCCTGGAATGTTATAGAATTAAGATAAAGTAATTTTCCTTTTAAAAAAAATCTGGTTCCTGGGTTTTTTTTTAGTTTAGATCTTACTCAGAAGAGAAGGTGAGGTAAAAATCAGTTGGCTAAACTATTAAGTTAATCATTTCAATATTTCTTTATAATGTACTGTAGATTAATGGTTTTTGCCCTCTAAAGAACAAGAAAACGTACCAGCTTCAGGGGGCTTTGTTCCCTGAACCCTCAAAAGGGGATCAAATAAGTGTCAAAAATTGCTTTTAAAGTAAAGGAAATAGGGTCTTCATTCAGACCTGCAAAATATTCCCTACCATTCTAGCTTTTTCATATCTAACAAAAAAAAATGAACAATTATTTTTGTAATATTAGGGTTCAAAAACATGGTAAATACTTTCAAAATAAGGCTGAGATTGCATCTGGGAGCATCTAGAACTCCAGAGCTTCCAGGGCCCTAAGGGACTTCGCGCTCACATTATGTCCCCCCCCCCCCCCCCCCCTCCACCACACAAATAAATATTACTCTTTTTGGTCCTCAAAAGTTGGCAGGTATGTATTGCCATGATCTAGCGTTCCTTACATAATATATTTACATAAAATTCACTGGATATCATTGATGGAATACCAAATGATATCGTACAGACATCTTTTGATACATGGAAAACATCATGAGACTATATTTAACACGTTTCTTTCCAATTTCCTTTTTGCTACTAATACTGTACACAAGATTTAACAAGATTTGAGTAAAAAATCATCCAGAATCATTTGTATGGCTTGCGAACTTTAAATCCAATGACTTGGGGTAATAATAAGTAACATTGTAAAGCGCATTTAAATATTCATGCAATGTGCTAGATGAATGTAACATATTATTATTATTATTATTGTTATCCACTATATTACCAATAAATTGAAAATATAACTTTGGCATAGGTAGTACATGTATGTACAATTGTACATAGTCAGTGGTATTTTTTGACTTTGTGTTAACAAAATTTTCAAACCACTTTTTGGATAAAGCTTGACAACTAACTTGCAGCAGACCAGTCCTAAGTACGGTAATACAGGCCATTTCGTATGTTGTACATGTGCATGCTGTATGCAGTACTTTAGCATGGTGGTTTTTAAGAAACCTGAGCCAACTATAAGTAGGTCATTCAGACACTCATCTTGTACCTTGCTGATTATTAAAAACACTTTTTGATTATACCAGCAACTTTCAGATCTATCTGAGAGCTGTTTAATTTTAATCTTTTTTTCTGGGGATGTTAACTTTCTCTGTCACGTGCAAAACCTTTCAAGAGTTTATTATTTGGGACAGCCAACTTTTTTTTTATCAGTGTATAATTTTTGCTTTTGAAAGAAAGAGTAATTGAACACCATGAATTTTATGAAAGCCATTACAAGTAAACATTTGGGCTTTGATTTTATAGCTGGTACTGTTGATTGACTGACTTCCATATGTCTGTCATACATTTTCTCCCCAAAATTAGGCAAATTGAATTGCAAGGAAAAACCCAATAGGGCCCTCAACTGCTCACCACATTCAAGTCTGGGTGGAAATGGTTAAGTGGTAGATTAAACCACAGAATCAATATTGGTAATTATTTCATGATTGTCAGTCAAGAAGTATGTCGAAGATGGGGGGGGGGGGGGACAAAAAGCTGTATCTGTAATGAAATTATCAAAATTATGCCCTCAGACAAATCTGAAATTATGGATGTAGGTAGGATGTTATCTTGGAGGAGTTGTGCAATATTATTAATTTTGCAAAATATGAAAAATATGAAAAATTATTCATTTAAAGGGGCAGTGAACCATTTGATTGGCCCCCAGAGCTCCCAGTGAGAGGCTGCTGTTTCAGGACATTGAATGAATTTTGTGAGAGTATTGTTCACGTTTTGCAACATGTGTACCAACAAAAATAAATAAATAAGATTGCCATGTACCAGTAATTTTCATGCTTCAAACGAGGAAAATTTAGGGATTGGATTATCGTGCGATTGCTCGTTCATCAAAGTGTGTTGAGTCAGCCTGAAGCCTTGGTATTGCCATATCTTGGTTCTGTAACAGGAAATTTACAATTCGTTGTAAAAATCTAATAAATCATTTATTCATGATATTACATTGTGGTTTTACTGTTAAAAGACTCCAGATTTAGTTATTTTTTTACAATTAGTGGCAGTGTTCATGCTGGTCCCTGGATTCAGATATTTCCTATTATGATGATGATAATAATAATAAAGCGTTCTTGTATAACGCATATCACATTTAACGTCTCTATGCACTTTCAAAGGGTTGGGATATTATTACCC
Organism: Heliocidaris erythrogramma; assembly: GCA_025617745.1. Classification (NCBI taxonomy): domain Eukaryota; kingdom Metazoa; phylum Echinodermata; class Echinoidea; order Camarodonta; family Echinometridae; genus Heliocidaris; species Heliocidaris erythrogramma. The sequence continues at coordinate 52,650,781 of CM046856.1, read as the reverse complement.
TGGCTTTAGCTCTGGCAATTGTAATCAGCGCACAGTGCATTTCAAGGAATAAATCCTGCCAGGTACTCATTTAACACCTGGTTGGAGAGAGACAACTGTAGATAAAATGCTGTGTCTAAGGGCGTACGCACCGGGCAGAGATTTGAACCCTCAATCTTTTGATTGAGAGTCAAGCGAATGAACCACTGTACCACGATGCTCCCAAATACAGAACTTAAAGTCTGTGATATTCATGTAGGATGTTCAGCAAGACGTTCTTTGGTTGAATTCAAGTTTCGAATTGCAAAGGTGTGAAAAGATACATAGCGTTGCTTGTGTGCACTTGCCTCTTTGTTTATCATGATCTACAAGATCTATTCTGAAAGCACTGCTCTTAGTGTCTCATCATGTTACATGTGCTCAATTTATCAAGGCTATCAAGTGGATAAGAAAAAAAAATGGTGGCAGACATTGGAAATATGCTCCTTTTTGAGAATGATCTGGAGCATTACCTTGCTTGGAATAAGTCTCAAAACCATTCAGCTTTCTCTCTTCTTGTGTGTAGTCTTCCTTGATATTCAAGGGCATCACTCCCATTTTGAGCTAATTTTAGATAGCTTCTGAAATATTTTCGGCATAATTTCTGTATGCAGTATAGTGTTAGAAGTTGCTTAAGAAGCCCTTGTGTTTGCTGCCTTGTTGTCGAGAGAGGAGATGCTATGTTCTGGTATTTCTCTTGGCTGTTGAAGAACTTCAACTTGACACTTAGTCAAATTCAGGTCAGAAAGGCATTAAGTCATAGTTTTATATAGAGTTAGTGCCATATTGGAACTTCACAGACAATACATATTCGCGGGTTCTTAAATTCGCGTTACACACACGCAGTCCATTCAAATGCATACAACATGCGCAACTGCACACACACGCTCAAAAATGAATTGGACACACACACATATAAATGTGCTGAAGCGTGCAATTCAACCCGCATAGGAAATCAGGCTAATATTTTCGCGAGTTCTAGAATTCGCGCCCGCAGAAATTAGCGCGAAATCCGCAAAAATTAATGTACCGCAAATATTTCTGCATTTACAGTATGTAACCTGATATAAGCAGATGTATTTGAGAGAACTTTATACAAAGCTGGACACATGTGAATATTTTTAATCGGACTTGTTCCTCTTCGGTTGGATACTGTCATCAGTAGATAGGAACGCATTATTTTTGAAGGATATGTCTTAGCCCAAGTTGGGTTCTAGATAAGTCATCAAGGTTCCTGGTTGGATTTCTAAGAAGGAAAGGATTGTCTGCAGTTTCTTTTAAATTGCTAGTGTTGGTTTCGTGGCCGTGAAACTTGCATTTCCTGAGTTATCTCAGACTTTGCCTTTAGTTCAATGGAAGATGTTCTTTCTTGTCTACGAGACTGAAGGAAACAAAAGAAACTTCTTTTGATGGAGTTTTCATCACAAAGTACAGTGGTTTACATCCATCTCTATCAGGTTTCCATAGCAACTTTTTGTAATTGTATATTTTTGTCTTTGACAAGAGGAATCATAATGAAAATGTGAAGGAGACCTGCTATTTATAACAGGTTTCTATGGCAACTTAGTGTGTGTTTTTTTTGTTGTCAAAGTGATTGTGCACATACATGTACCTGGGAGAATGAAATGATTGTAGTTGACATGTATCCTAGCTGAGAACTTTTCCAGTGGACAGTAAAAATGTGCTCTACACTCATGGAAGCCATTCCATGGATGCATGTGTGAACGGAACATTGTGAGCCACATGGACATTGTGTACATGAAGAAGCATGGCCTTGGAATATTCAAAAGACTGTGTTGTCCTCGGAGTGATTTGCTCGAAACGAAACTGCAAGAGACTGGACCGACTGACTCTTAAGCGTCAAAGACTGTTAAGGTTCTCAAGAAAGCGGTCCCTGTCAGTATGCGTGCATTGCCTAACAACGAGATGCAGGCTTGTCTTTGTTTTCCATAAATATTTATGGAAGAGCTTCTGGCCCCCATGGCGAGCAGGTACAAATTGATTCAAATTTGAAGAAATGCAGAAGTGGATAGAAATAAAACTTGAAAAATAGTGGTAATTCTAGCTTTACTTTGTCCTGGCGTATTGACTTTATGATGAAGGTTTTGTTTCTTAGTTTAGTTTGTTTGTTTTTAGGTGTGTTTATTGTTGCTTGAAATGTCAAAGTTGATTATCTTGTAGGAATCATCAAGTTATAAGCCTTGAGTGGATATCCTGTTTTTCCTAATCCTATCCCATTCTAAAAGAGTGCCCTCCAAATGGGGCAGTAAAGAATACTGTAATTTTTGCAAATTGTGTAAATATTGTAATGTACACTAGCCAATCATTGATATAAAACTACAAATATATTTTATTTACATTTTGGTTTGCTACTGATGTTATATCTAGGTTTTTTACGCTTATTACTGTATTTTTCTCTTTTGTCCAGCTCTGGTCAAGGATAAGGCCTTTAATGGATCCTCATCAGATTCTCTGCCTCAAGATGTAGGACGTTCACCAAGAGAGGGCTCTGCTTCCATCCAAGAAACACTTCCAAAGTAAGACCATCTTTATATTTCAGTAAAAGAATAATTACATGAAATACAACCTCATGAATAGTATGTTTTGTCAGCATAAGGCAAAGAATTATTGTTTTTTTAATTCTTCAATTAAGGTTCAACCAGTTAAACATTGAATCTGAAAGCCCCTCATTAGTAACCACTTTTACACCCCAAATAGAAAGAAAGAAAGAAGAATATGAGAAGAAGTAGAAGGAGAAGAAGGGGAAGAAGGAGGAGGAGGAGAAGAAAGAGAAAGAGAAAGAGAAAGACGGGGTGATGTCTTCCTAGACTTCTGAAGATACAAGTTTGTAGTTTCATCCGTTATACTTGTAAGCTTGTCCCTGTTAGGCAATCCCCTGCACCTGAAGTCTAATTATTAATACATGATGATCATAAAGGCAAAATGCACATGTTAACATAAATATGCTGAATATTTTACATTGATATAATTGCTGAAGACCTCTTCATATTTTTAAAATCTTTCCCTTCATCTTTAACAAGAGAGGGAGAGGGAAAGAAAGAGAGATAGAGATAGAGATAGAGAGATAGAGATAGGGATAGATAGATAGAATAGAATAATGATCCGAGGAAGTTCATCAAATATTAAGTTAGAACTGAATAATCAAATTGATCTCTTCTAAACCGAACTTTGAGTGGGAAGCTGTATTACAAGTTACATGATATAATTGTCCGCCTATACTCCTTTTCTTTAATCATGTCGCATGTATCTAAATATGTCTGGATTTATACCAGGGCTCCGGGCAAGGGACTTAAATTGATCAAAGGAATTATCTTTTGATTCAAGAGTATTATGATGGATTGTTATTGCTTTCCGGATTGCATTAGCCGGAAACACCATAATTCAATGTTTCAAGATTATTGAATGTTACGTGTGCTCTTTTTGAAAAGGAAGGTTGGATAGCTGTATTATTGATCTCATGTTATTTTGTAGTGTGACAGATCCAGAGTTTATTTCTGCTTGAAATATCTTCTGAAAAGATTTCTTTTCTTTATTTCATTGTTTGATAGCTGTATAGGTGTTTAAACAGGTACCCTGTAAGATGCAAATATCATTGTAGTTTTGGTCAGCAATGTGTGTGCCTGTAAAATGGCAACTACCTGGAATGCTCCCCAGGAAGTGGAGATTGTGCACATGTTGTGAGCAGATAAGCCTTTATCTGATGACCTAATAGTGCCGGGAGAAATAGTGCTTGTATTTAGTGCTACATACATATTAATCCAAAATATTTCTTATTGTTATACATGTACATGTGTAGATGATTTTGCATGTAGGTTGTATATTATTCTACATGTTTGAGAAAATTTCCCTGTGATTTCCTGGCAATGCGCTCTTTTATTATGCAGTTCAAATGAAACAGTCAAGTCCGTTTTACAGGTATACTTATTTAGCACTTATGTTTCCGGAAATGGGCTATAAAATCAATTTTATGTTGCTGCCCTGTGCTATTCATTCCCAATGCTCCTTGTCTCTCCTTATGAATATTCATGATGATCTTCAGAGATAAGCCGCTACATCGCCGTATGACGAACAGCGATCTGATTGCATTAGCTACTCAACATCGTCAGCAGCACACCACCCATAGGCGGCGCCAGAACCTTTATCAAATGGGGACGAGCAACGTTTCGGATTCTTCTGATACCGACACAAGCGGACAATCCTTCTCAAGGTTTGTGTTTATCTGTCTTGCTTTATCTATTTTTGTTTATCTCCCTCGTATTTTTCCCTTTCCACCTTTTTTAAAGTTATTGAACTTTTAATTCTCTCTTTCTTTTATTTCTTTTGAAAGCTCATTTTCTTTCATCTTACTTTCTCTTTATAATTTTTCTTTTTCACCTTTTTTCACCTTATCAAATATTTATTGTACCAATATTCTTCGCTTTCTCTTCCCTTTTTTTTTTTTTGGGGGGGGGTAAAGTTCTCATATATTCTCCTGTCTTAAGTTGATTATCTTTTAATATTGCTGTATTTGTGTTGAGCTTTTGACAAACTGGTTGGATGGAAGGTTATTTGTGCTACATGTACCAGTGATCTTCATTTTTGGATATATACAAATCATATTAAATTCTGGCAAAGAAAATGTTACGATCTTCATTAGCTTTAAAACAATTAAAAAATATAGGTTATTGTAAAAGATGAAGTGAGGTGAGGAATGATGATATTTGTATATGCATTTTATTTATGAATGGATGAATGGACAACTGAAAGGATGGATGAATTGATGGATGGATGGACACATAGATGGATTGATAAAGTGGTGAATGGATAGATGAATAGATATATATAAATGGATGAGCTGATTGATGGATGGATGGATGGATGGATGGATGTATATATGTATAGATGGATGGGCAGAAAAGTCATCGGATAAATGGATGGATGGTTGGAAAAATGGATTGACTCATAGATGAATGGGTAGATGGAGGGATGGATGGATGGATGAATTGATTGGTTTGCAGGTTTATTGATTCCTTAATTGATCTTTATTGATCTTTATTGCTCACTGTGAATAGTGAATTGCTTGAAAAAAAACAACTATTGTTTTGTCAAATAACATTAAGAAAATGTAATATATTTTGTTTGGAGATTTTATCATTTATAAATTTAGATTATTTCTCTTGGGGGAAATGCTCTTCATAGGGTTATGGGTATGCATACAATGTTGAAATTGTGGGTGTAACATATACTTTCATAAATTACATGCCCCATATGATATTGATGGCCACATTTATTTCTTATATTTAACAATTTTATTTTTTTTTACTGCATGTGTACATCAGTTTGATATGATTGATATAGTCCATGAAGTAATACAGTCATTGTAGTGTAATTAAAGCTCAAGTTCAAGGCAAAAACAGGGTTAGCCTTAGATCAAGGAAGTGTGATCCATTTATTTGTCAAGATAACAATTTGATATCTGTAATCTCTTGTTTCAATTTTGATGATGTCATGAATAATTTCCCTCTGCCCAGTTACCCCAACAATATTTTGAACTCTCCTATTTGGTTTTTAAATAGTGATATCACAAAGAGATTGAGTATAGATTGTTGTTCATTTGGTTGTTTGTTTGATTGTTTGTTTGTAGTTTGTTTGTTTGTTGTTGGTTTTTTGTGGGGGGGGGGGGAGTTCAGGATACATTGTCGTAGTAGTAAAAAATACCAAGCAATATTTAGACATATTTTGTTCGAAGAAAAAATATAGACCTTACTCGAACACAGAAATCTTCTCTGCTTTTAGATTTTTAACAAAATCACTAAGATTTTCAGGAAATCTACCCTCAGACCATTTCAGCTTCTCGTTGCATTGCCTATAAGAGGTTATTATATGGATCACACATTTCAATTGACAATGTGATCTAGGCTATTGAAATTTCTCTAGAGTGGGTTTCTTATAATTCTTTCTGATCCCATTTTTTTACATTGTGACTGTAAGTTGTAATACATCTCCGTCTCACTTGAAAGGTTTCTCGTAGCGATTCTTCAATAACACTACCGTTTTTCTGCCCAGGGCGTGGCTTTCATTATCTAATTGGAAAAGTATTTTTGATGACCCTCTTTCCCAAAATCCCCTGAGTAATGCTTTGAGATTTACATGTGATAGGAAATAGTGTTGTGTATAAACTCTGTTTTCTTTCACATATAAATGTGATCAATAAGTTACCGGTAGTTGATATTTTGGTGCCTTAATGATACTTTTTCTGAATAATGGTGTCGCCCTTATGTACTTTGCACAGAATAAATTTGAGGATCTATGGGAGAATGTTTAGAAAATAAATGTTTAACCAATTTGTTAACATTCCAATATTATGAAAAAATGTCCTGTTGGTTTAATTGTATATAGTCTTTCTAAACTGATGTACAATGCAGAATTGAAAGTTTTGAAGAAAAAGATGCATGGTTAATAACGGTATATAAAAGCTTTAGTTAACCCATTGATTTTCTACAACATGGGAGCGTTTCACCAAGCGTTTTGTCAGTTATTTTTACCGGCAACTGTTATACATGTAACCTACTGAAATCCTTGCATCTGATCGGCTGAGAGCAAATTTGTCAGTTAAAATCATTGACAAAAAACATGTGATGAAACGCTCCCCTGGTGTCATTCAAGTACGCGAGATAGCTCATTCAGCTAGCTTGAGCGATGTTTGACAATCAAAACCGATCTCGTTCTTGAATTTTCAGTGTCATGATCTTGGTCTTGACCCCCGAGACCTAATAAAAATGACCACAATCATTAGTTGTCCTTCTGGTCTGGGTCTTCATCCCCTGGTCTCAACTACAATGCTGGTATCTCCCTCAAATACATGATCTCTCTCCTCAGCCTTCAAACGATTTACTCTCCTACCATCCTCTTTTACATCATCCTTGGTCTAACTCCTTGACAAGGACGCATAGCTTTATTTACTGTCAACCTATTAATCCATCTGTCCGCTCTTATGAATAGACTTGTCAGGGATAATTGCCTATCCCATTTCTCTTTTATACTCTTCCTACACAACACCAACTCTAGTGCTTTAATTGTGCCATATTGTCAAGGGTGGCAAAGTCACCAATTGTTTTCAAGCCTTAACTCTTTGTTTGCCACATAAACACTCTTCTATTGGATTTGCCTGTAGAGTCTGTGCCGAATTGCACAATAATAATAATAATAATAATAGCTACATTTGTATTGCACACGCATCATCCCAGAGGATGCTCAAGGTGCCAGCAAAGGAGTATTATTACCCTGGCTTTAGCCCAGCTGCCCTAAGGTGCTGAAAGCATTCAAGGAATAAATTCCTACCAGGTACCCATTTACTACACCTGGGTGGAGAGTGGCATATGTAGATTAATGTCTTGCCAAAGGACATTAGTGCCGCCGCGGGACTCGAACCACAAACCATGAGATCCACAGTCCGGTAACGTATCCACTAGACCACGACACCTCTACTGGCACACAATGGCACAGTAAGTGTTAATCAGCTTTATTTGTTACAGGAGTTCTCCAGGGGGAGAATAGGGAGTTTTCGAATGTGTCAATGTGAACACCGTCCTAGATCCTCCCAGCTACAATGGACTGCGTGTTAACTTGTGCTAATTGCATACAAAGTAGGTGAGGTTCACGTTTTAGAGAAGACGGCAATACCATTGTTGGACGTGTTCTCGATCTAACAAGTGGACGAGGGAGAAGCCAGTGGACGGGTGAGATGTGCATGCACAAAGCGCGGTATGCAGTTAACACAAAGCAGTCCATTGTAGCTGGGAGGATCTAGGACGGCGTTCACGTTGACACATTCGAAAACTCCCTAATGGCTGCACATGTAGGCCCCAAAGTGTTGTAACAAAGAAGAATGTGCAGTAATGTTACTTGAAGTATAGTGGCTTACAATCTGATTACCCACTGTAGACAAAGCTAAGTATAGGAAATTCATGCATAGGATATGATCATACGATTCTGGAACTTCTGTTTGCTTCATAGATGAGTGTTTGGAGAATTCGTTTACTGATGTTTGCGTTGCAAGATAGGAAGTTTACCAAGTGAGTCTTGTTACATGTGGGTGGAGTCAGTTTATTCAGAGTGCTAGTATTGAATGGGTTTTTTTTCCTTTCATCTTTTTTTGCAATTTTGAACTAATGTCCACAAACTCCGCTGGTTAATTCAGAAGTAAATAGAACTCTTACTTATTCAGTGTACTGGTAAGAAAAAAAGAGAAAAGAATTGAAATCATGAGTATCCATGATCCAGTCTGAAAGTTTATAGTGCGACCTTTTTCCTGTAGATCCATATAGTTTTGAAAGTCTGTATACATGTGTTGACATTTTTGTGAAAAGAAAGGAGTGGTTAAATAACCCATTATGCCTAAAAAAATAGGTTTTCATATACATGTATGGTGATGATTGTCTCTTCACCTTTACTGTGTCACTCATTTTGTAAGGATGCAAAATCACATTTGGTCTGTTTTGAGTCAGAAGGGTGTTAACTCATATACTTCTACATTCTCTGAATTTCTATCTCGCCTTTCCATTTCTTCTCTCAACTTTTCTCCACTTTCTTCTTCTTACGCAACAGTCCTTTTCAGGACTAACCACATGGTGAACCGTAAGCCTTCTCAACGTTATCAGTAACACCATGCAAACCTCTACCTTCACAGATCATACTTTAACATTTAGTTAAAACCCTTCTAGTTTGGAGCAGATGATTTCTTTTCAAAAATTAATTTACTGAGAAAAAAAAATTGTTTGAAATATTTACAAGGAGAGGTTTTTGGTTATTTTTGAGTTTTCTTACCCACTGTTCTTTAAAGAAACCAACCTTAGTTTAGTTGTAAGGGATAATTTTAATTGATCTAGATGCAAATTTGTGCCTCACTCTGATTAAGAATGTAGATTATATTATGCCATTGTGTCTACTTAGCCACTGTATCAGTCTTTAGATTTAAGTGATAAGAGGTGGGGATTGTTTAAAGCATGAAGGCTTCATTTCATATTCCAAACCTGTGATATGACGCATAGATCTTGCGGCTTAACACCAGCCCCTGGAAAACGAACAGATGTGAGATTACAAACGCTTTTGTTCCCACTGCTCATTTGTATGCAGTACTTTGCTGTACAGTCTGTGGTGCACAACCCTTTTTGCACATATATGGTTTCTGCTTGTTACACATAATCTCAAGCAAAGGGAAGGTGGAGGTACGAGTGTTCACTGGAGATTTATTGGGGAGACTTTTTTCCTGTAAAAATGAGATTTCTTAGAAGAGATTTGGTGTAATTTTTTTCAAATAGAGCTCTTTTGTATTTTATGTATTTACGTATATTTGTCACTGTTAGGCACAGTGAAGTTACTATGCGAACGGAGCTGACATGAATCCTTATGATTTGGCAGCTCGTGTCAGACCACAGATCTGTTTCTGTTTGGACGATCAGAATTAGATCAGAATTAACAGGTGACGTACCTGTCCTGACTTGCCTTGCCTATCTTCCTCTGTTTGGTAACGCTCTATAGAGGAAATCATTGGCAGCCATATCAAGCAGGCAAGGCTATAGGATTGTACACAGGAAGGACTCTAGCATTGTGTTATGTCTCCTTGTGATTACTTCATTAAGATGAAGTCATTTGCAAATTAGTCCGTGTGCTGTATGACTGTTTGGATAGATCGACCATAAGAACAGAAAGTTGATCTGACCTCAGCCACGATCTTTATCTTCTATGCTTTTGTTATCATTAGATAGGCGTTCACTCTGTCAAGTTGATATCACATGCATTTTTGACCCCAGTGGTAGCTTTTCTCGCTAGGATAATGCTGGCATTGAGTACCAGCACTAGTTTCTCATTCTTTATTTTGTCACATGAAGAGCTTAAGTCACATAGGTCTGATTAATGATTTTTGTTGGGGATAGGTAAAAGTGGAACCTGAGCCTCGTCATGATGGTTTACCATGTGATGATGGACTGAGTTGAATCATGCAAGCCACTGCAGGCTTTTGTGCTGTACCTTGTGCAAGCGTAACATCGTGCATCTGAGACACTGTTGTAGACTTCTTATATGGTCATAAAAGAAATCTTACAGTTTGGTAACCATGGAAACCGAATGTGAAAAGATATAGTGGATAAGTGCCTCAAAGCAGTGTCTCAAAGCGTGGGGTTCCAACTACCAAAGGATCTTTGTGAAAGAGGTTTATTTTTCATGTTTTTGATCACTGGATAGCCACGGAGACGTATTGCTGGTATACATGTGGATGTTACGGACACCAGTTTCTTCAGAAATCTCTTGTAATTTCATCTTACATCTCCTAGATGAGGAATATGTGAAGTCATTGCAACCACTGAATGTGTGAGCTAGCCATCCTGATTCACTCTAATTGCCTTGGGATCATTTCAGATTAACCCTGAAAAAGTTTGGAAAGCCATACAAAGTTCTTATTAGTTCTCATAATGTCTTATTGCATCTGCTTTGTTGGTGTTCTTGAATTGTTGGTGGAATCGTGAAAGTTTGTGAATGCAGAAAGGCTGTTTGTTTTGCCTTGTACACTGAAGTCAGTTGTAAGGAAAGCATAAATGGATCTCAGTTTAGGTGCACCCTTTCGGAGTCACTTGTGAGGTTTGTCACATTGTCACAGAGAAAATTATTAATGGATCTCTTGTTAGGTTGACTCTTTCGGGAGAAAGGTGCATTATTATGATGCAGAAGGGAAAATGTCAGAAGAACCTTTGAGAGATTTTGTGTTTGGATCAACAAGAATTCTACTTTATTGGATTAAAAGTTGCAAGCTTTGAAATGATATTCACGAGGGACGCCCTGAGGACCCAGAGAACTCTCATTATAAGGTTTCACTCAAGATCTTCATAGCTCGTATACCGGTAATTGTGGAACTTATTTTTTCTGGTGGTGTTGTAAGCAAGAATTGATTGAGATAATGATACCTGTTGAACGATTTCTAATGATTTTCACCCTAAGTAATTCTGTTTGAGTGTTTTTGTCTGCTTTTCACTCTGTGCGATCACAAGTCGTCATGCAGCACAGTATGTTTGGGGAATTCATTTAGCAGTGTTTACTTGGGAAAGCACAAGATTTGTTGAGAAAAATTCATGCGTCATTCGCATGTCTTTTGGAAGTGAATATACAAGGCTTGATCTTAATGGCTAGGATATGATCGTTGCTCAAGAATCCAATCTATGAGCGATACTGGATGAGCAAATTGAGCTCCCGCATCGCATCGCTGGAATTGTATATTGAGACCACAGACATTATAGTTGCTGATAAGATTGGAGTGAGATGGTATATTCAGGAATGATAATGTCTTAGGAATGCTTCCAATGGAATAAGGAGAATATGTTTTCATAAAACGAAACCAGGTATTATTTCTGGGTACAGTGAGGGTAGATCCCCATTTGAAATGGACATGTTTCATGGAAGGATATGCTTCCTGTCTGTTGTTGGTGTTTAGTATTCAATGACCATGCCTCTCACTTAATGTCAATGAAACCCAGTAAGCATTTCAAGACGAGCAACCATGAGAAGCGGTTGCCCAAATACCAGCCCCGGCGATGATGATGTCTTTGTTCCCTGTGCGACGGGCTACAACAATGCGGGAGCACGCACCTGGGTCTCGAGTTGTCAAGGGGATATCTTTGATTTTGATGCCCGTAAGCTGCAGATCTTAAAAAGGCTAAATGGAGGACCTAGGGAACCTGATAAAATACTTGGACCTGATGGGGTCAGAAAGTCAAGGTGAGAAAGGCCAATCAGGGGAGCGTTTCATCAAGCGTTTTGACGGTGTTTTCTTTCACGTATTAGTGTGATCAATAAATTACCGGTATTTGATATTTTGGTGCCTTAATAATACTCTTTCTGAATCATGGTATCGTCCTTACTTTGCATAGAATAAATGTGAGGATCTTTGGGAGAATGTTTAGAAAATAAATGTTAAATCACTTTGTTAACATTGCAATATTATGAATATAATTTTTTTTTGTCCTATTGGTTGAATTGTATAATCTTTCTAAAATGATGTACAATGCAGATTTGAAAGTTTTGAAGAAAAAGATGCATGGTTAATATAACGGTATATAAAAGCGTAGGTTAACCCATTGATTTTCTACAACAGGGGAGCGTTTCATCAAGCGTTTTGTCAGTGATTTTTACCGATAACTGTTATAAGCTACTGAAATTCTTGCATCTGATTGGCTGATAGCAAATTTGTCAGTAAATATCACTGACAAGACACTTGATGAAATGCTCCCCAGGTGCAGCTCCAAGACTTTCTTTAGAAAATTACATTCCATGGATAAAATTGTATTAACTCTAAATTACTGGTCATAATGAAGTAAAATGTCATGAGATAGATTCAATTCTTTTTATCACGTTTTGAATGGAAAGATCTATACACAGCTACCTACCCAATTGATTGTACGTAGTGCCCAATTTTCAAAAATGTATATTTCTGCTTTATTCTAATTGAAGTATTTGTATTTGTCTATCAGCTAGGTTATTAACACAAAACTGTACATGTACATACAACTGCAAAGTTATGAAGAGAGTAAAAGTAATTGCCCACAGAGAATCATTAGGGGAGAAATCAGAAATGAGTGGGTTTCCCAATGGATGTTTTGTTTCTAGAGTAATCTTTTTATATCCCTCTAGGCTTCTAATCTTATATGATAGAGGTATGAAAAGTGAGGCAAGTAAAATTCTCTTGAGATGATTGTTAGCCTGTCTGCTTTCTTTAGTTTTTGATGGTTGAAATCTGAAGCTGTTTTTAGCCATCCTGATTCTATAAAGTAATTGAATCTCAATGCTGCTGGAAATGTTGTCAGTTTGTCATCTTGGAATTCAATATAATGTATGTCTTTTCAAGCAATTTTTTTTTGTCCGTTAGTTCTTCTCTGTCTGTTGTTTTGGGTCTTGTAGAAATCAATATATTTTTCTCTTCTTTCATTTCCTGATTTTTCTTTTCTCCAATTGCTTTTTCATCTTTCTCGACTTATATGCCTTACAATGTATGTATACATTTACTTTTTGTTCTTTGAACTACTGTAAACGTGGAATATTTCGCGGTGTGGAAATTTTTTGCGCATTTCGTGTGGCATGAAATTTGCGCGAAAATAAAAACACACAAATATTTTCGTTTATGTATTCTTTTGCCCATTAGCCTAGCGCATCGGCGAAATTAAAAACATGTGAAATTCACTTACTCAGCCGAGTGCGAAAAATCAATAGCGTGAAAAATTTCCACTTTTATAGTACCTCTTTTGAAATTGTAATTAGGGCCTACTATCTTTGATTAAAAAAAAAAAAAATCTCCTCTGTCTAGGACTTGTCTTCTCCCTCTCTCTCTCTTGCTATCCCCTCCTCCTCTCCCCTCCCTCCTCTCCTCGCTCTCCCTCCTCGCTCCCTCCCTCCATGCCTTTCCTTTCTCCTTCCCTCCCTTTCTTTCTCCCTGCCCCTTCTTCTCTCCCTGCCCCTTCTTCTCTCCCTGCCCCTTCTTCTCTCCCTGCCCCTTCTTCTCTCCCTGCCCCTTCTTCCTGCCTCCCCCTCTCTCTGTGCCTCTCCCCTCTCTCTCCGCCTCTCCCCGCCTCTCCCCTGTTTCTCCACCTCTCCCCTGTTTCTCCGCCTCTCCCCTGTCTCTCCACCTCTCCCCTCTGTTTATTTCTTTTTCTCTTTCTGTCACACCCGTTCTCTGATATTCTACGTTTTAACACTCCTTTCATGCCCTTATCGTCATCTTCTTCATCATCATCATCATCATCATCAATCTATCTGTCTCTGTCTTAGTCTGCAAGCACAGACCCTAATTTGACACTTTATTAGAAAATCATTGTGTCTTGAGAGAAGCCCAACCCAGGTTCCTAGTCAGGTTGTGTCAGGCCGGAGAAGCCATAGTACAGGGCTTATGGTAGTCTTACAGCTCAGACACTCTGTTAGCATTTTGACTGACAAAGAATTTGTGCCTGCAAACTATCTCTGTCTCTCTCTTTCCACCCTTCTCCTTCCTTCATCAGGATCCTATCAAACTTTTCTGCATAGGTCATTTGATTCAGGACATTCTGAATGCCAAGATAAATGTGACAGCGAGTGTTTTGACTTGTTTCCCTTCGCTGCACTCCAAGTGCAGGAAATTAGCCTAGAAAACCCCTCACATTTGGCATTATAATGTTACATGTACGTTACCTGTAGTTTTAGAGGGGAAGTCCAAGTCTGATATCATAGTAGTACTGCTGGAAAAATTTTAAAAATTGAGAGAGTTTAAAGGAAAAAAAAAATCCCATAAAAGAAAGTCTTTTGATCGTTTTGGCAGCTCTATTTCATTTTGCCAGCAGATTCCAATTTGTTTTATCCGCAAAATTCTGAAAAATTCATGATTTTTTTTTTTTTTTTTTTTTGTGTGTTTTGATGAAAGTGCATGTAGATCACTTTTTTGTGATGCAGCAATCACAGAACATGTATATACATTTTTAAAATAATACATTATACATTTACAATGTCTTTCTGGGGCTCAGATATGAGAACATATTTTCTTTTGAGAATAATTGAAATTAATGAACCCTCATTTCCTGTACTGCATGTATAGGTTATATGTGAAATTTAAAGTTGCCATTTTTTGTTTGATAGATGAAGAATTACAAATTCTTAACTTTGTCATCCTTTATCAACTTTCACTGACCTTCAATATACACGTGTCTGCTTTTTAAAGGAAGTTGATAATGGAGTGGGCTTCCCCTTTCAGCGAGGATTTTGGAATGGTGTTTTTGTTTTTAGATAAATGCTAGACCACAAATACAATTGCATTTACAGTGAATGCACTTTTTATAGTCTGCACATGTAGTGCTAAATGACTTTCTCATTTTCTCATGTACCTAGATGTGTCCTTGGGCCCATATACATGTATGCCAGTATATAAAGCCTGACAAGTGACTATTGTAAAACCAGACAATTGGGGACCTGAAACTATTGTGATTTGTAAACGACAGCCATTTTAACAGCAAAAAACCGTCGTGGATGAGAGACAAATTTCAGTGTTGTGTCAGTTGTGAAATGAAGTAATTCATGGCTTGAAAACTCCTTGAACATATCTGAACCTCTGGTGAGATTCGTGAACATTTCATGCATTCAAAGGTTTCTTGTTGCACTTAGCGCACACTGTGCTTTAGTAAGTCGTTACTAACTATAAGCCCTTATAAGGTTCTTAATGAATTTACCAATCCCAACAGTATTAGCAAAGTGGACATTATTAATCGTTGGGAGATCGATAGATGGATTTCTTTCTTTCTTTCTTTGATTTATTGATTGATTGATTTGACTGATTTATAACTTGAGTGAGTGTGTACTTGCTTGCTTGCTTGCCTGCTTGCTTGATCACATAAATCAGTGACAGTGACAGTACATGGATCGGTAGATACATGTATGATGTATTGATCCATGACTAGTCAGTGTCTGGTTATAGTAGCTTATTGGCAAATGGAAGAAAATGTTGATGGGTAGAGTAAAGTACTGATGAAAAGCTGGATTAATGCAGATTACTTTCTTATTGCTGGATGGATGGTGTTTTGTTTTCCTCATTTAAGAAAATGTATGCATGGAAGTTTGAACCTTCATGCATGTTCTTAGAGTTGCTTTATTGTTAAAACTAAAATCTAGTGATGTGACCTTGATGTGTTCCCCTCCATCTAATGTTATAGTTTCTATTCATTTTAATTAATAAATGCAGGGCTAAACACTAACATGGGTCTGATGCCTACAGACCCCAAAATTTAACTTAGGACCCTAACACTTTTTCAAGTTTAACCCTTTCAAGACAATTGACCACATTTTTGTGGTTTGGCTCAATCACTTTTGATTCAGAGCTTTAAAAAATGTACCAGATGCATTATTAGAAAGAGCAAAAATATCTGCTCGCATTATGTCCATTTTTGTTGCATGACCATATTGCGTTTGATGCCAGGAATTTTTAAAAACGAGAATAAGCTTTAAAATCCTAAAATTGGCAACACATTGAGAGGTTCAAAATTATTGGGTTTTTTATCAAAATTGGTAATTTTTTCAACTTTTCGACAAAATCCCCAACCATGTATATTGTTTTCAGACATTACACCTTATTAGAACCATGTAGCACTAAAAGAATTTCTTTTAATTGTTGTCAATTTGAAGAACAAAATGTGATCAATTTAGCCCTGTCCTGAAAGGGTTAACAGGGTTCCAGTGCACAGAGAATTGAAAAATCTTACTCAGGACCAGGAGGAAAAAAAAAGAAGTTTGTATGGGACTTTGCTTCAATGGAGGATTAAACTTACTAGACAAACATTCCAGCTCAGTTGCCTTCGCATTAACAAGTCTATATAAATAATTTCCTGTATATATCTCTTTGTAGCATTGACGACCTGCTCATCGCTAGACATGACCCGGAGGAGATCCTCCTCAACCTTGGCTTTGGTCGGTCCCCAGATAAGGACGTCCTGGACCGCATTCCCTCAAGGTTTCTGCAGCAACAGTCTCAAGCTAAGGGTATCTCCACTGATCAGTTTCTATACCAGATGGATGAACTGGAGAGAGGATGTGGTGAGTCCATATTTTAATTTTCTTACAGCCTTGAGCAGCAGTGTAATAGTAGTAATAATGATAATAGCACTATGGTCATATTTTCCCAGAGTAGCCTCTCCAGTATTAATACTCCTCCTTCTGAGGGCCCTGCAATTATCATTTACCCAGTATTGTCAGGTAACAATTGAGTACAACTGGGTCGCGAGGGACGAATGTAGGTAAAACACCTTGTCCAAGGATGTACAGAAGCACTGAGTAAGGTTCAAACCTATGACTTCTCGTACGAGCGTAAAGAACCTTCACCATTATACCACAGTGCTCCCATGATAGTGACGACGAAGATTTGCTAATTTTATTGTGTACGTAAAATTAATTTTAAAAATATTTCTCTTTTCAAATGATATTTTGCTGAATATAAAATATTATGAATAACATTTTAAAAACAACACCCATGAAATTTGTCTGTTCGTGATAATGGGTTAGAACACAATGTTTTTAGGCTAAACAGCATTCTCTTATCATTATTGACGATGATGATGATGATGATGATGATGATGATGATGATTCACAGCATTTGTATGGTGCCGTATTTCTGTTAACACATACAAAGGCACAGTATCGGCACATATACATGTATTGCCATGATATGCTTTCCATGGTTTGGATTGAGATAGAAGCAAACTCGGTGAAAAGAATATTAAAAAGTCAAGATGTGAGGGCATACTTTCAAACAAACCCCAGCAATACCTAACTTTGTATCGAAGGATGACCTTGAGTAATTCATTTTTTTTAAAACCCACATTCGCTCCCTTTCAGGATTCAGTCTGGTTGGTGGGCTTAGAAGCCTGGGTTCTGCTCTGCGAAGATCCTCCAGGAAGTCTCTCTCTCCAACCAGCAGTAGAGGGCCTACGCCTCCCAATGATAAAAAGAAATCCGTCAAAGTTATTTTAGAACCTCAACAGACAGAACCTCAAAAGAATGAATCTCAAAAGAAAGAACCTGAAAAGAAAGAGCTGCCCAAAGTGCTTCCAGATGACATGAACCACAATGTGGAGACAGCAGTGGTGAGCAAAGAGGTCATTCCTGGTACAGGTCACAAGGTCAAAGGTCGTAGCAAACTCGTTGAGCAATCCTGCATTAGGGACGTTGTACTGACACCATTGGAAGAACTGTCTCCGGTTTGTCATGAAACATCACAAAGTGAATTTCAAAGGGCGGAGATCACAACAGGCTTACCTGTACTGTCCGCAACAGTGGAGAAACAGAACTTGCATGCCTGTAAAGGCCATAGGGATATGTTGCCCCAGAATTCAGCATTGGATATGCATAGCGAAAACACCAAACACAAGATGCAAAGTGGAAGTGCCAAACTAGATAAGAGAACGGAGAGAGAATTGGAGGTGGAGTCAAGCGATAAGTGTAGTCCAAAAAGAGAACTTGACCCCGAGAAAGGATCAGTTCTTCAGCCTAGGATCTTACAACTCAGCAGCGCACATTCCGGAGCAGTCAGTGGTAGAGGTCTCCAGTCCAGAGAAGACTCATTTGAGTTTGAAGAGGTAAGAACTGATGAGTTTTACTTTGTATATGTCCTTGATATAACTTGGTAGATTAACTTGTTACTCCTAAGAGAAGGGCTTTCAGTCGATTCTTTGAACTACATGTTGCCACTGTTGCTGCAGAAGCAATATATTCTGGTAGTGTATTCCAAGGTTTGACCACTCTATTTGAGTAGAAGTGTCCAACTAACTGTGTTGTGGAACAACTGTGGGGTAATTTTTGTGAATGACCTCTTTAATTCTTTGTTTGGGGGAGACTTATCTGCTAGAGTCTTATAATATCCATGATATGAGGAGAAACATCTTCTTCCTCCTCTTTTGCTAAATCGGTTTAATCAGTGATTTAAATTTAAACCCCCCCCCCAAAAAAAAAAAAAGAAAAAAAATTGAATAATCTAAAAACAATTTGGTAGGCCTTTTCATGTGTATTCTACATACATCTATGTAGTTTCAGTAAGTCATTCACCAATACTTTGGCTTTAATTACTTACATGAATTTAAAGATACAACACATGCCATTATGAGGGGAAAAAGCGACACTCTTATATCACAGAGGGGAAAATAATTTTCATTCTTGCAGGTACCATTAGAAAATCACCAGGACAGAATGGGAAACGTGGTTTGGTTTACACGTTGCAGAGAAAAGTGTTTGTGGGTTAATTTGTATAGATAGGGAATTTCTATTTCATGATAAAGGTCAAGGAGATTTTAGTTGTATTTGTCACATGCCTGCTAATATGGATCTATTTTTGTTTGATTTGATTTTTATCTATTTAAAGGCTAATTATGATTTTACACTCTAACTTGGAATTTAGATGAAAGATTTTGGTACATGTACTACTGTCAAACCAGAAAATTTTCGGGACATAAAACTTTCGCGAATTGTTAACGACAGACAATTTTGCAGCAAGAAACTTGCGCGAATTGCAATAATTTGATGTTGTTTCAATTGTGATTTGATTATTTTGCGGCATGAACTTTCGCAAATTTCAACCACTCGTGAAATTCGCGAAAGTTTCATGCACGCGAACATTGCTGGTTTTACATTATATAAATCCACGATCGTTCTTATTGTTAATAAGATGTGACACAGGTTTCGAGGCTGAGATTCTCAAAATTTACACATGAAGGCTCATGTGAGGGTGTAATTTGACATTTTCAGTCAATATGTCCTATTCAAGAGTTGAAATCCATGTTTGTAATTAATGCTCTTCTGAAAATGTGTCATGTTTCTTACTGCTTCGATCTTTTCCTTCAGATAGATGTCAGTACCTTCAAGCACTTTCAGATCACTGTGATAAATGTTACATTTTCACTGCATAGAAGTATCATAGCATAGCCTTCAAAACCCACCCACAATTGATGGACTGATTGCACAGATAACAAAAATAGCAATTCCAGATCAAAAACACAATCTAAATTTAAATGCACAAACATGCATGGATATGTGGAACCCCCCCATTCAGATGTAGAAATATATATATTTCATAAAAAACTCTTTCGCTAGGACCGTGAAAGTATAGTTAAAATTTTATTGTGTGAATGTCATATATAACGCAATGTCTTATAATGAGATATCGTATAGTGGAACAGAGAACCTGATAAAGAAACAGGATCTATATGTATTGTGTGAACATTGTATAGTATAAGAACTGTACACAACTATGCTGTTCACTCCCAAACAAGTTTATTTTTGTATTTTGTGTATACGCCCTGTTCGCCAAACAGTTATTGTATGTGTCTCTTTATACAGCGTTCCTTCTTGTGTGAAAAGGGCTTCTAAAAATGGGGTCATTGCAATTGCTTTTCCTCCCAAAACCTAGAATGTACTGGCAATTTATTTGATAAAAGAGTGTGATAATGGAGAGTTGAGATCCAAATGGTTATCGGGTGGGAATGAGAAGTTCAATTAATTATGCCGTCCGGTAATTTGCAGGAACTGTAACACAGGCAAATCAGATAAGACGTCACTCTACGATTTAATGACGTCAGATATGGATTAACATGGAAACCAGTTGATTTGCTCAATCGTTGTCTCGATTTGAGACGGAGTTTTAGGGATGATATTAACACGATTGCAAAGACTTTCGAGTAATCAACTCAAGGGCAATTTCAATAGGCCATTGTACATGTATAGTATCCCATAGAAATCCTGTTTGGATTATGTAATGCGTCATTTTAATGTTCGCTCATTTCAATACACGGTAGGTGATGGACAGAGCTAATGATATTGGCTTAGGTTGAAATGTCAAAAAGTCTTTGCAAACGCTTGACACGATAAACAAGATTGCAAAGAATAAACAAGAAGCCTTTGCAATCTTGTTTATCGTGTCAAGCGTTTGCTGAAAGAAACATGTTTATGAGTGATGTGAGTTCTTAATACAGCCGGCTCCCGGGAGAGAATTGCATACATGTAGTGATACAGGTGAATTCTCAGATGTGCACCAAGAAATCAATGGATAAAAAATTTTCTGCAATGAATCTGACCTTTTGAAATTTGGAATAATGAAAAAGATTCGTTCATTTTGAAATTATAGATCAGGCTAGTATTTCGGGTAGATTTTATATATAGGTATTGTAAATTTTGGGTTGTGTGGGAGTAAAAAAGCTACATATTTATCATTTCCAATGGTAAAAGTTCAACCCCTTTTTCCTTGTTTTTTTTCTTTGTGCCTTTAATGTTTTCATGTAAAGGCTATTTTTTAGTATTCCTTCCAAGTGTTAAATTTTTGTTTCATCTTATTCCTTACTGTATGGACTTGTATTATTCTTCAATGTAGAGCATTTCATTTCTGCATATTTGATATTCAAAGAACATCAAGATATTTTTCATAATAAGTGGGAGATATCATTGCTACATTAAAGATTTTATATAAGAAAGGACAACAATACAAACCCAATTTAGCATTAATCAATTTCAAAGCCTATGTATTAAATCTATCTCCAGATCTAAAATGATGCTACATTAAATAAAGGGGAAAAATAATACAGATCTCAAAAGAGCTCTCATGAACAAATTTTTTTTTTTTTACTCTGGCCAAATATTCAGCATTATCAAAACTGACTATAAATACATGCACAAATTTGATCATTTTTGTCTTTTCTTTCTTCCATCTTTTGCAGCTTTCTAGCGAGGAGAGACTTGAAGATGTTAATGGTGCTATTCAAGCTGGAGAAGCTGCTTTAGATAATCGAGGTAATAGATACCCAGCAAACCAATGAATGGATCAGCATCTATGCTAATGCAATATTGAAATGTAAAGGAAATGATTGATATATTTGTAGAAACGTGCAGGGCATTCCAGCCATCTGCTGTAATTTAGTAGAGGCGTCCTAAGTTCTCTTGTTTGCATAAATGGTTATCGACTTCCAACTAGGTTTTTAAATTCATCAGAAGTGATTTATTTGCAGAATAATACAGTACATCTCAACTATGTGCTGTCATTTTAGGTTTTAAAAACAGGAAGTGATTATGCATTCGCAGAATAATCTGCTGTCATGTACTGGATGCATCCGAAATGCTTTTGTTTTCATCAAAGTTCATAGACTTCCAACTGAAAGGTTTTATTTTATTTTTTTTTTTTTTTCAAATTAGAAAAAAGAAATTCATGTCTTTACAGAAACAATCTCTTGTCATTTAATGGATGCATCCTTAATCTTTCATATTTACATAAAATTCATAGACTTCAACTGAATGGTTGCAATTGTATTGGCATTTGACATTCTGTGTAAGTCTGCAAACTGATACATGTATGTACAGTACACTCTAATGGGGTGTTGCAAGAAAGTTGCGATTGATTGCAAGTTGCAACTGATCGGTACTGACCAATCAAAATCATTGTTGCAAGCGCATCTCCTTGAATGGGCAGACCCTGAACCATTCAGAATGGTTGTTCTAATTTGCTTTACAATTTGCAATTGATTGCAACTTTCTTGCAACACCCCATAAGATCTGTATTATTTCTCACTTTGAAACCTGATGCTAGGTTTAACCCTAATAGAGCCGGGTTATTTAGACCCATCTCACAGCCGGGGGGGGCTGATTCCGCCCCCCCCTAAGATCTCGGCCGTCCACCGCGCATTCGCAACGAAAATCGGCACACACGTCGCCGACCACGTAATCTACAAAACTGTATAGTCAATTTCTCCGAAAAATGTCACAACTAATTAATTATGCTAATTTATGCATAAAATTAATGGTTTGCTCTAATTAATTAAATAAAGCCCCAAAACTGCTATTTTTTTGTATAGAGACCCTTTGTCAGATTCTGATCAAATAAACCAAAAAAAAAATTCGGTAAAATCCTTTTTTTCTTATGTATTTTATTGTTTTTTTAATTTCTTATGTATTTCTTTGTTTTTCGACTTTTTGTTTTTTATCGTTTTTTTCGATGGAATTCGTCGGCGACACTATTTCAATCATAAACAACATAAAATTAATTGTTTTTAAACAGTAAAAGTAAAAATAATGAAATATTTATGAATTTTAGCTGGAAACACAATTTGCATTGGATTTGTACACGAAATCACGTTTTTGAGCAATTTTGGGTCTGACATGCACTTACGAAATGTTGCGTAAATCCGGAACCGCACGCGCGGACATCACAAATTTGGTCTCAAAAGTTGCGCAAGACTTGAAAGAAAAAAGTCGTGAAGCGGCGTGGTGACTGCTTTTCGCAATGCGAACATATTACGCGAAACGTCGAGGGGGGGGCGGAATCCGCCCCCCCCCGGGCCTATTAGGGTTAAGCTTAGTCTAATGAGTTTAACAAAATAAGTTAGAACAAGGTCTTATTTTCCCCTTTGTTTAATATGACTTTTGTCCTCGCGTCCGGTTTAACTGAATTACTGTAATATATTACAGGCCTAAATATCCACATGCCCAATATCCCCAATAAATATGTCTCCCCTTCTTCTGCTACAATGTATCTGTCTGCCTCTCCTGCTCCCTCCTTTTCTATCTGTTCTCACTTATTGTTGTCTAATCTACTTTACATACTGTGGCATAGCATGTACTGAACCACATAACAAACACTGGATTTCATATAAAAGTGTGAGATTGTAAAGTTACCTTGGGTAGTAATTGTAATACAGTGAAATATTGAAGAAACCTTCAATAATTTGTACCTCTTTCTTCTTTCCCAGGAAATTTGAGCCGTAGTGACAGCACTCAGTCAGACAGCAGTGGGTTTGCTGATGAGAACATCGGATGCAGTGAGATGGAATCGCCTAAAACACCTTCCGATGGCAACACTACCATTACATCAGATTCCAAGATCACTCAAACAAGTTTTGATGCCGACACTATGGAGCCCTTGGACTCCAGTAATTTCCAGAAAATCAACTCCAATTCCGTTGCTACCTCAGAGAAGATGGCAGCGCTGACAGTGAGTCTGGAATCATCACAAGGTCTTCCATCCGTGACGTCTCTAGATGATTCCCCATTTGACGATGCAATAGTGGTGACAGATATGCCAAACAGCGATTCTCCACGCATAAGACATTGCACCTACCCTGCAGCACAGGAGAAGAGAGTAGAAGAATCAGGGCCGAAAACTGTTGTCGAGATTTTGTCTTCCCTGCAAACAACCTCAAAAGAACTCAGTAAAGAAAGGGACCGAGAAGCAGCGTCTGGGTCGACCAGACGGAAGCATCCAAAACTGATGAAAATGAAAAGCGTGGATCCAGAAGGTTATGGTTTTAAATGTACTGCTGAAAGTAGGGGCGTCCAGACTCGATTGGAGGATACAGTGAATATGTTACATGAACGGAGCTGTGAGGTTTTGCATGAAGTTGACGAAGATGTTCTAAATCAACATTGTTTAAACAATGGAAATGTTGGTCAAAGAGCCAAAGACGATATTCCTGTGCAATCCGTGGAGCATTCCATTCCTGATAAACCATGTGAGCAACAGGTCATTGAAAAGTGTCTTGCTGCCGCTGAGAAAAGCTCTGAAGAAGTGTGTGAAGGATCTGATGCTGCACCCATTGAATCCAAAGTCATTCCAGTCTGCAGAAGCCAAGAGGCACATGAACGTCTTTCTCTAGCACCGTCTCATTCCACAGACTGCAGCTCAGTGAAGTTGGAACATTGTTCTGAAAGTGAACACCAAGGAAGGTGTGATAAAGAAATAAATCCTGCAATACCGGTTTCAAATGACTCTAACATTGTGCAGCTCAGTAGCCAAGTAGATAATCCATTCAAGTCCACCGAAAATATATCAGACAAATCTATATCAGAGAATCTATCTTCATGTACAAAAGAGAATATATATTGTAATCGACTTCATAAGTGTGATGGTGTAGATGATGAAGATGGTGAGAAGAAAGAAGGATTGAGGATAGAATGGACACTATCTGAAATCAACCAATGTGAAATCAGTAGTCAGACATCCAGCACAGTCACAGATGAAGTTGACACCTTTTATTTCAAGTGCCATTGGGATAAGAAACTGCCATTCAGTGCATACAGCTCAAGTGAATTTGAAGTGGAGGATAGTGAGAGTAAAAAGGAACTAGAGTTACATGAAAAGCTTGAAGACAATATCAGTGATAGGCAGAAAGATGAAGAGGAACCAATTCAGCCAGTTGAGTCCGAGCTGATTACAGCATCAACTACTGTTGATACATCGGCAAGTGTGGTCGCATTTAATGAAGTTTTATCTTCGGAAGACATTGCATGTCACAGTGTTACCTTGCCTGAGACCACACAGCCAATCACAACTCAGGATGCCACGTCGCATAATACCATGCTGCCACCGCAATACCCAGAGCCATCTTTGGCATCATCAGAGGCATCACCCCTCTGTGACCAACAGCCTTTTGTAGCTCAAAGCACTGCCCCTGTGGTCGGGACAGCAACTCCAATCTCTTCCCAAGTCGCTGAGTCAGATGGGAGACATGTAAACTTTGATTGTCAATCTTCTGAGGCACAAGAAGGTACTGTAGAGGTCCCCAAAGTGCCTGAACAGTTATTGCCAGGAGCAGCGTCGCATCGGCTCTCGGATTGTGGCCTTGACACCGGGATCGATGTGATCAGCAATGAGTTGGATGGAAAATCTGACAACCTTGAGGCCCAATCTTCTGAGGGAAAAGAAGTTCCTGATGAGGTCCCCAAAGTGGCGGAACAAATGTTGCAAGAAGCAGCATCACATCTGGTCTCGGATTGTAGCGTTGACACCAGAATTGAGATGATCAGCAAGGAGGAACATTGTAAGGCTAGAGAAGAACTTAAAGAACTTCTATCAACTCAGGTGAGATGATGAATCAATAATTTAGCCGCTTCTGTGCTATGGGCAGCTAATCCTGCCCAAGAGCTTGCCAAGGGAACTATATCTTTGGAATAAGAATAGCTACTTATTTTATCCTGGAATAAAAGTATTAAAGAGGCAAGATTGTTAGATCTCCCATCCGACAAATGAATGGTGCAATATCTTGGCATTTGATGTAACTTCACACATTACATGTATTCTTTTAGAGAATATGTATGCCATTTTTATTCCAGGAATTTTATTGTTCTGTTTTCAGGATTACCCATCATTATCATCATCATCGCTACTGAGTTCAGCTAGATCAGTCAGTCGTGATGTGAGTGATCTAAATCATATGTTTCTCTCTGATTAATTTCTATTCATTTATTGCTTTGGTTCAAGTATATATCAGTTAATAAGATATAAATGATGCAATTTATTAGCAATGACTCTGAAATAATAATGCCCCAAAAGACTAGATTTAATCTTTATTTCATTAGCATGGTGTTGGTTTGTTTGTTTACTGGAAATGAGGACCGCTTACGTGTAATGTATGTTATATTTGTGTAAAGCCAACTAGTATCCTTGCTATTAGCACTACTGAAGCTAAAATTCATCTCCTTTTTAACGTCTTGTTTCAGCAATGTTGATTGTTGAACATGTATGCTTACCAGTACTGCGAAAATTGAAGGAGTCAAAAATTATTACAAAGTGGCAGTGCTATGTCATGGTCAGCTCCTAGATTATAAGTAAATACCCATATTCAGAAGTACAATTTCTTCCCTTTACATTCAGTGTGTACTAATATTGATCTTCCATTGGACGTTTTTCGACAGGAGGCTGTTGAAGATCTCAAACTCCTACAGAGGGCACTAATCAGATATGATCGTGATCTTGAAGAGTTGGAATCATGGTCATCAAAACTCTATAAAGAGGTTGGATTTGCTCTCAGCCCAGAAGAAAGGTTTGTTCTCTCATTTGTCTGGATTAAGTCATTGAATGCAGAAAATAGGTTAATTGATTTTACAGCAGGAAAATCAAAGTTTCAGTAATTAGAGCTAACAAGTACATTTATAGCTCATTCTGTAATGAAATAAATTCTCTCAAACATTAATTAAGATAGTTTTTGCAAATTTTTCCAAATTTATAAAATTGCTTCTTCTGCTTTATTTATTGACTGATTTTGATTATTTTTATCTGGTAGATCTACATGTAAGTGAGATACACAGAACTTCTAAACAGAATGCTGAAATTTTGCCTCCTTCATTTTGCGACAAATTTAGTAGAAAAATTAAAATCATGACAATTCCTTGTTAAGCCGGATGCTGGATGAGCGCTAAGTCATTGATGTTGTGGTTATTAAATTATAAACAAAGAAATTTTTTTTTTAAATAAGTGCTTAATAACTTGATATCTTCTAGGAAACCTTGTCACAATTCAGTTTTTCTTTAGGGCACTTTTCAGAACTTATTCAAATTCATGTTCCCTATGGATCTTCCAGTAGGAAGTGTTTTAGTTCTACACATGTACATGTACTTGACCTGAGATTGTATAAATATGTGATAGAGAACTATACTGATAAAATGATGAACTTTTCATACACATCTTTGTTTTATTCCAGATCTGACTTACAAAGCTTGTCCTCTGTTCGTCACAAGATCAAAGATGAGATACAGAGTCTTGAAAAGAATCTCATGGAGAAATTCCAGGCAGTGGTGACCATGGATAGGGTATGCTAATTTTTATTTTGTGTCTTAAGTCATTTTAATGGCTAATATGGTTATCACCATCACCATCACCTTCACCACCACCATTACCATCACCATCACCAACACCAACACCATCACCATCACCATCACCATCACCATCACCATCACCATCACCATCACCACCATCAACACCACCATAACCATCACCATCACCAACACCATCACCACCAACACCATCACCAGCATCACCATCAGTATTACCACCAACACCATCACCACCATCACCACCATCACCACCACCATCGCCACCATCACCACCATCACCATCACCACCAACACCAACACCATCACCACCAATATCACCACCAACATCACCACCATCAACATCACCATCACCACCACCACCAACACCAACACCATCACCATCACCATAACCACCATCACCATCACCACCAACACCATCACCATCACCACCACCATCACCACCATCACCATCACCACCATCACCATCACCATCACCATCACCATCACCATCATCATCATCATCACCATCACCACCAGCACCATCATCATCATTGTGATTACCATCATCCCCATAATCATGATAATGGTCATTCAGTATATGAATTTTATTATTTTTATTTTTATTTTATTATTATTGTTATCTTCACTATTTTGTGTCTTTGTGTTGACCCAGGATGATAAATCGGAACAGGATACCTTGTGGTCACCCGGCCTCACTCATGTCATGTGTCAGATGGTAGACTTACTTAAAGAGCAGACATCACTCCGGCGATTCCTAGATGAGCTCCACGCCCTCGAATACAACACGCCTCCCCATCCTGCCTGGTCAACAGGAGCATCACCAAAACGTAGGAATCTCTTGGCGGATGCACCTCTTGGTGGCTCGGTGGACGAAGGCGACGAGGGGGACCCCTCAGAAGGAGAGGCTGACCTGACCGATGAGGTCACGTCTGGTGGTGACCTGACCTTCCCGCAGGTCATGACCCACGGGGAGTTGATAGAGGAGCTGTGTAAAGCACAGAATGACCTCAAGAAGATGAGGGTTCAAGCCAAGCAGGATGTTGTCATGGCAGTCAGAGAGGTAAAAGGGTCATTTTCATTTCTTGCACCATTTCTACTTGATACATCTAGGCAGTCATTTACATGTGTCCTGTTCACATCATTCTGTTTCATTAACTAACTGTAGATGCTCATTCTGTATAGGAAGTACCTGATATAACCTAATCATTCTGTTTAATAGGAAAATGGTTGAAACCAAATTCGGTTTTTACCAAGAGAGGAGAATAATCAATATGATTTCAAAGTTTTATTTGCTTAATCTTCAATATTCTTCCTGAGTGAGAGTATTAAAAGAAGCTCTGCATCTGTTTTTTGTTGCTTTTTGTTTCGTTTCAAAATCAAGTACGATATGTACAGCAAAACTTAGGAAGCAAATTATGATTTTTATTCTTGCTGCTTTTTATAATTCCCCGAATACTATGTGATCTGGCACTGAAGGATTTTTAAAAAATACATATGGGCTGCATGTGAAATCCATCGTCAGAAACACAAATTTTCCAGTTTGGATAAAAGGGGCAATATAATGCTTGAACAAGAATGAAGCCCAATTGTAGAATTGCAAAGCTACAAAATGTCGAAATAAAAGTTGTAAGCAACTGCTTAAATTTATTTATTTTTTCTAAGTTGTGCTTTGGTCATATTATGGCCATAATTAAATGTTAAAAAACAAAGATTCAAAGAAAGCAAATTTAAAAATTACTCGTGCGCATAATTTAGCCTAAACCACTGCTGCATCCACTGGCAGATGCAATAAGGAAACTTCAAACACATTCACTTTTGCTATAAATGTTTTGTATACAAGCACATGTTTTCTGTTTTCTAGTACATGTATCACCTTATTCACATTCACAGTGTTGCGGATCATAAATTTTATTCATTTTTAAATTTACCAAATCCAGTTTTCAAAAGGACCTCAGAACAAGTTAAAACAATCAAAAACAATTATTCTTCTCTTTACAACATTCATTGGAGCCTAGAAAACAAATGTTTTATATGCCTTTATATTGGTATTTTTGTTAACATATTCAATTATTTGTTTGACCATATCAGTCATTGGTAACAACTAACAACTATGCCTTTACATTTTCATGTAATAGTATACAGTGTACATGTTAATTTTTCAGGTATATGGGAATAATTTGATAATAGTGATATCTTTATTTCATTAGATTTCATGCAGTACATACAGCTCTCTATACTAATGCCATATTTCAGTTTTTTCTAATATGCATTTTGTTCAGTTGACTTTTAGTTGAATTACCTGTCCTTTTCAATAGACTTCATGATGAATATTTGAGGTACAAGAAGGCATGATAAAGTCAAGTGATTATTTTCCTTCACAATTATTAGCCCAACTACTAGAACCTAAAGTTTGCTATGAAACCCCTTCTGATCGAGTGGACCAGTCCTAGAAATGTGTGATGTTTGTTTCAATGCATGTTTATGATTTGGGTTGCTGGGTTGTTCCATTGTTCCTCTAGGTGAGACAGTCTATCCTGTCTGAAGTGAGGAGGGAAATTCATATGGAATCCCAATTGTTGCGAGTTCAGATGCAGGTATTAATTGTTTTGATTTGAGTCTGATTTTAATATTTATCTCCCCAAATCAAACTCTAACTCTTACTTTCTCTCTATCTGTATTTGATGTTGTTTTCCTTCTCTTTCATGTCTATATGATTTCATCTGTTAATATTGATACATTTTTAATAGTTTGGAATGAACCTTATGATTTAAAACATATCTAGCTTGAATTAAAACAAGACACCATACATTAACTCATTCAGTAATCCATCCATAGTCAGGTACATGCAATTGTTATTGTGATACATGTAACTATATGTAATTTTAGGTATGTTTTGTGACTAACAAGTCGGCAGTCTATCATACAAAGAACATATCATCTGTTGTGAGCCATAAGGGTGTAATCCATGGCGCTTTACACCCAGTTAATGCCTTTCTGGCTCCCAAGAGATGATGCATTGTTGACTGCATAAAGTATATTATGTATATGTACCTTGTATCTCAGGTTTATTCATATATTTATCAGGCATTGTTATAATAAATTCATGTTGTTTGTGTTGTGTGCCTAACCACTTGTCAGCCTACATGTACCGGTAAACAAAAGTTTTGTGTTACATTCAAAGCATACAATGTTTCTAAACCAGTGGTTAAGGAAAAAAATGACACATGCCTGACTAAACTCAACTGAACGACAAATCAAAAAATGTTTTAAAAACCCCAGACTGTTTGACAAATCAGATTGATTACTTCATTATGTTCCAACACTATTGATCCCGTCATCACTTAATACTTTTCCCTAAGCATGTGAAGCTCCTTATTGAACTTGCAGAGTCTGTTGACCTATTTTGTCAAACTCTGTTTTTGTTATTGATTTTTTAGCAGTGTTTTTATTTTCAATACCTGCATACATTTGAGGGGGCAACTTCCCTTGAAGTTGTAAATATTTTAATACGGGAGTGGGGGGAGGGGGGGGGGGGTTCATCAAGTGACTTGTCAGTGATTTTTACCAACAAATTTGCTCTCAGCCAATCAGATGCAAGGATTTCAGTAGCTTATAACAGTAGCTTATAACTTGTCATTGATGACAAGTTTTATGAAACAGGGCCCAGCATCGCAAAGACTTTCAAGAAATCACCTCAAGGGCAATTTTAATACTATATTGTATTGCTTATAGAAATCATGTTTATATTATGTGATATGTCATTGTAAGGTTTGAACATTTCAAAAAATAATTCACCAGGTAGAGTAGCCCATAGGTTGATTTTGTGAAAGTCATATTGATAGTGTTTGCTAAATACCCGTTAATGTACTTTAGAGGCTAGTTGCAAATATGATGATGAAGCTGTCATTTTCCTCTTTCTCATTATCATCTGTCTCTGTCATTCCACCTAGGCCAAAGACATTGAGATAGAGAACCTGAGGTCAGTGGTCAGAGAGCTGAAGGAGACGAGCTTTACCATGTCTAGCCTTGAGACGTCCTTCCAGGAGTGGTCAAGAGACAAGGACAGCTGATAGAGATATTCTGTGATCAGTAGTTAGAGAGTTGAAGGAGACCAGTGTGACTATGTCCTGTTTGACTATGTCCAGTTTTGAGATGTCTTTCTGCCAGTGGTCAGGAGAGAAGCAAAGCTGAGAGAGAATGGAGATGAGCTTTACCATGTCTAGCCTTGAAACATCAAGAAGCGAGCTGAAGGAGATGAGCTTTACCATGTCTAGCCTTGAAACATCAAGAAGCGAGCTGAAGGAGATGAGCTTTACCATGTCTAGCCTTGAAACGTCTTTCCATGAATGGTAAAGAGACTGACAGCTGAGGTCAATGGTCAGAGAGTTGACAGAGACCACATGGATGTCCAGTTTTGAGATGTCCTTCCATCACAGGTCAAGAAACAAGGATGGCTGAGGTAGAGCTTCTGAGATCAATGGTGAATTAAGGGGACCAGTGTGAGTTTTCTCAGTTTTTAGGTGTTCTTACACGGCATACCGGTCAAGAGACCAGGATGGCTGAGGTAGAGCTTCTGAGTTTATATACAGTCAGAAATTGGAGGAGACCACTTTGACTATGTCCAGTAATGAGATGTCCTTTCATCTCTATTAGAAAAACCCAAGGATAAATGGGAGAGAAAACCTGAGATCAATGGTCAGAGTGTGGATGGAGACCAGATTGACTCTGTCTAGCCTTGGGACTTCCTTTCTCAGTGGTCAAGAAACAAGGTTAGCGAAAATTTAGACCTGTCAGAATCGAGTTTAAAGGGCATAGGATATCATTATTTAGAAGAATTTATTGTAAAAAGTGAACAAAAGAATTCAATGCAAAGGATTGTGCATTACTTTCATTTTTCTTGATTAAGGCTCGTGTAATTATAAACCCTTTGTATTAAAGACTGTGAAAGTAAAAGTAAAATATAATCGGTGCAAATTTGAAGAGGCAGAGCTGATTCATTGAGACCTTTGAAGAGCCATTTACTGCTGCATTTTAACCCTTCCATGACACAATTTATTTAAGGGCTGAATTGATCACATTTTATTCTTCAAATTGGCAACAGTAATATATTTCTTTTAGTGCTACATGGTTCTAATAAATTGTAAAGTCTTTGAAAACAATATACATGGGTTAGAAATAAGTCAAAGTTGAAAAAATTGCCAATTTCGATGAAAAACAATGATTTTGAACCTTTCAATGTGTTGCCAATTTAAGGATTTCATAGCTTATTCTCGTTTTTGGAATTCCTGGCATCAAACGCAATATGGTCATGCAAGAAAAATGGACATAGTGTGTGTAGAAATTTTTGCTCTTTCTACTCATGCATCTAATATATTTTCTACAGCTCTGAATCAAAAGATATTGAGCCAAACCACAAAATGTGGTCAATTGTCTTGAAAAGGTTAACTTGGAGAAAATGAACAGGATATGGGTAGTCAGATTGTAAAACCAATTAACCCGTTGACTACTGAATTATCTCATTCCCATAGGCTTAATACAGTAACCACCCAGTTCCTGTAAACAATGGGTTAACTTTCATCAGTTGTGATAAGGGATTCCCTTTTTCTAAAGATAAAACTTGAATCCAAATCTTTAGCCATTGTATAATTATGTATAAAAAAACCCCCCAAACTTTCATGAGATTTTTTTTTTTGGGGGGGGAATACTTGATAAATAACAAGATTCTAAAAATTCTGAACTCCTGTGAAGCTTTTCGGAGGGACAAATGATTTACATCCTTTCCAGGATGTTAAAGGGAAGGCTGAGTTCTGGGAAAGGTGAAAAATAATTTTTGAGCTTTCTCATGCTTTTTATGTCAGTTTGGAGGAACATCATCGTAGAAAATGTCCCCTAAAAAGGATTGCTCTTCAAATACCCTCATAATCGAAATATGACAGGAAATATCTGAAATGTTTGGGCCGAACATTCATGCCACATGTGTGTACAGTCCCATATAGCCATTTCTGTGTCCAGTGCATGTGCTTTTCAGCAAGATTGGGTCAATTTAAAAGAAAATCATTTTGATGATTCCAAAACCTCACAGTATAAACCAATTCTTATTTAGACACGATCAACCTTTCCCAATAGACTGCTTCTATAATGTATACAAATTTATGCACATATATTCTCTGAGCACCTAATGACGAGCTATTCCATGAACCTGCTTTTTATAAATGAACCTCAATGCTTGGAATCCAGTTTGCATACATTATTTGTAGCTATGTCCAGCAAGCATCCGGCAAGCTTTCAGGTTGTCAAGAACAACCTTTGTTTGAAAGGTATGCATAAAATTTGCATACATTACCGAAGCGGTCTATTGATTTGGAACAGTTTATTCACAATGTAACCGTATGACCAGAACTCAACTTTATCTTTAATGCTCGTGTGCGACCGATTTGTGTAAATTAAACTTCATACAGCTTTGTGTGTGAGCAATTTGAATAAACCTCTCTGAGGTTGCATTTTAGTGAGTTTTGCTGTTTTTTCTAGAAATGAATGAACGCTTTGATTTACAGTTGCTTCAGATGTATACCCCCAAAATTTGACGAAAATCATGAATGGAGCATAGATACATGTGTATCAGGCTCATGTATCTTTTGATACAGCTGAAACAATATGAGACTATATTAAATAAGTTTCATTACAATTTCTCTTTTGGTACTTGAACTTGATATTACGGTAAAAAGTGATGATCTGATAGCTGATAAAGACAGTAATTACAGTATGTGGGCAAGATTGTGTGCTAGTCAACTTTTGAGGAAACGATACAGTACAAAGGTGGGGAGATAACAAGACCAGTTTTTGTGTGGTGCAAAGTTAGAAATGGTGCTTGTTGTTGTTCTTTTTGCAATAATCAGTTTAGAATTTGCTGTTCATGGTTTGAAGTTTTGTTATATCTGCAGAAAAATTCATCATTCTTTCAATAATTTTACAAGTAATGTGTACATCCGTGTTGATGTTTATTTAAGTATGTTGTGTTACGTTCAGGAAAACAGAGTATGAAACATATTTGAGCAAACAGGAACATGTATATTTTCAATGATTTCTGCCATTCACTATTTTTTCCTGTAGCTCCATAGCTTTGTGATTCAACACTGGTTTTTAAAAAGAAAGAAAAAAAAAAGTAACCTTGGTTTGAGGTGAATTTGAAGTCGATGTGTTATTTTATGTGTATGCTTTCAAATACTTTAATCTCTATTTGTGTGTGTATCCATGTTTATGTATTTCCTATTTTAAACTGTCTATTATTTGTATGTTATCCATGCTTCCTTAAATGTTACACAGATGGGTTAAAGAAATTATTTTGGAAACGATGAAATGCATACCCCATTTTCCTCGACAAAACTGATTATACCATAATTTTGTCTAAAGTTACCTCTAGAAATGCCAGGAGAACTAAGAATATCATGATGATTATTTTCTTCATTCAGATAAAGAATTATATAGTTTTCTTTTTAAAATTTTAATAAATGCTTTGGGTTTTCTTTTTATAGTAACTTGTGCATTGAATAACACATGGACATTGATTTGATTTGATTAGTTTGCAGTGTATACTGGTATTGATATTATGCAAGGAGGTTATTATAGCAAAGAAATTGTTACAAGATGAATTATCATAATGATATTATGTTTTCGATGGATTATTATGCAAAGATGATTGTATTGACACTAAATGGAATTGTACCATTGTAAAAAGATTTTTAATTACCTGTTATCCACCCTGCAAAAGCCAAAGTTAACTATCATCAAAAACAGTTTACTTCCTCAGAATTCCTTTCCAAGTCTTTTTTTTTTTTACAGTTTCAAAATATAAATGCAATATTCTACAGTCAGATGTTTTTTTTCAGGGTTGGGGATTGGTCTTTTGATTGAATAAATGTTCAAAATTTATGTATAGTTGTATCATGCATTTGGCACTTAACCCAAAATAGTAATACCAATTGAAGCTTTAATCAAGATGTTAATGTATGTACAAGTTTTGTGCCTCAGCATTTTGCATCGTATTTTAAAGATTCCCCCTATATTTCTGCTGACTGCTGAATCTTGTTTGTATAGCCTGTTTTACAGTACAGAGTGAGATATTTGTGTAACATGATTTTTTATTATTTTGAATTAGATGCTTCTGTACATTCAAAATGGCTGAATCAATTATCTCTGCTATGAAGCACACACAAATAAGAGTGGTACATGTATATGTCACCCTTTTATTTCTGGTCATTTTTTAAGCAGTTTGAAGAAATTGCAATCTCTTATTCATAAAATAGCCAGAATCACATATTATCAGTGCCTTGAAGGGAAGAATATATCATGTAAATAGATGTTAGTTTGAAAATTTCAGTTTTGCTACTCAGGCTGGTCCTGATTTTATTTTGTTTGTGTTACATTATATCTTACATTTCAGTTAACTTTTATATGAATTTGATTTGTAATAATGCCAAACATATCTTGTATATTTCAGGATACTTCTGCAATGAAATGATGTATATTCAACTCCCTTTATTCAGAAATCTAGACATAAAATACCCTCTGCTATTTAGGCCCCAGTACCGAAAAATTTCATAAAGTTTATGACTGAGCTTTTCCTTGAATTACTTCCAGAGGAAGAATGATCAGGCAGACTTAATTGGTTGTTGCTTGTTTTTTTAAAGTTTGTCCTTACTATTAGGCAATGGCATTTCCCTCTTGTGTTTGTCATAGAAACAACTGGTGTAGGGCTCTTTTATGTAAATTTGATGTTTGGTTTTTATTACTTTCTTCCTCTTATTTTGCTTTTAAATTTTATGGTACAGTGGAAACTCATCATAAAAAATCCTTTGGACCAAGGAAATTACCTCTTTATATTGAAACCTTGTTATATCAGGGCTAAAAACCAATAAAAATACAAAGGAGTGGTACCTACAAAATTACATTCTTATAACGGAAGTTTGTTATAACAGTGTTCTTTATAAAGAGGTTACACTGTATTTATATAAGACCACCAACTTTAGTCCTGATTTGAGTTCACTGATTTATAAAGGGCCAACCTTTTTCCATTTTTGTGATGAAATGAATAAACTAAAAAAAAAATCATGTGAACATGAAATCACTCTCTCATTTTCACATCATGACTGGATTAATTCCGTTTATTTATTCAGTTAAAGAATTTTGGTAGTTTTGATAGGATGCAGGCGTTGACACTTGCTCCATGGATCAGGGACTTACTCTACCCACCTAAACCTGGACTAAAGTTAGTATGCATTCATGAATACCAGCCTAAAATTTCTATAAATTCACTTGACTCCATAGCCTAGGCTGACTCGATGTCGATAGGTCTTCTGCTCTTTTAAGTACTGTTTGGAGCATTATGTGGCATGGGTTATATTCTTTAGAGGATTTTCTGCAAGTAACTCTTGCTGTGGGCTTCCATTAAGTCACCTTGTAAATTTTGTAAGACAGCAACGTTTTGGGAGTTGATCAAGGAATATGAACGGGTTGTTAACAGATAAAAGAGATTAACGCTCTGAGCAAATATTGTTGCGCTCATATTTGTGCTGTTACATTGGCTTTGTTCCAGATACATGTAATACAGTTATTAGTCACTATGACCAAAGTTAATTGTGGTTATTGTTCAATGCTCATAATTATAGCCACAAACATGACTGATATTACTGGCATGATCATGGTTCTTTGAGGAACTATTACGTCACCATTTATCGAGGGACAAACTGGAGTGTATGGATTATTATATTAAATGAGATAGCTTAAAAGGACTCAACTTACTTTTAGTTTGGAAATATATACTGACAACCTCATTCGAATCTGTCAGCTAGTACCCGGTTTAGGATTTGCCAAATTGTGACATTTTTTTGTGAAAGGTACGTTTTATTCTTGATTTTCTTTTGGTTCTGGAATATTCATCCAATATTAGCCCAGGGTAATATGTCTAAACCTAAATAATATTTCACATACACAAAGTCAAGTACATAGGTGGGAGTGGGTTGGGAAGTGGATGGCTCAGTCTAATAGGGAAGTTGTGAGAGGGGATTTATTGTCCGTTGAGAGCCAAAAGGGTGTTAACTCTGTGTTAACGTCCTTCTTGCGCTGAGCAGATTAGGAGAGGATGAGACTAGTTGTGGTAAATGGTGTCATCTGGTGTAGTCAAGTTTGTTTTTGTCTTTTATTTGAGGGATAGCAATTTGTTTTGGAAAACAGTCTTTCTTACTCTGCCTTTGAAATGGTTAGCAGCTCTCCCAGAAGTTTGAACTCTACTTTATGCTTGCATTCCCATCATGTTTTATTTCCATCTACCTATAAAGAATGTTATATTTCTCTTTGTAAGTTAGCATTGATGGTTGGCTTGACAAAGGACATAATATTATAGATGAAGTGGCAAGACCACTTTCATATATCATAAACATAATATTTCTACATGTATATGGGATCTTTCATGAATTATAGTTATATACTTTAATAGAAGTTTGATACTATATAGCATTTCATTATTAACCCCACTGAGAATATTTGGTTACTCATATGAGATACATCTATTCCTATTTTATGCTTTATCACGAAAGAAAGACAGACTGCCATCTTGCAGTATATATTTTTTAAAGAAGAGCTATATTTGTACTAAGAATGAAACATACATATTTGTACTTTTGTGGAATTTTTATGATGTGGATTTTCTGTATTGAAATTGAAGAAAATATTGAATAAAGAGAAGTAATGGTATTAATATTCTTCATTGTGATTGGAAAACAAAGGAAAGTGAAGTCTATTAGCCTGTTTGATGTGGTGTTGAAATGAATAAGAAATTGATAGAAAGCGAGAGAGAGAGAGAGAGAGAGAGGGAGGGAGGGGGTAGTGAAAGCAAAAAAGAGAGAAAGAGAAAGGGATTGAGAGAATGACAAAGAAGAGAGAAAGGGGGGGGGGGGGGCTGGGGCTGAGGAGAGGGTCTAGGAGTGGATAAATAGTGAAGAGAGATCATGTTGGGAAATGTGTGTTTTAGGCAGTGCAATTAGGCAAATCACGAGGAAGAGAGAAAGATAGGGGAGGAAGAGGGGGATAAATGAGAGAAAATGAAAGTAAGCTAAAGATGGGGGGGGGGGGGGGGGGGGGGTGAAAATATAACATGATTTGTGTTTATTTCCCGCATTTAAAATTGTGCACATACATGTACATGTATATATGATTGATAATTCCTGTATTGTCCTGCTCATATTTAGTAGCATGGGCGGCATGGGGAGCAATCGTATGGTGAAAAAAAATTGAGAGAGAAAGAAAGGGAAAGAGGGGGAAAAGAAAAGAAAGTTGTAGGACCCCTTCCCACAACACACCCCTAATGTGAATTCACATTTCATTACTCATTAGATCAGTGCCCCTCTCCCCATGATGTCAGTGCCCCTCATGCTCCCACTGTTCGGAGCCTTGATACTTCCCCTTCCCCCCCCCCCCCCCCAAAAAAAAGCCCACAAAAAACACAAAACAACAACAACCAAACAAAAAACGAACAACAACAAAACAAAACACACAAAACAAAACAACAAAAAACCCCAAACAACCCCCAAACAACCCCCACCCCCCCAAAAAAAAAAAACCCCACAAAAACACAAAACAACAACAACCAAACAAAAAACGAACAACAACAAAACAAAACAAAACAAAAACAAAAGATAACAGACAAACAAAAAAGAAGGGAATAAATGAAAAAGTCATAAGATATCTATACAATTTGAGGGGGATAAAGGCCAGCCTTTCGCGGGAACTGCACTTTAGCTGTGTAATGAACTTTTGCAACCTATCCGAACAACTTTCACATTCCCCCCCCCCCCCCCCTTCTTTCAACATTGTACACTGAATAATAGGGACTGCGATGATTCACCCTCTGTCGTAATATTCAAATTGCGTGTCATAAACATTTTCGTCAGAAATCCCTCGTCGAGGCCTTGGCATGTCATATTAACGGAAACACAAAATTTCAGCCCATAAAACAAAGCTTAGACCTCTTCGCACGCCATTGTTTCAAGTTGATTATTTTTCACAGTAAAGTTTTATGTGCGGATTAGATTTTCTAGATCTGCAGGCTGGATCCTGTATACTTGCATAGCAGGAGTTTTAATTTACAGTTGTATGAAGCTTGATTCTCTTGGAAAAGACTTTTATCCTGGTTAACTAACCGGTGAAATATACTGTCGTACACCTACATCAAGGCTGCATGAGGTGAGTTTAAATATCCATCAGTCATGATTTGATGAAAATAACAGTTTGATTTGAATTTGAAGGTAAAAGGGAGAAGAGGAAGAATGGAAGAAGAAGAAGAAGAAGGAGAAGGAGAAGGAGAAGGAGAAGGAGAAGGAGAAGGAGAAGAAGAAGAAAGAGAAGAAGGAGAAGGAGGAGGAGGAGGAGGAGGAGGAGGTTGGTAATTTAAAAGAAACCACCTCGCTGTCCGAATTCGAAATAAATGGTTTAGCGAATTATTGGTAGAACTCAAAATCAGGGGCGGCGAGCGTCTTTCAAAGTGGGGGAGCACCAAGCAAAAAGGGAGACTTTGGGGGGGGGGGGAAAGGGCACCTACAAAGGGTGAAAACAAGGCGCAAAATGCCACTTTGAGACATTAGTATACCGCTACATTTCGAACAGGAGGGGCACAATTCCGTAAGTTAAACAAGAATGAGGTTTGCCCCTAAATCATAACAGGAAAGAGGACAATTTTTTTCTAAATTTTTTCTTTAAAAAACCGTTGTCTTCTTATGATATATTAGGAAAATCGCTGCTATTCAAAATATCTTAAATATTTTTCTCGCTCGCGATAATCAGACCATTACACTCAACTGCAAAGTAGTTTTTATCTAGAACCATGTTAAGACATAAAAAATAATGTGTCGAAAATGATATCGGTTGGGGAATCTATTATTATGAAGCCTCTCTGATTATTTGAAGCTAGGTAGCCATAATTATGTGGCTCTTTTGTGGACTTTAGGGCACAGTCTGTAAGCGACAACGCAGTATAAAGGTTCGATATATAGTTATATAGGTCGAGCACTTATCAGAGAACAAAAGGGGCACTTACCAAAAGGGAAACTAATACTATTAGAAACAAAAAAAGGGCACTGATCAGAAGTAAAACGGGCACTTAAAAAGAGGCATTTATCAGAGGTGAAAAGGGCACTCATCATAAGGAAAAATATGCACTATTAGAACAGAAAACGGGGACACTTGTCGGATTTCGAAGGGGACACTTATCTGAGCTTAAAAGGGGCACTTATCAGAAGGTGAAAAGGGCACTTACTAGAAAGAAGAAGGAGCAGTCATACAAAGAAAAAGGGTCACTTATCAGAGGAGAAAAAGGGCACTTATAAGAAAGGAAAATTGTACTATTAGAACGGAAAATGGGCACTAATTAGACGAAAAACAAAGGCACACATTTCAAATGGGGCAGTAATGTCTGAGGTTAAAGGGGGCACGTATCAGAAGGTGAAAAGGGCATTTATCAGAAAGAAGAAGGAGCGCAGTTATACGAAGGAAAAGGGGCACTTATCAGAAGTGAAAAGCGACACTTATCAGAAGGAAAAATTGCACTATTAGAGCGGGAAATGGGCACTAATTACATGAAAAAAGGGAAATTATTAGATTTCATAAGGGGCAGTAATGTCTGAGGTTAAAGGGAGCGCCGACTCTGCTCAAAATCATCAGTTATGCCCCCACCGTCCCGCCTCATACTTTAATCATGTTAATGAACGTAGTTATGAAAACATGATTATTTTGTTTATTTGTCTTTTTTTTTAATAGAAAAGAACCAAACAATATCTTTAGAAAGAGAAATTGTTGTTTTCAACATAATGTAGAAAAACGCTGCATCAGTATACATAATGCATAACACATCAAAAGACATTGTCTTATTTATCAATCGACTTGACAGTTTTAATGAGCAGCGTAACTAACGATAGTAATTTACTTTGAAAACTTTGATCATCATGGGACTACTTATAACTTCACTACAGATTTGTAACCGTAATTTATGTCATCCAGGAAAGTATAAGTCGTTATAACGTGTTGTGAAACAAAATAATTATGTCTCAGTATGACGGCCGTATAACTCTGGCTGAAGTGTTATTTTGCTTCAATCTTGAACAACACAGCTACACAATGTACTCTGTTTTTTCCCCCTTAAACTCATAGGCCAGGAGGTTTTCATCAATGCCACTGGCATGAATTTAGCCGCTACAAATTATGATTTGTTATATATGTATGAACAATTTACATGTGGTCAGAAATATGACAGGAACTTAAAGGAAAAGATGATGAGAAGAAGGAAAAATAAGCTGA
Organism: Heliocidaris erythrogramma; assembly: GCA_025617745.1. NCBI lineage: Eukaryota > Metazoa > Echinodermata > Echinoidea > Camarodonta > Echinometridae > Heliocidaris > Heliocidaris erythrogramma. The sequence goes on along the minus strand of CM046856.1, from coordinate 52,609,288 downwards.
AATTTAATTAACGAATTAGAAAGTAATGGAACGAAATAGACTGATATTAGCTCCGATTAAGATTTCACTGTTTCCAATCATAGATAAAGGAGGAAAGAGAAAGGGACAACTTTAGTTGAAAATTAAAATATAGGCTATATGTAAAGTCAATGGGCAAAATTAACTGGCAAGATTAATTCAATGCAGAAAACTGCTTTCATGTTATCGTACTCTATTTACCAATATGTGTCTTCATGTAATGCTGGTGGAAACCAATTTTCACATTTATGTGGATCAGACTGATATATTATTATTATTGTTATTAATTATTTCCTTTTTCTGTTTTATACGTAGGCCTACTTCTTCTTCATACAAATATTGATTTCAAGTTTACGAGCTATATGTTTACAATTTCACGTGATTCTATGATGTAAGCTGTCGATTTGTATGTGTAATAAATTAATGTTGACTCGTGAATTGAATTGAATAAAATAGTGTAAGTAGGGGAGCCCTGTTCCGTATGCAATTATAGTCTGAGGAAAAATGGGAGTGCTCCATGCATCCCCAGCACCCATGCGCTGGCTCGATTTCTATATCTAATAAAGTCAATACAGCAACAGAAATTACTGAACTTTATGGAGCTATGCAGGCCTTTTAAAAACCGGGAGGAATAAAACTCACGTCGGTCCATTCTCCGCAAAAAGGCACAAAAAGGGTTGTACAAATTGAAAAAATTCAACACAAGAAAATCCATAAAACTCATTTGAATTCGGAAACTGTAATACTTTGATAACACAAAACAGTCAGTGGGTTGTTTTTAACAGCACCATATTTTTCAAGGAATAGTATCGAACTCGAACACCTGTTTGACATATATTTACCACCGATCAGATACGTTACCAGTCAGCTATAAACAAGAAAATTGTTGAGGGTGTATCATTTATGGATCATTCATGTAAATATCTATTTAAAAGTAAACGTTACTAATATGCACACATGGTTATAAAAATTTAACTAAACTTTGATTGGTCCAGATACAAAAAAAAGACTGATGTTTGAAGTGTGTAGGTCAAAATTAGCGCGAAAAAATTTTGGTATAAAATGCATAACCCTAAATTGCATTTTATATCTCTAATACACTTAGATCTTTATCACATTGATAACATATTAAATGCTATGCATAAGTATTGAAATTATTATAGAAGGCTAATTGCAAGTACTTTTTACATTATATTTCATACTCTTTGGATTAAAAGGAAGGAAAAATATGGTAACGTATCTGACAGACCTCTACTACAAAACCTCGTTACTGTGAGTTATATATCAACATGATAAACTCACATATCACTTGCACTTTATCTTACATCAAAATGTATTATCCACCAATAACATTCATAACCTTGGATAATCGCCTTAAACTAGCTCAGTAAGTGCAAAGTCATATATATATTCATCAATAACATACGTGCATAGATGAACAAAATTGAGACAACATAATTATATCTGTTTGAAACGTATGACCGAAACTTTTTATTTCTAATGCACAATGTAGTCCATGTAGCTCTATTAACTCATTGATTAGATAATGTAACATTATTCAGATAAGAACAAAATCATCAAATTGATTACCACCGAGTGAAAAGAAGATATACGGTCACGTAGATATGGTAACGTATTTGACATACATTACTACAAAATTTTGTTACTGAGAGTTATATATCAATATGATGATAAATGATCACTCTTGTATTTTGTTTTACACCCAAAGTTTATATCCACCAATAACAATCATATTTATAGCCTTGGGAAATCGCTTTAAATTAACGCAAAAACATAATTATAATTCTGTTTGAAATGTATGATGAACGGAACTTGACATCTAATGCACACTGTAGTCTCCGAAACTATATTAACTCATTGATTAGATATGTAACATTATTCAGATAGAACAAAATCATCAAATTGATTGCCTCCGAGGCAAAGAAAAAATATACAAGGTAACATATACGTTAAATGTATTATGTCGACATTATTCTACATGCACCATGTTTTTCCAGAATTGAAATCACTACAACCATGCATACAAACAATAACCATCCAGAGATCTCTTTTAGCTCAGTAGACTTATAAGTCCTCCTGACGATTTAATTTTTTATAAATACAACGTTATTTCACAAGGCTAGTTTAATTGGCTCTGCCCCTAAAAAGTTTTCAAAATGATAATAAAACATCTCAAATAATAACGTTGCATAGATATCAAAAGCATTGTATATGTATTAACGTATTTTCACATGTTCTTTAATGAACTTTATTTAAAAAAAAATCTAAATAAGGAACAATACTTTAATGGTGGTAACGTATCTGACACAAATCTTATTTAATCTAACTAAAACTCCTTTCTTTAAACAAATTATGTGATTAATCATCCAAACAAGAATTTTGGTACATTAAAGTTTACACTACTGACGTATTTTAGATTTTCACGTCTATTTTTACATTCAGAGAGAGCCAAGGGTAATGTATTTGACGGTAACGTATTTGATGGCCTTTAGGTTCCACCTTGTGTTTTGACGAAAAAAAAAACTTAATTCCCATGTGTGACGAAAGGTAGTGTATGATGTTTTAAAGCAAAATATATTATAACTTTGTCAATAATGTACTTTTTCTGTAATGGAGCAGAGTTTCAGTAACGTATCTTATTTCTGCTTATCGTAACATACACCTTCAAAAATTGTGTATCTGAATATATCTATTATTATAGAGATTCAATACACACTTTTTGTATTTATATAATATTGAGATGGACTTCATTCACCACACCTGAGTCCAGATCACTATACGTCATTGTCTTCAATTTTTAGGCCGTCAATACAAAAAGTAACGTATCTTATCGCGATTTGGAGACACCGTCGCTAAGATCGCAACAAAAAACTATACGAATCTCTTTTTGGTAAGTAATATGCTTTCTTCTTTAGGCACCGAAGGAACTATAAAATGGTAAACAAAATACATGATTTTGATATAACAGTAAAGAGCAGAGGCCTGAAACATAATCACATAGTTCGCTGGCGACATGGGTAAAATAAACATATATATGTTTCTCGCTGATATATATATAATATTTTCATGGCGTACTGTGACCTCGGTTGATACTAATTTTACTCTTTATATTCTTAAGTATCAATAAAACTAAAAAATAGGTTTCCTGATGAACAAACCAGTGGTTTATAGCCTGGATAATGTTGGCGACACAAAAATATCTTTTTGGCGTCCCTTTTCGGAGAATGGCAAGGAGTTATCACAGTTCTGTGATAACTCGGTTTGCACGCGATCCGAAGATTACATTTCTGTACATGAACGCTACTGCGTACAGTATACCGCATACGGTAATTAACTCCTATACCTATACCGTGTAGGCCTAGGCCTAGTAATTGCTATGGACAACAGACCAAGCGGATTTTGGCAGCAGCGGTCATGGCGGTAGCGAAGCTCGATTCATAAATGGATTGATTTGATGCACCCATTTGTGAAAATGTAAGTATGATATATTATAAATGATGTCAGTACTAAAGTAGGTAGGTATGAATCATTCTTCCCACGGACGCTAAGGCCATGGAACGCTCTTCCTCCCAGCATATTAAAGGCCTCTTCTCCAATACTATGACTATACTATACTAATACTATAGGAAGGCCAGAGCTAAACCAGACACGACTTTTTACTTGCACCTGTATATTATCTGCACACTGCACCTGAATCCACTATTCACACACACTCCAAATAAACCTTCTGCAAGAATCTTCAACCCAGAAGGAGGCAGATGTAATCTGAAGAAGAAGAAGAAGAATATGATTATAACAGGCAAAAGGCTTTTCACTTTTTCAGTCTCTCTGTATCGTCGGTTGTTCGGTCTGGCTCCACCCTGTCCACTACTAGTACTCGCCTCCGTATACATACAGAGTCAGAGATGGGAAGGTTGATAAATGTCAGAAATATTAAAGATTTCCCCATAACACTTTAACAGACAGTTATTTCTGTACAGTCTAGTATATAGTAGTAATAACATGAGTATGTGCCCCCTGTCTACGCCAGTGAGTATATCCATGCACAGAGCTAGATGGAGCGATTTGATCTTGCCATGTTTCTGTAGTTTAATACTCAAGAGAAATTAAGGCCATGAAAACATAACATGCATAATTAGTGGTACGTCCCTTTTTAAAGGATATAAAAATATGAATTTATTGTCATTTTCTTTCTGGGGGATTACTGCCCCCTTAAATGGGTCTTGGCAGGACAGATGGATTGCCTTTTCCCTACTACCCCCCCCCCCCCCACGGCCTCCCGTCACCCCCAGCTCGAGGGGAGACGGGAGTAGTATCCTATACGTATTCATATCATAGTAGAAATATTTTCGAAGAAAATTTTGGTGTGGGGGGGGGGGGGAGGGGTCTCCTTCTTTGCCATGTTTTCTGTAGTTTAATACTCAAGAGAAATTAAGGCCATGAAAACATAGCATGCATAATTAGCGGTACGTCCCTTTTAAAGGATATAAAAATATGAATTTATTGTCATTTTCTTTCAGGGGGATTACTGCCCCCTTAAATGGGTCTTGGCAGGACAGACGGATTGCCTTTTCCCTACTACCCCCCCCCCCCCCCACGGCCTCCCGTCACCCCCGTCACCCCCAGCTTGAGGGGAGACGGGAGTAGTATGCTATACGTATTCATATCATAGTAGAAATATTTTCGAAGAAAATTTTGGTGGGGGGGGGGGGAGGGTCTCCTTCTATACACCGTGGCAACCGATATTAGTGTGTAGAATCTAGGCAGTCATACACCTCAACTTTCAAACACATTTAATTTACAAAAACCGACCCCAACATATCCAAGAAATACAATTCACCGAAAAGATAATTCAAAAAAATGAAATCCGTAATTTACCATGGGGGGGTTGCATTTCTGGACACTTAACAAAAATTAGCCTGTCAATTTTGCCGTCAGATTTTACGAAAAACATGCATCAAGTAACTCTTAAACCAGTGACTGTTTGCAATTCACATGATTTCCAACCTATCTTGTGAAAGATTTGTGACAATTTGCATGAAAAGTTGTTCGATTTAATGTTTAAAAATGACTTGTCCAGATTAACAACCTGTCCGGAATTACAACGTCTGGGTATACTCGCGAAACGAGCTATCGGAGTCATTGCCATTTTCTGGACGCCGCAGGTGTTGACATCTCAAAAGAATTCTGTCGTTAAAATTTGGTCCGTATCGCGTACACGGAAAAGTCCTGATTTTCTGTGTGCGCTGTCGTAGAGATCGATGTGCGCTTGCGATTCCTACAACCTGTCATCATTCAGGCGGTTACAACGGCGGTGGCAGTGGCGATGACGGCAGCTATGGACCAGTTCGTGGAGAAGACAGGCTGCCGAGATGGAGAGCGAGCTTGGCATAGTCAAGCAGAGCGTACAGGTGAATCGATTTGAGCGGCTTGAGCAGTACACAAGGAAAGAAAATGTAAAGATCTACGGGTGAAGGAGGAGGAAAAGGAGAACACCACTGAAGTTGTCATCGGGCTGGCGAAGGAGATATGTGTGGAGCTGTCCAAAGCTGACCTGAGTATCTGCCATCGCCTCGGGTCCGGGTCATCTGGCAAGCGCACCGTCATCGCCCGATTGACGAGGAGGGAGGCCAAGGCCTCTTTGATGAAAAGGAAGAAGGAGTTGAAGCAGAAAGCCACTATGAAAGTTTTCTACATCAACGATGACCTGACCAGGCTACGGAGCAAGGTTGTTCAAGAAATGACCCTTGTAAAAAAGTACTGCAAAGCAATGCAGTAGTACTGCAGCAATCCTGCAGTACTACTGCAGTACTCGCAATATTTTTGCAGTACTCATAGTACTTTTGCAATACTTGTGGTACTGCAGTAGTGAAGAAACTTTGAGGTACTTGCATAGTACATAGTACAGCAGCTGCAGTACCTGTAGTACAGGTACTGCAGTACTTGGGTCCAATTTACTACAGTACTACTGCAGTACTCAGGGGCGTATCCGGGGGGGGGGGGGGCGCAAAAGGCGCGTGCTCCCCCCCCCCCCTATTGGCCGTCGTAAAAAAAAAAAAAATCCTCATACCAATTGAAAATATTGTTCTTTAAATAGGCTTCAGAATTGGTCACATATAGCACTATTTTGCATCTCAGCCCTTCTTCAGAAGCAAAAATTTTCCAAAGACCCCTCCCCCATGACGGCGATCAATAATTCCTGGTGCCCCCCCTATTGGGAAATCCTGGATACGCCACTGGTACTTTTTCACAAGGGGAAGAAAGACCCCGCTATCCTGAAAGTGTGGACCATTGATGGCAAGATCCATTTCATCATCAAGGAAAAGGAAAAAGGAAAGGATAAATGTGATATTTCTTTTCATTTAATTGATTCAGAGATGTTCCAGATGGCAGATGAGAAGTGTGATCCGGTAGGGTTTCAAGCCCTGGTCCTAGGTGAGACCAAGGACCTCCCTGAGCAAGAGTCTAACACTGTCAGAATCTTCCTCAGCTCTACCTTCACAGGTAATCTCCCAATTTATATTGTAAGCATGGTCGATTAAGCTTCATGTAACGCATTAACATGTGAAGGTGATCTTGAGTTAATATTGTAATGACTGAAAATACTGGTAAATTGTCACAGAATCAAATGAAACTTACACTGAATGTTCATATCTACAATTGAAGGCTACTTGTCAAATGATTTTTGTAGAAAATGTATATAATAGTTCGGAAATGAGCAAAGCAAGACAAAGAGATTGATTTACATGTAGTTGTCCTGACATACATGTACATGTACAATTATGTATGTGTAAACATGTGGTCTCCTACATGTCCAAATACAATTTTTTTGCTTTTCATTGGATATGATTTCCAGGAGATTTTGTTAAATTTTGTAGATTTGCTGCTTCAAACAAAGCTGCTTGATAACCAAGATTTAAATCTTTTATCAGAACTCAATATTGGCTTTATGTCAGCAATTACATGTAGGTTATCAGTCTTCAGCTGTAGGTTGACTGCATGATATCTAAGAAAAACAAACACAAGGTGCAGTGACACTTGCAGAAAACAGAGTTTTGCACATTGAAGTATTATGCAACACATTTGTTAAACAGCAGTGAATATAACTTGAAATTTGATGTACACAAATGATTGACCATAGAATCCTTTGTGTAGTGAGATAGAGCAATTTATTTACCCCGGTATCTCCTTGCAGACATGAAGGAGGAGCGGAACAAACTAATCAAGGAAGTGTTTCCAGAGCTCAGTCGCTATTGCCATGAGAAGCGGCTGGAGTTTGAAGTGGTCGACATGAGATGGGGTGTAAGGGACAGTGCTACAGCAGATCATCTGACATCATTCTTGTGCCTCAATGAAATTGATCGGTGTAAACGGATGTCTCAGGGTCCATACTTTGTGGTGAGATATAGTAAACATCAACCCGTTTCGTATTCAATTTATTTTACAACATGCACTTCTAGATTTTTGTGCATATAATCTCTGCAAATAATATTTACTACCTTTAAGAGGAACAACAAACCTTGCACCACATTTCTTAGTGAATCAGTTTGTAACATATTCAGATGGACACAAGTGATTGGTTTCACATCATGTGTGTAGCATGCTTTATTATGTTACTATGAAGTGCCAAGTGTTACATTCCTTGGCTATGAGATGCCAATAATAACATCTCCCTTTTTCCAACAAGATGAAAGAAATATGGCTTTGCAATAACAAAACAAATTGAATACATAAAAGAGTGGACTTGACTTTCTTATGGGTCTTTAAGCAAAGGAATGCATCTGAGTGATACAATATCTTTTGTTTCTTGTTAGCTAGCCAGAGTAGGTATGCATCTTAAATATCTGGTACTTGCCTGTTACAGTTAGCTTCATGTAGATCCCAGGTAGGGGACAGACGATATGATTCCTCTATTTTTATTTGCAGGGTTTCCTAGGTGACAAGTATGGCTACAGGCCTCTCAATGCCAACATCCCCTCAGTCATGTTTGAAAAAATCTTGGGCGTTGTCTCAAAAGATGAAAGCATCAGGGAGGAGGATGTGAACCTCATCAAGAAGTGGTACGTGGAGGACACCAATGCAGTTCCGCCAGTCTACGTGCTCCAGCCAATCACAGTGCATCTTCCTAACTATTACGACTCCAGTGATTCCCAGAAGCAGAGCATGACAAGGCAGGAGTGGTGGGAGATCTTTGAAAGGATTAGGAAGGTGTTTGATTCGGCCGCCAAATTGGCAGCACAGGACGGTGTCTTCAGTGAAGAGGAAATGCATGAGATTGTAATGTCAGGTGAATCATACTTTACTTAAACAGCCATGTCTATCGACTGAATAATATTATAGAAGATGCTGAAAGGGAACCCTAATGTAGAACTAGCTGAAGGAAAGCAGAAAAAATGGGGGAAACGGATTGGTGTTGTTGGAATAAAATCAAATAAAAAAAATTTAATAAATAATAAGGTGTGAATATTTGAAATATGATATCAGTTGGACATCTCTTCTTCTTGCTCCGACACACAAACGTCCAAAATACACCATTCATTGGTGTACATCCATTATGTATCTGCGTAAAGCCCTGAAGGAAAAGTAATTTACAAGAGAATTGGAAATATTTTTAGTGTACAACAAATGGAGAAATGTATTGTCCCCAAGTACATCACAGTTCGATGATTGTTATACCAATATTGGATTCACATAGAAGTACATGTATAGGCTTTCTTATGCTATAAATTAAATCATGTCCTTGATTGAATTTCAGTGACTGAGGAGGAGATTCGCCATGGTTTGAAAGACAACACCAACATTGGAGACACCTGTGTCTTCTTCACCAGAGACTTCAAGGGCATGGAGCCATCGTTTCAGCAGAAAGCAACTTTGTCCAAGTTTACAGATATCCAGACTGATGAGTGAGTTCTTTTTCCTCTTAATATTTATATGTAGTTCATGGAATGTCCAGGGCCCTGTTCCATAAAACTTGTTATCAATAACAAGTCACAGTGACCGTTATCAGCTACTGAAATCATAGCATTTGATTGGCTGAGAGCAAATTTGTAATCGATATGTTGCAATTGTTGTTGCTTTATCAAATGTTTTATGAAACGGGGCCAAGATGGGAGGGAACAAAGTGGTTGTACAACACATGCTCCGGCGACAATTACTCCGTGGTCACCTTCATCTCTGGACTAGACACTATACCCGACCCTAACCCCGACCCTAACCCTAACCCCAACCCCAACCCTAAGCCTAACCTACAACCTAATTGCATTCCTGTCCCTAACCCTATATCTTTGATGGAAATTGTCGCTGGGGCATATGTCAGAGCACCACGAAAAGACAGTTCTTTACTTTTTTATTTGGTCAAGGGAATTGTACCTGTGTACATTCATGCAATATAGGAGGATTTGTAGCCTCATGACCCAGGTTGTGTATGCAAAACTTTATCCCCAATGATGTTCTCCACAGCCATGACTTTTTTTCTTCAAGATCCAGACTTTTGTGAAAGAAATATATCAAGTAGACTTTGAAATACATAGTCCTTAGCAAGCTGGACAAACTAAACATTCTTTTTTTGTATGAGAGAAAAACACTAATCGTAAGCGTTTTCCATCTGGAACAGTTGGACGGCACTTCCCTAAAGTGTATGTGTGTACATTATTTTTCTCCTCTTTGCAGTGACAATGAAACCCTCGAGTTCGTGGAGCAATCCCAGACCTTGCTGACAAGGCTAAAGAAGGAATACATCCCCAGCATGGTCCCCGCCCAGTCACTCAACAGCTTCACTGTACCTTGGCGTGACAAGGGTATAGATCCCACTGGTTGTCCAGAACATGCAGAATACCTGACACAGATGTGTGAGATCTTTGCTCAAAGGATGAAAGCCATGATAGACAAGAAGCTGGAAGAGCAAAGGTCAAAGGTTGTTGATCCTGTGAAAAGTGACTTAAAGAGGGAGCTTCTACACCATGCATCCTTCTGTAAAACAAAATGCAGGTATGAGCTTTGATTAATTCTATGCCAGAAATTTGAAGTTTGTTATGTCGACATATCATGCACACATAAGGCAGTAAGTGATTTATAATGGCATCTTTACATATATACATGTATGCATGATTTCATGCAAGGATGCCAAATTTATTAAAGATACTTTCAAAGTTTTTGTCATGGTCGTGAATAGAGTTCAGTTGGTTATCGATTTGGCATAGTGTGCAAGGAATAATATCCATAAAAGATTTGAGCAGGGCTTTAACTCTGTGTTATATAATATGAGTTAACGCCTTTCTGGCTCCAAACAGATGATGTGATCATCCTTATAGAAGTCAACAAAGCTCTTGATTTCCCTATTCCCGTTTCTCTTTACACATTATTCTCCTTCTCCCTAGTGCTTTTCAAGGAAGAGAAGACATCTTGGCATCCATCAGGTCCTATCTATCTTCAAACCTCTCCAAACCTCTGGTAGTCCATGGGATATCAGGGTCAGGGAAAACGTCTGTTATGGCCATGGTCGCAAGGCACAGCAGAGAATGGATAGGAGAAGGATGTGTAACCATCCTGCGATTTCTTGGAACTTCAGCCAACAGTTCCACAATACATGCCACATTGCAGAGCATGTGTAAACAGGTACAGAATGGTTATCTTACTGACATTATGACAAAGGCCATATCATAATAAGAACTCTAATTAGATATGTCTTGAGAATGCGGATTATTTGATTAATTTTTTTTAAACATTGGGAATTTTCATGCTCAAAATTATGTCATGGAAAATTATGTCAGTCTAGAATATGCACCTTGTGCAGTAAATATTATTGACAGTAATAGTTTTGTTGCCTCATCAAAAGTAAAACCTCCTTACACTTGTACTTGTTCTTTTATACAGATTTGCTTTGCTTATGATGCTCCACAACCCCCATGTGATCATTTAGGAGACTTTTCAGAACTGGTACAGCTGTTTAATATCCTAATCAACAAACTACCAACCAAAGATAAACCACTCCTGCTGCTGTTTGACAGTATTGATCAACTCGGTTCGAACAATAATGCCCACAAGATGAACTGGCTCTTGAAGTCCTTACCAGAAAATGTTCATGTTGTAGTGTCCATGCTACCTGAGGAACACAACATTCTGGACAACATCAAGAAGACCCTGACAGATCCAAGATGCTACGTTGGCATGGAAGTCGTCGGAGAAGAGAATGGCATCGCTATCATGGATGGCTGGTTGAAGGAAAGAAGACGAAGGCTGAATGAGGAGCAAGTGAAGGTTGTGAGGGATGCTTTCAGTAAGTGTCCCCAGCCGCTCTTTCTGAAGTTACTCTTTGAGGAATTTATAACATGGCCGTCGTACAAGACAGTAGCAGATGTTAAGCTTCCCTGCACTGTAGTGGATGCTATCAACAATATGTTTCAAGATCTTGAGGAGCACCATGGGCTCATCTTTGTAGCACATGCTCTTGGTTACCTGACTGCAGGAAAGAGTGGTCTGACAGAAGCAGAGATAGAAGATGTCCTTTCTTGTGATGACAAAGTCCTTAACGATGTATATCAGTACTGGGATCCTCCTGTAGAAGGGGTAGTTCGCATTCCGCCATCAGTGTGGAAGAGGTTGCATCAAGATATTGGGGAGTTTATTACTGAGCGGCAGGCTGGAGGCAAGACGGTGATAGCTTGGTACCATAGGCAGTTCATCGAAACAGCGGAGAGACGGTACCTAGGCGACAAAGAGTCCAAGATGGCCAGACACAAAGTTCTTGCAGATATGTTCCTTGGAGAATACAGCAGAGGCAAAATCAGGCCAATTCGACTAGAGAGACGCGAAAAAGATTTCCCAAATGCAGATCGTCTTGTCTCACCTCAACCTTTAATGTTTGGAGATAATGTCTTCAATCTTAGAAAGCTGCTTGAGCTTCCCTTCCACTTAATGCGGTGTAGGAGAGTTAATGGAATCCCTGAAGGCATGGTACAGCATATCATGTACAACTTTGAATGGATTCTGACCAAGTTAAGAGCCTTCAACTTTCTAGAACTTGTGAATGACTTCTCCTCGTTTGATGAAGAAAGTGGCATCCTTCTTGAGGCTCTGTACCTGTCTGGGAGTAATCTCAAAGAAGATCCTTTCTGCCTCGCAGGCCAGCTTCTTGGAAGGATGTATGACCTATTGGATAAGTACTCTAACATCAGAAGATTGCTTGAAGGAGCCAAGTCGTGGGTGAGGACAACCAAGCATTCTTTGATCATTCCAAGAGGAGCCTGTCTAATCCCCCCAGGAGGACAGTTGAAGACATCACTTGCAGGTCATCCGTCTAGAGTAGAGGCGATTGCTTGCACTGGCAAAGGAGATGTCATTGTAACTGTCTGCAAAGATTCCAATGGCCAACCAATGACCAATGTTTGGGATGAAGAAAATGCAGAGCTCATACACACTCTACAGGTCAAAGCAGGAAGCAAGGCATCTGGCGCACTATCCCTTGCCGTCAGTCATGATGATAAGTTTGTCATATTTGGCTGCCAGGTGTTGGGGATGTTTGAACTCACCAGTGGTGAATGCATCTGGAAACTTGATACTGGTGAAAACCATGCCGTCAGCTCCCTTCAGATCCACAAAGATGGAAAACTAGCCATTGCCGGATCAGAGAAAGGGTCAAATGTCTGTATCTGGGACCTCCAAAGTGGACATCTTCTCACCAAGCTAGAACATCCCAAAACTGCTAACTTTGCATTCTTTAAAGGCAATGCTGAGGTGTTGACTGGTTGCCAAGATGGTTTCTTGAGGCATTGGTCCATCACATCCAAAGAGTGCATACATTCGTTCCAAGCTCACAAAGAAAATGACATGAAAGTTGTTGCCCATGCCCGGTCCATCCAAACCATCGCATCAGGTGACAGCAATGGCTCTATCAAACTGTCAAGGTATGCAGACAAACCAAGTTCCCCAGACAAGGTCATGGAAGGTCACAGGAAGGCTGTCACTTGTCTGCTAGTGTTATCTGATCATCTACTCGCATCAGGGTCTGCAGATTTTACTGTTCGTGTCTGGAACATGACAGAGGGCACAGCTGTATTAAATTGTCAAGGTATGCTTAACAAATATTGAAAAATATTTTATATGCATGTATAGAATTGAAGGATTGTACAAAATATGCTCTAGGGCCTATTGCTTCTATTTCATTATAACTTTAAACTTTTACTCAGCCCAAGCACTAATAAGAAGACGCTTGGAATAGATGATGAATCACCAATAGAATGTCATTAATCTTTACTAATTTATTGAGGTAGCTTATGGTGTATGTATTACTCATTCAATTGCTTTACAAACAAAATTGAGTTTTTAGGAAATACACATATACATGCTCAACTCTTGCCTTGACATTATTAAAGGACTTTAAACATATGTTTAGTTTGGCAAATGCTTGTGTCATATTTTTCTGGTGTTTATTTTTGAAAATATTTAGAAAAGATTTTATTCATTGCATCTTTATATTGACAGGTCATGATGGCATGGTGACTTGCCTCTGGCATTGGCCAGCAGACCCGAAGGATCCTGGTTCCAAGTCCATCCTGGTGTCGGGTTCGAAGGATGACTTTCTGAAGGTTTGGGACCTGGAACCCAAGGATGTTGATAGTCCTCTCATCACAACCCTGGAAGGACATTCCTCTTGGATCTCAGATGTAACAGGAACAAAGATAAGAGTCATTTACTCTGCGTCAAACGATAAGAGTGCCAAGATGTGGGTCTATAATAAGGAAACGGTAGGTGAATAACAAAGCTTTGCCCAACGTACATTATCTTTAAAGAAAAAGGGTGGAGTTCTGGGAGAGGTGAACAATAATTTGTGAGCTTTCTCATTCTTTTTATATCAGTTTGGAAGAACATCATACAAGAACTGTCCCCTGAAAAGGAAAGCTCTTCAAATGCCCTTATTTTAAAAATATGACGGGAATAGCTGAAATGTTTGGGCTGAACATTCAGCTGAAATGTTTGGGCTGAACATTCATGCCACTTGTGTGTGCAGTCCCATATACCCGTTTCTGTGTGCAGTACTTGTGCTTTTCATTTTGATGATTCCACAGCTCACAGTATGAAACAATTCTTATGTAGACATGATAAACTTTTCCCAATTGCTTTGAGACAGTACTTCCACAATGTAATAGCATGTCCAGAACTCTACTTTATCTTTAAGTTAATTGCCGCAATGCTATTAACTTCAAGGTCTGACAGCTGTAGGTCCGCTATTTGCTTATCTACAAACATGTCTTTTTCTTGGCAGTCAGGTATATTATATATAAACTTGGTTTCAGGTGACAGAAGAATTTTGGGGGAATGCAGTTTAGGGGGTTAAAATGAGATCCTCATGAACCCCTCAATCATGGCTCTATGTTAGCATGGACAAGTGACCTCAGGACATGTACTTTCTTGCATTTGGGGCAAAAATGGTAGAAATCACAAATTTAGATCATGACTTTCAGGGAAAAATTAGTCATTAAAATTGATTTTTTAAAATATATTTGAGTACATTAAAAGAAAACCCACCTAGTCCTGTTGTGTTGGAAAATATCCATTTCATTGCATATTGTATACTGTATATAGGATTGAAAATTGTGCTTACGCTTTTATTAATTTTCAGGAAAAATTTAACTTTGTGTTATTATCAGTCAGACAATTCATCGCATTTTGAACATTCTGTTCAACTTTGAAGACTACCACTGCATTCTTAACTCAACTTTATTTATGCAATGATATAAATGTTTAATGAGTGTAGATGCCATTTATAAAGAGGAAGACTTGGTAAAATTTATGAAGGTGTTGGTTGGACTATTCTGATTTTATCAGTGTTTAGTCTTGAATATCAAAAGAATTAGTGAAATTTCTTTCAAAGATCCAATTTGTTATACCATTGACGATGTACACTCTTCTTCTTTCTAGGTGATTAAGAGGGAGAGACACAATGGGCATGCAGCTGTTGTCAAGTTTACACCCGATGAATCAACAGTTCTTACCAGTGGACAAGAAGGTTCTGTCAAGTTCTCCAGTTTCTACGACTGCCATGTGACCCGTCGTGAACAGGGTTACACCTCCAAGCTTGTCTTCAGCAAAGATGGCAAGAAGGTGATTGGTGCGTTCAAAGAGGAAGGCAGGCTTCGTGTGTGGGACATGGACCAATCAACAGAAAGAGGTGGAGATGTGTTTGATCTAGAAGGTCATGACAAGGGTGTTCTATGGTTGGAGCTGGGGCAGGATAGTGAGGTTGTCTCGGCATCACAAGATAAGAGGATAAAGGTGTGGAACGTGGACACCAAGTCATGCAGGCTCACTCTCGCAGGTAATGCCAAGGGAGATGATTTTACGTTAAACAGTTGAAACCCTATAGAAAGACCACTTTTCTATATTGACCACATTCTTGTGTTTTCCTTCATGTGTTTCTCATTAAAACCTGTACTGAAGTATTCAGTGTATTAAAATATTAAAATTTCTTTTGCGAGGGCTACTTAGAAGTCCGCCGATTGTGTTCAGAGATTTTAATGCACTACGACCCATGGGAAGAAATATTATTTGATGGTGGCTCCTATTTTTATTTACGGTGGCTTTTTCAAGAGTTTTGGGGCTAATCTTCCTTAGCCCCTGCTTCTTTTTTTCACTGAAAGTATCCTGTACATATAGACCACCTGATTACATGCATACAGACCGCATTTCTTGTCTCCCTTCAGCAGTCTTTATATTCAGCTTTCACTGTATTTGTATCAAAATGAGTCAGAAAATAGTAGCATGTAGGAGAGGAAGAGAGTGATAGGGCTGGAGAATGTTAACTATATGCTGATATTATGATTATTAATGATGATGGAGCTTCTAACTTAAGGCATTTCTCAAGGCATGTCTTGTTTTCATGTATATATATGTTATAAATGTTTTGTGCAAATATTAGTCATAATATGGAGAATAATTTTTTTTCTTCCAATTTTCAAATTTACATTTGTATTGATTCAAGTGGTAATACATGTGTGTGTGTATGAAAGAAAAACTCCTATATTAAGAAATGTTGACACTTTGAGCGGAATATGAGACTTTAGTGCCTGAGTATAATAATGATAATAATAATAATAAATGTAACTTATATAGCGCCAAATCCACTCTGTAGAGTGCTCAAGGCACATGTAGGATTAATTGAGTTCAAGTCCAAGTTTATTTCCACATCTGATTAAAAAACACAAGTACAATTTATATGCATATATACAATAATAAAAAATTCAAATGAAACATCTTCAATTGAAATCATAATGTGGGGGAAAAAACAAAGGCCATTGGCCTATCAAGGTTATTCCCAAAGATAATTAAATGTACATAAAATGTTTCTTGAATATACTAAAAATAAGATAGAAAAATAAGATAAAAATCTGTTTAATTGAGAATTAAACAGAAATGTTTTTACATGATTTTTAATAGAATCAGATGTTATAAAATTTTTGATGTCTTTAGGAAGGCTATTCCATAATTTAGGACACGTGAGGGCAAATAATCATATTGCCAGAGTCAAGATGTGGGTAACATCAATGTATTGTGAGTAATATAGTCTCATATCACACCCCCCCCCAAAAAAAAAAAATAAAATAAAATAAAAATAAAAATAAAACAAATGAGCTGCTCTATATTATAAGTCTCACTTAGGCTAGGCCTACAGTGTGGATATGGAGCTTAGATTCACAGATGAAAGACAACAAAGGGACATGGTCTCATATTGTCTGCTGCTAAAGCACAAATATCTCTGTGATTTGAGTGTGCAATGAGTAATAATTTTATACAATTTTTGTTTTTTCTGAAAAGAACATGAAGCTCCTGTAGGCCTTGTGAAGATGGTGGTGCAGAAGGCAGACACTTTCATCGTGTCAGCAGACAGCAAAGGAGTGCTCAAGTTCTGGAAGTATGACACAGGAGAATGTCTGCTCTCTGCCAGGGAGCACAGTGCATCCATACGATGTCTTGCCATTTCCAAAGATGGTAAGTTTTAGTGTCATACTATCACTTTGTTTTTGTTCTATGATACATGCCTGGTGAAATTAGTCTACAGTCAATTACCTAGATACTAACCAAATTCCTAACTTTAACCATGGGCCAACCACTTTACCTGACCGTTACCCAAACTCTAAATCTAAACTAAAACCCGATTGCCACCCTAAGTCTAACCCTATATTTTTGGTGAAGTAAAGCCTGGAGTGAAAGTTGCCCAAGCAAATGTCACATCACTTTTTATGCCTCCGCCCACCGAAGGTGGGTGCCGGAGGCATTATGTTTTCGGGTTGTCCGTCCGTGCGTGCGTGCGTCCGTCCGTCCCACTTCTCGTTACCGCGATATCTGAAGAATCATTTGAGGTAGGAACCTCAAACTTGGTACTAGTATGTATCCCCATACGAAGATGAACTGATTAGATTTTGGGGTAAGTAGGTCAAAGGTCAGAGGTCACAGAGGTCAATTTACATGAAATTACATGAAATTCTTGGTTTTTAGCACCGTTACCGCGATATCTCAAGAACTATCTGAGGTGAGAACTTCAAACTTGGTACCAGTATGTATCCCCATAGAAAGATGAACTGATTAGATTTTGGGGTAAGTAGGTCAAAGTTCAGAGGTCACAGAGGTCAATTTACATGAAATTACATGGAATTACTGGTTTTTAGCACCGTTACCGCGATATCTCAAGAACTATCTGAGGTGAGAACTTCAAACTTGGTACCAGTATGTATCCCCATAGAAAGATGAACTGATTAGATTTTGGAGTAAGTAGGTCAAAGGTCAGAGGTCACAGAGGTCAATTTACATGAAATTACATGAAATTACTGGTTTTTAGCCTCGTTACTGCGATATCTCAAGAACTGTTTGAGGTAAGAACTTCAAACATGGTACTAGTATGTATCCCCATATGAAGATGAACTGATAAGATTTTGGGATAAGGAGGTCACAGAGGTCAATTTACATGAAATTATGAATTCTTGGTTTTTAGCACCGTTACCGCGATTTCTGAAGAACTATTTGAGGTAAGAACTTCAAACTTGGTACCAGTATGTATCCCCATAGAAAGAGGAACTGATTAGATTTTGGGGTAGGTAGGTCAAAGTTCAGAGGTCACAGGTCAATTTACATGAAATTACATGGAATTACTGGTTTTTAGCACCATTACCGCGATATCTCAAGAACTATCTGAGGTGAGAACTTCAAACTTGGTACCAGTATGTATCCCCATAGAAAGAGGAACTGATTAGATTTTGGGGTAGGTAGGTCAAAGTTCAGAGGTCACAGAGGTCAGTTTACATGAAATTACATGAAATTACTGGTTTTTAGCCTCGTTATCAAAAATTTCTAGAACAGTTTGAGCCATCAACTGAATTTAGGCGGAGGCATATAGGAGACGCAGTCGCATTCATCTTGTTTCAAACTTCTATTTTCTTGCATGAGTAGGGCAGCATGCAGTGACAGGGGCCAACGACAAGCAGATGATCCTGTGGTCACTTGCCCCGGAAACCTTCGGACAGGTGGTCAAACGGATGCCGGTTAATGTGTCAGAGATCATCTCCTGTGCGTTCACCCATGACAGCACCAGGGTCGTCTGGGGGACCCATGCTGGTGTGGAGCAGCTCCATGTCTGGGACTTCATGGCCGATGATGATCAGTGAGTAGTTAGAACTTGCAAGTGTATTAGGGGAGATTAGGGGAGATTTATCTACAGTTATAAGGACATTTTCTTGGGATTGTATGAATTGAAATTATATTTGCACCTTGTATTAAATGAATGATTTCCAATTTTAGCCCATAAAATCACTGTGGATACGTTTCCAATAAAATGTTGGTAAGGGAACCAAAAAGTTTCCTACAAAAATCCTGTCCTGTTACCAGTGTTCTGTTTGAAATCGTACTGGAAGAATTTTATGATGCTTTTATGGGAAAGTGGATAATGATTTTTAACATTTCCATAACCTGGTTACAAGAAGAATATTATGAATTTAGAGATTCAGGTTGCAAGTTTTATTCCATGTCATGTTTTTCTTGCCTGTATGTACATGTATCAATGTTAATACCTGCAGTCTTTGATTGAAATGAATGGTAGCGTATGAGGAGATGGAATAAAAAAAATTGATGGAAAAAGGCAGTAGTGATTATTGAGTGTGGGAGGCATGTCAAATAGTTAAAAAGAAAGAAAAATAAATCAATTTAGATTGGTCCCAGTAAGAAGTTCACTTCTACCAAACCTGTTTTGAATAAGTATTGGTATTGAATGTGTATGAAATTGCTATAGACAGACACATGGAGGCTGTAGGAAAAGCCAAAGAATCCTTGAATTGACATCTAATCCCCTGATAAATATCCCCAATGGGCTTTGTACAGTATAGTGTTCATGGAATACTTGTGCTCCCGAATTGTCCAGTATAGCACATGCCAAAACGATGCGTTTTATGACAGCATGTGGATCAGCACTTTTAATGGTGTAGCGCCATCTCTGTTACCACTGGACTGGTACCACTGAACAACAACTATCCCCCAGGAAAATAACTACCCTGACAGGTACCTCCAGACTGCTACATGTACATGTATGTATCCCCCTCGTATGGGTCTATAAGATATTTTGATATTGCTCTCATAGTTGGATTTTGGTTGGAACTGTTTCAACTTTCAGGCTCCTAGTAGGCCACAACCATGCTATCATGGATATGTGTGTATCGTCAGATGACCAGTATTTGATCACCGCATCTCGTGACTGTACCCTAAAGGCATGGCATCTTCCTACCAGGCAGATGCTAGCATCATTCGATTGCAAGTCTCAGATCAAGAACATAGACCTGGTCTACAGTAGTGAGGACCGCTATCGTCTGGCAGCACAGAACAAATCTGGAACCATTCTAATTCTCGATTTGCTTCTAGAGAAAGCAGATAGATCTGATATCAGGTTTGTTACATAGGTTTATTAAGGATCCAAGATGATTTAACCCCTTCTGTACCATCAAGTTCACAAACAATCATCATGAATGACCTCTCTAGAGTAAAATGTAGAGCTTTACTGCTTTATTTCAAATTGGGCATAAAATATTGTCTATGGGAATAAAGTTTACTATGCATGAATCTGTTTCTGTTTTAGGAAGGAAAAATAGCAGTTCATATTCACATGTAATGTTTATCATGAGAAATCTTGGCGGGATTTGCTACCCCAGGCATTGAAGGAGTTTATGCTGGCCCAAACATTAAGGTATATGATAGAATAAAAACAAAAATGGACATTGAAATAATCATTATTAATATAGGTGTGCCCATTCTTGTAGGGCTGTCAAGTCAAATCCATCATTAATTTAACTTAAAAAAACAACCTTTGATGGGATTCATGTTTATAGAACCATTATTGTGGGATTAAATGCATACTCCGGCACAATTGCCACAAGGGCCTCTTTCCAACACTAAATTAGATGTAATTCCTGACTTCAACCCTGGACCAAACACTCTACAAAAACCTAATCCTAACCTCAACCAGATACCCAACTGCAACCCTAGGTCAAACACTATACATAAACCTAATCCTAACCTCAACCAGATACCCAACTGCAACCCTAGGTCAAACACTATACATAAACCTAATCCTAACCTCAACCAGATACCCAACTGCAACCCTAGGTCAAACACTATACATAAACCTAATCCTAACCTCAACCAGATACCCAACTGCAACCCTAGGTCAAACACTATACATAAACCTAATCCTAACCTCAACCAGATACCCAACTGCAACCCTATGTCAAACACTATACATAAACCTAATCCTAACCTCAACCAGATACCCAAAGTTCTGCAACCCTAGGTCAAACACTATACATAAACCTAATCCTAACCTAATCCTAACCTCAACCAGATACCCAACTGCAACCCTAGGTCAAACACTATACATAAACCTAATCCTAACCTCAACCAGATACCCAATTGCAACCCTAGGTCAAACCCTACATCCCTGAGGAAGTAAAGTCTACAACAAATGCTTCCAGAACCACCCTTCATCATTTTAAAATAATAATGCTCATCTTTTATTTCATTAGTTCGTTAAAGTGGTATATGTATGAAAATGTATGCACAGTTTAAATATGGTTATTGTGATTCTAACAAAAATGAAATTCTTATCTGTCTTCCAATAGCCCTGAACCTGTCACCCAGATGACAAAGATGAGCCAGTTGGGAGCCTCGAAGGACCAGAATGGTGGGAAGCATGTGAATGGGTCAGAGAAACGGATGCATCAGGGTAACGGGTCAGATGGCGTCTCCTCAAAGAAGTCGAGCACTAGCACTGAGACAAGGAAGCGTAAATCCAAAGTCTGTTTACTGTACTGAGAGCCTTCTTGGTCGTAGGGAGTGGTAAAATAGTGCCTTCTCAAAGAAGTCAAGCAGTAGCATTTAGCCGACGAAGAGTATATCAGCAGTCTGCTTACTTTACTGAGAGCCTGCGTGGTCGTAGGGAGTCGTCAAATAGTGCCTTCTCAAAGATGTCAAGCAGTAGCATTTAGCCGACGAAGAGTAGATCAGCAGTCTGCTTACTTTACTGAGAGCCTGCGTGGTCGTAGGGAGTCGTCAAATAGTGCCTTCTCAAAGATGTTAAGCAGTAGCATTTAGACAAAGAAGAGTATATCATCAGTTTGCTTACTGTACTGAGAGCCTTCTTGGTCGTAGGGAGTGGTCAAATAGTGCCTTCTCAAAGAAGTCAAGCAGTAGCATTTAGACAAAGAAGATTGTATCATCAGTCTACTTGCTGTACTGAGAGCCTTCTGGATAGTAGTGAGTGGAAGTTTTTGCAAGGTCTTGATAGTTTTGTTTCCTTTGAGGAATGTTGGGGTTAGTCACTTAAATATAAAATTCAAAAACTCCTGGAATGTGTTCTTATATTATTCCACATATTTATAAAGATATATGTGCCATATGTTGTAATGTTCCGTCCATGAATTTAAAGGGAAATCCAACCTTAATGGCAAGTTGTTCTGAAAGAAAGAGGAAAAATCAGAGAAGCAGATTGGTGAAAATTTGAATGAAATAAGTAAGTTATGAATTTAAAAAAGTTGTAATCACTATATATATGGGAATTTCAAATTGGCTGGATTGTTATGTCACTGTGATGTAGTGGCAGACAACTCCCCCATTCGCTCCAACACAAAAATTTATTAAAATGTCATTTTTTTCGAAATGTATTGCTTAGTAGGATCTTTTTCTTTATGAGGACTTATAACATTATGCTATCTCCAGTATAGTTTGAGTACTGCCTTGAGGGAAAAGGCGCCCCAGAGAAAACCGCAAATTAAAGATATTTTTGTGTACGACCAAATTGCCAATTTGAGATTCGCATAGACTTCGTGATCTCATTTTTCAAACATCCATAACTTTCTTACTCCTTGTCCAATTTCTTTCAAACTTTCACCATCCGGTTTTTCTTATTTTTCTGCTTTCGCACAAATCATCTAATTACCAAGGTTGGATTGCCCTTTAAGAAAAATTTATTGTAAATATCTGTAAAAAAAAGGTCAAATTGAGGTTACATTTCAAAGTTTTGCGCAGAATTGCACTGCACAGGAATCTCAGGTCCATGTACACATGTAAATATGCAGCTTTCTGTTTGTTTTACACCTGCCTGTCACTCGAGGGAATTGACTTTCAGACAAGGGATGTAAATTATTTTTCACCTCTCATTTGTTTAATCATCCCTATGCAGGGTGAGAAACGGCACAGCAGCTTGGAGTTGTTAGTATCTTGCTATCTATCAACTATAATCAAAGGAATGTGAGGAAGTTTTTGGGCAATATCCATAGCTGTAATTTGCTTACACAGTAAATGTCTGTTTTCATTGAAACTGCCAAATCTGTCTTTCAACGAACAGGAACATTAAACCAATGGGACAGATTTTTATTCAGTACAATGTCGCAAAATATTTTGAAAATGCTCCCTATACATAAAACTGTGTGAAGAGCTCTGCATGTGGATATGCATCTGATTTTGATGTTTGCTTCATTGACATACATGTCCAAACACATTCATGGCTTTTTGCCGAGTCTGCTGTGTGTTGGCTGAGAGCTAGAAGGGCATAAAACACATACCTGTACAAAGAATGAACAGTCACCCTTCTGGCACTCAGCAGGTGATATGTAATGTGCACCATCTCCACTCTTTAGGAACATGCACAATTATGCCTGCATGCCTGCATGCAAATAAGTACTGCATTCTACCTCCGCCATTTTCTTTCATTTTACAAGGTCCACTTTTTATGGTAGATTTGAAGATATGCCAAAACAAGGCTGACTTTCTGTTTGCCAACGACATTTGGCTAGTGTATTTCCTTACATGTCCTTGTCGGTCCCACATTTATATATTTATAAATACATATATAAGGCTTAAATGATTTTTTAGTAGTATTTATATCACATAGAATATTCTGACGAGAACCAAAATTGCTAATGCTATTGGTAAATATGGATTAAAATTTTGATAACTTGCCGTTTTGATAGAAATAATTTGATGATGTAGCTTTATACAAATTTTCAACGTTTTAACTAGAAGAAATCTTTTTTTTTCTTTCTGAATAGCTACAGATTGGGAGAATAATTTCAGTATGTAAGAAAAAAAAATGACATGGGAAAGAGAGAGTGAGGGAGAGAAGGAAAGTAATGAAGAGGGATTGAGTGAGCAAGAAAATGATGGAAAGAAACAAGATTAAATATTTTTTTTAAATGAATGTTTTTCATGATAAGTATACTCAAAGTCTTTCATTCCATTAACATGTAGTTGTATACAGTTCTGTAATAGCATTTTATTTCTTACAATGTATATATTTCTGAAATATCGATTCTTATCATAGTACATATATACAAGTGACAGTTTCCACAAAATGCACTGGATTATGACAGTTTCTATTTCTTAATATGCATTCCTGCATTTCAATGCAAATGTTTAATTGTAGAGAAAGTTATTTATTTCTGCAAATCCTTGGAACAAATACATGTATACCTTCATGGGTTTTTGTTCTATACATACACTGTATATTCATAAACAAGCTGAAACAAACCAATTTTTTGTCAATGCTGTAGCATCATGGAATGACATAGTTATGCATTTTTATGCTTTTGGAGATTTACATTATTGGGAAGTACTTCTTCCATCTAGAGTTGTGCCTTTACTATTAAGAAAAATAATGTCCTTCTCGAGCAATTAGTAAATCTCATTTCTCCCTTTAATATGATCATTTGAAGAAAACTTACATAAAAAATATATTGCTTCATACATGTATGATATAAAATAATTTGCAACCCCAAACTGTTCAAAGAATAATTATCAGCTGTATATAGTGATCTCCCTTTCACATCAATCTTAGTTTTAAAAAATTCTAATTCTAATTACTGTCTTATCTAAAATTAATACACATGTAAGATTCTGTAGAATTTTTGGATTTGATATTGGCACAACAATGCTACATTACAACCGTAACTCTTTCTAATATTTCTAGCTCCAGCATTCAATTCAGTTAGAGACTGTTCAAAAGAGAACTTTGATATAATTCAATTTGAATAATCCAAAGTTGCATTTTGTTTAATATGACTGGACATTGTTGTTAAATGTGCCATTTAACGTAAGTTATTTTAAAGACCAGCTAGATAGAGAATGATACATGACACCAGAATCATGACATTTTGATAACAAATCATTTATTTTTACTCATTGCAAAATGTGGACTTTGGTAACAGTCTTTTGTTTGGCATATATTTTTATTGCTCACAAATGTATTGATATGATGCAATATTAATGTAAACATTAAGTTAGCAAGGTAATGAATAAAACTATGTTTCAAAAACAGCAATAGGCTGATATAACTGCTTGGAATTGCACAACAAACATTCAATTAACCTATATTGACTTTTTAGTATGTACATGTATTTTATATTATGATATGAAACAATGACAAAACTAAATTATATTTCAAGTTCTACCTTACTCTGTATAGTTCCACCTTGCTTTTAATAGTTTTATTTTTCTAACTATTTATATAGCTGCTATTGTATTATTAGAATCTAATTCAGACAATATTCTGTGCAAATATCTTTCTGTTATCTTCATGGTAAATTGTTTTCATTCAGTGCA
This sequence comes from Heliocidaris erythrogramma, assembly GCA_025617745.1. Taxonomy (NCBI): domain Eukaryota; kingdom Metazoa; phylum Echinodermata; class Echinoidea; order Camarodonta; family Echinometridae; genus Heliocidaris; species Heliocidaris erythrogramma. The sequence continues at coordinate 52,584,124 of CM046856.1, read as the reverse complement.
ATAGTAAGTTAGAAACAACACTATTTTAAAAACTAGTCTAGAATGCATGTATTTAAGATTCTTTCAAACTGTTTTCTACTTGATCACTACATGGAAAATGCTAGAGTGAAGATTTTCATCCTGTAAATGACTTAGATAGAACTAAAATGGCCTCTACATGACTACGCGATTATACCAGTTTACACCAAATCAAAATGTACCAAAACCTGAAATGCTGTCCTGTTTGTCAGTATGTCCTAAGCGGGAGATCAAATCCTTAAAATCAAGGATGTACATTGCGTTATAGCCCAGGAATATTACGAGAATACATGGAGTGAAACCTATGTGAATACATTTGTAGGTTGTTATGTGTATTGTCAAGCGGGTTTAAAAATACTTATACTGCAACACATTACGTGTACATCTTGTTGAGGAGAATAAGAATAAGAATTTATGGTCTGTCTGTAGCAGCTACTTGTAGTTTCAAAATACTTAGTCATAGTACTATGCATCGTGTTCACCTGTATATAATTCAGTTAATGGAGTTTGAATTGCACGTCTTTACTCATTCTGACAGCTACTTGCACATGACATTTCATATGATACATTGCATTCACTTAACATCACCAGCAGCTAGTAGGAGATACATGATTTTTTTATTTTTATTTTAGATGTTTTAGATGTATTCATCATTATTATATATTGTTTTTTAAGCATGTATTGCTTTGTATATGTCATAAGTGTGTATCCATTACATTGTAACTCTTTGTAATACTTCATGTACTGCCAGTGGAGGGCATATTTCTATGTTTTTTTAAATATAGATCAATAAAAAGAATCTGAATCTGAATCTGAATCTGATGTATGCATGTAACGATTAGGCATCCATGTTTAAAAGAACTAGATGTATTATGGTCAAGACAGATTGCTAAAGAACTTCTTATTGATAAGTCTATCATCACTTTAACCCATTGACTACTGAATTCTTTAACTCTCAGAGGCTTAATGTAGGAGCCACCCACTTCCCGTAGTCTACAGGTTAATAATAATTCTGGTGATACACATTAATCAAGAAGATTTTACAGGGTACAGTTGTATTTGTATAAGTCTGGACAAATGACAAGGCAATAATGGGCAGATAATCATATTTTGAATGTACAATTGATGAGAAGACAAATCGTTCATGATATTTTTGTTTAATAAATCAGTGATATAGAAACAAACCTGAAAGTATCTGCGTGTATTTAGTCTTTTTACTTCATGTGTTTCCAAATAGATTGGAGCTGATCATGTCTGTAGTTTGGTCAGACAAAGCATCATTTAATTTGCTAAAAGCTAGGAGCACTCTCAGCATAAGGCTCTTAGTATGTTTACACATAGTCATTACCCTTCTGGCTTTCAGCAGGCAATTACATGTAGATGAAAACACCATACATGTTGTTATTAGGAAAAGAAGCATGCCTATATTATTATGGAAAAATGGATTGTGTCTAAAGATAAAGGTGAGTTCTGGTCATGAGATTGAATTGTGAAAGAAACTGTCTCAAAGCAATTTGGAAAGGTCGATTAAGAATTGGTGTATGCTGTAACGTTTTGGAATCACCAAAATGATAAGAAATTGCCTCAATCCTGCTGAGAGTCACATACACTGCACACATACACAGAAATGTGTATACTGGACTACACACAAATGTTCGGCCCGAACATTTCATATGTGTCTTGTCCTATTTTTAATGTGAGGGCACTTAAAGAGCAATCCTTTTCAGGGGACATATCTACTATGATAATCTTCCAAACTAACAAGAATAAGAAAGGTCACAAATTATTTGTTACCTTTCCCAGAACTCAACCTTCCCTTTAAAGATCACGTGTACATGTATATGTAGTTATAGCAACCACTGTGAACTTAGTTTCAGTTTTGAAGGATGCAAAGTCCGACCACACAATTCTTGGTTTCAAATCTTCCCTTTCAGTCGTTGCAGGAAGTCTAATGAACATGCAGTTTATCAAAATTTGATAACTGCGTAAAATTGCTGCAGGACGTACAAAGAATATTTTTTTAATGTAAATATTTGGCCTGTTATTTTGAAGGACACTACTTTCACTGCTCACAATTCAGCAAAACATACAATATACATATGTAAGTAGTTCACAAAATGATTGGACCTGGCAATGAACTTACATTTGCAATAATAATGATGCAAGCAGTCCATGACAGAAAGACCAAATACCCCGTTTAATAATAATCATCACAAAATAACCTTACAGAATAATAATTATCACCCTTGTCATCATCATCAGCATCATCATCATCATCATCATCATCTTCTGCCCCTTGGATTGGAATTGGACATCATCATCAAAGCTGCCGGTGGTTCGGGGGGGGGGGGGGGGGGATACCATTCTGGATACCATTTTAATTTCAGCTCCACATTATTTACATTATCCACTCTTTTATCTATCAATCTATCTATCAATCTATATCCACCTTGTCAAGCTTTGTCGCATTTCTTTTCCAATAATCATCTACCCATTCAAGATGACGAATGACATACTTCTTTGATTTCAGACCTGTCTGCTTTTGAGAGAAACAGATCCAGGAGAAGAATAGTACCGGTCTTATTCTCTCCTGCAATGCGGTACCGATCCTCACTGACATACACCAAGTCTATGTGTTTGATCTGTGACTTGCAGTCGAAGGACGCCATCTGCTGTTGGGACGGAAGATGCCACGCCTTGATAGTGCAATCACGTGATGCGGTTACCAGGTAACTGTCGTCAGCTGATAGACACATGTCCATGATAGCGTGGGTGTGTCCCCTTAGGTAACTACAGAGAGCAACATTGCGAAATGACATCGATCGGTCATTAATAAATGGGTATAGGCACAACAGATTGATTATGAGAAATGAAAGTGGAATTAATAATTGTTATGACTTGTAAGAGGGATACATCCTGTCTTCACTTTCAATATCACGCTGCATGCATGCACATATCTGTCAATTTACATGCATTTCATTGATCAAGCTTGTTTCTAAATCAGGGTACTGTTCGTATAAAAGCAAAATCAAAAAAGTTTTACAAAGATAAAAAAAAAAAAAAAAAAAAAAAAAACAACGATAAAAACGACTAAAAGTATTCACAGTTTTGACATGCCTGAAGGCAAAATAGATTTTAGTTTACAGTGAACAAAAATATTCATTTCAAGTGTTACATTTCATACATGAGATTGAGAAGAAAATGAAATATATTTACTGGTGTTCTGTCTCGTCTGCCCAGATGTCCCACACATGGAGTTGTTTTACTCCCGAATGAGAACCTGTGATTACTCGCTGACCGTCCTGCATGAATACTGCACACATGACCTCTGATGTATGAATGGTTAGTCGTTTGACCACTTGACCAAAGGACCCATCTGATGTTTGCAGTGACCAGAGAAGAGCTTTCTTGTCATTTCCTCCCGTAACTGCGTATTTTCCTGGGAGGTGGATGGGAGATGAAAAGATGAAATCGTTATTGCACAATAAGTTAATCACACACACATACTATGACGATTAACAACTGTTCCGCAGTCATTTTATTTTACACGAATCACATCAAATCCTTAAAACACCAACCCTAACCCTAAACTGCCTTAAACCCAATTAGCAGCCGGAACAAAATGTTAGATCAGCGAAAAGATTTCTGGTACTTTTAGGTTTTTGTTTCGTAACCCAAAAATATACCATTAGAAATACTCCATCCGGTTTTTATGTATTTTCTTGATGTTTTAAACAGGAAGCAACATTTTTTCCCCTAAAATGTATTGGTGGAAAAAATAAAGAAAACAACAGTTTATCCTACCATCCTTTGAAACACAAAGACAGCGTATTGATGTCCTGTGCTCCTTGGCTGAGAGCAGACATTCTCCTGTCTCATACTTCCATATATTGAGCATGCCCTTGCTGTCTGCAGACAAGATGAAAGTGTATGCTTGTTGCTTTGCCACTTTTACAAGCTCAACAGAACCTTTGTGTCCTGAAATAGAAGAAAATACATTTACATTTTATAACGTCAACATTTTTGCGTTGCTATGTTTAATCAGCATACAAAGGAATCATCAAAATGGAAGTCATTATACTTAAAACTACTGAAAAGAAAGTAAGAAAGTGTGTTTTTTTTGGTGAAAGCTCTGCAGGGATCATTCATGAGCAGAGGGTCCCTAATATTTGAATGTCAGTTATGGTAGACCTATATTCACATAACCATACACATGAAAGTGAAATAAAATAAAGTTAAGACTATACTAATATATTCATTTTTTTGCAGTATATAGCGGAAAACCTTTCATATTAAACAAATATCAGAGTTAGATGTCACTTTCCCAAAGTCTGGTCGTTTGAATATTTTCCCACTCTAAAGTAGATTCGAGGTTAATTACCTTCCAAAGATTTCCGGCATGACCTTTTCGTCAGGGACCAAACTTTTACTGTCATGTCAAGTGACCCAGTGATGATTTCGCTATCATGTCCTTCGGCGATGCACAAAACGTCCTTTTTATGACCTTCAAGATCGAATGCACATCTTCCATCCCTTGATCGGTCAAGGTCCCATACACGAACCACGCCTTCATCTACTATTCCTCCAATCAGCTTCTTGCCATCGGTGCTTACCAGGAGAGTGTATGCAAAGCCGGTCTCTCGTCGTATCACTTGGCAGTCACGGAACCTTGAGAACTTGACGGTACACTCTTGGCCACTGGTAATGACTGTTGATTTGTCTGGCCCAAAGACGAGTCCATATGCATGTTCTTTGTGTCTCTCTCTTTTTATGACCTATGAGGTTATTAGAGATATGAGAGGCGGAAAAAAAAGGTTACACATTATCAGGGGCGGATCCAGGTTTTTCTAAAAGAGGGGGCACAGTGCTGTAAAAGTACTCAATAAAGGGGACATTTTTTTAATTGTGTACTTATGGTGTGCCAGTTGGGTTTCAAAGGGGGGGGGGGGGACGTTCCGGTCCCCCCCCCCCTACGTAGATCTGCCACTGCACATTATACCGAAGCGCAATACAACAAGTGAAATGCTGACCTTTTTGTTTTGGGGGAAATTTGGTACGGTTGTGCAACTAAACTGTTAGTTAAAGAAATAATGTACTAGAATAGGTTAAATGTAGTAAATACGTGTATAACTTGTCATTCAGTTTTGCAGCTGAAACCAGTTAAGTAGACCACTCACCAGTTTCCTAGTGTAATCCCACACTTTAGCGCTCTTATCGTTAGATGCAGAGTAGATTTTCTGACAGCTTGATCCTGTTACATCTGCAATCCACGATGAATGCCCTTCCAGGGTGGTGATAAGAGAATTTCCATTATCATCAGGATTCAGGCTCCACACACTCAGACAATCATCCTTGGACCCTGTTACTAAAATCTCTCCGGAGTCGGCATCACCTGGCTTTGCTTGGCCATACCACAGTGATGTTATCATGCCGACATGGCCTAAGATATAAAGATAATTTAGAAAATTTTGAAGACTTTGAAAATGTACTCATCAAAATTAAAGCTGACATCATTTTGTCCTCACCACAAATTGAAAACAATGATCATTAACAATAATCATTTCAAGGCAAACATTAATCTTTGGTTATCCTTTTGCGGGGAATATAATCACTGACTGTGTGTTAAACTGGTTTGTATTCAAGTGAAAATTATCGCTTGTTTTTAAAACAAAGTATTTCTACATTCTCAACAATTCACCACTAACCTTTGAATGTCAATAAAGCCGATTCTTTCAACATATCCCAGATGTAAACCGTGGAATCTCCAGATCCAGAAGCAAGGCGGTTATCGGTCAAAACCAAGAAACAGGAAATGGCTTTCTTATGTCCTTTGAGCGTTCTGACAGGATCGTTTTCTCCATTTAGATACTTTGATAACTTAATGGTTCCGTCGTTACCTCCTGTGATGATAGTCTTGATTGATGCTGCTTGATCAGCTTCCCTGATATCCCTAGACCTGTGGACCTCAAAATCTTTGATGCATTCCTTGGTTTCGATGGACCATCGTCTGATATGCCCATCCTGGCAGACTGACAGAATTTCTGAACTACCTTCAAAAAAGGTAAAGTGAACAGCTCCTGGATGATTCAAGCTAGTCAACAGTTGCCCACTCTTCAAATCCCAGAGGTACACATTTGAGCCTTTCTCTGCGCCAGATATGGCAAGAATCCCACCACTTTGAATCTGGAATGAGGTGATGGCATGATTCTTCCCGGTTTCCAGCTTGCATGCCAGTTCCCCACTACAGAGTTCGAACATACCAAGAACTTGACAACCAAATACAACGTGCTTCTCATCAGGGCTGATGACGAGTGTTACTTTTCCAGAAGCTTTCTGTTTAGCCTTTATCTCAAGGGTTTGAATTAGTTCTATCTTAGATTCATCCCACACATTTGCCATTGGTTGCCCGTCATTGTCCTTACAGACAGTCACAAGGACGCCTGCAGAACTGGCATAGGCAATGGCCTCTACTCTACTAGGGTGACCCGCAAGAGATGCTTTCAACTGTCCTCCTGGAGGGATGAGGCATGCTCCTCTTGGAATTATCAGAGGTCGAGCAGTTGTTTGTATCCAGGTTTTTGCTTCAGCGAGAAGTCTTCCAATATTGGGATGCACATCGACAAAATCCGACAAACGACCAATAAGCTGTCCTGCCAAAGAGAATGGATCCTCCTTCACATTACTGCCAGACAGATAGAGTGCATCTATCAGTAGAGCACTCTCTTCATCATACTGCATGAAATCATCGATGAGCTCTATGAAATTTAGAGATCTCAGCTTGGTCAGAATCCACTCAAAGTTGTACATTACATACTTGGTCAAACCTTCTGGAATGCCATTTACAGATTTACACTGCATGAGGTGGTAGGGAAGCTCTTGCAACTTGCGCATATTGAACACATCTTCACCAAACATTAGAGGTTGTGCAGCTGCTTGCCGATCTGCCCTCGGAAAGTCTTTTTGGCGAACGTGAAGTCTGATTGGTTTGATAGCACCATCACTGTACTCTCCCCTAAACATATCTGCAAGCACCTGGTGCCTAGCCTCTGTGATATTTGAGTCACCAAGATACTTCTCCCGTGCGGTTTCAATGAACTGTCGATGATACCAGGCAATCACGGTCTTTCCACCTGCCTGACGTTCAGTAATGAATTCGTCGATGTCAAGACGTAATCGCTTCCAGAGGGATGGAGGGATGCGAACAACGCCCTCATCAGGAGGATCCCAATACTGGTAGACGTCATTGAGTACTTGATCATCACATGAAAGGACATCCTCTATCTCTACTTCTGTCAAACCACTCTTTCCTGCAGTTAGATAACCAAGAGCATGGGCTACAAACAGTCTACCGTGACGATCCTCCAGATCCTGGAACAGGGACAAGATAGCTTCAACAACAGTACCAGGAAGCTTAATCTCTTCCATCTTCTTGAAAGATGTCCATGTCACAAATTCTTCGAACAACAGTTTCAAGAACAGAGGCTGAGGACATTTCGTGAAGACTTCTGTTACAATACCGACCTGCTCACTGGTGAGAGTTCTCCCTCTACTCTTAAGCAAACTCTTCATGATGGCAAGTCCGTTTTCTTTTGCTACAGCATCCATGGGAATGTAGCATCTGGTATCTTTCAAGTTCACTTTGATATTGTCAAGGCATTTGTGCTCTTCATCGAGCATGGATACGACAATGTAGGTGTTTCCTTGGAGGAGTTTAGGCAACCAGTTCATCATATGAGCGTTGTTAGTGGATGCCAACTGGTCTATGCTGTCTAAGAGTAGTAGAAGAGGCTTTTCCTGGGATGGTAGGCCTTTGATTAAGGTGTTGAACATTTGAACTGTTTCTGAGAAATCCTCCAAATGGTCATCTGCGGGTTGCTCTACACCATAGGCAAAGCAGAGCTATATGAGATAAAAGGAAATGAAATGCATGTAGTAACTCAGACTCTTATACCGAGGTATATCCAGAAATGGATAGATGGAGGTCCTCCCCAAAGAGGAGGGATATATCTGAGCAGCCCCGTGAGCCATAGATCTACTGCTGGTTGTGTTCTTCTTTTTTTTTTGTCTTCAAAGGGAAGCTCCACCTTATGCTGGATACGCCACTGTTTATGCTAATGGTTCATACAATGTTCAGACATCGAGGAAAAACGCCATTTTAAATGCCCTTATTAGGGCTAATTTGTTTCTTTATCATTTTTAATAATGTTTTGCATTTAGAAATTTTAATTAAAAAATTCCATTACTTCAGTTAGTTAAATGACTTCAACTTATACTTTCCCCCGAAAAACCCGAAACACGACCAAGCGTTCCCGGTAAACATTTTATCATAAATACCTGCCTACAGATGCTTTGAAGGGTCAAGTGTATGGAGGAAGTCTGTGCAGATGTTCCAAGGAATCGTAGAACCGTCACACAATCCCTTCCAATCAATTCCTTGCTGTGTCTTGCCACCATGGCCATGACGGAGGTCTTCCCTGATCCAGAGACACCATGAACAACTAGTGGCCTTCCGAGGTTTGCTGTTAGGCGTGCCTGGATCGACCCTATCAACTTCTCCCGTCCTTGAAATGTGCTGCAAAAGGATGAAGAATTTTATTAACATGTTTAATCGGCACACTGTTTTTTTTTAACATTAAATACTGTAATGACATCATGATAAAGTTATCATTTCTTTTAAGAAGATGTAGCTGGACATCTTTTTTTAATCAACTGAGAATATTTCTTTTGGTTCAGTATATACTCTTGGTATATAAGACCATTAAAATTATTGCTATAGGTTATAGAATAATGTTTCGTAATGATCCCAAATAAATATTTTCATTTGATTTAAACAAGGATGTCCAAGCATGTCTTCGTAAAAGAAATTATAGCCTCATCGGAATTGATACTGTTCTTCCTGATGACCCAGCAATCATAATATGTTTTTAAACTGGAAATGTATAGTTATTGCCAGATACTATTACTCACATTAAAACAACCAAGAATACTTCTTCAACAGCGATATATGCTGAACGAATGAAACAATGACCTGCATTTGGTTTTACAGAAGGAAAAATGGTGCAAGAGCTCTTTGTACATATTAGTCCCCAGCGAATCTTCAACAGCTTTTTTGCGACCCTGTAATTTCCTTTAAATTATAGCCTTCATCCTGCTTTCAAAGATCTCGCAGATATTGTTTAATTACTCCCATTAATAAAAACAGAATACTTCTTCAACAACTATACTTGATAATTATATATAATATGCTGGACGTTTGAAACAATCACCTGCATTTGGTTTTACAGAAGGACGAATGGTGCAAGAGCTCTTTGTACATATCAGTCCTCGGCGAATCTTCAGCAGCTTTTGTACGGCCCTGTAATTTCTTATCAATCATAGCCTTCATCCTGCTCTCAAAGACCTCGCAGATATTGTTTAGATACTCGGCATGTTCTTGGCAACCTGCCGGGTCGAGGCCCTTCTCGGTCCAAGGTATACTGTACTTCTTGACTGACTCAGGTGGAACAACACTAGGGATGTAGCCGATCTTCAGTCTGGACAGTTTGTCTCGTGGAAGTTCCATAAACTGAACATCATTTTTATCCCTGAAAACCAAATCATAAATATCACCTAAACAATAAGGTATATCACTCATAGTAGCAAGATATTTCTCAATTTTGATGAAGTTTACAACACAAAATAATTCTAAAACAAGTAGACAATATTGTCCTGCATGCAGACTTGCTAAACGCAAGACTTAAGGCTAATATTTTGCATGACTTGCTCTAATATTCAGATAGCCATTTAGAAAATGGGTCGGTAGGAAAAACTTTGAGGAAGTGAAAAATGACATTATACTGAAAGCCTGCTATTTCCTAACAAATCTAAATTATTTTATCACTTGGATACTAAACTATTTGATTAATTTAGATTCCACCAAAATGAAACCTTTAAATAATTCTACATTTTTCACAAAGGATCGTTTAAATATATATGTTATTACGACCAATGGCGGATCTGGGGGGGGGGGGGGGGGGGGGGGGGACACAGCGAGTTTCGAGAACTGGCGAGACCAAAACGGGTCTCCCTTTTCCAAAACATTACGACCATGCCAACCCCCTCCCGTACCGCCCACTTCTTGCGTATCTTCAGATGACGAATACTTACTTCACCTTCTCAACGTCGGCATAGTTGGCAACCACACTTCTGTTTTCGATCGAGGGAACAATATTTTGAAAATCTCGCACAAAAAAGAAGCAGGTATCTTGGATGGAGGTGTTGTCTTCTAGCGCGTGTCGTATTTCCTCTTCTGTAACTGTAATAAACAGCAATAATATACATTTTTCCACAAAGAAACTTTGCAACCGACGTACTATATATAAAGTAGATGCTGCAGCTTATTAGTCTTCGCAAGATATGAAGACATTTTATGCTGTAAATCTGTGAGATATTTTTCTAAGTATGGCGAATCTTCTCATGCAAAGTAGGAAGTTTGCTTAAATGTAAACATATATTTGATGTTGATATGTGACTTTTGGGAAAGCATAAGTATATGCTTATGAGTAAGCAACCGTTGGACCCATGGCTTTAGGTCTTTGTCATTTAGCGATAAATGCCCTACTTGAGGACTAACGCACACCGACGTTTCGAACCAGGGATCCCCCGTTTATAAGACCACCGATCTACCACCGAGCCGTCACGCCTTTTCCATTTCACAACGTCTAATATCACACAAATATAAGCGAACTGATTGTTTTCATTTTTATTGTACATGAAAAGATACTATGAAAGATTTACCAGACATAACAAAGGACTGGATCTCCTCTTCGCTGTATTCTTCCTTCGCTGCCGACGATCCTGCAAACTCATCAAAGACATTTCGCATCCTAGCATACATCTTCCACCATATATCCCTGGCCTCGCTCTCCTTCTCGGGCTCGCTCTTGTTGTGGTAGTCGGGCAGGAGTGCAGTGATCGGTCGGAGTGCGTACACGGGAGGAACGGCGTTCGTGTCCTCGGCATACCATGTCTTTAGGAGATCGATGTCCTCCTGATTGACGCAGTCGTTTTGTGAAAGGATGGCTATGAGCTTCTGGAACGTCCGCGAACGAATGGTCGATTTTAATGGTCTGTAGCCGTACTTATTGCCAAGAAAACCCTGTAAGAAATGTGGAAATCAGAAAAGAAATATGTCAAACAATTATACAATTACCCTGGGCCGTGATTGCACCAGGATTTCTTAAAATGGGGGGGGGGGGGGGGGGGGGCAGCTGAGGCTGAGGGCACGACAATGTGTTGGGGGGAGGGGACAAAAGGAATAAATCAAGTCTCGAGCTGTGTACTTTTGTACAGAAGTTAACATCAGTGCCCTTGATTTGAAGCCGTATAGTTTTAAACATTTACTTAATACTCAGTCGTAAGTATATGAGTAGGCGAAATGAAAAATGAATGAAAAAGGTAAATGATAACTAAGTGGATGGTAACGAATTTGTAAAAATCGAACATCATGAAAAAGAAAAGATCACTATAGCTATATCGTCCAATTTAAGTATGTTACTCTTTAAAATTACTCATAGGTCCGTAATCTTCTACTAAAATTGAAACCCGAAGCTTGGTTTCAGCTCACCTTGAACTTTGAAGTCGAGTTTAAAAAAGGAAGTTCGTCTAAGCGTGTCCTTTGTTCAGCATGACTTTAGTCCTTGCATTTAACTGAATTAATAGAATAGGGACCTGTAGCTGAACAAAAATCCTCTAAGTTTCTTGAAGTGCTTACCACAAAGTATGGACCCTGAGACATCCGTTTACACCTTTCAATTTCATTGAGGCACAAGAATGATGTCAGATGATCTGCTGTAGCACTGTCTCTTACACCCCATCTCATATCTACCACTTCAAACTCTAGCTGCCTTTGTTGGCAATACCGTCGGAGCTCTGGAAACACCTCCTGCATCAACTTGTTTCTTTCCTCTTTCATGTCTGCAAGGTTAGAGTTCATTATCATATTATATCAATCTGTCATTAAAATAGTGCAACCTATATTTACATAGATATAATTTACTGAACATACTGAAAGGCAAAAAGGCAAAGACATTAACAAAAGTATGGAATGATTAGGCTATTTCAACATAAGCATAATCAACTCAAAACAGGCATAAAGTCTGTATTCGAATATATTTCCTTTGAATAATTTTGATTCTGTTTTTGATAGAATGATATGTGATGTTAATTTTTGATTTTAGAATGCATGAATTGCAAACAACCTTGCAATTTATCTTATGGTGATAAGAATTGTTGAAGTGTGCGTGTGTGTGTGTGGGGGGGGGGGGGGGCGTAGGGGAGGGGCGTAGGGGAGGGAGAAGGGATGCTGTTTGTATAAATTGTTAATATAAATTTATGTAGTCCGTATTAATATCAACACAACGATCATCGCGATGGATTTACTCACATTCACTGTGGCTATTGGTAATTTATTTTCCATTTTACCGTACTGAAGGTTGTAATACCATATTTCATGATGTTTTGCGTGTGTGCACTGAAAATAGCAATGTGTTAGCACCAATAGATGCTGAATATTTGTACTGTGATAGAAAAGAATCCTGGGGGAGATTATCGTTATCTGTCTTTCATAGATCATATCAATTGTATAATTTGGAGAAGGCTAAGAATGCGAGCGGGGAGGGGGTGGCGGGGGGATGGGGGGGGGGGGGGGGGGGATAAACATAAATCTTAATTTAAGAATGCTATACGTGAAAAACAAGTTCATAAATTCCATAGTATTTGTCAACGATTGTTACAAAGCCTAGATTATAATCCACGAAGATCAAGATGTCCATGATTTGAAACAAGTACACAGTACGATGAGGTTTCGACATAAATTTTTTTGGGCATGGCCCAATCTGCAACATATCCATAATACACGATATGCCTGTAGACTTTTTCTAACAGCTGTTCATGCTTATAGATCGTAGTTTAGACATCACAATGACAGGTATAGGAATGTAGTGAGAAACAGCTAAATATACTTAGTTAACATTGACTTTGTCCCTTTTCGGACTTTGCTCGTTGTTCAGGGAGTTGCAGAGCCCAGCAGCTAAAGTACAAACAATATGGAGAATAAGATTGCATATTGATATGCAATGTATTGTACTTTTAGGTATTCGATCGTACATTTAAGTCATTAGACGAAGAGTGATATAAAAAGGGGCCCCGAGTTGGAAAGGGAGACAGATAGACACACACACACACAGAAGGTGGTGGAGGGGGAGGGAGGCACCCGAGAAAGAGAAAGAGAGAGAGAGACAGACAGAGAGAAAGAGAGAAAAAAGAGGTACAGAGCAAGAGGGAAGGGGGATACGTAGAACAATATAGGAATGTAAAACTACACAAGGAAATTAGTATTAGACACCACAGTTGTGTATTTACCTGTGAAGGTTGAGCTTAAAAAGATTCTCACGGTGTTGGACTCTTGATCTGGAAGAGTTTCTGTCTCACCCCTCACCAGGGCTTCGAACGCCGCCGGGTGGGTGTGTAGAGGCTCATCCGCCATATTTGTACCTGGTATCACACCTTGACATAATAGAATGAAAGAAAGAAAGAGAGAGAGAGAGGAGAGAGAGAGAGAGAAAGAGAAAGAAAGGGAGGGATCGAGGGAAGGGGTCACTTTGAGGTATGCACATGTTGGAGATTCTTGTTGTGTAATGCTAAAATAATAATTTATGAAACATTGTAATAAAACATATTGCATTGTACTGATTTATTTCAATCTCAGGTCTCTATTAAAATGAAAAAAAAAAAAAGAACAACTGTGGTGCCCATATAAGGACAGTTGGGAGAGTATATAATTACAGCTTCTCGGAGCTCTTTGGAGGCTAAATCTGCTAATTAGACACGTGAATGCCGTGGTTTGACATTACGAGTCCATAAAAGAAGAAAAACATGGGGGCAGATGTATACACAAAATCACGTGAATAAGTATGCTTAATACCGTGTAAATATTCTATAGCATGCGCAAAATTTAATGTAAACATATCTATCGAATTCTGTATAGTAAATATGGAGCCATTGGCCTTTCAATGTTGATAGGGGCCCCTAACTCAAGCGAACTGTGCCGACAAAGTTGATTGTACCGATAAAAATAAACCAATTTTAGATTTTCGATTTAAGAAATTCCAAGTATTAAGGGCAAGCTTCAATACTAAACTTGGCTATATGAGCGTAGTATTACGATAATGATTAAAGCGGGTTTAAATATTGACAAGTACTTTGCATGATTAGTGACATTTCTACCGATTGCTTAGCTTTGTGGTTATAATAAACGGAGCAGGTTTTTTCGTTAAGTCACTTCAATAATATTACAACCTTAAATCATGAAGCCAATTTCAATAAAGCTTACCTCTTTAGAACTGCACAAAGCGTCACTTAGAACCCGTAGTCATCATGCCATGCCAGACAATTATTCCACGCTTACCGATTACGGATTACGCCCCGCTGATGTAAGGTTGCGAAATCACAGACGTGTCACCGCATACATGGCACAGTCGTTTAGATCCCCGGATATTATGCAGGGCTATTGGCTAGGACTAATAAGCGGTAAGTCAGGAAGCAGTAGTTACGTCTTAATTCCGTTACTTAATGATGTTGACCTATTTTATGTATACATTCAACTGTGTAGATTGCCAAGCCCCAAATTGGAAATGGGGGGGGGGGGGGGGGGGGGGTATGTCACTTATTTTCAAACAAACTTAAAACTGACATAGTTCTCATTGTAATTGACGCTAAACTACTTAACGTATTTATACACCTGAATTCCCGAGTAAATGCCAGGCTTATGTTTTTTTAATTTTGAAGAAATTATTTGCGTCATAATCTTCTCTTTATAATCTTGAATGTTCAGTGTTATTTTTCTTTTAAACGATAACAATTTGGAATATTTTTTTGTACTGGAGTTGCTTTCAACAGTATGTGCAAGTCTTTATTTCGCTTCTATGAAGTTTCTAGAATTAGTATGAGTCAACTTCCCTTCCCTGCTATCATTCTCATCAAGTTATCAATAATTTCTAACGGCATCACGGACGCGAGAGGAGGCGCGGAAGCTGCAAGGTTGTCAACACTTGCGCAGGTTTCGATCAAATGCGTTATGAGCGTTAATCAATTGTGATAGGTGTGGGTGTGTGTGTTTGTTATTGGCGAGGGTAGGTGGGCGCGCATGGGTGCATGTGAGAGAAGCATGAGGAGAGTGTGAGTACGCGTGTGTGTGTTTGCATGTATTGGGTAGATATAGAGTGGGTGGGCGCGCACGGGTGTGTGTGAGAGAAAAAGGAGAGTGTGGTGTGCGTTGTGTGTGTGTGCGCGCGCGTGTGTGTGGCTGTGGGCGTGTTTAGCCGTATGTCCGAGGACATTTTCGGACAGAGAACAAAAAAAGAAATCATGAGAACAATGGTCCTCGGAAGCCGGACAATAGTCCTCGAACGTCGAACAATGAATTTGTGCCTTATTCCGTCGACTGTCCGAGGACGGAGGAACAATAGAGGAACAATACTTGTCCTCGGAAATAAAGCAATACAAGACTGTGTGGGCGTTTTCGTGTGTTGAATGTATATTTCAAACCATCAAATCTCACGTAAAATGTAGCCTATCAATACCATTCAAAAAAGAAAAAAAGAAGAATATGAAGTGAGGAGAGGATAGCAATAGAATGGGGGAGTAACAGATAAAAAGTGTGTGTGGGAGAGAGAGAGAGAGAGAGAGAAAGCAAGAGAGATAGAAATGAAGAAAAGGAAAAAATAATAAACAAGGATATTTCAATACAAAAATAGTACGTTAATAACATTTATACAAAAGTTCAGGGAGGGTTTAAAGAGAGGATATCAGGGGTAGATTTAGCAATAGATAGAAATGGAGATAGATGAATCTGAGAAAGAACGAGGGTGAATTAGACGAAGATGGAAAAAGATGGCAAGTGAAAAAGAAAAAGTAGCTTACATGCCAAGTGTAGACCATAACAAAATTGAGACAGAAGCGTTTAGGAGAGATAAGGTGCGTGAGGTTTGAAAAAGGGGTACCCTCAGTAAATAAATTAACTACTGCAGTCGCCTCAACCGAACAGAGTCTCTCAAGGCAGGTTTTATTTAAATCTGTTTTCCCTACCGGAAGTATGAGTTAGAGAGCACATACAAAAGACTTATTCTTCTTGAAATATTCAGAATTCCATGTGCAATTTTAAAGCTCTAAAAGCTATGCAGCATTACATCTTGACAATATCCTTTGAAAACATTTTTCAAAAACAGCTTATGACGGCAGTAAATCTTAAGTCATGCAAGAAAAATCGATGTTGACCATGAAGCATAATCCGCTTGAAATCCTGAAGTAGGTTTGTACTCTGCTGATTATGAATGCGATGGGTAGGTTAAAACAGTATTGCATTCACAAAGGATTTATATCTGTATAAATGCGAGTACATTCTACTTGTGCACTTAGCATTATAAATAATCTTCAGAAATCATCATGACATTTTCATGCAAGAAAAATCGATGTTGACCATGAAGCATAATCCGCTTGAAATCCTGAAGTAGGTTTGCACTCTGCTGATTATGAATGCGATGGGTAGGTTAAAACAATATTGCATTCACAAAGGATTTATATCTGTATAAATGCGAGTACATTCTACTTGTGCACTTAGCATTATAAATAATCTTCAGAAATCATCCTGACATTTAGTTAGGCCCCTATTGTTGATATCTGAATGGAGGAAACAAATAAGCTTTATCGGTAATAAAACTAAATGGGTTGAAAGAAGGTAATAAAAGTTGCGCCTTCGTCTGAAAAAGGTCTGAAAGGGACTGATTTCTCTCATCTTCGCGTCTCTACTTTTGCGTCAAAATCAAGTATGAATGTGCAAGTATTGTTGCCATGGAAACAGAATGAACATCCTGTCTATTTAGATTTGAATTTCTAGGAGACTATTGAACAATATCGTATTGCCCTAGTTGTTTTTGTTCGGAATAAAAGCACACATTTTCTTGTTAAATCTCTTAAGAGGGACAGAAAAATACATTCGATATGCCTTTTTTATGAGTTAGGTTAAATCGTTTATAAATAAAAGCACTTCTTTTCTTCTTACCAGACTCTTGACACTTCTTATATTTTTCTACTTTCAAAAAAATGAGAAGATACCATTATGTCCCTTTTAGCACATGAAAAAGAACTCAAAATAAATTTTATCCTTGAAAATACTGAACTCCTATAACCCCCTCGCCTAAGAGATGCTTGGGTACGCCCCTGTAATCAAGTTGTAGCTACAGAGGATCACGTAATGGTACGTTTATTCGGAATCGATTTCTTTCATTTATGGAATTCATATCTAATATATTATCCCTGGCTCTCAGCATACCGTTCATGGCCTTTGGAAGTTTGTACAACCCTGACTTGGACATATCCCACCAATTAGCAATAATGCTATTATAGGCAGATACGCCCTTATGATGATAACGGCCAAGGCAGGAGTATCTTCATCGGAGAGACTGACATTCAGATATCAGAGATAGTACGACCACGAATCACTGAAAAGAAAACATCAGTAGTTACGTTTGTGTCATTTAACCTATATGCTCTCAACCGCCTATACATCATATTTTTTTAGAAGCAGACACATCGTGTAAAAGAAGTTTTCGGACCGCCTTAGTCAGTGGGGGTTGGAACTTGGCTTATCCACTATTCTAAACGCATAATTAAATAAGTATAAACATCGTAATAAGCACTTTCATCAGATTGCTTCTTCTGAATCTTCTTTGCGGTGTTGTTATATCAGCGATGAAAAGCCCAATGGACAATCATTCAATTGACTGCAATCATTCATTGGACTGCAATGATTCATTCGATTACATTTACGAATACCCCCACTCAACCGCTTGGCTTGCAATAGTTCCGTTGGTAGTTTCAGTCATCATTGCTGTCACGATCCTGGGTAATATCATGGTGATGGTTGCTTACTGTCGAAGTCAACGCATCCGAGCTAACGTGGCTAATATCTTTATCCTGAACCTTGCCATCACTGATTTCATCGTGGGAGCCTTCATGTGGCCTGTCAATCTAACATGGCTCATCAAAGATCGCTGGGCATATGGTGAGGTCCTTTGTAAGGTATGGTTGATAGCTGATTATACTGTGAGTGTGGTGTCTGTTCTTACAATGGTACTCATCAGTTGGGACCGTTACTGTCTCTTGACCATGGGAGTGCGGTATCAGACATTTCAGACGAGGAAGAGATTGGCACTGATCCTCCTTGTTACATGGACAATCGTTTTTACTTGGTACACCTTCCTTGCGTTTGCATGGAGTCCCATTACTAGACAGTACAATGTGGATTATACTAATAACTGTGAAATGGAATTCACATTCAGTCTTGGCGGAACAGTAACTGTAAACGTGCTTGAGTTCTTCATTCCGCTTGCAGCCCTGTTTATCCTGAATGTAGCAGTTTATACCAATATCAAACGGAGATCAAAGGGCATCGTAGGGCAGAGTCCTCCGACCAACCAATTGACTCTGTCAAGAAACCTTGAGCAAACCGATAATTCATCATGTCCGACGAACGACGATCGTTCTCCAGGACCAGTTTTCAATAGCCAAAGTAGAGTGGACACTGCATACAATCATAATGTCAATCCCATTGCTGAAGCCAACGAACATCAGCTCAATGAACACATACCCAGCAACAATGCGATGGGCCACAATTCCGAGGCAAAAGAACGGACATTCGCAAGACACCGGAAAGCCGCTGTAGTCCTTGCCGTTCTTGTAGGTTGTTTCTTGATCTGTTGGCTACCTATCCAAGTTACAACTGTCATGTTTGCAGTTTGTGGAGACAAATGCGTGTCATATCTTAGCTGGGAGGTCACAAATTCACTTGTGTGGTGCAACTCCCTACTCAATCCTTTCATATACGCTGCCACTAACATACATTTTCGCCGTAATTTTCGCCATTATCTGCTCCTCGATCGCTGGACTTGTGATTTTAAGCGCTGCAAAGTAGATAGAGTTCCATGATGCATATGATCAAAGTGTAACAACGTAATCTTTCACCGTCATTCATCATTAAGGTGGATGTTAATTGAATTCAGTGTTTCGATGATCAGATAATAAATACGTCTTTTAAGATGTCTGCAGTAATAACACTTCACAAAAAGATGAAAGAACTGTATAGAGGAAGCCATGCTAACTACATTTCATGATGGATTAGTTAAATACGCGGGGAAAAATACTTTATGATTTGATGAATTGAATGACCAGACGTAAGCCTTTCAACAAACAGGCACTCATAACAACCAACAAACCACCATCTTCACTCGCAGTAGACAGATAACTTCCAGAAACACCACAAATTGTAAGGCAATGTCCTGTCCGCGACAACTTTGGATGCGTTCATCAGGACGACCAAGTGAGAGTGACAGTGACGATGGGTTCACAGTTTATCAAACAAAATTATAAGAAAAGGGTTGTACAAAGCGAACCTGAAAACCCATGCTTTTCTGACTACGTTATAAAATTGATATGTCTATAATTTACCAGTATAGCAGAATCGCATCTTCACCATGTTCACTGATCGCCCTGATTTTCAGTTGTTGAATTCACCTCAATATTCACTATTTTTATTCATGTTATCTTTTTTGTCTTACGTAGGTAGAAGAAGCTTTTTACTGTGGGCACACTATACAATATCATTCCAAATGTACTTTTTATTTGTAAATTTTGTGGTAATCATGTAGGACGAATCTTCATGAGTAATTGTGCTATTTCTGTTTTTCCTTTATCAGCCGTACGCAGATACGCTGGGGGGGGGGGGGGCAAGATGATCGCTTTCAAAGGAACCCATAACTTGAAGTCTAAAACCCAATTAAAAAAGTATGATTTTGAAATTTCTGGGGGGCAACTGCCCCCTGCCCCCCCCCCCTCTGCGTACGGCCTTGCGTAGTATGTACATTTACTTACAAATATCATTGTGAACATTTTGTCGTTACGTTTTAGTGTTGAGAATGTGTTAGGAGGGGAAGCTTTCATCTAAGACTGTCTCTCACAGTTTGAAAGCATAATAGAACCCGAAAATTCATTATAGCCTTCTATAGGCTGTGTAATCATATAATTTTCTTTTAAAAAAGAGAGAAAAAAAAATCACTTACGTTGTCCAGAGTAAAGATATCACGTTGCATTCATTTTTTCGTAAGAGATATCTCAAAATCTTACATTATACTGGCAGCGAAACGTTGATATTTAAATCACCAATTTTTCAACATCAAAATTTAACAGATGAACTCATGTATATGTATATGTGTAATCAAAGTGTCAAAAATTGAACAGATTTTGTTGTGAATCGAATTAGCCATAATTATTTGCATTTCGTCTGCTACCCATCTCAATCTTAACAAGTAAATAAACATCACACTGTATGGAGAGCGTAATCTATGTAATATAATTAATTCGCTAACGCCACGCAGGGGGTCCCGCGCCCGCCCCAATTGACTTTGCACGCGCTGCAGGAGGGGGTCCGATGGACTCTATAAAATATTTCCCCGCTGCCCGCCGCGAGCCGCCTTCCGTCCCGACCGGTCGGCCTGCCCGCCCGCATGTGCAACGTCGCCTTCGCGTTGCACGACGACATCGCTTTGGCAGCAGGTGAGCGATCTCCTGAACGACCAAATGCCATTGGCCCGCGTGCTTTGCCTCGCCGTCGACCGAATCAGACGACGATTGCGCGTGCGTCCTGCGAACGGTACGTAGTGCAGACTCTGAATCTCTCACCGGGGGAACCCACGTAAGAAAATAATTATGTCATGGGTATGTTCAATAGAGGTCCGTGATACGTACGTACGATTTGTATCATAGTCCGCTTTGTGATTAGTATACCATGTAGGAGCAGCACCGACCAGACTGAGGTGCAATCTCAAAGCAAGCTCAATTGCATAGCATGCGACCACTGACCTCTACCACCTGGACGGATCATCGCCCATTCCCGCGCGTGCGAGCACTAGAAGTGGGCGCGGCCATGTTACTCTTCCGAGAGCGATGTGGTTTATTACACGTTACGCACTGAACTACGGAAGCGTTAAAGTGCCATTCGACTTGACGACTTGTCGCGATATTTTATCTCGACAAGTCGACTTAATATCCATATTTTGTCGACTTGTAAAGATATTTATCTAACCATGTCGACTTAATAACTTTATAAGTCGACATGGCGATATAAATTATCTTGCCAAGTCAACTTCCCAAAAATTATAAGTCGACATGGCGACATAAATTATCTTACTAAGTCGACTTAACAAAAATACATGTCGTCATGGCGAGATATATTATCTTGCCAAGTCGACTTCCCAAATATAATAAGTCAACATGGCGACATAAATTATCTTACCAAGTCGACTTAACAAAAAAAATTATGTCGTCATGGCGAGATATATTATCTTGCCAAGTCGACTTCCCAAAAATTATAAGTCGACATGGCGACATAAATTATCTTAGCAAGTCGACTTAACAAAAAAACTATGTCGTCATGGCGAGATATATTATCTTGCCAAGTCGACTTCCCAAAAATTGTAAGTCAACATGGCGACATAAATTATCTTACCAAGTCGACTTAACAAAACAATTATGTCGTCATGGCGAGATATATTATCTTGCCAAGTCGCCTTCCCAAAAATTATAAGTCGACATGGCGACATAAATTATCTTACCAAGTCGACTTAACAAAAATACAAGTCGTCATGGCGAGATATATTATCTTGCCAAGTCGACTTCTACAAATATATCACTGACTACACAAATACGATCACGTGGAGTCGGCGTTAAGAATTACAGTCAAGTGCAGTCATCATTGTCATGGATTTAGTCTTCGTTCTCTGGGTAAGAAATTATTTAAAATTTTGTACATTTTTTAATGCTAAAACAATATCCTCTTTGAAACAGTGATTTTAGAAAGTTGTGATTTATGGGTCGGGGGGCAGGGGGTTTGTCGGTTACTCGGATTTTGTTTGGAAGTGGCCGCGTGGGTCTAGAATAAACCCATCTTTAGAATCAAATTTCTAGTGATACTAACAGGTTTAGGGATTATTCGATTACCATTGAACACTAGAAAGTTAGAAATTAGTAAACAGTAATATACAGTAATTAGTTGAAACTTTGGCATAATTGGTCACATGCATGCTTGCCATTATTTCAATGGGCACCGAAAGGCTAAATATAGACTGAGGTCATCGATTTCTATTTTCTTAGTATGTGCTATTAAAGTAGCCTACTGCATGTAAAATGTTGTCTATTGGTGCATCTATTTATATAAAAAAACCTTTACAACTCCACAAAGTTACAGCACAAATTGAGGACCTTGGTCTTTTAATAACAGCAATGTGGATTGAAAACATTCGACAATCGTAAAAGTATTCTGCAGTGGAACAACGGCCACCGTGGCGGGTATCTGAAAGGGGTCGCACAGTGCCAGTGAGGTACCCGTCACGGTGGCCGCGTTGGTTAGATTGAGGCCAAAGCGTACAAAATAGGTCTTGGGTCATTCAAAAAATTAAAGGACCTATGCAATGCTTATGCATATTGACTTGTGTTGATTCATAATACCCCGATCATCACTTATGTGGCCAAAAGAATATCTAAATGCATGTACGTCACTGGCGGATCTAGCCAGATTAGACACAATACATTGGAGGGGCACACCATTGTGCACAAACAATTGTGCCCCCGAAATGGTATTGTATGATACCCGGCTAGATCCGCCACTGTACGTGCCTTATATTTTATAATAAGTTTTCTGCCATTTTTCTTCACAATGCTTGGAAACGCCCACAAAAAAGCTCCCAAACCAAGATTCTGTCAGTGACATCATCTGTCAACCACTGCCATCACTGCTTAATTGCCAATGCAATTGGCAAAAGTACTGGAATGCTGAACTGAACATAACTTGCATGGTTTCCATACCATGACCACTTGGTGCCTTTCCATTGTTGTCCATGTATTAGAACTTTCCTAGCGAAAGTATTTACTGCAATAAATCATATATACCTACCTATTATGCCTGCAGTCTTGACTACGGGACCCCTTCGAGAATTATCACACATGAGTCACAATATTGTGCGCACCCCCCGTAATCCTATTGTCCCCTTCGCCACTCACGCGCGTCAATACGCTACGGCCATCTTCCTCTTTCTTGCTCGCCCCCGACGAGTTAGGACGTATAGTCACAGCGCTCCTGAAATCAGGTCGTATAGTATCTTTTTGGTGCGCTTTTTCACATAGTTAAAGCACTTTTAGGTACCTATATTCGTTTAGATTATAGTACTTTGTGTTTTATTAGTCACTCTTGCCGATTGCAAGGGATTTTTTGATTCCCTTTCTTGGCATTTATTTTTCTCTTTCACGGTCAGCCCCACGTAGATATTTCCGTGTTTGCGGGTGTTTCCGTTTGTCACCGAGCCTTCGGTTTTTAGGCTGTGAAAATTTCTTTAGTGCGTATCTCCCAAATAATTTTACCCTTATTTACTGCATTCAGTTGAAGTATTTCTTAATTTGAAAAAGCAAGACGACTCGGCCTTCCAGAACTCCCCCGAGTACTGCGGTACACGGGGGAGGGAGGAGGGCTAAGGGTAAGTTGCCTAGTGGTGTTTCCTTGCAGAGTTTGCCAGTCTCGGAGCTTGCGGCTTCGGGACGGGTGGCGTTAACTGAATCGGGATTGTCAACTCCGAAGCCCGTGGTTTCGGGGTGGGTGGCGTCAGATTCTAGTGGTTTGGATATCTCGAATCCAATCCCCGGTCGCTGAGACCAGAGGGGGGGGGGGGGGGGGGGGGGGGGGGCTGTTGTTTCCCGTACGGTAGCGTTCACTCGCTCTGATCCGTTAGGGGAGACGCGCCCCACTACTGCAGGGCAGCCCACGGGCTTAGTCCATGTTGGTCTGGGTTCTCAAACCCTAGCCCCGGCAAACGCCATATGGGGGAACGAGTACTTCCTGGGCTGTCTACATTGCCAGCTAATGGGAATGCTCGAGCTAACAATTATGGACGCTCTTCGGAGCAACAGGTGTTTTCACCTGAGTGCGTGACTACTAGTGCTCCCCTATTGCTGCTTTCGAGCGGTCCAATAGCGGGTTCACACGCCTTTAGTAGTCATCGGGCACATACCGAGTCATCTCGGTCTGCCCACGCACTGGGAGCTTTTAGCTCCCAACCCAAGGCTACTGCATCTTCTTGCTTAGCCAATATGGGTGATTTGGGCGATTCTCTAGGCTTACGCCATGAGCGCTCCAATCCCTTTATGGGAAGTGAACGCCCCTCCGCGGAGGGATCGGTTTGTGTTTCCGAAGAGGCTTCGGGGACCCGAACGAATCCGATTAAGCGTTCTAAGAAAAGGGTTTCGGCTACGACTTTTGTCGAGCCAGCCAAGAAAAAGGCCAAGAAGAAGGCAAAAAGTGGCAAGGCTTTGCCGGCCTCTTGCCCGTCTGGCCTGGCTAACCCAGCTAGCTCCTCTCAAGCTGACATGTTCAGTATGATGCGGGCTTTTGCTCAGAATCAGGGTTGGTCCTTTGTACCGGCTACTTCAACCCTGACTTCTGTCCCTATTCAGGGATCTCGCCTTGAGTCTAATCAGCCTTTTGTGATTGATTCCTCTTTGTCTGAGTCGGATTCGCATGTGCCTCCTATTCCCGCGGCCCTTGGGGCTCCGCCGGGCGAGGAGACTTTTGTTGAACCATGCGGGGCTCTGCCTGCGGAGGCCTTTGTTAGTGCTCCTTTGTCTCATTCCACTCGGGTGGAACCAGATTCGGATGTGGCTTCTCAAGCTTCGGTTCCCGAATCGCTTGGGCAGGCGGAGTCTCAATCGCTCGCTCTTTGCGGGGTAGAAGCGATTGCTTTGTTGTCCAAATATCTCCCTGAATTTCAGTCAACCCGCGCGCAGGGTTCGACTTCGCGTTGGAAATTTAAGCAGCAGGATTCCTCTGAGGGTATCGCTCTTGAGGAGGTTTTCAAGCTGGAGTATGACCGCATTGAGGCCGCGCTGTTGATTAAGCGCCCTAATGCGGTCAAGGGTAAGGCCTTTGCCTTTTGTTCTCAGGACCAAGACAGCTTTTTTAAGGCTAAGACTCTGTCTCCTGAGATTTTGGAGGTTGGTCGTCGTTTACGGGCGACTAATCCGCTTACCTCCGCCGCTTTCAAGGCGGAGGATAAGATCTGGTCTAATATTGAAAACCAGGTTAGGTCGGGGATGCGTTTGGCGGCGTTTCAAGGGTTTCTCTCCGACCTTAGGTCCAGGGCGGAGGAGTTGAATGTTACCGATGGTGACAAGCTGATTATTGACGACCTGTTGCATACTCTTTTTTGTCTGCAGTGGTCGCAGCTTTCCACCGCAGCTGCTTCGGTTACGTTCCGTCGCAGGACCTCGGCTCTCTCGGCACTGGGTGTTAGAGAGTCGGGCATTGCTCAACTTCTCCGAGATGTTCCGTCTCGGGGTCCTTCGCTTTTTGGTGGTAAATTCGCTACGGTTTTTCAGAGAGAGATCGATGCGCGTAAGCAGATCTCGGATATGACTAAGCAGTTTCACACTAGCTCTAAGCCAACGCGGGCCCCTGTTCAGCGTAGACCTGCTGGTCCCGTTTCGGGTCAACGCAGTCGCGTGTCTAGGGTCCCGCCTCCTTAGCCACATCCAGCTCCTTCTCGTGGGAGAGGGAGTCGTGGCAGGGGCATTTCGAGAGGTACTCGTGGTAAGGCGATGGCTTCGCAGAAGGCGAAGCCTGGGTTTTGATGTTTTTCCCCGAGCGCTTGTTCAACCGAATGTGGTAGGTGGCCGTCTTCATGCGTTTCTCCCCGCTTGGGAGGCCATCTCCGGGGACGCGTTTGTTCTCTCCGTCGTGCGAGACGGATTCTTCATAGATCTTTGCGCTTCGCTCCCCGGAGGGGCTATAAGAATTCGGTCACCTCCCATGTCTGCCCTGTCTCGATCTCATGCATCAAAGGAGATCGAGTCTCTTCTGGAAAAGAGGGCTATAGAAAGAGTAAGAGACAGGCCGTCTCTTTCCCTTTCTCCAATATTTGTTATTCCCAAGCGCTCGGGAAAACTTCGTTTGATACTGAACCTAAAAAGGATAAACAAATTTATTCCTCCGGTTCATTTTCGGATGGAGACTCTTGCCTCCATTCTTCCGTTGATCAAAAGGGAAGACTACGCGGTCTCGATAGATCTCAAGGACGCGTACTTTCACATTCCCATTCATCGCGCATCTCGCGATCTTCTGGGGTTCTCCTTCCTCTCGGAGACTTATCGTTTTCGGGCTCTTCCCTTCGGGCTGCGCCCGGCCCCTCGGGTTTTTACTCAAGTTGTAGCGGTGCTAGCGGCCTCTCTGAGGCGTCGCGGCCTGCGGTTGTTTTGTTACCTGGACGATTGGCTTCTCCTTGCGGAGTCGCGCGATCGTTTGTTGGACGAGACTCGTTTGCTCGTCTCTCTTACTCAAGACTTAGGTTTCCTAATAAATTGGGAAAAGTCAGAGTTAGTCCCCACTCGCAGCCCAGTTTTTCTGGGGGCGGTGTTAGACATAAGGAATCAGTTAGCTCGGCCCAGTCGAGACAGGATTCTCACCATTGTCTCTGCGGCTCGCAAGCTCTTGCTGGCCAGAAGAGTCTCGGCCAGACAGTGGCTTCAGTTTCTAGGTTATCTAGCCAGTCTAGTCGATGTTTTAGAGGACTGCCGGCTCCTCATGAGACCCTTTCAGAGACATCTCCTCAGGTTCTTCAAGCCGGGAAAAGACTCTCTTTTGGTCTGGATTCCAGTACCAGTAAAGATCAAGTCTCTTCTCGCTTGTTGGACGAGCGAGGTGTTTCTCGCGCGAGGCAGGTCCTTCTCTGCCCCTCTCCCGTCGATATCGATTTCGACGGACGCCTCTCGGTTGGGGTGGGGAGGACACTGCAACGGCAGCACGGTTGCGGGGGATTGGTCTCATCTTGGGACTCTTCCTCATATCAATGTCCTGGAGTTTATGGCAGTTCTGTTGACCTTGCTCCATTTCAGAAGTCGACTTCTCAGTCGTTCGGTTCTGATTCTCACGGACAATGTTACCGTGGCGGCATATATCAATCGGCAGGGAGGCACTCGTTCGGTTGCTCTGAATGCCCTAGCAGCTCAGCTGTGGAGGTGGTGTCGTCGCATGGCAATCACACCCGTGGCCTCTTTCATCCCGGTCGGGAAAACCTCATTGCGGATTTTCTGTCTCGGGGCAGGTATCTTCCATCGGAATGGACGCTCCATCCGGAGGTATTTTGCCGCATTCGCAGTCTCCTAGGTCCACTGGAAGTGGATCTATTTGCGTCGGTGCTAAATCACCAGCTGCCGAAGTATTGCTCCCGTGTTCGCGATCAGGGAGCATGGACTCTCGATGCTTTCTCCCTCAGCTGGGAGAACCTTCAGGGATTCGCCTTTCCTCCCTTCCATCTGATTCCGCGTGTCTTGCGGAAAATCAGGGAAGATCGGGCGCGGGTGCTCGTAATAGCTCCCTTTTGGCCCAGGAGGAATTGGTTTCCAGAACTTATGAGCCTCCTAAGGGCTCAACCGTTTGTTCTCCCGTTAAGAGCGGATCTGGTGTTGCAGCCCCTATCGGGGATTCTTCACCACAGTCCGGAGTCTCTTCATTTGACTGCTTGGCCCCTGTCAGGGAATCTGCAAGACAGTCGGGTCTCTCTGATAGAGCCGCGGACTTTTTAATGTCTAGTCGTAGGGTTTCTACTAGGGAGATTTACAATTCCCGTCTTTCGGTCTTTTTCCTTTGGTGCAAAGAGAGAAATCAAACCCCTTCTGAGGCTCCTATTGGTTCAATTGCGGATTTCTTAATCTCGTTATTTGACAAAGGGAGATCTATTTCTACTATCCGAGGCTACCGTTCGGCGATCGGGGCCATTCATTCGGGTTTTTCAGATGGTTCGGGGATTTCCAATTCCCCGCTTCTAAGTGGTTTGATTCGTTCGTTCTTTCTGAAAAGACCTTCTCTTTCTAAGTTAGTGCCGTCTTGGAGTCTGCCTAAGGTCCTGAAGGCCTTGGCGAAACCTCCTTTCGAACCGTTGGGTGAAGCTTCGCTTCATCATCTTACGGTTAAGAAGCTCTTTTTGGTAGCTATTGCCTCTGGGCAGAGGCGCAGTACTCTTCATGCTCTATGTCTTACTCCTGGTCATGTTCGCTGGGAGAGAAAAGGTGTTAGATTGATTCCTAGGGCTTCTTTCGTTGCCAAGAATCAGACAGCTGCCTCCGGTCCTGTTGAGATTTTTCTTTGTCCGCTTTCTAACTTTTCTTCGGTGCGTGAGGACAAAGTTTGGTGTCCTGTTAGGGCTCTCAAATGGTATATTGATAAGACTAAGTCTTATCGTAAGGATGATCAGTTGTTCCTGATCACTAGAGAGCCTTTTTCTCCTGCCTCTCTTGATTCCATCTCTAGATGGATCGTTGAAGCTATAAGGGCCGCTGGCACAGAGGCTCTTTTATCCGACAGTAAGCCTCGTGCTCATGATACTCGTAGTGTCAGCACTTCTTGGGCTCTGTTTCAAGGTGTGGCGCTTGTTGATATTTTGAAGGCTGCTTATTGGCGTTCGCCCAATTCCTTCATTTCTTGCTACCTTAGGGATATTCCCGCAGGTGAAGCTTTGTTTGCGTCAGCCACCTTGAAGGCCGCTGTGTCTTCTTTGTAGTCTTTGGTGTAATCCTATTTCCTTCTGCTCGAAACATGCCTCCCGGTCTTTGAGTTGGCGCTGGTCTGGCATAATAGGTAGGTATATATGATTTATTGCAGTAAATTTGTAAAATCAGCACTGATTTTCTTATTTACTATATAAATCTATATACCTACCTATGACCCTCCCTCCTTCCCCGCTCATTGCAAGCAACATGTTTCTTCTTGGGGTTGCTCGCAAAAGAGGAAGATGGCCGTAGCGTATTGACGCGCGTGAGTGGCGAAGGGGACAATAGGATTACGGGGGGTGCGCACAATGTTGTGACTCATGTGTGATAATTCTCGAAGGGGTCCCGTAGTCAAGACTACAGGCATAATAGGTAGGTATATAGATTTATATAGTAAATAAGAAAATCAGTGCTGATTTTACAAATTTGGGTTGGTGTTATGTACAAGCATGCAACGCTATTGTAGAAGGATGCCCATCTTTGGGGAAGGCGCATTCCAGTGTCTTTTGTCAATTGCATTAGTAAGTAAGCAGTGATTGACAGATGATGTCACTGACAGAATCTTGGTTTGGGAGATTTTTATGGGCGTTTCCAAGCATTCTGACGAAAAATGGCAGAAAGATTATTATGAAATATATGGCACGTATTTATATATTCTTTTGGCCACATTAGAGTGATGATCAGGTTATTATAAATCAACACAAGTCAATATGCATATGCATTGCATAGGTCCTTTAATATTCAATATTTTGGCGTTGACGGTCTATGAACAGGCCTGTTGCTTTCTATGCTTTAAAGTATACATAGAAGTATATTTTGGGAGGCGTTAAAGTGGGAATTTGTGTTATTTTAAGCACATGTACATGTCTCATTCTTATTGTCATTGAGGCCTGCACATGATCCACGTACACGAAAACGGGGAAAATTGTATTTTTTTTTTCAGCGCCAGGCAGAGAACCCGCGTATCTCGGTAAGGGTATCAAATTCAGAGGCAATCCTTGGCTAAAATTTTTTTTAGGGGTATGAAAATCAGAGATAGTAACATGTTTTTATGTTCAGTGTATTAAAACTACTCCTACTTTAATCCCCGTTTATAGGGTGCTTTTCAGAAAGTGATTGTACGCGGATGATGTACAGGCACCACTGAGACATAACCACCCCCCCCCCCCGGCGGTGAATTATTTTTAGTAGGATGGAAGATCGAGTATAGGATGATGACTTCGAAATAGACAACACACATGGAACTTTGATCCCTACCTAACCCTATAGTATAACCCCAACCCTAGCCCTAACCCTAACCCTTCCATGGCACGCAGCCATTCCCTCGCCATCCTACTAAAAATATATATTCCCCCCCCCCCCGGCTGTGCCCCATGGTTGAAAAGCATTATTATATATGGACAATGCGGACTATTTGCTTGCTTGACATATATCAATTAATTACAATATAATTATAAAACATGCTTTTTTCAGGATTTGGGGGAATATTATAATGAAAAATTATGTCACACTAATAATTATTCGCTTTCCCTTTCTCAGTGTCTGCCTTTCTTTCTCCCACTTTTTAGGTACTTGTGTTCTTGACCATCTCAATTCCATGTGTATCCGCTCCAGGATTGTATACTGCAGCTGAACTGGGACGACATGCCGCTGTATTTACCAGAGACGAGTTAATAGAACATTATTTCCAGGATGGATACATTGCAGCAGAAATCATCGGGTTTTTGTATTTAAGGCATAGTATAATAATAAGTCTTCGTCAATTACGGCGTGTTTTGAGACGGTTGAGACTTCGACGTCGGGAGCAGTCACCGTTAGAAGATGTGGTTGATGCTGTACAACGTGTTATGAATGCTTCAGGTGGTTCGATGGGTTACCGTTTTATGTGGCGGGTGTTAACCACACGTTACCACTTACACGTATCACAAGAAACTGTGAGAATAATTCTTCGAGTTTTAGAGCCTGAAAGAGTGGATGCGAGATCTGTCAGAGCATTTCGACGTCGCCAATACTCCAATAAAGGTCCGAATTACTTGATTCATGTCGACGGATGGGACAAATTAAAACCTTACGGGGTATCAGTCCATGCTGCAATAGATGGATTCTCCAGAAGACTTTTGTGGATGAAAGTGGGTCGCAGCAATAAAAATCCCAGATACGTAGCGCAATTCTTTTTGGAGTACGTGCAGAAAATTAACGGAGTACCGAGAGTCATCCGTGCTGATAGGGGAACAGAGAACTCTGTGCTTAGAGTCATTCAAACAGCGTTAAGATTCAACGACCGTGATGAAATGAGCGGCGAAAGAAGTTTCTTGTATGGCAGATCCGTGGCAAATCAGCGTATTGAGGCCTTTTGGTCATACTTCCAAAACCTTTGTTCTCGCTTTTGGGTCAATTATATGAAAGACCTTCGGGACAGTGGATTAGTGGATACATCTAACGACGTTCACATTGAATGTATTAGATTCTGTTTTACTGACTTAATTCAGAGAGACTTCACTCGTGCAGCCGAAATGTGGAATCAACATCGAATTCGCAGTCAAAGAAACCTTGAATGCCCAAGTGGAAAACCCGACGTACTCTATTTCCTACCAGAAGTATACGGATCAAGGGACTATAAATTTCCGTTGCGATTTTCTGATGACAATATTGAGGAGGTAAAACGCATCTATTGCGATGAGCCTCCCAAGTATGGATGCTCCCCAGCCTTAGCTGGTGGACTTTCGGAACTCATTGGAAACAATGTGGATCACTTTGCGATGCCAAATTCCCCCGAAGAAGCCACACAAATGCTACTTTGTCTGATCGACATTTTTGATTAAAATGCTGTTGCTTTCTATTAAGAACGTATATTAAATTCACAATAGTAGAGAAATTTGGCATGGTTGAGAACTTGAGATCAGAGACTTCAGCCTGATTTTGAAAAACTGTCAATATGTTTAGTTCCTCAATAATTTACGATGTTCCACCTTACTGAATGTGGACGAGTCGACTTGTGTTGATTTTGAGTATTACATACATATCCAGAAGGGTGATTAAATATCAACATAATAATATTATATCGAAATAAATATCATCTGATTTTACAGTAAGCTTGTTCTTTATTTGTTATAAACTTTTTGTTATAAAGTGGCAATATGACCGTGATATTGCCACTTTATGTAACGAGATTATATCATTCAGAATGAAGATTGATACGTAAATTATACAAGAACTTTCGAATGATTGCCCTCTGGAGAAAAGTGTTTTTTTTTTTAGTTTCCAAGTGTTCACTCAAAACGTTAGGCCTTTGTATTAAGCCGTTTTGTTTTTCTTAAAGGAGAATTAACCCCTGAGTACAAATTTACTTATATTGAAAGGTGTAATATATTCCTACTTATTGGCCTAAATCATTTTCTAATAAGATATCAGAAAAGGGTATAAATAAAGATATTCCAACACCCGGTATCGTCTCCTACTCATTTACATGGGGGTTGCCATTTTCTTGCTGATTTGGATTTGTACATGAACCATTGAGAAATGTTCCGGTCAGGAAGATATTTTGAATCCAAGACCTAAATTGCTTTTCTTCATTACCTAAAATCCCATATGTGACGAAAAATATAAAGTGGGTGTTTACATGATTTATAAAAATTAAATCTTTATAATGATACTTTTAAATTGTCTGGTTTTGCTTAACAAAAATCTATTTTCTTGGGTTTGCCAAACAGAGCAGTATGCAGCATGCATTCTGACTTTTCAAGTCCCATTATCCGAAAGCAGGTGAATGCATAGTTTGCTGCTATAGATGCTCAGGGAAGAAGCATCCATAAAATTTGAATTAATTTGCTCCGTCCATTGCGTCACAGTATCTAGAAAATAGATTTATATTAAGCGAATATCGATTTTCAACAGAAATATATAAGGAAATCTTCAGTTTAAAAATAAATTGACATATCTATTCTATATTTTTAATCTCAAATGGGTTTTTAATTTTGAAAAAGGCAATTGGGCATTTGGATTAGGAAAATCTTCTTGTACACATAAAAAAATGGCAGCCCCCATGTATTGCTAGCAGACGATACATATTGCTAGCAGATGATAAATTTTGCTCAGAAAATCTTGATTCGTATCGATCTCGTATATTTTGACGCGAAGCCATATAGTCTAACAAGTAGGAATAAATAACACCTTTCAACACTATCGTCTTTATTGTTTGAGGTTAATTCTCCTTTAAGGTATTTGCTAATCTAGCTACCTATTAACTCAAGGGAGCTTCGCGGGGGAGCTCCCTGGAGTTAGCTACCTATATACAATTCGAGTGTTAATAATTCTGAATTCTTCTTGTTTATACACGTTGCATTATTGGTCAAATTTGTAAAATTAGTATAAAAAACACAAAAACAAAACGGAAAAGCATAATGCCCATCATGCAACATGGTTTATATAATTGATACTTTTGTTAGGCCTTATCATTGGAAAGAAAATAATTCTCCTTGAGAAAATAGGCAAATCATCATCAGAACCACTTTGAGCTTAACTTAATCAGGTTTGGATTAGAAACAAACAAACAAAACACATGGGACCTTAAAGTAGCCATGCAAAGATACTAAACATGAATAATATTTCGTGATATTGCAAAAAGAGTTCATGCCAACCCCAGTAATTACATTTCCCGACCTCACGGAAAAGACTTGTGTAACATAAAGCGAGAAAAATACAATCCCCCTTTCCATTTGAAAAACCTACCGAAACTCGCCGAACACGGCTGATATTTGTGACGTCACTGAATGGACACAGCTAACAAAAGCAGACTATGTCCTATAGACAATGCACAGATTCTCCAGTGTACTTGTTTTTCGTAGGTGAGAGTTTTATTGATATTTAGCGGGAGTGTATGTCATACAAATGCGAAGAGAATGTAACGCTTTCCCCTGTCATTTGAATGATCTGCTTTTAAAACATCCGCAGTAACGATAATCTATGAAATAAAAGATGAAATTCCATGTCTCTCATGCAATTGCCCGCCCCGAACACTTCGGCCAAAGTTGTTGTCAGCAATCGCTACGCTTTACTACTATTTGAGTTATGCAAGCAGCCGGGTCATTTGCTGTTCAATCATAGTTAGTGTCCATTGTTATAGGCAGGCTTTTTAAACTCGAAATTGCGACGCACTTGCATTCTAAAACCTTAAATATGCCTTTCCAGTGAATGTTTCTAAGCCGGACACTGGTATAGCAGGGTGCAGTGGCACCTTCTCTTCCCAATAATATCACAATTAGGCAAATTTGAAGTACATTAACCTCTTCTTCAGTAGCAATGAATGCACTTATGATCTTTGCTTTTGCTACGACACGTCGTCTGCTACCGTTAGATTGGTCCATTTCATGACGTCAGTGAAAACATCGCCGAATTTTCCCGAATTCCTCCGAAGTGCTCGCATTACCGCAACCATGGTATGAGTTTTCTCTTTGCGCTTTTTGCATTCACCGATGTGTAACGAGCCAAAGTTTTACACATTTGTCATCTCCAAGCTTCTAGCATAAACATATACTATAATTTGTGCATAGTTGTAATTTTCTTTGCAGTTCTACTTTAACTGTCATATACCAGCCTGTGTCTCATTTAGAATAAAGGCTAGCGCGGGTTTTGCTTGTAGGTGTCCACATTAGCAATTCTTTGATGGTCTGAGATTAATCCGAGTTAGGAATACTTACAGCAGATATATCCTAAAACGGAAATAGAGTTGCTTTTACCAGTGATACCAATAATATTGCCATTGCATATGATGGGAATTATGCTCATCAGTAATTACATCCTGTATACTGTCAGTAACTGTTAGAAGCTGAACGCCGCTTTGTTAAATTGTTGTTAGCCTACGTGCACTTCAGGTATTAATAATGGTCTTTATTCATACATTAAAAATCATTCCTTGCAGCCAGAGGCTGAATTACAAATGATTGTACAAGGTAAATGATACACATACAAATTGATAAAACAGTAACTGTATAATTATAAACCAAAAATTAAAGGAAATTAAAACTCGGGCCAATATACCATATATGATAATCTCCATTCAACCTTGCAAATTTTACAAGAAAACCGAAGATTTAAAATAGCGGTGTGTAACGGAAGTTGTATTATATTGATGGAACCTGGATTATCAATCTAGCATAATTTGGTAACTGAGAAAAAAAAACCATAGGCAATACTAATGAGCGGAAATTGCTAGCAATCGTTAAATTATAAATTGTGTGATAAAACAATATAATTAATGATATAGCCAAACAGTCACTTTGCAAGGTTGAATCTAATTGTCCCTTTCACATATGGTCCAAAATTATGCATATTTTTGTCAAACGTAGTGAAACTACACAAATTTTGTTTGCTATTATAGGCCTTACCAGATATTGCATTGTAGGAAATCACACACATTGCAAGAAGAGACTGTATAGTTATACATATTATGTTCCCCATAATGTCGGATTCGGGCCCTTTTTAGCATTTTTATTGACAGAAGCACATTTACTGAGGAAGGCCATTAAAATGCATTGTTTTTATAAAATTAAACATATGCTTTGTGATTTATTTATGCTGTGTGTACGCTTATTCGGAACATGAGTACTCGGGATATGAAGAGCCGGCCCTGCGGGGGGGGGGGGGGGGGCACAATGCCCCCTTTTTCAAGTCGTAAAAATGTATTACCCTTTCAATTGTATAATAGTGCCCCCCTTTTTTTCCATAAGTGCTCCTTTTCACTTCAAAATCGCCTCATTTATTTTTCAATAGCACCCTTTCTCTTTATTAGGATCACCTATTGAGATTGTCGGAATCTTTGTTTATATCCGTTTTATTCTCCCCATTTCTTGCAACACGATTATCTCAACATCGGCAACTCCAATCATCATGAAAGTTTTCATGATCATTGGTCATGTCCTCATGACCATAACCTTACTCAATTATTATTATTTCTGTTGGTAACAATCCTTAACGATTTCCATTCATTCCATTCGTGCATCTATGACGTCACTGTTTGCACATTCTTTTAGTCTATCTCGGTAATTCGTGGTCGATTTTCTCCCCAATTTCAGTATGTTGTAAGCTGAGACGATTTTCTGTCGTAAGAGTGCCAACCATTTTTTTCAATTAAATGACGGGATCATAGTTAAAAAATACGATTAAAGGCTACATCTCAGAAATTTTCGTTTTACGTGTTATGGCTATGGAAGGTCAATTCCTTTTAATTTGTGTCTTGACAATGTTCTTTTGGTTGTATCTCGGTTGTCCTCGCTCAATTTGCTCCCAAAGTTGAATATGATTTTTAATATTATTGTTCTTTCGCAAATTTGACAACCATTTTTTTTTTCATTCAGGAGACGATCAAATCATACAACCCAATCTTGATTATGGTAATGGGAAATTAAATGTAAATTTAAATGTAAATTTAAAGGTGAAATTTTCCTTTCAAACGGCTCGGGTCATGGATTGAGTTTTATACCAACACGCAATTTTCTAAATATACAGTCATGATCAAGGATTCCCCAATTAAGAAGATAACGATGATGATGATCATCATCATAAGATCGCTGTCGGATGCTGCGGATCACTGTATTCGTCTCCGTGAAGTCACGTCTAGCTATTTTTCGTTTTTTTTTTTTTTTTTGGGGGGGGGGGGGGGGGAGGGGGAGAGGCAGGAGTGTGCCCTTTTCACCTGAGGAAGTTCCCCTTATTAATTGCCACCCCTACTTTCCTTTAAATAATAGGTGCCTGTTACAAAAATTTTTACTGCTTTTGATAATTACACAAGGACTACTAAAATTTGAGAGGTGCTTTTACTTTGACATACAGTACTTCCAGATACCAAATACCTCCATACCAGATAACAAAATTGCTTCATACCACAGGCAATGGAGATGAAAACTACTTTGAAACTTGTTTAAGATTCCACTCCTTTCACGTTATCATTACTTGTATCTGGGTTTCACTGCAATAATACATGCAAATTTATTTAGTTTTGTGTACTCTCACACTGTACAGAAAGTATTATTTTCCCCCTCTTTCCCCTTTCCTCTTCCTTCTTTGATCCTATCACTGTGTGCTTAGTTCCAATTATGTTAATTGAGAGTACTTTATATTTGTATTGGGGTTTTTTTTCATTGTGCTTGAAAGTTACTCCCCTTCTCCCGAGCTCCTTTTCTCTCCTCCTCCCTTTCTTTCTCTCTCACCCCTTCTCTCATTTCCTTCTTTTTGTGCTATCTTTCTTCTCCTTAACTTTCAACCACTTAATTGGGATTCACTTGAGGAAATGAGGCCCTGGGGAGGAATCAGCTTTGGTGGTGGTGGTTCGGGGGGGGGGGGGGGGGGGGGGGTTTCCATCGGGATCAGTTGTGGTGGACCGGGAGAGCTGTGGGGTGGGGGGTCTTCCCCCTTTCTTTCCTTTTTTTTTTCTTTCTTCTCTCAACGTTGATTATTCCCCAGGGTCTCATTCTCATTCTTGTGTAAAGTATTTTCTTTTTAAGTCTGCAACCCTAGTACAGTGTATTAGATTTCAAACAATAAGACAAATAGACTCAAAAGGCATTTATCTGAAAAATTAAACAAGTTTGTTGGTAATATTCTCCTTAACAATTAGATATCTACGTATGAAACAACAGTTTGACATAAGGACCTATAAGATCACAACTGGAGGAAGTGTATTTACACTGTAGAAACATTAACATCCACCTATTTGAACTAGTACATGAACCTGATTTGACATGAATGACAGGAGTGTTGGCAAGATGAACAGCATATGTGTTGACTATAACAAAAACAACAACAAAAACCCAGAAATAAACAAAACCTCACAACAGGAAAATAAGTAATAACAAACAATACAATAAATCCAAGTACCCGAATTAACATCTTAGAGAATAAATGACAAAAAAAAATTGAAGTAGAATTAGTAGATACATCATTTTGGCAAAGTCAGCACACCCCATGATTATAAAAAAATGAAACATTTTGATTAGATTTGAAATTAGACTTGGGAACTTCACTGAAATTGTCTCATGAAAGATTCACGAAAGAATTTTAAACTAGCAAAAAATTTGCGATTTTTTTTTGTTTTCGGTCTTCATAACAATGAAACTCACTTGTTCAAGTACTTTGAACTTAAAAACAGCAAATAAAATATCTTAGACTTTCATAATAAATCGGACCAAATTTCGGCTTCAGATCCACAATGTAAACAAGAGCCCCGGGGGCACGACGCTCACCTGAGGTCGATCAATTCTGATCTGTCGCATCTACAAACAAAATACCAAGACTGTGCTATTTCTGTAGCAGAAGATGTTTGAAATTTACAGAGTTTTTACCATTTTAGGCCCTCCCCTTGGGCCCCCCTGGGGGCCACATGTACCATGGACAATTTTCATTCTCCATATATAGAGGTAAATCTATAAACAAAATACAAAGACTGTGCTACTTCTGGATCTGGAAAGAAGATGTTTGAAATTTACACCATTTTTACCATTGGGGGCCCTCCCCGTGGGCCCCCGTTGGACAACACGTACCGTTTTAGCAACTTTGGATCGCCTAGCTGCTCCTAAGGATGATTTTAAGTATTTTATGATTAAGTACAATTAAAATCTGATCATGCCTTTTGAAGGATAACAATAAAATGCATATTTCCCCTGGTAGTGCCCCCTCCAGCACGATATCCCCTACAGAGCCCCTATGGGGTCACCCAGAGATATGTCATGAACAACTTTTATTCTTCATATATAGAGGTATATACAAACACAATACCAAGACTGTGCTACTTCTTGATCTGTAGAAGAAGATGTTTGAAATTTACATAGTTTTTACCATTTGGGGCCCTCCCCTGGGGGCCACAGGTACCATTTTAGCAACTTTGGATCCCCTACTCCTAAGGATGATTCACACCAAGTTTGGTTAAAATCCGATCATGCGTTTTTGAGAAGAAGATGAAAATGTAAAAAGTTTACGGGACGACGGACAAATAGCGGTCGCAATAGCTCACTTGAGCCTTCGGCTCAGGTGAGCTAAAAACAAAGAAATCCTTGATTTCGCCATCACAAAGTTGTGAGGCATTCATACAGAGAGAACTATACATTTTGCAATGTCTGATTGTAAAAATGGGATTACCTATTGATATATGAAACAAATCTGTTCTATGTAAATATACCAAGTTTACTCACTTTACTTGGATAACTTGAAAAGTTGGGTGCTTTTTTTTAAAGAGCTATTTTCAGATTTACCCAATTACTTATCTGCTGGATGAAGGCATATCAAACATAATGGGAATAAACTCTTCATTTTTAATGTTAAAACACTTTAAAACATGGTTGAAACAAGTGGAAGTAAAACAACTTTTAACATCTTTTTCTAATGTTGGTTCCACAACTTCTACTAACATGATGACAGCTACGAAGTCAAACGATAGTACAAAATGAATCTCTGCCTCCAAGAACACTACTTTTGTTTTACAGAGCATAATGTATAATATATTAACCTCAATGCTGC
The DNA here is from genome assembly GCA_025617745.1 of Heliocidaris erythrogramma. Lineage (NCBI taxonomy): Eukaryota > Metazoa > Echinodermata > Echinoidea > Camarodonta > Echinometridae > Heliocidaris > Heliocidaris erythrogramma. The sequence continues at coordinate 52,544,923 of CM046856.1, read as the reverse complement.
TGTAGATATTTTCAAATTTCCATAATATATGGCAGCCATCTTAGATCTTAAAAAAAAGGTCTGTCGAATGTGCTTTACATTACCATTGCCCACTAACATCAGCATTTACTGACACTGGGAGCAGGATCAAGTGCCAGATGCATCTATATCATGATCATAAATGTTCACTAGAACCATTAAACAGAAAGCTAAATTGTGGGACTGCACAGAGATACATTTTTTAGGTACCTATCCAATACACTGCCAAAAAAACATAAGTCAATGGCAGTAAACAACCTCAAACAGATAAATAACTTGACCTATTGGTAAAATTCCTCAGGAAGGAAGAACAATAGTTATGAATCTCAATCATGGAAAAAAGTTGAGAATATTATTTTTTCCGGGATGTTATTTGTTAAATCTTAATTTAATTAACTTAAGTCATTTTTTTCTGATTGTAACGACACAAAAACTGTGAACTATAATTATGCCTTTACATATGATTTCATCTTCACTTCCCTGTGGAGGAGAAAAGGCAAAATGTTGATTTGACTAAAAGAACATAAAAGTGGAAACTATTAAGCAGCATAGTTTCAGATAAACAAGCTGTGGACAGCAGTGATATCTTGTTTGCAAAATGGGCATTTATTCGTAGATTCTTCGATGTATGTACTGCAAGGAAGGCACAGTGTATGCCCGCACGGAATGAAAAAGCTCTCCTTTGGACGGTCGCAGCATATGCCACATGTTCCTTGAGGCTGAGGCCCGGACTTGAAGAGAACCTGCAGAGATGGTGATGGAAGAAGGGGAAGAAATAATGAATATTCGGATTGATACCATTACAACAATTCAGTTCACCACAAAATCCAAATCAAACCGATAGGAGCTTACATGCAAAATCTAAGCACTGTTCAAAAGATTGTCATTCCTGGGACAGCATACATTCTACTGTCAATCACTTAACATGCTATTGGGTGATATATGGACCACTCATGGGGAAGGTAGAAAAGGGTAGGGTTTGTCTTATTTCAACACTTTGTGAGTAATGAGCGGTGGCCGAAAATGCCTTTTGGACAAGTCCTTAAATTGCCAGGGTCTGTATTCTGAAAAATGTATCTTTTAATCTTATCTTTATTGTATCATTAAATACCTTATTTGGAATGTGCAATTGTGGTTGGTATGAACTTTGCAATCTTGCACCCATGTACCAGCATGCAAGTCAAAAGTGTGCAGTGTAAGCCAATTAATGGCTACCCCATCTGATTGCTATGGCAATTCAAATAAGATAGAAGTTACACAAATTGTCAGAATACCAGCCCAGGGCAATGAGATCAAGTAGGGGTTTCTGGTGGGGATCGTGTAATCTTTGATTACCCCATGGTGGATACATTGCATTCACTAGAGATTACTGCTATGTAGGGCAAGCTCTAGAGAACAAGGATAATTAAAGGAGAATGAAACCCCAAAAATGAATGCATTTGAATGGAAGCAGAAAAATCAAAGAAGCATATCAGTGAAAGGTTGAGGAAAAACAGACAACTAATAAAAAAGTTATGAATATTTGAAATTCTAAAATCGCTAAATGAATGGAGATCTAAAATTGGCCATGTCCTCATTATGCTAATGAGATGCTGTAATGTAAATGTGCTATACTTTCCAATTGCCTTATACAAATAATGTAAAAATCCACTTTCCTTGAATATATCTTAGAAAACTTGATTTCTGTATAATAGGTGGTGTTCACAAATTCATTCCTCACAATATATTTCAAGCACAATGATGATGATTTAATTTTGTTTAAAAGCTGAAATCTGATGATTTTCTTATTCATTACCTATAAAAAGAGAGCACAAAAATGTCATAGCATCTCATTAGCATAATGAGCATGTTGCCAATTTCCTTTAGCGATTTTAGGTTTTTTAAATCTTCATAACTTTTTAATTCTTTATCCGTTTTTCCTCAAAATTTTTAGTGATATGCTTCTAAGATTTGTCTGCTTCTGTTAAAGTGCATACAAGTTTGGGGTTTCATTCTCCTTTAATAGGGACAGGTTGATGGATTTGAATAAAAGTAATTGGAATATACAAATGTCTTCACCAAGGCATAAAAGGCTAGGTGGGGCAATTATTCCAGTGCGGGAAGGTAACGGTTTGAGCAGTCTGGCCGTAGAATGTACAAGGATTGAGAGATAGGGGCTGATCATGTTTTTTACTCTTTATATGAGCACATCACAAAACGTATAAAGCTTATGAACATTCAAGTGTGTTCTTGCAGAAGGCACTATTTTATCTCTCCTTTTTTGCAAAACTCCCTAAATCTAAAATTATGTATAAATTATACAAGACTGCTGCAGGAGGTAATTATGGTAATATATATATTTTTTTCTTGAAAAGGAAATATACACATACTGTGGGTGTTCCAGCAGGTTGGAATGTAGCGACTTCCAAATTTGAAGTTGAAGTTGAAGGTCTGGCTGGCGAGGTTGATGCTCCAATGATGATGAATGGCGCTTCAACTTCTGAAGTTGACATCTGATGAGTTCCTGGGGAGCCTTCATGCGTTGATGCCTGTGCAGTAAGGGCTGATCTTACAATTTCAAATGCAGTTGATCTATCTACTGTTTGAGCTTCAGGCACTGATGCTTGGTCTTCATTAACTGTGGGTGTGGTGGCCGATGGCCCAGCTATATGTCGATAATAATTATACACATGCAAGTTCACATTAGATCACATGTAATAATAAGGCAATAGCCATAATGTGCATGTATTTCGCCATGTCCATGCGATCATTCTTCAAGAATTTTAAGATTTACACTTAGAAATTTTGCTACGTCTGAGTGACCGATTTCTGAAAAATGACACTGGGTCATGAATACAATTTGCCACATTTTGATAACTTTCACCATCACTCCCATATGCATAGTTGCATACATGAGCCAAGTTTGAAGTGACCTCTATGACCTTTGACCTTGTGACCCCAAAATAATTCAGATCATTCTTCCTTTTAAGTTTGAAGTCGAATCGTCAATTGGTTTAAGTTATTGCAAGAATGAGCCTTTTTCAAGTATACAATGACCTCTATGACCTTTGACCTTGTGACCCCAAAATCGATTCAGATCACTGCATATAAGTTTGAAGTTGATCCATCAAATGGTTCTTAAGTTATTGCGTGAACGAAAACAGGACAGACGAATTGACAGACAACCCCCAAATATAATGCCTCCGCCGAAAGCTGGAGTACATAAATGCAAATACATCAATAAAGCATACAATGTGCACTGCAAAACTAATTATCAATGTAAATAGGAATGATACAAAGTTATTCATACCATCAATTTTGTTAGTAAGTAAAGTCGAAGCTTTACACCGCTGACAGCATTTCTGTTAAGAGTCCATCCTTCGTCAGATATCGGCTTCGCTCTGTAGTCTGCTAGGTCTGCCTGCATGTCTGTTAATTTTCCCATTTTGCTGTGTCCATTTGGGAAAAAGGTGTCTTTCCCCAATGTTATAAGTTCTTCTTTTGAGGCCTCCCTTCTAAGGCGTAGAGTTGTGGATCCACCACCTTTTATTGCTCTGACTTGTATGTATTCTCGTCGCTTTTCGTTAAAGTGCAGCCATCCCATCTGAAAACTGATTTCTGATGACTTTGCCTTGTCCTTTCTTGCATACTGTGGGTCAGATGCTTTTGATTTCAGTTGTTTTTTTTCGATTGGATGGTTCTAAGCAAACTCTTTCCTGCAAGACACAATACAAAAATGACAACAACAAAAATGATAATCACATCACAATTCACTTGGTTGTGGGTCTGATGTTATTACAATATTAACAAAGGATTTGTGACATCTTCCTTAAATTACGAAGTAAATTTTTACTTTAGGCACTGAGCAAAGAACATTGGAACATAATGCTAATCCTATTGAAATGTTCAGCAAAACCCTATCAAGAATTTGGACCAACATTATACTTAACGATGGTAACTCTGCCATCAATGTAACTACCATGGTAACATTGCTCAACAGCCAATCAAAATCAAGGTTTCTGTGGTAGTTTGGCAAAGTTACTCTCAATGGTAAGTTTTATGCAATGGGCTCCTGTGGTGTTTGGACTACTGTAGACCATGAGAATTGGGGAAATTCAACCCTATTTTGGTGAGAAAGCTTGTAGTAAATAGTATGGCTAGTGAGCAAAAGAGCTAAGTTGAGATAAGGGTAAGGAATGTGTTGTTACATCTACTTGCTTTAACATAATATAAGCTGTACTGTGGAGTGGAGTATCCATTGAGTTTGATATTTGAAATCGATTACAATTACCTGTCTACATATAGATCCAGTGCATCCCAGAAAAAGCAAAACCCACATTCAAAGACAGATTATTCCTTAATTTATAAATGGATTCCACATTGGTTATATATGTTCATTTTCTCCTCCTTCATTTAGACATACTCCATGCTAGGCTGGCCACAAACAATATGAAACACAAATATAGAAGTCCTGTTTATTCATGGGGTCCAAGAATATGTGGTTATTTTCCTTTATAACCCATCATCTATGGCAAGTCATAGTGTACTAATACTTTGTCTGCTGCTTTTCCAGGAAATGCAGAACATTAATCCAATCATTAAGAAAAAACAAAAAACCTGCATTCAACTATCATGATTTCAAATGACTTCTTCTCCATACTCACTTTTTAGTTTTTGCTAAAAAGGTATCAAATAAAATTTATTAACATGAGCTTCTAGCGGCTTATGTTTACACATATAAGACAAACACAATCATGATGGACTACAATTTAGGGGTTGGGAGGGGGTGACATGTGCATTTCACATTGTTTGTAGTCGGCCAAGAGTGGAGTGTGTGTAAATTTCTAAATTTGGTATCAACTTAATGAGGGGATAGGAAGTATTTTACTGAATGTTATGTATATAAATATTTTGGAATTAATAATTATAGTGACAAATTTATCAATGCATTGTGCTCTGCTTTTTCTGGGACGCACTGTACTAGGTACATGTATATATTGTATTAAAAAGACAGATAATACAAAAATTCTTTCTAACCTTGTGTAAAATATTTTTTTTTTTTAGTTTTTTATTTCTTTCTGCAGTATCCCAATGTTTTACTAAAACTGAAGGTCAAACTGATACAAGCACACTGGTTTGTATTTTTGAAAGACTATGAAGTCATGTAAAAATGTGCATGGAACATAATAGATCATTACCATTTGGATTAATGTACGGTAACCCTTACTTTAGGGAATAAGATTGGGTGCAATGCTTCTTTTCAGGGAATATTTTATAAAACTGCATCCTAATTTTGAGTGTTTTTCTTCAAATGCAAAAATTGGATGTGATAAGGAAAAAGGACAAAGTTCTCACCACAAGTGTCTCACCCAACACTATTTTAAAATGGAACAGAGAAAAATGGCGGGCTTCAGGGAATATTTGATCGTTACAAATATCGCAAACTACAGTATTTTTGGTCTTTAATCACTTTTTTGTCATGAATTTGCAGTACTTATCCAAGTTGAAAAATCTTATTAGAAAGGAACTTTTTCAAAGGAATATCAATATGTCACACAATAAAAATTTGGTTGTATAGGGTCAAGGATCTGCTGAACGTTTCCAGCATGAATTTCGCCAATTAGTTGACTTTAACATGTTTGTGGAAAGCCTGTTGCACAGCACTACAACAGTATAGATCCTACAATTTTTCATATTCAGAACAATTTTCACAATGCTGTATGGTTACCTCTTTCATCACCTGATGACGATCCACATGCTTCAGCTGGTCTTTTTGTACTTGTAGGTCTTCCCTCTGTAAAATACCACAGTAAGTTCACTCAATTTGTTTCCTCATCTTTTATGTTATTGTACATGAAATTAGGTAATTGTAATTTTGCAAATGATGTTACTTTTTTAATGATTTGGAAAAAAAACAATCTAGAATATAAATAACAAACAATGCCATTTATATTCATATAAGTACACACACACATCTAAAAAAGTGCATACATCTACACATGTATCACGTATGCACAATTTAAAAGGCAACAGTGCAATCAAAGAGAGAGAATCATTGAAAACAAGCAAAGTAGCAAGTGTTCAAATTGAACTTAAACATAAGTCAGTTTTTTTTCTTTGAAATTGTTTGCGGATGACTATGCGGTGGAAATCTATGTTAGTCAAAAATGTAATTCAAGTATACATTGTAAGCCATTAAAAATAAAGAAGCAAATATTATATTAAAGTTCACAACAAAATCTTTTACCTTATTGCTCAATCTAAGAATTAAATGCATCTTCAAGATAGAATACTGCAAGTAAAAAGACCGAGCCTGAGTATTTTTCCAAAATGACAACTGAACGGTTTCAAATTGGTGAAAGGTACCCATGAGGTCATCCCACGAGCTCAACACCATATGGCCCATGAGCTAGACATTGCAAAAGGCCCCACAAGTCATACAGCCCAAGAGCTAGACACTAAATAAAATACATGTAGGCCCACGAGTTCGTCAATAGGCAAATACGTGGGCCTAATCGACGTAGCATCGAGCTCATGGGCCATATTTGCCTAGTGTCGAGCTTGTGGGCCGCCTAACTAACAGTGTCCAGCTCATGGGCCTTATTTGCCTAATGTGAACTCGTGGGCTATAGGACTCGTGGGTGTCGAGCTTGTATACCAACTGTATTACGCAGTTCATCTCCAGGCTGATCTCTCTGCTGGTGCAGTAATATTTCTAATGCCTCATAATTATGTAAACGTGCATTCCATCAGATTAGAATGGGTGGATATCTTTTAATGTTCTTACCTTTCGTTTCATCCATTACTTGAATGACTGTCTTCTTGCTCACAGTGTACGTGTCACACAAATCCACCCACTCGTCAAACTCCTCATCGAAGACTTGGAGGAAGTAGCTGGACTGTGCCTCAGGGAATAACTGAAATGAGTAAAGAAAAGATTAGTTATTAAGTTTATCTCATTTTGCAAATCAGAAAAAAATTCAATCTGCCGAACAAATATGCAGAGATTATAAGCCTTACTTCCACTCAATTTTCTTAAGACCATAGCTAGCATTGGTGTAACGTTACTTTTTGAGTAGTCCATGAAGCCATCATACATGGCCCATAGATCTAACGACCTCTATTGACTCTCAATTTTTCAACACTTATAGTACAAAACTTGGTTACACTTACATGTAGTTACAGCCTAATATTAAAAATAGCTAGAGAAGGACTAGACAAGTGATAAACAACAGCAAGTGCTAACTGTTACAGCCCCATCAGAGTACAAACAGAACAATTATACTGGAACTCATACTAGTAGGTCCATTTCCCATTTCCCATCGAGTGGAACCCCTTGATGAGTGACGATGTCTTAAACTCACCGTCAACAAACACATTTCAGAAGGCCATCATTAGAGCCTTCTAAGTATGTAAGCACCCCCCCCCCCCCACACACACACACACACACTCTCTGTGTTTATGCCCAGCAGGGCCCTGCATCGTAGGCTACACATCCAGATCAAGATCATCATGCATATTTGTGCTTTGTAATTAATACTGACAATTATTTAATTAGGCCTATGTTAGATCACATTTAATTAGGCTCCCCAAGAAGAAAACACACAAGTGACAAAGGGATGTAGGGTCTAGAGCAGAGAGAGAAGGAAGGAAGAGAGATGGGGCTATATTCATGATAAAAATTATAGAGAGAAATATAATAATCATTGGACATTGATTTAGTGTCCACAATATAAAAAAAAAATGAGTTCACATCAATTCTTCGTTCCCAGTCAGCAGCAAAGCCAAGGCCAAACTTAAACTTTAAAGCAAACATTTAACAGCCTAATTAGATATAAATCTTCATTCCATGACATTGCAGAAATTCCCTGATCATATCAATCAACCACAGTCAAACTGAAAAAAAAAGATGAAGTTAAAAGAGCAGAAAAAAACACACACACACACACACAATTAAGAATCCCGTCATGAATATGGATAGCGGTGTGCACGCAATAGACCCACCACATTACCCGTAATTAATCTAGGCCGCTGGTGTAGGGGAAGAGCTCCTCCAATTCCTGCTGAGTCGAGAGTGAATTGCAGCAAGGATTATTCACGAGCTAATCTAACCCTAAAAATAGGCATTTTACCTCACCTGAATCGTAAATAATGGCGATGATATTCCATTTGGACTAATTTGTGATGGTTCTTGTCCCTTTTTGAAAGAAAAAACTCGCCATTTGGGGCGACCCAAATAAGAGGCTAGCGAAATAGGCCTAAGAGTAAGAAGAGTAAGAGTTAGAGAATATTCGGTCTAGTCTGGACCGGTGCGAAAGCACATACGTTAGCGCCCTAATATATAATGTCAATAGTCTATCATAAATGAGAAGCTTACCCCCGAGGCTAGGCCTAGGGCCTAGGCGCAGGCAGATCCTATCGCCTATCAGTCTAGTCCAGCCCTATAACCTAACGAACTCGTTATGTTAGAGGTCCTAGACTAACTTAGATGTTACTTTAATTTTTTTTTAAGTCTAAAATTTAGCTAGGCCCTATCTAACAGCTAACGTTAAAAGTAGATCTAACTTAACTAGGTCGAGATATATGACTCAGATTGCGGCATTACGTACCTCTTCACAGCTGGCTACAAGTGTAGCCTTTGTTGCCCCTTTGGATATAAATTTCTTTTTTGCATGGGTCTGGTACTTGAAGAGTACCGCAACAAGTTCACTAGTGTCAGTGTCACTAATGTCAGACGCCATGATTGGTAGATCTACTGGTGTAGTCTGTAACAAAGTTAGAGTCTGTACTGTGGGCTTTGTAGGCTTTTTAACTTCCAAGATCGTCGCATCTGCCACTCTTTCTACACATTAAGTGCATGCATGTATCCACGTGGTAGACAAAAAAAAAAAAGATCACGACATAATTTTTTTTATAAGTCGACTTGGTAAGTTAATTTATGTCGCCATGTCGACTTATAATTTTTGGGAAGTCGACTTGGCAAGATAATATATCTCGCCATGACGACATAATTTTTGGGTTAAGTTGACTTGGTAAGATAATTTATGTCGCCATGTTGACTTATAATTTTTGGGAAGTCGACTTGGCAAGATAATATATCTCGCCATGACGACATAATTTTTGGGTTAAGTCGACTTGGTAAGATAATTTATGTCGCCATGTTGACTTATAATTTTTGGGAAGTCGACTTGGCAAGATAATATATCTCGCCATGACGACATAATTTTTTTGTAAAGTCGACTTGGTAAGATAATTTATGTCGCCATGTCGACTTATAATTTTTGGGAAGTCGACTTGGCAAGATAATATATCTCGCCATGACGACATAATTTTTTTGTTAAGTCGACTTGGTAAGATAATTTATGTCGCCATGTCGACTTATAATTTTTGGGAAGTCCACTTGTCAAGATAATATATCTCGCCATGACGACATGCATTTTTGTTAAGTCGACTTGTCAAGATAATAGTGTCGCCATGACGACATAATTTGTTTTGTTAAGTCGACTTGGCAAGATAATTTATATCGCCATGTCGACTTATAAAAGTTATTAAGTCGACATGGTTAGATAAATATCTTTACAAGTCGACAAAATATGGATATTAAGTCGACTTGTCGAGATAAAATATCTCGACATGTCGTCAAGTCGAATGGCACTTTAACGCTTCCGTACATCTGTACTTGTCTGCGAGTTTTGACCATGGGCGTCCGCATGATTATACACAAATCTGTATTCCAGCTTTCTCGCGCGTTGATTTTTCAGAAGTGCAACATGGCGGACCGCGTCTTTTTTTTTGTAACCAAGCCTAGGCAGATTTCGCATTTGGTCTTCATGAAAGCACGGTCGCCGGTACCGGTGGGGGAAAAAGTCCCTGGCCTGCACGCACGTACGCATATATATTATGATCGTATGTGTTCAACGTGTAGGCGCCTAGCCTACGTTTTTGCACTGAATCTATTATTGATCTAAGTTAGATCTTAATATAAGAGTTAGAATTGCCTCCACGTATCTAAATGCTGGCCTAATAATAGACGTGTGGTAGACCCAACTTCAAAATGGAATCGGAATGTGATGGTGTGATATCATCAAATTTGCAGGACTCTAGCCAAGACTCTAACTACTCTAGATCTACTCTAACTAGACCAATTTTGTTACAATTTTCAATTTCAGTTAAGTTTAGATTAATAAGTAAATGTCATTTTAAGGTCAATGAGCATGATGAGTTAGACCTAGATCTAATCAGTAAATTATTGATGATGAGGTAGATCTACATCTAGATGATTTTAAATCTATGCCTAGGCCTACCTACAATAACTAGTTACGCACTTTGTTTTCATCAGCTAAAACTAAAGGTCACCAAAATAATTTGTTTTCTTGGTACTAACGTTAGTATTACTATTGGAACGTTAGTAGTAGTCTGCTTCTTTCAGTCCTGAAGACTCTTGCAGTTCTTCTAACTCAGGGCAATGTGCGTTACACGAGCAGGGTGCAAGTGCTAATTACAGTGTGCATGCAAGGAAATTTAATTTCTAACGTGAACAGTAAGACTCTAACGTTGTTAGACCTAGCGTAGAGCCTGTGTCTTGATTCTGCATATTGTTGTAAAGTTCATTTGTGGAGAACATTACGATGGGCAATAGTCAATATACGCATAGCCTAGGCCTAGACCTATTTTCAGAGTAATGGCAGTGTCAATTTTGGTCGGAAAAGGAGGGTGTCCTCAAAAGAGCTAATTACTAAATTAGATCTAGCCTACGCACATGCAGTAAATTAATGCAAAACTTGATTTTGAAATTGACTGCTCAATCCAATTTTTTACGTGTCACATTGCATAGGTGGGGTGAATATGTTGAGAATTAAACAATACATACATGAACGTAGGCTAGGCGCCTACACGTGGAACACACACGATCGAAATAATAGCGCTGCACGTAATATGCGTACGTACGTGCAGGCCAGGGACTTTTTTTCCCCCACCGACCGTGCTTTCATGAAGGCCAATCGGAACCGTTTCCCGACCCTGCGTCATGAATATTCATGAAAAAATGCGAAATCTGCCTAGGCTTGGTTACAAAAAAAAAAGACGCGCCCGGGTGAACGCGCGATCGAGCGACTTTAGTCGCGAGGCCTTTTGGAACCTGGGTTTCCATCGTCCGATATGAATTATTCACGAGTTGACATTCGTATGCTAACACGCCTACCGAGGATTATCGACCAATCACAACGGTATCTGCGGGGCTTGCTTGCCATGATTGATGTACTAGTAGCTTGCACGGGCCGCGCTAGCTCGAGATGAAGGCGAATTTGCATACCAAATGTATCCTGACGTCATGCAAAAATACGTTTGCTGATTGGCTCCTACCTATAAGGTAGCAGATCCTCGCTAGGAACAAAGGATAACATAAGAAATACAGGCCAGGTTCCAAAAGGCCCTCGGACTCACGTCGCTCGATCGCACATTCACCGGGCTGGGCGGCTAGTCTTGTTATGCAGCCACTACTAGCTTATTTGCCGAGAAAAATAGCCAAGTCATGAGGGCCTTGTCAAAAGGCTAAGTATTTGTGGGCTCTGGTTTTCCCTGTTCGATCTGTATTTAGTTAAAACTGATTACATTCTTCTTTACAACGCTGGTAATGTGTCATGGCAGCGCCCACAGTCTGAGGCTGAGCTGTAGTACGGCTTGGCTGGTTGAACTCCTATGTCAGAGCAGTGGCATACCCAGGATTTTTTTAAAGGGGGTGGTTCCTACTCCAAAATTCTCTGACAAGCAACCAAAAAAAGGTTATCAGTATTTATTATTTTATTTTCTTATTTATTTATTTTTTTATTTTTTATTTTATTTATTTATTTATTTATTTATTATTATTATCATTATTATATATATATATATATATATATATATATATATATATATATATTTGGGGGGGGGGGGGGGGGGTCTCTGGCAAACAACCCCCCCCAAAAAAAAAAAAATTAAAAAATCTGAATTCTTTTTATTGGGGGTGGGGGATGTCTTTTTATTAAAAAATTATCTTGACAAGCAAAAAAAAAACAGAAAAGGTTATCAGGAATTCTAAGTGGGGTGTTTTAACTTCAAATAACACCAAACGGGGGTGTTTGAACACATAAAACACCCAAAACACCCCTTGGTACGCGCATGTGTAAGAGTAGATTCTATACTTGAATTTTAAAGCCCCCACTGCAGTAAATGCCTCACTGAGTTTCTTATTTTGCATACACCTGTATTCATTTTCTATTCGATGGTAAATTCATCTTATTTGAGTATACTCTACACACTGTAAAAAATTGCTGTAACTTGTACAGTAAATTACAGTAATTTACAACGGTAAAATACTGTAACAGTGATTTTACAGTAATTTACCATATATTTTAGTCGGTTCACTGTAATTTACTGGAATCATCAGTGTTGTTTTTTTCGGAGACAGATGTTACAGTAAATTGCTGTAATTGAGCACGCGAAGTGCATTCTGGGATACACAACGTCACACGCGCATGCGCACCACGCGCGGCCGGCGCGGCGCGGAGCATAAATTTATGCAGAATTTTCGGTGCCTGAAGAAGCTATGATTGCCAGTTGTTTTGGGAAATCATGTTCATGAATCACCGGTCAAGTGCATATCCCCTGGTAAGTGGTGATGTGTTTTTTTCTGTGGATAATTCAGATATGGAAATTGTGTTTCTATCTTTTCCCAATATTATGTAGGCCTAATCTTTATTTGACAATCAATTCATCGTCGACTCACACTCGCACAAAGTCGCAGTTCTGCGTTGTCTACGGAAGATGTGTGTGTTAATGTGTGTTGTGCCCGATCAAGCGCAAGCAATCTCAGCGGCCCTCCCTCCCTCCCATATACCCATGCCATGGCATCAGATAGATTCAGACTGGTTTTAATTTAATTTGAATGCTCAAAATTAACACAAGACCTAGGGGCAGGCCTAGATCCATACTTTAGCTGAGCCTGGCTTAGCGGGCATAGCCCAAGCTGTCATGTTATTGTTAGTCCCGTACGTTGTGATTTCTGTAGTCTACACAAATTTCAGTATACGGGACTGCTCCATGGGCCTCCCTGCCTAGGCTTAGCCTTGGCTTAGGCGTAGGCGTGCATCCAGGCCTCACACCCTGTCCCCACACATAGGGACATTGCATACTTAGATTAAAGAAAGGCAGTGTATACAGCCACACGCGTGTGTCTTTACCATCCAGCCACACGCGTGTGGTTGTATCCGAACCACGTATGGCTGGATATAGCCACACGCCGGCATTAACACGCATTATCACCGTCATCACAATCAAAATAACCTCATTTTTTCATTTAATTCTTACATTCTAAGCCACTTGAATCGTTTCAATTTCATTCTCACCGTCTTCTCTCCTGGATTTTCTAGTCTTGTTACAAAGGTTCGTCTGTTTAACAGCAAATTTTCACACTTGTTCTACTTATGTCATGTCCATTCTGGCTTGCTTTCGCGACGCATGTATTATGTACGTACATGCCTGTGCGTGCATGACTTGTGGCCATTTATGCCTGCACCGTACCATGCACATTGTTTACGCAGACTGACAGAGCCGTCGCGAAAGCAAGCCAGAATGGACATGACATAGGCCTAAGTAGAAAAAGTGTGAAAATTTGCTGTTAAAACAGACGAACCTTTGTAACAAGACTAGAAAATCCAGGAGAGAAGACGGTGGGAATGAAATTGCAACGATTTAAGGAAATTAAAGTGGCGTAGAATGTAAGAATTAAATGAAAAATTAGATTATTTTGATTGTGATGACGGTGATATAGCCTACAATACGTGTTAATGCCGGCGTGTGGCTGTATCCAGTCATACGTGGTTCGGATACAACCACACGCGTGTGGCTGGATGGTAAAGACACACGCGTGTGGCTGTATACACTGCCTTAAAGAAATGAGCTCCTGCCTGGCCCTCAGGCTCATGGACAGTTGAACTTTGCAGCTAAATATTACTTTTCTGAAACCAGGTTTTGTAGATAAAAATAAATCATTCAATGATATGAGTATCAACTACAATCATGGGAGTGGTGTTGTTATGACTTAGTTACCTAAAAATGAAAAGCTAAAAATTAAAATACTGGTGTTGACATTACTTCAACCCTTTTGAAGGCATTTCAGGAGAAGCAGTGTCTGGCAAAGAGGATGTCAACTTGCACGAGTCTTGAGAGGACTGCAGAGCCTGTTCAAAGAGAAGGACGATGCCCTCTTCCTCCGTAGGAATGTAAGATTTAACAATTACATTTTATTCTTAACCAAAAAATGCAAAAATATTTTGCATTATATCCCTCATCGTAAGATTGTTGCATTAAGAGTGTACACAACAAGAAAATTAATAAACGAAGAAGCTTGACTGGGGAGGAATTTTTTAATTTGTAAACAAATCTTTCGGCATATTACTCCCAGTGTTAAAGATCGTATGCTCGATCTGTAATGAAAAACACAAGTCAGAAAAAATTGGAACCAGCGGGATTCGAACCTGTCATCTACTGCTTGCCGGGCAGCGACTTAACCACCAGGCTATTCTGGTTCACGGCCAAGTCACGACGAACTAGAATCAAATACCCAAGATCCTCTTCTTTCTGACTCATTAATATTCAAACGGTCCGCCGTAGACAATTAATAGTTTTACCAGAAAAGCTGTTTCATGCTGACGTCATCTAATAGTTCATTTTCCCCCATCAATATAGGGAAAAAGTGAACTACATGTATTTGTTGACGTCAGTGGGAAAATATGAACCCTTCGTTTTTCGTGCCAGCCTCCCACCCCCCCCCCCCCATTTTGTCTGACAAAGTACATGTATGCCCCAGGACCCCCTAGATGGCCGTATGGCTTCGTCAAACGGAGGTTTCTCAGTGTGCGCGCCCCCCTTGTGAAAATCCTGTATCCGCCCCTGAATGCTCTCTTTATTTGAAAAATCATCTTGCCAGCTAGTGCATTGGATTGTACCAGAGTTTGAGCCTAAATATCAATTCTCAAGACTCTCATTCTTCTCTTTGTGGAACTCTTCCTTGGACCTTTTTTTCCTTTGGGGGGGGGGCGTGTTTTGGGGGGTAGCCAAAATAAATCAATCAATTGCCTTGCCGCCCATCCAAGTATTATGCAAGTACATAATGAACTGAAAATTAACTCAAGATTGGAAAGGACCTTCAAACTTTGGGACTGCTATATTTGAATTGTAATCAATCAAATGACACTTTAGAGGTGAATCTAATGTGTAATGGTAACAGAAACATTTTATTTTCATATTATCCTTTCCTTTATACACCCTTAATTTTCAGGTGACTGCTACTGCCGAGGACATTGAGAGAGCTAGAGAGGCAGTTGAAAGTGAATCACCGAAGCTTGTCATCCAAGGTGCATTATGACCTCAATCATTTGTTGATTGAATATCTTTGTGGAATGATATAATATGGACATTTTAAAAATTCTCAAATTTTGGTGTAGGCCAAAGTCTGTACAGATTATATGTCAATTTTCTTAACCAGTTGGATTTGCCATGTTTTAAAGTTTGTAATTCATTTCAAACTATAACATAATTTGAGTGTACAAGTTAATCACTTACCGAGGAGACGTTTGAATACCTCATGATTCTAACCAAATGGTAAAAACAAAAGATGAAGAAAAGGGCAAAAAACATTAAAAATCTACTTTTCATTTTGTGCTCTTTTCCTGTGATATTTCCCAAACTGATATTGGGTATTTAGGGGGGGGGGGAGGAGGAGGAAGGAAGAAAACAAATCTGGGGCCTGTAACATAAAAGATTTAATAAATCTTACGATAAATATCGTGAGTCGATGGAAAACCATGTACTAAAGAGTTACTATTGATTGTATGATCAAGTATCTTTTTATGTTTTTTTACTCATTATGTGCATTGTGTCAGAAATGTTCCCATCAGCCAGTCCAATGAAGGTCAGAATGATTAAATGTCTATTATTTTTGTTTGGTAGAGGATCCCCTTGCCTCAGCATAGTCCAGATGGATGGTCCTTGTGGAAACCTCAGCCATTGGTCGATCTACACCAGCTGATGAAGGCTTCATTTGTGGGGTAGCATATCTTTTTGCCTCTTACTACAATCTGAACTTGGAGTATCAGTGCACCGCATCAACAACACTGGAATTCATTCAGAGGTACAACATGGCATGCAAAATTCAGAAGCATAGATTATCTGATCTCGATTTATTTTTAGTGTACAGTGGAAACTCGTTATAATGAGGTCCTTGGGACCATGAAAAATTACCTTGTTCTATCAGGGTAAAAAGACAAAAGAATACAAAGTGCTGGGACCAGCAAATTTACCCTGTTATATATCAGGATTATTGTTATATCAGATCTCATTTTAACGAGTTTCAACTGTACCATACATTATAGGTTTCATTATGCCTCAGGCCACAGGAGGTGGGTGACAGAGGCATTTTTTTTTTTTGGTCATCCGTTCATTTGTCCTGTTTTCATTCTCGCGATAACTGAAGAATCATTTGATGGCTCAGATTAGATGTAAAGCTGTCGTGATGGAGCCATAATTTATAATTAATGTTGGATAAATTTCAGTAGAGGTTTGCTGATAATGATTCCCTTATTTATAAAAAAAACTCAACAAGCATTCATTTTAATTTTGAAACTAATCTATTTCTGTAATATCCTACTACCATTTTCTTTCTCTCTGTCTCTCAGATGTCTTTTTGGAATTAGTCGTGATTGGTCCAAGAGCCAAGGATCTAAGAGGCAGCAGTGCAACTTGAAGATGTTTCATCGTAAGCCGATATGCTGATTTTCAGTTGGTATAATGCTTAAACAGTGGATGTCGCCAGTTGTTAGGTCGTCATGAATATCAAGTGCCTGCTTTGAACAATCACACACTTGCTTGTATGTCTGTCAGTGCAGATTTCAATCTGATTTCAGCAGTGTTGTTGTTCTTCCAAAGTCCAATATTTCAACTTTTTCTTTTTTTAAATTTGAATAAGTAGAAATTACACGTGGTCAGTATTGCAGTATTAGAAATAATTTACCGTTTACAATTGTGTGTATTTGGCGATTTAATGTTTATTGGGTAATTTAATGACACATTTTAACCCTTAAAGAGCCTGGTGAATTTCTAGTCTTGTTAGAGCCGGGGGGGGGGGGGCATCATTAGGGCATGGAAAAGAGTTATGAAACATTGTGACAAGAGGTTTTCGCCTTTCAAAATGCTTTTTAGGGTTAACATTATGGTTAATCAATTGAAAAAAATTTAAAAACTATGAGTTGTGTACTGCATCGTATGCCTTTGTGCATCAAGGTATGTACATGTATATATTTTCACAATTTAATGTTTACAAGTACTTTGCATTTTAGTATATTGGCATGTTGTATAAAATAAGTAATTTTTTTAATGTATCCAGGGGCTATTTATAATTTCGTCAAAGGAATGACTAATTTCTTCTGTATCTCATGAAACATTTAATAATGCAAAATTTATTTCAGTTATTCAATTTTAATGCAATGGCCATTATTTGTGAGGAAAATTTCTTTAATGTATTTATATTTCAACAATTTAAATGTTTATTTGGCATTTCAATATATTTGCATGTTTGTATAATATAAGTAAATAAGGTTTCCTGATTCAAAAATGAAATTTTTAAAAGAAATTGACATACACTTGTTGACTTTTACTTGTCTACATTTAAGTACTCATGTGAAGTTCACTTAAAATTTCCATTTTCTTCTTGTAGAAGCATTGTCTTCAGGTTGCCATGGAGCAAGCATGTTGTGTGTTACTACAGATATATACGGTATGGATGTAAGTAGGGGTAGGCTATACAGGGCGATACAAATGGTGATGTTTCAAATCAATTTAGTCTCGTGCTTATTTTGATGCAGTTTGATCTCCTGACCATTTTGACACCGAATATATGGAAATTGGCAAAAAAAATGAGAAGGTGCCACCAAAAAAAATTATTTCTGTGAGGAGGGTCTTGTATTTTCACATTTGACATTGCAAGGCCATAATATATGCGTGGTTCAGTAATTTATTCAGAAGTTCAGCAGCAATGCACAATGGTGGGCACATTGGTATTGTTGTTCTGAATAAATTACCGAACCACACATATCTGATGGCCTTGGGTTGTCAAATATGGAAAAGACCTCCTCACCGAAAAAGTTTTTGGGGCGGCACCTTCTCAATTCAGGCTGCTTTTCATAAAATTGGTGTCAAAACGCTCAGGAGATCAAACTGCATCAAATAAGCATCAGACTAAATTGATTTGAAACATCACCATTTTATAGCCCACCCCTAATGTACGAAAAAGAGAGTCAGTGTGTGAATTTCATCCAGTGCTTCTCCATGGCCAGCTGAGACATGCCCTCCCAGAAGGAAGATCTTTTTATTCAGAGTTGTTTCAAAGAAAAATGAAAATTTGACATTTCAGGCACGAGTTGCATCGGTGAACAAGTGCTTTCTCTTGTATTTGATTCTAATGACTGTACATATGTACCATACTTCAGCATTCCATTTTGCAGTATGCATGTTACTCATTCTACTTGCAGGCATTATTGCATCCTTTTACAAATTGTACTATTCTTATGTGAAATAGGACATATTTCTATTGCATGTTAACACAATATAGACTTTCAAAGTTTCATTCAAATGTTGTATTGAAGTGTTTTTTTGGTGTCAGTTGCGTGATTTTAATGGTATTTTACTGTAAATGGGAAAAGTTTACAGTAATTTACTGTATGAATTCTACAGTACCTGGGGTAAATGGGGGAATTTTACAGCAAATTACTGTAGGAAATATACAGTACATCACTGTAATGTAACCAAAATTTACAGTACATTACTGTAATTTTACCAGTAGCTGCAATTACAAGTTGTAAATTTTACAGGAAAATACAGTACATTTTACGGTATTTCCCTGTAGATATTCGAAATTTACGGTAATTTACTGTAGGACGAAGTTACAGCAGCTTACCGTAAAATAAAATTACGGTAACTTACCGTGCAGCAGAGTTGCCGGTAATTTACCGTAAAATCTACAGGAAATTTTTTACAGTGCATATATTTCGTTTCTTAAAAAAAAATCATTCCATGAATATTATCAGTTTGAGGGGCAAATATGCTAGCAGCGTTATTCCATTGAAGTCATGGGCGTAGATATAGCGGGCAAGGGGGGTGGGGATATGTGAATGCATCATTCATTTTTTTTTCATTGTAGAAAAATAAACTCACAGTGTAGATAGCATGATAAGGCCTGTAGGCAGTGTAGGGCATGACAGGGCCTGCCTTCAACATCCACCATGTCCAACGGCGGATCCAGGATTTTGTGAGGGAGGGGGCCAGCGCCAGATTAATGATTTTGTGATGGGAGGGCGCCCAATATTCGGAAATTCATACTTATATTTTTTAATACTTTCAATGTGTATTGTAGGATGTGATTGAACGCATTTATCTCTATTCCACTCTCTCTCTCCCTCTCTCTCTCCCCCTCTCTCTCCCTCCCCCTTTATGTCATAATGATATCTAACATAGAATTAAAATATATTTTGTACATTACATAACATTATATAATATTTTAAACTGAGTATGTGGGTGTGTTTGCCAGAGTAATTGTGATCATGAGCACGTATGCGTGATAATTTCATTAACAAAAAAAAAAAAAAAATAAACTCACTAGAATGTACGCATCGATTGTGAAAATGTTGAGAGTGCAATGTAAAAAGTGAACCCGTGGATTTCCACGGGTCCCGCTAGTTGTCTAATTAATTACTGCATGACCTGGGCAGAAACCTTGACTCTTTTATCACTTTCTTTCTTCAGACGACAAAGTCCGGATTTTAAGAAGTTATACATTTATTCTGATCATCGCATTAACTGAATAATGGTAAATAATGGAAGTAAAAATAAATATTTAATGTTATACTTACATATGCTTTTGTGAAATATGTTTTTCTTTGTTTCTCTGTCATCTTAGAATTGATAGTATTCTGAAATCAGTCATAACTGAATATATTTCTTATTGTCTTACTAAAATGGTAAATACCCTGGAAATGTGTCTATGCATCTCTGCTCGTGTTCATTATCTTCCCGCATATAACTAATACGCCCCATGAAGTAATTCAATTATCGGGAAAATGTACTCGGTAAGTTGAGAATGATTGACCATATTGTTTTCTGCTTCGAAATGGCGGTCAGTTATATCACCAACGTAATGATGTAGACCATAGTAGCGCCATCTATTTAATGCTGTTATGCAGGAAGGGCGTTTAAAATCTTTTTCAATTGCTAATCTTATTCACGAATGTTTGTACGGCCATGTTAGCAGTCGCTTCATTTCAGTATGTGAAATTTATCATTTCGACAGCAGGTGTGTATGTTGCCGGCTTCTTCTTGGTGATATCTGTGGATGTTTAGGAGTTTTATTGGAAATATCTTCCTTGCTATATCTATATGATGGAGCGACGATTTTTCATGATTTTTACCATTTATGCCGGGTTTGTAAACGGACTTGCTGTTCAAGGTAAATATTATGTTATTATGTTATCATGTTATTAAAAGCACGCACATACTCATGAAAGAAAATAGTCGCCATCCTTTTAAAAAAAATATTATATATCCCTCACCAGCATAAACCTTAACATCATAAGTATCTTTGGCAGCGTTTCACGAAACCGCCATAAGTAAAAGTTCCCCGACATTTTATTAAAAACCCATGTATTAAAATCCGTTTAAATGGGATGTCGGTCAACTTGTATACTTACGCGACGGTTTCTTGAAATGGTGCCCTTAGTAAGATAATGGGCTTATGCATTCACATAATTATATTTTAAATTATATTTTCCCCATTAAATTTGTCCCACCCAAAGAGCAACGGTGCTAACAAAACAACCGCAAATATTAATTTCAGAAATATTCTAAATTAGGCAACCCAAAGAGAGTTTATGTTTCTAATTAAGAAAAAAACCCACCACGACTTGTATAATTACCTATCTATCCGTTTCGTTTACATCAGAACACTTCCGTTGAATTGAGATCAAAATAAGGCTTAGAAAAACATTAATTGCAAAGGAAACAGCCCGGTAGGCAGAAATTTACGTCTTCTTGGTCTTCGGTCTCATGAGCTCTCCGAATAGTTCTCGTATGACCAAAACCATTGATCTCATGGGCCTCCTGCCTTGTGGTCTTCGGTCTTGTGAACCTTCCGACTATCTAATTTGTTTAATGGAGCCCCATGAGACTGAAGTTGGCGGTCTGGTTGGATTTTCAATGTTGTGGGTCTTCGGTATCGGTAAACTTTGGACCTGTATACCTTTGGTCATCTGAAATGTTCCAAGTATGGGCTTAGTACGTACACCTATAAAGTTGCGTGGTCTTAAGAGTTGAAGTCCACAGAATATAATAGTGTTCAGTCAACCAATGTCCATTTTCCCTTTATATTGAAAAATATTAAACTTTAATTTTTTCATAGACTTTACAGATTTTTATTCATCAGGTAACAATAAATAATTTCAAAATGGATTATGTATTTTAATCGTATATAGTATAGTACCAGTGTATAGTATAGTATCGTATAGTATAGTATAGTATCGTATAGTATAGTATAGTATCGTGTATAGTATTACCAGTAACTTATATTCAATATTCAATTCAGCATGCTCATTCAAACTGTGCCTCCCCTGCTTTATTTATGCTTTTATTGCTTCTCTACACTGCAACACAAATGGATTTCAGAGGCAGAGTAAATGGCCGGTATCGGTAAAACCCAGCAAATGCCTTTTCTAACCTTTTGCTTGCATTCATACTTGTTCAAAACAAGCAAATACTAGCCAGTAAAAAGTTCCAGATTCAAGAAAAAGCTTCTACTTGCATAATGCCATGCAAATGCTTCTGAAGATAAGCATTTGCTTAGAAATTATCATCCTGAAAAACTGAAGCTTTAACTTTCTCTTGTATTCAGAAAAGTACGTATTTGCTAACAAGAACAAGCATGAGCTTGTTTGGAGAACAAAGGCTTTTCCGGGCAAGCAGATGCTAGATTGAAATAAAAAAAAGTGCTCTCGTCATCAAGCATCAACTTGATTTTGTCAAACTCTTCTAATTGTAGCTTACGGTTTTACTTTTCGAAAAAGATTAGCCATTTTCTTTGCATTTTCCATTGATGTCAAAATTTCGTTATTGAGACAATGTAGCGACAGTCTTTTGTATGGTACTCCACTTTTAAAAGTAAGTAAAACCCGTGTAATAGCACTTTAATAATGGTATAATCAACATCACTGTCAGTATAATATTTTGAAAGTGTCTCAGAATATACGAGAGAAAAACTATACGGATGGGTTACTGTACATTTGGATGAGTACTGTATCTTTTTTTCTGGTACTTAGCGCTTTATGGCTTTCCAAGCTTTGGAAAGACAAATACGAATCAAATTTTGAAATTGTCAGGTAATTAAAATTATCTGTACTTCTTATCAGGTGCGTCGCTTGAAAATTTTGAATGGGATGGGGTGTGACACCCGAATTTGCCGACAAATCTTTAGGGTGTAACACCCAAATTTGCCGACAAAATGCTGCACCCTAATCTCCCACCACAAATAATAAAAGAAAATCGTAGATGTAGAATTCTTGATCATAAGGGCCCATTTACCCGGGGGGGGGGGGGGGGGTGGGGGTGGGGCTGACTCCTTTTTCAACTTTTCAATAGTGAAAATGTACAAACTTTACATAATTATCTGGGAACCTCGCTGCCCAAATATGTGGCTATTCTGGTACCGCCCGAAGATGAAGTGGTGGTTGCTCGAATATCGGAACTTTGAAAATCATTGGAAGAGGGGGTTGGGCTGCACCCCATTTCCGAGGGTGACGTATTTTGCCCGAATATTATCTTTCCAGTGCCTTCCCCCTCCGTTTTTTTTGCAGGCAGCAATTTTTAGAGGGGGGGGGGGGGGGGTAGTGACACCCCATATCCCCCCTCTAGCGACGCCGCTGTTTCTTATTGAAAGCATTCTTATTCTTTTATTTTTTGTTTTATTCATATTTTATTTGACCAGGCTAAAGTAGTTTTTAGTTGGGCATTTTACTATTGACTATTTAAGGACGTTAAAAGCACACTCAGAGCTCCTTATAGAGAAATCGAGCTCCTCTCCAATACTTTCAGGAACAGCCATTTTTCGATCTGAACCATCACGATCAAGATTACACTCAGAGTGAAAATTGCTTTCAGGGTGTCCCTTCTAAATGTTCATGCCATTCTGTTTACTTCCGGGTTTACTTGTGCCATTTGTAAATTTTGTCTAAACATTAAAATGACCAATGACCAAGGAATATGAGACTTGCTGGCTTTGCCTGACATAGAAATAACTATGCTAATCTATGAAAGGTTGTTTGACAGCATTGTGTGACTTTAATGCTTCACTGCCCTTGCCTTTGCTTGTGCACCTCTGCAAGGTGCTCTGAGACATCTGATCATGCTCCGGTACGAGTCTTTTTATATCCCAACTAATTGTTTGAACCATAAGCATGAGCTAGCTCCAGTATTTGCTCAAGCATCAGCTGTCAGGTCAAGCAAAAGGTTGGGCCATAGCTATTGCTAAATCATTTGCTTGAATGCAAGCTTTTTCTAGATAGTATTTGCTTCCAAGCGAATGCTAGTTTTTATCGATACGGCGCATTGTCTTCCAGTTCTTATTCATTGCAGAAACCTCAGTGTTAGTTGCACAAGTATAAAGTAATTTTATAATTATTTAAAATAAAATGCATATATGGCGTCGTAATTTTGATGGTCCTATATGATAATGGATAAAAAACTGCTTATGATTTCTTTCCACCTTACAGAGTACAATGTTTCAATGGACTGCAGAGCCATTGCAAACCTTACATCTCCAGGCTACCCTGGATATTACAGTAATGATCTGCACGTTGAATGGGAAATCACTGCACCAGAAAGCATGGGAATCGCCATCGTGTTTGAACAGTTCGATACACAAGAGTATACCGACAAACTGGCGATCAGAGATCCTGCTTTCCTATCTATGAATCGGATATATTCAGGACTTGAGAACTTTCCATCCTTTATCTCGAGAGGTTCACTATTGACGCTTGTGTTTAGAACGGACATGCAAGTGGTCAAACGAGGATTTTTTCTCAAGCTACATCGCTATAATGCAACAGGTAATAAAACATTGGTAAATCTCTCTCATAATCCTAATATTTGTTCTCTTGATTGACACCCCCTCCAAAAAACACCACAGCAACCCAAAACACCCACTAATATAAACAAAAATCAGCAAAAAACAAACAAACAAACAAAAACGTTGAATACACTTATTTAATTATTCTATTTTTTCTTTTCCTCGTATAACTGACAAATATTTGTCAGTCATGGAACTTCACAATGTACAAACGTTGTTTTGATTAGTTTATTTTATTATTATTTACTTATGCTATGGGTTACGACCAGGTAACGAATAGTAATACATAACGCCTTGGAGTTATACCTAGGCATAAAGCTTGGTCTGTACGCTCTCTCGCAGAATAACACATAATTGTGTAATTCAACGCGTCACCACAAAAATGTTCGTAGTGCCCCGCCCCGCCCCACAGAAAAGAACAGTGAACCCGGCACCCCCATTAAGAAAGTCCTAGCTTCGTAAATAAACGTATTTTCTTTATTTAATATCAATTACCCGTTGTCACTGTGATTACTTTTCTTAAATCACCGATCAATATATGACTGTGAATAACAATTATAATTTGAACAATTGTAAAAGAATATCATAACTGACCTCACGTGTTTATAAAATGTAACTATGACAGTTGTTAGGATAGGAGACCATCATACCGTTATGGATGAAGTTGACATACATCAAATTTTGGATGTCCCTTTTCCGTGTTTCAGCTTTCATCAAAATTCATCCAAAAAAGCGTTTATTAAGTACAAAAATTAATTCTTCATTTAACACGAGGGAGTTGGATATATATTTTCCAGTATTTATATTTGGTAGAGCATCGCCCCAATGTAAGGTAAAATTGAATGTCTCATTGGGATCTTTCCTTTATTGCACTCCCAATAGCAGGGTACAATGCATCGAAAGTATTTAGGGTAGAATCAAAAATAGGTTTTGGAAACTTGGAAAGTACTTTTTTTCCTAACGCTCATCACTTTGCTAGCTGTCGTTTGTTTCTTTTAGATCTCATAAAAATTTGCACCCCCAAATCCTGCCTAAAGTGCAGAAAATATTTAGGACAGAAAATAAGATCACGTTTGAATGACGAATAACTTTTGGTCTACACCAATGTCTTGTATGGATCAGCGCCATAATATGTATCAAATCTGCCATATGTAGAGGACATCAGTGGCGGATCCAGGGGGGGGGGCACTTCCGGCCCGTGCCCCCCCCTTTGGAAGAAAAGTATGCATTTTGACCATAAAGGATCCGCCCTTTTGTCGATTGTGGCCCCCTTTTTATGGTATGGGTCTACCTTTTCCAAAAGTTGACAAACCTGCATTTGTGTGCCCCCCTTATACTAAATACTGGATCCGCCCCTGGAGGACATAACATCATTTTCCCCCTAATGCTCGATCGCTTTTCTCTGTAGAGGTCACAATGTGTTAACAGAAAATGCATTGTTATTTGTTACCCAGAGCCTAGTCTGTTTACTCTCTCGCGCATGATATCGGTCAAGATTTGCTTCAAAAACATGCCTCTGATCTAAGGTGCAGTATATTTTTTAATGGCTAAAAATGCCAGTTTTCTGATCTTTGAAATCCCATTTGTTCGTTTTTTTTAAATCCTGTATTACGTAACGTGGAGAGCGGCTGAAGTATATAAGATTATCAAATGGTAATTCTGCGAACGAAGGGATCTTCGAGGTGTCTCTTCCGGACAGACTAAACGAATGGCTACCAGTCTGTAAGGAGAGCTGGAACAGAGAAGTCGCAGATCTCGCTTGCAGACAACTAGGATATCCTGGAGTGTATCGTTTCAGCAGTGATGGAGATGAAGTGGAGGGGAATTCTACTTGCGCAGTAACATCTTGTACAAACAGTGAGATTATCATTCCATATTGCTTTGATGTGCACATAATTACTGTCTCAAAGCCCCAATCATAGGATTAATACACCTAATGCAAAATAATGGATTCAGTTACGGGGTAAGCACGATTTGTTTCTTAGAAATCATCTTAAATCATTTAGGAAAATTTCGAACACCTTAATCTATCTCACATTTTCATTACCATACCAACGATTTCAACGTATTGTGCACAAGGTGTAATGACTGCTGGCCTCGACACAGTATTCTAAATTTCATATGCTGCACGTGCTTGGTGACAGAGCATTTTCAATTGCTGCTCCCAAATTGTGGAGTCGACACCTCAAATTTTCCGCAACCAACAATCCCCCAATGTTTTCAAAAAGCTTCTCAAAACTCACTTATTCTGTTCACAACAACAATGTAAAGCGCATTTGAACATCTATATGGAAAACGCGCGATATAACTACATTATTATTATTATTATTATTATTATTATTATTGCACTTGGTCTAATATTTTTCTGTAGCTATCTATTGGAATTCGTATTGAATCCTTTAAAGATTCGTCACATCTTTGGTTACTTCTAAACAGAGCATTTCCTCTTCCAAGATTGCCTAACAAAGACGGAGAAGAGAATGAACGTCAATAGTACGAAACTTCATTGTCACAGTAAGCAGACATCGAATCTTCAATTGTTATGCTTTAAATGAAATAATTAACACAACCATGACAACTGTTACAGAAAATACACAAATGAATTAAATTCTAAAATTATCAAATGTCACATTTGTTAAACAAAATACTGTAAAGTTCATATGTGTTTTATTTAGCATTTATGCTATTGTACTTAAACACAACATGTATTTTATTCCAATATGTGCACTCCAAGCTTTAAGAAAACATGGAATATAATTTCTTAATAAACTAAATGATTTCCGCTCAGATCATGGCTACATCGGATGTATTCCGCTACCAGACGACCAGTCAGCACACATTAGTTCTACTTTGGACGGAGTTCCCGATTGTATGTCTCTCTGTTTCACGGAGAAATATGAGCTAGCAGCAATCCGATTGGATGGATGTTATTGTCTAAATGCTACCCAGTTCCGGCTCAAAGACTTTCCTCCAGAAGAAGACCTATGTGTTTTGAATCGTGATACCGTTCATCAGGAGTTCACATGGGCATATCACTACAATGGTATGATCGTAAACCTTAACATTACCATATTATTTAAAGCATATGCACATTGCATTTCCTATCCTACAATTATCCTGAATAGTGACGGTAGATGAGGACTATGGAACGCAGCAATATAAATCTTATTTCACCTTTCTTTGAATTTTAGTTACTACTGGGTTCTGTGAACAGCCTGGAGACGTTGCAAATGGTTGGTGGTCATCAAACAGCACCTATCTGGGCTCCAGACTCACCTTAACATGCGAACCTGGTTACGTCATCAACGGGAGCAATACGATCGAATGCCAACCATATGATATAGATCGGAAGGTTGACTGGGACAGTAGGATTCCACAATGCCAATACCTGACTCCTACATCGCAGTCTGATGGAGGTACAACGCATTCAGATATTAGTTACGTCGAAATGAAAAAAAAACACGACTGTAATTATTAACTCATCACGTACTTATACTTTATCAACTTATTTCCTATGACAAGAATACACTTAAAAATATGAATTTATTAGGGGCTTAACAGAAATAGACTGGGAAAATAAAATTCCACATTGCCAATACCTGACTCCTACATCGATATCTGAAGGAGGTACAACGCATTCAAATATTAGTTTATGTCCAAATTAAGAATTAAAAAAAAGTCGTAACTCCTCATTATTAACTCATCACGTACTTACACTTTATCAACCTATTTCCTATGATGATAATACACTTAAAAACCTAAATTTATAAGGGCAACAAGATTCCACGTTGCAACAGTGATGAAGTAACATCGACATGTAAGTCATGTTTTGTACGTGTACATGTTTTATTTATAGTAGGTATGTGAGCAAGTTAATTTGATCAGGCTTCGGTGTTGATATTTTCAGGGCGGAGCACTTTTAACTACCCTATCTTAAAACATTGGTTTTTATTATGAAAATGGAAATCCTAATTAAAGAATGACATTAAATCCAAACAGTAAATGAAGAACTGTCTAAAATCATACTTGAGCAAGGAGATTTTAAATTTTTCAAGCAAAGAAAAGAAATACACCATGGAGGAGATTATTCAACGTATATTGATATGAAATATTCGTTAGCTTTTAACTTGACCAATCCATAATATTGAACATATTTTATGGCTTTCCCCAACTTGGACTTTGCTTTCAAGCTGCCATATCATTACTTACCATTCAGATTTCACAAAATAATATTTTAAGAACGAACACAATTTATGTCAACTGATATCTCAAGTTTGATTTGATCAACCAGAATGAGGATGAGGAGTCATACTGATAAAATCTTACTTATGTCCTATGCACTTTAGGTTCCATTTTTGGGAGGTCAGTATCAGCCTTTCATTCTGGTATATTTGCGCCTCACTTAAAACCGTCTTTGTATTTAGAGTGAAACATTTCCCCTCTAACAACTCGATTCATCAATGTCATTGTCGCTTTCCGTCGGGTAGTCGCCTGCTATCCCACAACGAAAGAAGATGTGATTGATAATGATAAGTGGAGACATTAAAAAACACCTCAAGTACACATCTATTCCGCTATTCGGCTAATACCCACTTCAGCATTTGTCCTTTTTTTCATTGGTCATTTGTCTCTTGCCTTTGCCGCTAATGTGTTTGAGTTCATATCTTGTTTGTCAGTCTAATTGTGTTGTATTTGTAGTGCTATGGTTACGAGCGCTTTGCATCTTTATTAAGAAAAAGCTGTATTGCAATTCTCGATATCATTATTATCAATGATGACTGTAAATGGTAGAGACCTTAAAACAAGAGCTACAGCTATTAACAATTCTTCATATCAAGATTTATTTCTGTTGCTTGAAGTCAATAATTTCTATCTTTATACAAAATTTCGAGGCAATGCCTTATCGAATTGGTTATTGCGGCAAGGGAATCGTTTGTTACATATAAAACTGGTTATTAACTTGGTTACAGCCCTATAGCTAGATGGTCCGATAGTTAGCGGGTCCGATAGACCGACACCCAATAGATAGAAGGTTCTATCACTATGACCACGATGACAAAGAAAGCGGACAAAATATACAGCTCCTCATTGTACCCTTCACAATTGTTCTGGTAACAAAAGAACATCCCTTCATTGCTATTGTATAAAATAAGTAGAACAGGTGAATATGCATGTGACAGCTGTTCTACATACTTTTACATAATAGCAGTGGAGAGACGTTCTATTGTCTACCAGAGCAAATGTGGGAGGTACAATGAGGAGCTGTATATTTTGTCCGCTTCTTTGTTCGCCATGTTCATAGTGTATAGACCGAATCGGCGGAGGGTCCGATAGTCCGAAGGTTCTATAGATCGAATGTCCAACGGGGTCCGATAGTCAGAAGGTCCGATAGACAGAAGGTTCTATAGACCGAATCGGCAAAAGGGTCCGATAGTCCGAAGGTTCAGTAGGGGTCCTATAGTTAGAAGGTCCGATAGACCGACAATAACGTAAGTAAGTAAGTGAATATGCTACAATAAGTTTTTAATAGTTTTATCTCATAAAAGGAAAAGGGTAATGCCTTATCTTTTTCTATGTGTATTGTAATAAACCGATGCACTAGGTCTGTAGGCCCACCCCCCAAAAATGGGGAACTTATTTTAAAGTTTTGTTTTATACATTTTCAACATGTTAAAAGTATTTTTATCAGAGCATCATCATCATCACCGTGGGGCGGGGGTGGTCCACCCATGCAGCTCAGCCCCTGGTTAATTTTGCCACTAAACCGATGCATTGGCAATGGGGAACACTGACCATTGTTTGAAACCTGGAAATCTAATGCCCGAAGCATTTTTTTCTAGTGGAGCAAGCTGAGGAAAGGGCGTCCCCTTCAAACACAAGCGTTATTTTTTAAACAAAGAAATCTTATGTGGGGCACATTTTATAGTTGAATTTTCATTAAATTGAACAAAAGATAAGATTCTGACAACAAAAGATTCTGCCCGATAAAAATGAAATTGTTTCAATTAGGCCCTACCACCTTCTTGGGAGGGGGCGTTTCCATTAATAAATTTTTTTTTTAGGGTTGTCAGGTGATATTTTCCTACCAGCTATGATGTCAGCGTTTATACTTTTTTGAATGTTCACCGACTACACCCATACTACTACTTTGTGGCAAATTTTAGTCTGTGGACTTTGTCAGGTAAATTATACGATTTTTAATTTTTTTTTCGGGGGGGGGGGGTGGGGGAATTCGAGAATAGTAGAATACCTTACTGCCCGAATATTATGATATTCGGGCTTCTTGTTGCTGCAGGACGTAAGAGGTGCTTGCTGCAAGAAACAATCTAGGCCTAGTTTCTTGATTGTATGAGCGAGCAAAGCGAGCGAAAGAGAGAGAGAGAGAGAGAGAGAAGAAAAAGAAGAATTTTGTATCCTGAGAATAGGTTCTAGCGTATTGTTATTCCGTTCTCATAATTTGTGTAACATGTTATCGGCATCTTCCGTTCTCATATTGGGAAGAGACTACTAGTATTGGTCACAGGCCATTATTTCTGAAAATTCATCTCTTTAGCCCCTTTAGGTCAACTTGCCGCTCGATTCTTTTCAGTTATGTTGCTAAGATTCTTTGATTCGAAAAATAGCATAACATTAGCTAGAGATTCAAGATGCAAACCAAATAACTTCCATAAGAATATGACTTATTAATATAATTGGCATTGGTTTATATACATAAATATGACGATTATATTAATAACTAATTAATATCAATAATGAAAATATAATTGGCATTGTTAAATAACCGTAATAATGCTAGTGAGCAAAGTTTGTGAATTTGTTTTCTTCTCTTTCCTTTCTGATTTCTTCTTTTCTTTTTCTCTTCTCATTTTTCTTTTCTTCTTTCCTTTTCAACCTCTTCCTTTTTTGCTTTTCCTTTGGTTGGAACGCCCCCACTTATTTTAACCACTTATTTTTTACCCACGTATCATTTTCTCCACTATTTTAGCCTTTTTACGTATTTATTGTCGGTCTATCGGACCTTCTAACTATCGGACCCCCTATTGAACCTTCGGACTATCGGACCCTTTTGCCGATTCGGTCTATAGAACCTTCTGTCTATTGGACCCTCTCGTACATTCGGTCTATCGAACCTTCTATCTATCGGACCTTCTGACTATCGGACCCGTTGGTCATTCGATCTATAGAACCTTCGGACTATCGGACCCTCCTGCTGATTCGGTCTATAGAACCTTCTGTCTATTGGACCCGCTCGTAGATTCGGTCTATCGAACCTTCTATCTATTGGGTGTCGGTCTATCGGACCCGCTAACTATCGGACCTTCTAGCTATAGGGATGACCCCATTAACTTTGTTCATGAGTACATAAACTTCAATTATTATTTTTAATAACAGAATTTTCGTCCACCTTTCATAATATTCAAATTAATTCAATCCCTTTACATGACTTTACCCTGCCTTTAGATAGAGAATATCCATAAACCAATGGCGTGGGTCCAGCCATTGAGGGGGCACTGGCAGCAATGGAGGGGCCGAGGTGGGGGGGGGGGGCACACCTAACTCGATGAATGAAATGAAATGTGAACACGTCCCCTTACTAGAAGGAGGGTGCGACACGGGTTCTATCCTATACCTTTCCCCTCGTTTCTTTCCTTTTATCCCTTTCTCCCTTTTTTTTTACCCTTGGATGGGGGGGGGGGGGGGGTGCACTTTCCCCCGTCCCCCTGTATAGCTTCGTTACTGCCATAATCACCCTTTTATGTGAGAATAATATCTTTGTCTCTCATTATTAGTCTCTTTACTGTACGTTGTCCATGAATGTACATTTGATCAGGAACGTCGCTAAAGGGCCGGTGTCAAAATTGTCGGCAAAGGTGCCGCTTCTGTCGGCCAAAAAAAAAAAGAATTAGAAAAAAGGGAGAAGGAAGAGGAAAGAGAAAAGGAAAAGGGGAAAAGAGAAAGGATAAGAAAAAAGAAATAAAAAAGAAAAGGGAAGAGAACGGAAAACAAAACCAGAAAGTAAAGAAGGAAAGGAAAAGGGAAGGAAAGAAAAAGAAGGAAAAACTGGCTAATTGGTAAATGGTATTCGGGCAAAAGGCGTCCCCCTTCGGCAATGCATATGGGCTGCAGTCCCCCCTCGCGGATTTTCAAAGTTCCGATATTCGGCAATCACCACTTCATATTCGGGTAGCGAGGTGAAAGAATATCCACATTTTTGCGCAGCGAGGTTCCCAGATAATTATGTAACTTCTGTATCTAACTTTTGTACATTTTCACAACAAAACGTTTTTATGAAACTTTCTCGCTCTCTCACAAAAAATAGAAATGGAAAAGTTGATATTTAGGCAAAAGGGGTCATCCCCATTCCAAAATGGGCCCGTATAATCAAGATCACTACGTCTGCGATTTTCTTTTAACATTTTTTGTTGGGGGAGTGAGATTAGGGTGCAGTATTTTTGTCGGAAAATTTGGGTGTCATACCGCCATTAAAACTGTTCTAGCGACGCCCTGCATTTGATCTCGTTATGTATTTATCTTTAGCTCTTACCCTTGTCCTTGTCTCTTTATTGGCATTTCCTCTTTATCCATGTTTTCGTTTTGGCAGTATATATTGAATTAGCTGTTCTCTTATACCATGTATACATGAATATTGTAATTTATTCTTTTCTATCATAATGAAGCTATCTACTCTGGGTCGGATTTTATATGGCTCTCAACGTTAGAGGTCATCTTGATTGCAGTAATAGCTGTGCTGGTTCTTATCTTGGTCATCATTGCTCTAATTTACATCATCAGACGGATTCGCAACCATCAGGATGAACCATCTGAGGTATAATGACAAAGAGTGATCAGATGATGGCCATGATTTATATTTTGTTTATCATCAACAGAATAGTATATCACAGTTTCTTTTTAATGTAGGTGTCATTTTTTAAAGAAAAAAATCTGGTAAAGCCCGTGGACCAAAACCTTTGTCACAAGGAATGACATTGCTGTACATTACAAAATTCGAAAGTCGACTTTTTCCAATGGATGGGGATGTCAGACTCCTGAAAAAAGTGACCCGTGACCTAACACTGCCCGAAGTGCTCTATTAGCAAAGAAAAGCATTTGCTACCTTCTAACTTTAAACAGTCAAAAATGATTATTTCAATCAAGTTAGAAATTAGAAATGTAATTTTGAGTATTGTAATTTCCTTGAGATATAATTTGGTGTCGAATTGTTATTCCTGTAATGTGTTATTTTGAAACTTGTAGTGAGCGTTCAAGAGAAGCTAAACATGAACCCTGTAAAATATCATTCAGTGTACAGAATTATGACACCTATTAACTATCTTAATAACCGATGTGTTGGCTCAGTCAGTAGAGCGTCCGCCTCACAATCGGGAGGTCGTGGGTTCGAACCTCGGCCGTGTCATACCAAAAAGACGTTAAAAGATGGGAGTTGCTGCTACCTTGTTTGGCGTTCAACAATTGAAAGGATAGAGCAACGATCGATCTGGCGCTGCACAGTGGCTGCCGGGCCCACGATCAATTGGGCAAAAAGAATTTTCATTTCGGTTAATAAAATTTGGAATGGACTATAATTGGATTATTATTATAATTATTATTATTATTATCTTCACCAGTTTATAAAAGGCA
This sequence comes from Heliocidaris erythrogramma, assembly GCA_025617745.1. Lineage (NCBI taxonomy): Eukaryota > Metazoa > Echinodermata > Echinoidea > Camarodonta > Echinometridae > Heliocidaris > Heliocidaris erythrogramma. Next base: position 52,511,088 of record CM046856.1, on the reverse strand, counting down.
TAACAAGTATAATAGAGGAGTATGCTATGCATCTGTATTTTTAACACATTGAAAGTAAATTTCAGAAAGGAAGACACGTAGTTAAGATACCTAGCAAGCTTCTTTTTTGTGTCTTGTCAAATAGATGAAGATAGTCATTAGATGTTACATAATCCTGAAAAACTGCAACTTTTGAGAAACCAATACAATTTTCACCGCAAATTCATCAAAGTCATCAAAGAATTGATTATTTGACACCAAATTGCACCTCAAGAAACAATACTTAAAATTTCGCTATGTGAATTTGAAACACATCATGTTAAGTACTTTTAAGTTCTTACAGGTAGAATGTAACAGAATTGTGAATGATATCCTTCAAAAGTTATGTAAATTATTTGATTGAATACAATGACGATTATTAATGGAGCACTAGGTCTTTATAAAGTAGAATATATTATTGCAAATCCTATGTTGATATTTTGGTACGTAGGCTCGTCCATGGGAAAGGGGAAATTATTATTATATTATTGTATTATTCTATTCTTTTAATCATTCATTGTTTGTTAATGGCATCCATGCCATGCCTTGGATTCAAAAGACTAAAGGAGTTAAGAGTATTCTGTAAACTGTACACTGCGAGTCAGGCTGCCTGACGAAGACTAGCAGTTAGTGGTCGAAACGTCGCAACCCTCGTTTGCTCCTTCGTGTGACAACATATCAACTTATACTCTTAACTCCTTTAGTCCTTTGAATCCAAGGCATGGCATGAATGCCATTAACAAACAATGAATGATTAAAAGAATGCCTGACGAAGACTAGCAGTTAGCTGTCGAAACGTCGCAACCCTCGTTTGCTCCTTCGTGTGACAACAGATCAACTTATACTCTTATTGTACTACCACGATTTAAACACAAACTTGAATTTGAGAATTATTTGATCAATTAAATCCTACTGATAGATTTTTTTGTCGCTTTAAATGCTTGAATAATGAATTACCTGTAGTTACTGGACGGTACTCAAGCGTGCCCAGAGGGGAAAGAATCTGTGAAAATTGTTCATTAGGCCAGATTTGTGACGAATGCCATTACTTGTTTCAGTGTTCGCTCTTTGATAATTCTCGCAAACAAGCAATTAAGAAGTTTTGGAGACACCCAAATGTATTGAAAATGGATTCACTTTTTAATAACGCTACTAAAGAGACTTTGGTGAAGTTGGCGAAACTTTGTTCTTAGCCTATCATGAAAATACAATGTAGATTAAAGCGAAACTTAATGAATGAATTGATTTTGATGTCATAATCTGTGATATGGAAGTAGTTTACATTATGATCACATTTGGTGAAAGATTTTAAGTGGAAAAATTTTAAATCTTTCGGCCATTTTTAATGTTCGCTGAGCCACACTATAATATCATATCGCTACTCACCATCAGTAGGCTAGGACGGACACAACCAACACTCCAGCGTATATGTAAACGCCGATGCAAAGCTTTTCAAGACTGATGATTTTGAACTACTCTAAACCAAACTTTGGACCAAATGTTCTTCGATCACATACCTTTTTCTTTTGCTTCTATAGCTAAATCCCGCTTGCCTTGGGAGCAACCAAGCACAACAGAAGTATCAAGTTGGAAGTTACATATATTTCACATGAACCAAAATCTAAAATAATGCTTGTCACCATCTTTCCCCTTTCAATTCCCCACATCCTTTTCTTTAAAACAGTGTAGGGAAAGGACTTGCATTCCACACTATGATTTCAAAGATCAAATAATTTTGCTTGAATACATCAAACTTACCATGATTGGTGATGTAAACTACTTTCCTGTCCAGCATCGTCCTTCCATAAAATACTTATTGCAGTTTCTTTATATCTTAAAAAAGTAGTTTTGCTTTGTAGCCATAATATGCATAACTATGTCTCCTAACACATGCATCAAAAAGTTGGAAGGAGACATACTGTAGGTAAAATGCTATTGCTCAGTAGGGCCTCAATGTCATATCCACACATCCACGTCTAATGGAATTGACTCATTTGTTATTTCAGGTAACTCATACGTACATAGACATGGCGGACCAAACAGTGAGAGAGTGCAAAACTTCCAGTGCTACACTCCTAGAAACCGCCTCCAATCCAACACCCATTATGACGTCATCCCTTATTTCAGAAAGCGTCGATGACATCGATGAATTTGGTTATCAAGTTGCAATTAAACGTCAAGAAAGTGACTATATTGATGTGATGTAGAGGAGTTGTTAAACACTGCACATGTTATTCTACCATTATTTCTAATTTTAATGCCTTTTGCACATGAGGCGTCATTTAGTTTGCTTTATTACCTAGTCTGCGAAGCCAGGCTAATAGTGCATACGACAGTAATTCAATGCAGTCTTTGCATCTTGTTCATTTTTCATTCAATTTTTATACGATATCGATTAAGGCACGTTATTAAGGCCCCGCTAGTAGCTGAGACAGTCTTACGTCAAGCAAATGACATCTCCTGTGCAACGAGCATTGTACGTTGACTAAACTTCATGGAGCGTCGTTACAAATATAACTCAATTTTACGAAGTCTTGTAGACCTATCATGATTAAAACAGATTGTTTACTCTGAGCCTCTGTCAATTCAGGTTGTGACCCACCGCACATGGACCCACTGCAATCAAGCCTTCAAAGGAACGGGATTTATGGTGGTAATATTTTCATAATGTACATTCTGAATGGTCATAATTATGAGTTGCAAAGAATAAGAAAGAATCACTGGGGAACGACAACTTCCAAAGCAAATTAGAATAGTGGCCTCGTAGAGATCAACGAGAAGTTTGTTTTGATAACACTTCAGAAACACGTACAATGCAAAATCTCAGCCTTCCTACTTAAAAGAGAGAGAAAAGGGTCTTTATGCTTGTACGTTTGTGCATTTATGATTTAGTATGAACATGTTCAAGTATACAGTCATGTAAAGTGAGAAATGTTTAAGGAAACAGCTCCTCAAAATGATTTTTCCAATTACTTCATTAATTACATTTATATTTGGTAGGCTCAATAGAATTGTAATGTTTTTGCTATTTATTTCTTGCGCTGTTTTCAAGAGTGAAAAACAAATAAATAAAAACAAATTACTAATTGTTTGGTTCAATTTGAATTTTTAATTCGAATTAATTATTAAGTACTTATTTCTAAAACGTAGATCAGTTGATTTGTACGTATTCAGCCTATATCCTTCAAATTAGGTTCCTACTCCTAAAACGAATATATATATAGGTTTTCATGTCACGTCACTTATCGTTGACTTGTTTCGATTATTTGTTTTGAAGTGGCGTTGTATTTGCATTAATTTCTAATTGGGTACTCAATACACGATACAGTATTTAGTCATAAAATATATATACATCAACAGTTAAAGTGCAGAGAAATGTATAAGATCTGAACTGAACTCTAAGCTGTCAGAATTAGGGATGCGTAAGGGGTAAATTATAAACTTGAAACATTAAAGGGACAAAACACTCAGAACTCAAGGGGAAAGGCAGGGCGAATTCGGATGAGAGAGGAGAATGCAGTCGGAGCTTCGTGTCATTTTTATACAAGGACTTCAACTGCACATGCCATACCTTGTGACTTATCTCTCCTAGGTGATTCCGATCTGTTTTGGGACATAAGTTTGTATTTGAAGGGAAAATATCAAGATTATGCCCTTTACGGCTTTACCAAAAGCGATGTACAGAAAAAAAAGAGAAAAAATAAAGAAAATAAAAAATACAAACATCTTGATAAAGACTGTAACCTTTCCCTCTCGGCCGATCGACATGTACCACATTATATATACGCGTGCTTTATTTCGGGACTGAGCACTCTCCGTATTTATACTCCTTAGTAGATAATAGATGGTCTATAAATTGATTTTCAGCAACTGCGCCAGGTGGATAATACACGGTAGCACATAGAAGGCACGTGACGGTCTTGGGGAGTCGCTTCGGACGGAGACTTATCCAAGTCACTATCGGGTATAAAAGCAGTATCGTTCCATGGAGTTTGTTTAATATGCAGTAATAGTAACTCAAATTAGTGCTATCTGTACATTCTGCACTGTTCTATTCAGAATGATCAGCAATGCCATATAGCTATCATAAGCTGGCAGTCACTGTGGCATCAATAGTATTTAAGTTGTATTTTAAATTGTATTTAATTGTATTTAATTGTATTTAATTGTAAGAATAATGGAGTCCAACTTATATCAGGGATACGCCACTATTCTTTCCAGGACCATAGACACACTTCTGAAAAATACAAAAGTGTGGTTGAACTCCCAGCAATAGTTCACATCCAAGACGTATGTCAACGTAAAAGAGATGTCCACCGCCATACAGTGATGTTATGATCTACCGTAGATGTCACAATTGATGTAATGTCGCCCTCTGTAGGCTCATTGTATGTATGCCTCACTTTATGATTGCCGTCTGAAGTCACCATGGAACTTCAAACTCCCATAAGATCGTCTGGTGTTTCCTTTAAAGGGATACTCAACCACAGATTGTGGACGTTTTTTATGCCGAGAGAGGGCACCGTGATCGTTACCTGATCATGCCGTTGCCCTGCGTGGCTCAATCTTCGGACAGACTGGTCGCCGCACAACATGCACGTTCCGCCTGAGCTCGAGCTCTCGGGCGAGATTCGACTGGCTTCGTGCAGTCGAAATGTAATCCTACTTAGTCCAACGGACGCGTTCGACGCACAAAATTTGTGTACGAGTGAATGGGGCTTACGCAATCCCGACTTTCCCCCACAGCGGCCTGGTGGCGTATCCCTTTAATATTGACGTGGTGACTGCGCTGCGATAAAGAACTAATGAGTAATCATCCAAGGAATGGACGTAGCTTCACATATAAGGGACAGGCGCTCAGCTAAAGTGTCTGTGATAGTTTTAGGGAGTAATTGCAAGTTCCATTCCGACCTCCAACGAATCGAGTGGTCTGAGGGCCACGGCAACGTGAGCGGCGAGGCTGCGCACGTACAGTGTCCGTTAGCTAGCTGTGATATTTGTTCATTCTGACTCTTAGCCCAGGGTCTAGCGGTGAGTAGTCCCAGCACCCCAGTGCTTCCTGGTGTCGCTGTTTGGATGTGATCTGATCTGCGTGTGCTGTGTTTGTGATTTCCTTGATGTCTACAAGTACAACCTCGACCTCGCTCCAGCTCCATATGTAAGATTATACTGTTTTTTTTTCTCATTTTCCCCAATTTTATGTATTTTTTTGCCTCCATATCTGATCTGTATTATCAGCAGTCTGTATACACGTCTTTCTACTTTTTTTCAAGAGGGGTCCATTGCTTATTTTTTCTTTGACTTTTAATATGATCTACATGCCTTTGGTTCAGGAAATTTTGCAGGAGCAATTTCTATATTGTTGTCTTGCATCAGTAATATTTTTTGGGGAAAGAGAAGATAGAAATAAGAAGCTGGGTACCATATGCATATGGATAATCAATATGTGGATAGGTATTATTATTCTAACAATAGGGATGAAAGTAATCAGGGTTACCTGTAGGGAAGCAAACTTGGAGATACATAGAGAGATTGATGAGTGTGATTATTAAGCTTTACATTTGCATGTAGAAAAGAAAACAAATTGTTGGAATAACAGTATAAAAGTATTGAAACATGTGCATGAAATATTTTGTTTGTAAATCAGTTATGATTGGATTTTTGGAGAACATATTTATAATATGTCAAGTTATGAAGGAAGGTAGAGAGAAGGAAATACATGAAGAGAATTTCATTATTAGTAAATTGTTGGGAAAATATGCATTTAAGCAGTATTTATGTTTGCCTTTTATTCAAGAATAAGAAATAGCAATATGAAGGAGATAAAATATGCTTGTTTGGGGGAAATTCTATAGGAAATTATTATTTTGCTGTAAAGGTATAGGTTTGATTTTTATAGAGTTTTAATTACTGATGTAGGAAATATAGAATTTGTACAGGAATATTGCAGGAATGAATATTGTCCCAACTACATGTCGTTGGTACAATTCAAGGTTTTGATAAAATGTGTTAGAGTCTGTTCTTGCATTATGAAGATGAAACCTTCATGTATGTGAATATTACAGTGGGTTTGTCAGATGCTATCGCTTCTGTTTTTGCCTTGTATTGAATTCTACTTGTATGCGAATATTACAGTGGGTTTATCTAATGCTAGTGCAGTTCTGTGCAGAAAGTTTCTGTTTCCCACCTTTATTATTCACTTTGTCATGCCATGCTGATTAATATCGACTTAAGAGGCCTACCTGTGTGTCCTTGTCACAATTTCATAGTATTTTCAGTAAGTTGTATTTTCCCTATTTTTAGAAATGGGGAAATTCTATTTCGTGTCTTGCCAAAAATATTATTACGTGTAGTAGGAAATATCCAAGTTTGTCTAAAATTACTCACAGCCGTAACTGGCATTGTTTAATAATCATTTTTGGTACTCACACTCACACAATTATTTTGTTTTAAATAGGAACTGTGTTCACCACCCTGTCTTAATAATTTTTGAAAGAAATGTATGTATGTTCAGTTTGAGGATATTTTTGGATTTCGCCAGATTCCGAAGTGTTTTTGTGTGTGCATTTACTACATTTCATGGGTATGGAGAGGGCACTCCTGCCTGTATGCATGATTAATTACTACATTATGTTTGTATTGAATTCTGCCTACATGCATGTTATACAAAATTTTTTTTCTCTTTGTGTTTGCTGTTTAGTATAATTGTTCAAAAGCACAAAAATCGATCTGATTTTCAGGATTTTTATTGACTGTGTAGGGGGATAATATACATTCACAGTAATGGATAGTGTGTTAGAACTTACAAATTTCGTCAGGAAAGTTTTTTATTAATTTTTTTTTTAAATTTCTGCAGATATATATGCAGTATGATCGACTGATCTGTAGGATTTTTAGGAAAAGGAAATAAGGAATAATTATTGACATCTATCTTTGTGTTTTTAATTCCCTGCTAATCTGGGATTATCTGGATCTAGTTCAGTATACTGGAGCTAGTAGTCCATTTATATACTGTGTTAGGGTTTCGGGTAATTTAATGTGATTGTAGAAGTTATTTGACAAATCAAGTAAATTTGGTTTTCTTCAATGTTTTTATTTTACCTTAAATTAAGTGTGCAAAGTTCTCATGATGTTCCAACGAGTGTTTTATAGTATAGCAAAGGTTTTTATAATTTTTCAGGGTGGAATGGATTAGTTTGGAATTACGTACACTTGTATTTCTATTTCAATCTGTTTATGCTGTACTTAACAGGAAGGGAGGAGTAGAGGAAGGTAAAAAGTGGTCGCGCCATACAGTGATGTTATGATCTATTGTAGATGTCACAATTGATGTAATGTTGCCCTCTATAGGCGCATTGCATGTATGCCTCACTTTACGATTGCCATCTAATAAAGTCACCATGGAACTTCAAACTGTCCTAAGGTCGTCTGGTGTTCCTTTAATATTGGCGCACTGTTTTAGGTAGAGAAACACATGGGTCAGCACCCCCTCCGCTATTAGAAAGAAGTGGTTCGGATTTTCTCGTTCTCCCGTAATCATAACATGATACTCAGGTTGCTGGCTGATCCAAGTACATTCGAAAGTTCACCCCGACCTGCATGTAAGATAATACAATGCAAAAAAAATAAAAAAATTGAAAAGTCACGTTTTCTGAAAAATAGTTGTAAGGTAACTAAGATTTTACTTTTAGATAATTAAGTGGTTCACAATTCATTGCATAATGGTTGGATATCTATATACATCCACTCACACAGAAAAGGTAACTTCTTCAAGTGACTGTCAAAATTAAGGCGTGTTTTTATTGGCACATATCATTTGATTTTAGATTAATATATTTTTCAGTTCTGCAAAACATGAACTCACAAAGGCATCACCATCTTAAAGTGGGGATTAGGATTCTGCTTCCTGCTTCCTGGGGCAAAAACACAGCTTGCAACTATAGACCAATAGCTGTTCTATCGGGTTTTTTCTAAACTTCTTGAACGCATTGTATACACCAGGACCTGTGAATTTCTTGTTAAACACGACATTATTTGCAAAAACGAATTTGGATTCCGCCAAAAATCTTCTACAGCTATGGCATTATCTAAACTAACAAACGATATAATTGACTCCTTCGAAAAAAAATCAATATTCAATTGGAAAACAAAATTTATATGTATGGAATCCGTGGCATAGTACACGATTGCTTTGTCAGTTATCTTCTCAATCGCCTCCAGTGCACTAAATTTGACTCGGTCGTCTCAAACATAAATAATATCGCATGTGGTGTACGTCAAGAGCTGTTGCCTGGTCCATTACTTTTCATTCTTTTTATAAACGACATCTTCAAATCAACGGCAACATTAACTTTTGTTCTTTATGCCGACGACATGAATATTTTATGTAGCGATCTAATCTTACCTCACTTTGCAGTAATGTTAATCAACAGCTAACTCTTGTATGCGAGTGGTTTAAGGCTAATAAATTGTCAGTTAAAAAAATGTAACGATGTGATCTTTCAACTAATACCTAGAGTTTAAAACTCAAAATTGCTAGGTGTGCACATTGATAGTTCTATGTCTTGGAAAAACATATTCTTGAAACAGAAAGCAAAGTGTCTAAAAACATTGCCATCATTTCTACCAAACAATTTTTACCAAACAATATCCTCCGTATGCTTTACAATTCTCTTATCCTACCATATCCTATCATATTGCAACCTAGCCTGGGGGAACTCTACAACCTCCAAATTACACAAAGTGATCACTCTAAAAAAGAAAAATAATTCGTATAAATACAGGTACTCTTCCCCGTTGTTACGTCGACCATTTGTTCAAACAATCTAGCATACTAAAATTTACCGATATAAATAATCATCAACAAAGCATATTTAGTGCAGATGTACAAACAATTTATTTCCTGAGAAATTGTATAACCTCTTTCAATTAAATTCTTCTATTCATAAATACAGAACCAGACACGCAAATCACATCCATCTTCCAATCACAGAACCTTATTATTCCAAAATAACATCCGGTACTCGGGACCTAAGCTGTGGAAAGTTATCCCAGACACAATAAAATACTCTGCATCTCTTGCCAGCTTTTCAATAAGGGATGAAAAAACATTTCACTTCATCTTACAAATAATATGGTTTAAGACACTTCTCCACCTTCCATTAGGTCATTCTCTCCCTTTCTTTTCTCGTTTCTTCGTGAATATTTCTCTTTTCCGTACTCCTTTTATGTTGAACCTCCATTCTCTCCCCTTCTTTCCCCTCTTCCCCCTTTTTCCCCTCCAATCAAGCTCAGCGGTCTAGAATTGTTATTTTTTCTTTATTTGTATGTAGTTATTTATTTTTTTATATATTTATTATGTACTATTATGAATTATGTACTAAAGGCACCCTCGCCTCAAAGCTTTTGCTGCTAGATGTGTGTCCTCCAACTATGCATGTACCACATGGATGTCATATTTTTGTTAAAAAAATACTTGTACATTATTTTGTTCATTTATGAATCTATACACTTATATTGCAAAGTTGGAAACAAATGTCCTTAAATTGAATTGAATTGAAATGCTTTGTGGATTCACCCGCGTGCATATGTAACATAATTTGCACTGGTCTACAATGGATGATTTGCACTCTACAGAGTGTACTAGAGACTCTCGATAAAATGTAGACTAGTTCAAAATGCCTTGTGCAAGCTACACACGCTATGAACACAATGACAAAGAAAGCGGACAAAGAAAGCGGACTATACAGCTCCTCATTGTACCCTCCACAATTGTTCTGGTAGACAAGAGAACATCCCTTCATTGCTATTATGTAAAATAAGTAGGTGAAGATGCATGTGACACCTGTTCTACATCTTTTTACATAATAGCAATGAAGGGATGTTCTATTGTGTACCAGAGCAAGTGTGGAAGGTACAATGAGGAGCTGTATATTTTGTCCGCTTCTTTGTTCGCCATGTTCATAGTGACATTAAAGAGCTCATATGTTGATTTTTTTCCGACCCCCATTGCAAGAAATATGATTTGTAAATAAATAATAAACACATTAAAATAAAGGTTTCATCAATTTTAGCAAATAAAATATAATTTTTTGCCTAAAATGTACCCTTGATTATTGCCCTTATTGAGCCAGATTTCTCAAACAGACCGATAAACATCGAAACGGGGTTGACCTGCTATGACGTCACTGGGTAGAGTTGATCAATTCATCCAGGTCAATTCATCCGGTGCATAACGCGCGCTATTGAAATCGTGTGTAAAAAAACCAACATCAACGAGAGTCGCTTTCTTTTGGGGGAATCCTTACGTTTTGTGGCAAAATGCCACGAAATTGCGGTGTGTGTGTGTGTGTGTGTGTGGGGGGGGGGGGGGGGGGGTGTTACAATACTTTAAAGAACACCAACATCAGTTTCTTCACCTTTCCAAAGCTCAATAAGCAACGGAATTTGTGGGTGAAGTTTGTGAAAATTCGGCGAAAAGATTTCACAGCAGCAACACACAGCAAGCATGCACGAATTTGTACTATTGTAGGGACCATTTCGAAAAATCAGCCTTCGAACGTCACTGCAAGATTGAATTTGGAGATGTAGCTGGCCCGAAATACAAGGCTAAAATGTAAACTAGTTTTCATATAATATTTAACAAAACTGATGGATTTTATACCGATGTGTTGGCTCAGTCAGTAGAGCGTCCGCCTCACAATCGGGAGGTCGTGGGTTCGAACCTCGGCCGCGTCATACCAAAAGACGTTAAAAGATGGGAGTTGCTGCTACCTTGTTTGGCATTCAATAATTCAACAATTGAAAGGATAGAGCAACGTCGATCTGGCGCTGCAAAGTGGCTGCCGGGCCCATGATCAATTGGAAAAAAAGAATTTCCATTTCGGTTAATAAAATTTGGAGTGGATTATTATTATTTGGAAACATAATTTTGAAGTATCAAAATCATGTCGAGCAAAGTTTCTCTTCACTCTCGGTTGCCAGTCCATGCTATGTTGTGCAGCAGTACACCGCGGAGGTCATACGACTCTACCCAATGACGTCAGTGCTAATTTGCATAGAAAAGTAAACAAGCTAGCATTTTGCCGAATTGGACTGCGAGACAATTTCAAACCCTCAATAAGGTGATTTTTATTTTAAAAAAATTGCACTTTGTAGTTGAGCTATTTTAAAAATTTAAAAAGGATTGTTTTCTTTGATACACAGATTTTAATATTACCAAATAAAAACGCATACCACTTCTTTTCTCAGTATGAGCTCTTTAACATCATCCAATCCACCAGACTACAAAGCTTCATTTGATTTGACTTTAATAAGAGATCAAGTGAGTCTAGGTGTTTAATATGTCTTTTTCGTAGTGCCTAGTGCGTAGTGTCTTTTTCGTAGTGTTTAGTGACAAACTATTACGTTCACCTGTAAAAACTATTTTTTAAAATAGTCTAGCAACACTTAATGTCTGCAATCTGCATTCCGACTATTGCAATACAATGACTTGTTACAGGTGGATGTAATAGTTCATTACTAGGAATTTGGCATAGAGGTAAGCATTAAATTTGAATGCATTACAAAAATGAGCACAGCAGTTCCCCCCCCCCCCTCCCCACGTTACATACAGGTAGATATTTTTTTCCATTCTCTTCAAGAGCTGAGCTAGCCTAATAAGACACTGGTATTCCCACAAGCTCTCTGCCCCCTCTTGACAGTTAATGAATCTGGAAATTCTTTCTCATTTTCTAGATCTCTTGCACAAACTCTGTATGTTGATTTAGCTGGTCCAAACATGCGGACATGCGGATTCCCGATTAGCGCAGCTTGACCAATCACAATTTCAAAGAAGCTTTAACTTGATTATTTCACGTCAAAACTACCAAGCTTCGAAAATGAAATGAGCAGAATCCAAGTCCAAATGAACAGAATCCTAGTAAAAATGACTAGAATCTGATTAACAAAATGTGACCAGGCGATCTACTTAAAAATAAAATGACTGGACATTTTTTTAGAGTGCACCCTCGTTGACTCTGTTTAGAATTTATAATGTGAATATATGTATTGCATCTGACCTGTGGTCTAGGTTTGTTTGTTTTTTTTCAGTTAAATTGCAACTATTCATTTGATTTGATAGTGCAACATATATTTTGGGCAAAAATGTTGGGATTTTTATACATTTATTCATCAAACAAACTTTGTATAGTTTTAATTTGCTTAGGTTGGCTTTATTGTCAAACATTCTTATGTATTTCGTGTATTTTTGTCTGATATTGCAACCACTTGTAAGTGGTTGCAATATGTACACGAATATATATAAATGTTATCGTTACGATTAATGGCCAAAAAAAAAGAGTCTAGATCTGGACTAATCTAAAACCGCTTACACATAATTATGTGAGGTGACTTTATCGGCTCCTTGTAATAACGCCATCTTGTGACTTAATCATGAATGTGACCGACCGTATCAGTAAAATGGTTTTGGTCTCGGTGGTGGATCCAAGGGGACACAAGGGGCATCTTACCCGTCAATCCTATGACACCTATTTTTATTATTTGAATTTGTGGAAACTTCCATATAATATGAGTATTTCAACCGACTTTGATTGTTTATATCGAGTTTTCCTACATTGAATCAAACGTATTTGATTTAAAAATGTCGAAGATTGCTCAATTTCTACTTCTGACCAATATGATTACACTTTACAAATGTAAATACCACATTTGACTTAAGGTCCATATTCAAGATCTAAATTATCAAGCTTTACATCCTGATCACGATCGACCTAAACTCGAGTGATTTGTAAATTCTAAAAGATTCATCAAACTAATACACTATTTCATTTTCATAACATTCCTCTATTGGTTGATTGGTAATATTGTACACACGTCATCATTATTCAGTATCTGACCTCCCTACTCATGTCCTTCACTGCATAAGCAGTGAATTCGGGAACCGAGAAGGAACCAGATAATGGTCTGCTAGCGGAGGTTCCAACTCGGTGAGGGGTTAGTCACAAGACCACAAATAAAATAAATTCCAAATGAATTATGAGGAAAATTAATAAACAATTTAATAAAAGCGCTGGGACTCAATGTATAATAAGGTGTCATATAATATTTATTTACAGATCAATAACAACTAAAACAGTTTCATCAAATATCACCCATCAACTCTAAATCTATATTCTATTAAAAAGATCATATTTCGAATTCAACAATACTTAGAGTAACCTATCTTACAGTGTTAACATTAGGACATTAAAGGACCTATGGAATGGATCAGTCAATCATCAGTCACCTAAAACAAGCGAAACAATAGACACTGGTATGTACCTATCCCTCAGTTTAGCACCTGCTCACAATAGCATCGCATGTTTTAATACAATATCAACTTATAAACTCTCAATCACAATAGCAGATGCTATGTCAGAAATGCTCCAGCATCACAGGTAAAAAAAGGTACTGAAAATCTGTTGTATGAAAACACACGATGCAAATGACTCCTGGAGAACGGTGCAGACTTGTAATTTTCAGCAACAGTTCTTCATACGATTCAAGTTCCCAACCTGTCAAGCTGGGTCTCCACAAATTAGTAGTTAGTGGTAGGGACGGTGGAAACTGTGAGGATAGATGGGGAACGGGGACCAGATGGGGTAACCAAGTCGGGGGAAATACACACAGGGGACCTTGTTTTATACTACATTAAACATTCCTTCTAGTATCAGTTCATTTCTCAATATGTGTGTGTGTGTGTAATTGGGTTTTTACAGACGTGTATCAATCAGATATGATTATTTACGTCTGGGACCGACCTTTAACGTCACCATCCGAAAGACGAAAGACCAATATACTTTAAAGGTCCCCTTTTATGGAATTACAAAGGAACTTCATTTAATAGACTTTTCTACTGTGAATCCAGATGTGTCAATCATATTACCTGAATTCCATCCATTAATCTGTAACCTTGAAAATAAAAAAATAACTGGGAACGCCCCTAAAAATTTTGGAAAATCGGTCCAGCGATCGATGACGTCATGTGACGTCACCCACAGAACGCTCGACTCACACAAGCTGGATCAGTATCGATGTGTGTGTGTTATGGCTATTGAGCTTCGTGTAGATCCCTTCGACTTCGTGCCATTTCAGCCCTTCATTTTAGCTTTTTAAAGACAAAATCCTACATCAACGATGGCATCATCTTCTTCAGCCAGGACACTTATTCAGGATCAGATATATCTGATTTGGAGCATCAAGTCCCAGAAGAAATTGAAGAGGAATTAGGGGCCCGGCCGTATACTATGTTTGAGCCAGACATGTCGGATTTCTGGGCAAGATTCTGATGATGACAGAGACGTCCCTGATTTTAATAACGGAGAGGATATCGACGGGAGACTTGGAAATAACAATTGGTAATTATTTTTTGATAATAAATTACCGATTAAAGTTTAATTCACGCATATCCACGTATTATGAATCTTGTTTACGCTTGCAAATTGCCCGAGAGGCTGAGCTGATACTTCGCTGATCGAGGCAGTGAGCTCGATGTGCGCAGGGCCGGGGTACACCCCGCGCCGTTTGGTTGTTCGCCTGCTGACCCTGCCTGGGCTTGCGCTTGGGCAGTTTTACTGGTGCATGGGGTGGTAGCGTTTGATTCTAGTAAATTCTAACATTGATATCCAGAAAACTCTTCGCTCTCCTGTTATCTTGCTTGTTTTCTTTGTGCTGCTACACTAAGTAAGTGTAGGTACCGTTATAGTTGACAATAGATATGATCATCTTCTTCTTCTTCTTCTTCTCCACCCAGGGTTTCATCCAGTGTGTCTGCATGGAGCGGTATGTGATGGAAACTGCTTACTATTTGTATCGACAGCAGTATGGCGGACAGGCAAGGCAGGATGCAACTGAAAATCAGTGAGTACACCATATTTTTTGTTTTAATCCTTACTGCAGTATTCCTGTATTATATAAAGCAGTTTGGATGCAAAATGCCAATTTGGCTCCTTATGAAATTAATATTACGATATTCTATAAAAGAAAATAATGTTTTAGCCTGTAAATAGAGGAAGATTATTCTATTTGCAGTGTACATGTATTTTCTTGTCCTATGTGCAGATTAACGTTTGTTTCCACTTTCCCCATCACAACATTTTACACTGCGGTGTTGACAACTAACTTATTAGCTAATCTTCTATTGTTTATTTGTGAAGTTCAAAGTAAAAGTTACCTCACTATCACCTACATCATAGACTACACTGTGCATTGTTTTGAAGTTGTCTAATCATAGTTTCCTTTGTACTCTTAAAAAAAATCTTTTATAGGAAAGCCAGGCAGGGCAGGACGTGTTCCTCTCCCATCTTGTGCCGTGACAAGAATCCGTGCAGCATTTCCATCAGAACCATTGGCGGATCCAGGGGGCACAGCCGGCCCGGTCCCCCCCCCCTTTGGAAGAGAAGTATGATTTTTTTTGTTGCTTGTCAGGGAATTATGGAGGGGAAACTGGACCCCAATAACCCCTTACTGAGCGATTTTTGAAGGTTTGGCGAATTTCTTTTTTTGCCCCCCCCTCACTGAGCGACTTTTCGAGAAGCTGGCGAGACCAGAAAAAAACGGGTCTACCTTTCGACAAACTTTCATTTTTGTGCCCCCTCTTTTACTCAATCATGGATCAGAACAGAACAGGGGCTTTGAAGAGGCATAGACCTACATACAATGCTGTTGATATCTTTTCCCCCACCTTGTCAAGATCTATGTTTACAGAAAAATATATGTTTTACTTCCACCTTATTATTGAGATTTTTATTTTTTAATTTTTATTTTTTTAAAATAGGAAATATTCCCTGCATTTTACCTCTTTAGGGTATTTTCTTTTCAATTGGAAATATTCCCTGCATTTTACCTCTTTAGGGTATTTTCTTTTCAAAGTTTACTGTATATATATATTTTTTTTTAACCTTTGCAAAAAAATCAAAAGGGAGGGCAGCTCTGTGGAACTTTAATTTAAGCTATGCAACCATTATTCTCAGATTTCTTTTACTGGGGCTTGGATATGACATGCACAAATCTCAACATTATGCAAAGGTGATAGTAGAATTGAACATTTAAAAAATATTTATGTATCAGAACTGTTGTTCCATCAGTGTAAACATTTACACAAAGTCATTATTTGAAAGAAAAAAATATTCAGTACTAATGACTGGCAAACATCTTTTATTTACTCGGGTCATTCATGTGATCATCATTATTGTTGCTTCACATCATATTTCTTTTCAAATTGACATTATTTTTTCTACAGATTTTTTTTTTCTTCTTTCATTTGATTTATTGTTGTATTTATTATTATGTACTTATATATGTTGGTCTAGTTGTTAACTTGATAACGCTTAGATAGCATATACATTTATCATGTATATAACTGTTTATAAGAAATGTTAAAAATGCTAGTACGTCATTGTTCAGTCTATCTTTTCATGATATTTAATTCCTATACATGGATATCAGTTTCCCTGAAAGTTGGGTTTATTACATGAGGATGTGCTACACTGTGACAATGTGGTAAAAATTTTATTGCTGTTTTTGCTTCAAGTATCAGAGGAAAAGAGGAGTCTAGGAGGCTTATTTTGAATATTCATTTTCACTGTCAGAAATAAAATTGGAATTGGGTAACTGAGTTCACATCTAAGTATTTGCCCAGAGCATTTTTTGTAATTGATGTTGTAAAGATGCATGTATCTCAGTCAAGAATGATAACTCTATTGTTAATGGCATATGAGGTCTGTTATTTTTTATGGCATTTGTTGTTTAATTTGTTAATGAAACACACTTTGGAAGCTAATCAGTTTTGTTTGTTTTGTTTTGTTATGTTTTTTTTTTTTTTGGGGGGGGGGGTGGGCATTCTCCTATTGAATTTTTGATGTTCAATTGTAAGACAACCACTTCCTGAAGTAATAATATATTTCAAATCAATTGAATATTTTTGTCATCTCTGGAAGAGCTCAAACACATTTACTATGCAAGGCTTGTCGTGAATGAAACTAACAATTGAAAAGAAAGGTGTGAGTGCGTGAATGAGATCAAAACCAACAATTGGCAGAATGGAAAAAGAAAAAAAAAGAGAGATAAAAAGTTGAGAGGAGATGTGTGTAATTGGAGAATATTGGGCAAAAAGAAGGAGAAAGGGAGACAGAAAGCACAAGAGAAGAAATAGTGAAAAAGAGAGGGAATCACTGGGGGAAAAAGGGAGAGATAAAAAAGTTGAGGGAAGATGTGTGAAAGTAGAGAATTTTGGGCATAAAGAGGGAGACATGGAGGGAGAGGGAATCATTGGGGGAAAAAGAGATAAAAAGTTGAGGGAAGTTGTGTGTAAGTGGAGAATTTTGGGCATAAAGAGGGAGAAAGGGAGGGAAAGCACAAGAGAAGAAATGGTGAAAGAGAGAGAGGGAATCATTGGAAAACAGATTTTCTGTCAAATGAACTACATGTATAAGGTAGAGAAGTAGGAATCAACCTATAACTGTGATGTATACCCATTTTTCCTGCCGAAGGAGGGGGGAGGGGGGGGGGGGGGGGGGTTGTAGGTTGAAAATTGCCCGTTACATTTTCACTACATTCAGGGTGGTAACAAAAATCAATATTAAATATACGGTGGAAAGTTAGTATAACTTGGGACTATTAAAATTACCTGGTTAAATCCAGAATCTCGTTATATCAGTTTAAAAAAAAAGAATATAAAGAGTTGAGACCAAAATATTGCCTTGTTATTTCAGGAATATTGTTGTATCAGACCTCTTTATACTGAGTTTCCACTCTACCATGATAAACATTTTTATAACACTCTTTATGGAGAAAGATCTTTTTCTTCATCAAGAACAAAAAAAAAAAAAATCATTTTTAATAGTAAAGACCAATTGAGAGAGGTGCTTGTGAGGTAAAGCTCAGAGTCGCCAGATTTCATATTATTGATACATGTATGATCAAACTTGTTTCAGGGACGGCCCCGTGCTATCGACGAAGTCCTCCGCACAAAAGTGCTCGGAGCACACAACACTCGGCCCCTTCCAATGGGCGCGAGTTAATTTTACTTTTGCGGTCCATTTCCTTCTTATATTTGGGTCTTTAAAGGGAAATTAACCTCAGCGTATGAATTAGCTTATTTTGAATGGTGTAGTATATGCCTCTTATTTGATACATGCAATTTCATGTAAAAACACAGGATATAGATATAAATCACTATTTTCCAGCCAAGTTATCGTCTGCTAGCAATAATAAGGGGGCTGCCATTACTTTATGTGTACACGAACATATTTTTCATCCCAAGTAAAATTTCCTTCATCGTTAACTTGTAATTGATTTTTAGAGGACAAATATATATTAGATAAAGTCACATATTCTGAAATGTAAGTTTAGTTTTATATATTTTTTAAAAGGTCTTAATTTGTTCATAAAAAATATACTTCATAAAAAATATACGTCAAGGACGGAGAATTGACGTCAAGGACGGAGACAATCGTAACAATACCAAAACAAAGCGAGGAATCTGCTTTACAGGATGGCTATTAGAACTCATGGGTCGTCAATTATCTAGGCCCATGGCCAATAACAATCGTAATACAATCAGAACAAAGCGACGTATCTGTTGTAAAGGTAGGCTATTATCAATGCATATGGTACCTAATGATCCGTGTCATGCACAAAATGGCAGCCTCCATGGAAAGACGTAGCAGACAATAGGTGCATCTAGAATATCACGTGGGGTTAATTGTCCTTTAAGGAATTAATGTAGTCTGACACCCTCCTTTGTGGTGTTACTGCAACCTGCAACAACGCAGCGTTGCGGCATACTTCGCTTTAGAGGTGGTTTTCGAGGTGGTATACACAACAGCAAGTTAGTTTGCACATGTAATACATAGGCAATATTGTAAACAAGCATCGGCAATGTCGGTTTGTGACGTCACACGTCAATCATGCTCGCGGAACGAGAATTCGGGGTTTAAAAGGGGGCGGAGCTTAGCAGACTGTTTTTGACATGAATACCTGGGGGAAATATTATTTTAAAAATATTTTGATACGTATTTATTGCAAACGGATGTCATTTTTACCCACGCCGATGAAATCGGCAAGGTTATGTAAAGGGCTCCGTATGTTTGTTTGTTTGTTTGTTTGTTTGTTTGTTTGTGTACAAGATAACAAGAGAACGGGTGAACGGATTTGCACCAAATTTTCAGGGAATGTTCAGAAAGTGACAGGAAAGAATCGATTAGATTTGGTGATGATTGGTTGACCCCTGCAAATTCTGTGTGACCTTGAACTTTTGACCCTGTAGTAAAGTATAGGAACTTCAGTTCAGAGAGTGACAGGATAGAAACTAGAAAGTTTGATGACCCCAAACTTCGCCTGCCGATGCAGAAATATTTTGGTCAATCAAAACACTCATTACTTCGTCTCACCAAAAATCTATTTCAGGTTTATGAATTTTAGAAGACTTTTAGACCCATTATTTGCTATTTCACTTCAAATCCGCACGAGCCTGCAATGAATATTCAAAGCCAACGTATCCCAGCAACAAGGGATTTTTCGCGCTTGAAGTCTACTCTCGTTGCGAAATCGAAAGCGGCTAGGTATACGGTATACGTATAGCCTAGCACGTCTAATTTCTCCTATTTCTTATCTTCTGTGCATTTCTGTTTATTTTCCCCGGTTCTTTCCACTTTGTTGTGGAAGTTTTTGTGATTTATTTTATCCTGGTGGACGTGTAGTACGTGATTTTAATTGTTTTCGGTGAAAATCTGGTGCGTTTGTTCGACGTGAGTGAGTCTATCGCACTCGCGAGTGTTCGCGTGTGTTGATCTGAGTGAGTGGCTGAGTAGCTGTAGTGTACGTACATAACTATACACAGCACTGTCGCGAAGTGCCTGGACTGTAGTACTGAGTGAGTAAGCTCTGTGCCTCGCATGCACGTCATTTTCAAGTCGAGATCCAACTTCTTTTGTCGTCATATTTATTTTATCCAAGCCCGATGAAAAAAAAAACAACAACCCGAATTGCAATGTAAAGATAGAACATGAATACATTTACTAACACTGACATGACTGAACCAAGGCCGTACGCAGCGGGGAGGGGGGGGGGGGGGGGGGCAGTTGCCCCCCCCCCTCCCCCCCAGAAATTTCAAAATCATACTTTTTTTTAATCGGGTTTTGGACTTCAAGTTATGGGTTCCTTTGAAAGCGATCATCTTGCCCCCCCAGGAAAAAAATTTCTGCGTACGGCCTTGGACTGAACACTGAATACAAATTGCTAACATTTTTTTTTCTCACCACGCCACGCTCTCTGACATGTCTAATCAATTACTTTTAGGGGAGGGATGTTTCAATAATAAAATATCTTTTTCAGAAGAATTTTTTCAAGGGTGGGGACACACAAAGCTATGACCTGGATATGGCAAAATTTATTGGGGGGGGGGGGGGGGGGAGATGTGCCTCTTGTTATCCCCTTTGAATGGCTACTGCTTACAAAAATAATCGCAACAAAACAAAACCTATTGGGTTAAGGCGTGGGTCTGCCGCCTTTGACGGCCTTTCTAGTTTATTTAATTTAGATGAGATGCATGTACAAAATACCAAGAATTATAATTTCATAAAAGGGGACCTTTAATTCCTCTCCTTTATCCACCCCCTTTTTCGTCCGTCCTGTTTTTCATTGCCCAGCACTCATCCATCCCCTATATCCGTCTCCACTTTTTCCGAGTGATCTCCCTCCCAATCTTCTCAGCTCCATCCCCCTCTCTCTCTTTCTCCCACCCCTATCTTTAGTCTGCAAGTACAAACCGTAATTTGACACTTAATGCGTCTTCATAGAAGCCTATAATAGTACAGGGTTAATGGTAGTCTTTCAGTTCAGCCTATCTGCTACGCGTTGCAACTGAAAATGGTGTGTTTCTGCTCTCTCTTTGCCGTCTCTTCATCAATTAAAAAAATTCTATACTGCTAGCCCTCTTTTAATCTATGATCCTCCTATCCTCCATTTTCTCTTTTTTTTCTCTTCTGCCTTACTTTCTGCCTTCAATTTTCATCTCTCTCCCATTAATTCCCTTCTCTCATATTTCCAATCAATTACATCACTTCCCCCCGTCTCCCTCTTTTCTTACCTCCCTTAAACCCCTCTCACCCATTTCCTCCCTCCTTAAGGACGTTCCCTAGTTATGTTTGTGCGCACCTCAGCTGCGCATCCTGGCTGGTTGTGTTACGTCATCACAACACCGGGAGAGTATTGCGCGCAGTTAAGACAATGTATACGCACATTTAACACAATGCTCAACAATGGGTACGCAAGTGTGCGCAGTAAGAAGAACCCGGTAAATATAGATGAAATCAATAATTGTGTACCTGCGAAATCTATACCAAATAAATTATTAAATAGCTTGAGCTGAAAGATAACATTCGATGCCCCTTATGAATTTTCTATAGGGAAAGTAAAGATGTCCTTTGGAATTCATAGTCATGGTCATCTACCTCCCACTTTTCTGTACACTAACATGACTAAATTAACACAAAAAGATAGCTGGAGAAACAAATTAAAATAATTATATGCCGAAGAATCATTTGTCTATGACCTGGGTTCTTAATTATTTTGTCAGGTGCATGGCCAGAAATATTCTCGAAATTACGTCGCGGGCCACTGAGTATTACACATACATACAAAAAATGTATAGGACTGGCGTATCTTGCCCGAAAACATTGTGTATTCATTTCCTGGTTTTTCAATTCAGTTTAGCGAGCAAAGCGAGCAAGCCAAAGAAATTGACACATTAGAACCGTGAAATGTAATTTCGTCATCAAAATGTGCTAATTCAGAAAATATATAAAAAGTACAACGAGAATGCCAGGTAATTTTGATATTCTCGGGAGGGGGCTGCAACGCCCATCCCATCCCCATACACCTCCGCATACACCCGAATGCATGGCCTATCTAAGGACTGAGGAAGAATTTCAGAATACACATCCCGGTATCATAAATAATAATATTATTATCCTTATTTTTCTTTGTTTGATGATAACTCTTTGGTTTGACTATTTTTCAAATTATGCGTGGTAGGACATGCTATGATAACTCCTTGGTAGGACAGGGAACAGATAATTATGATATGCTAATTGCGAGCGAACGAAGCGAGTGAGAAAAAAAATTGACACCTGTAATCATACCGATAGTTAGGATATTAATTAAAACTTAAGATTTTTTTTTCAAATTAGATATTTTGGCGGGCCGCATGAAATCGTCTCGCGGGCCGCAAGTGGCCCATGGGCGGCACTAATTAAGAACAAGGGGTCTATGCCATTATGTCTAATGATCATTATCCATACAGTCAAAGACATGAGCAAATGATGAGTAAAATGTCACGTAAAACGACTAACTTCTTTTTTATACACTGATTCAAAAGTGTGCGTTTGACTGTCACATGAATTGTTAATTCACTCTTCGTACGTAGAATATAGACAATTGCAGGTTATGTCGTTACCGTGACATTTATGTTTGAAATAGTCGTGAACAGGCGCGCCAGAAGGTTTTTTTTTTTTTTGGGGGGGGGGGGGGGAGGGGAAACACTTTGAGGGGCCCCACCTCACACGCTTGCTACCTGCTTACAGCCCTACAATATTTGAAGCACTGTAATCATCCATTGTTTTTCAATATCCCTCCTTACACCAGAAATGGGGTTATTTTGTTTCTACATTTTGTGTACAAATCTTTAAAAACATTTTGCTATACCGGCACCTCGCTGCAATATGATGATATTCAGGCACCTTGCAAAATTATTTTATTATAAAAATGCGGGGGTGCTGCATCCCCGCCTCGTACACCTATGGGGCTATTCATGCTAAAAATCCTTAGGAGAATATTGGAACTCAGCCCCCAAGAGAATGTTTTAAAACATATTAGAGAATCATTAAACATTTTTTTCTTTTCTTAAGACGGAACAGTTTTTAAAGCAAATTATGACTATTTTTTCTTCGTATGACCACTTGGTGAGGGGGCGTAGCGACCGAGCGAAAAAGTTGCTTTCGTAATACATGTATTTATATTTTGCATTCAATAGAAACTTTACACACAGGCAGGTCACAGCTTACTTAGAATTGTGACTTACATAACATGAAATATAGTTATATATATATCTAACTATATAAATTAGATAACATTCTTGCGATAGGGTGGGAACAAAACGAGGAAAGCCCCTGCCCCACAAATACGTGTTAATAGGCCTAAACACTGCATTTATTGAAATGCGAGAGATCGTAAGTATCGATTTAGATTTGGATTATTCAATGTTGAAACTACGTATTTTAGAGCACAAAAATGTTTCCATTAGTAAACTGCAAAATGATTGATGTCATATAGCATCTTTTTGAGGAGGAGAATAATAACGACATTTTCCCTTCTTTTTAGGCACAGAAAAGTACCTGCCACACCCATGCACTTCAGGGCCTTGTAGTATAGAAGAGATATTGTAAAGTCAAATGATCAATGTTGCCATTAATGTGAGAGGGAGAGCGAAAAAAGAGAATGTAGAGGAATTTTATATTAGAGCAAACGTTGGCAAAGTAAATCTTGTTCAACTTGTTTAACTTAAAATAATATTTCTTGTCTTGCGAGGGGCCCCTCTGAGGGGACAGAACAGATTATTGCAAACAGGAAAATTAAGATTATTGCGTGTTGAAACCTTGCATTTCGCATCGCTAGAAAACTATTCGTTATACCCCTATCCGCCCCTCCTTTAATAGTAGGAAAAATCTGCCACTTTGCTTTTGTCGCCACTGGTGGTAGACAGTATTAATACTGGAGATACCTTGTTCCTATATATCTGCATGTAAGGGAGCGGAGCGACCATGTGATGGTGATACCTCCCCTTTTGGAGCACTAGAAAGGTGATCGCAATACTGCAAGTTTTATTGTCTTATGGGGGGGGGGGGTAGAGGGGGAAATATACAATAGACAGGGTTTCTAAATGTTAAGAAACATTGCGTCTATCAAATATAGTAGGGACCGTGGTGACAGAGTGCGATTTGTTAAAATTTTAAATACTGAACGTTTGCATTATTATTATAATATCACTGACAAGGCAGCTTATTATACAAGTCATCTTTGTCATGGTTGTAATGCGAAATAAAGTAATTTTTACTTCCGAGGGGATCCGGGAGAGGGGGTCCCCCTTTTTGAATGATGGGTGGGGAAAATGCCCCCCCTGCCCACCGCCTCCCCCGCGCTTCCGGTGCCTATGGTCGTGGATGTATATAAAAAATATCGGTTACATGGTGACATGTCTGATAACAGGCAACGAGCATTTGTAAGGGCGCCGCTAGCACAAAAACCAGTACATGGACCCCCTTTTGCAAACTCTCTCTTCCTTTAGTATACTTCTCTCTACAAATCTGGAAACTTTGGTAAAAATGACATGGATTTTGAATGTACAGAGTTTTTTCGAACCCATCCCCTTCCGACACAGGTTCCCAGCCGGCAGCCATGCACAATATTTTCACTGGTTTTGCGAGTTTTTGACTTTTCCGCCACCTGAGGGCGCTGCTAGCACAAAAACGAGTGCATGGACCACCCTTTTTTAAACTTTCTCCTTCTGCAGTATATAATTCTCTACAAATCTGCAAAAATTTACGAATCTGGCATGGATTTTAAATATACAGCAGAGTTATTACGAACCCATCCCCTTCCGACACAGGTTCCCAGCCAACCATGCACAGTTTTCACTAGTTTTGCGAATTTTTGAATTTTTCCGCCAACTGAGGGCGCTGCTAGCACAAAAACGAGTGCATGGACCCCCCTTTTTTAAACTTTCTCCTTCTGCAGTATATAATTCTCTACAAATCTGCAAAAATTTACGAATCTGGCATGGATTTTAAATATACAGCAGAGTTATTACGAACCCATCCCCTTCCGACACAGGTTCCCAGCCAACCATGCACAGTTTTCACTAGTTTTGCGAATTTTTGAATTTTTCCGCCAACTGAGGGCGCTGCTAGCACAAAAACGAGTGCATGGACCCCCCTTTTTTAAACTTTCTCCTTCTGCAGTATATAATTCTCTACAAATCTGGAAAAATTTACGAATCTGGCATGGATTTTAAATATACAGCAGAGTTATTACGAACCCATCCCCTTCCTACACAGGTTCCCAGCCAACCATGCACAGTTTTCACTAGTTTTGCGAATTTTTGAATTTTTCCGCCAACTGAGGGCGCTGCTAGCACAAAAACGAGTGCATGGACCCCCCTTTTTTAAACTTTCTCCTTCTGCAGTATATAATTCTCTACAAATCTGGAAAAATTTACGAATCTGGCATGGATTTTAAATATACAGCAGAGTTATTACGAACCCATCCCCATCCAACACAGGTTCTCAGCCAGTTCTTACGAGTTTTGCTAGTTTTTGACTTTTTCCGCCACTTGAGGGCGCTGCTAGCATAAAAATGAGTGCCTGGACCCCCTTTTAAAACTTTCTCCTTTTGCAGTATACAATTCTCTACAAATCTGGAAAAATTTACGAATCTGACATGGATTTTGACAGAATAATGGGGATTTGTATATGACATTACGAATTCTGAGGTCTATCAATGGCCAAAAACCTGCGTTGACGTCATTCTACCTGACACCCAATCATGGCACACTTCAGTGTCCCATAGAAAAAAAGTAAGCACATGGACCTATACTTTTCTATGCGTATTTGGGCTTCTCATGGACCAAAGTAACTGTGTGCAAAATTTGGTGAAACTGACATGGATTTTACTTTAACTAGGGAACGTCCTTAATTCCCACATTGTCGACCTAACCTCTATTTGCCTTTCCTTCTGTCCTCCAAAGCAGCCAAGTCAAGGGGGCTTGGTGGCACATCGCCAACAATTTCTTGTTCCCCACAAAAAGGAACAAAAGTGCAAACAATAGATAGATAGATAAATAAGTAAATAAACAAATAAATAAATGAATAAATATATAATTAAATGAACAAATATTATTGAATGAACGAATGAATAAATAATAGACAAATAAATACATGTACAACATATGATAAATGAGTGCTTAGTAACACATCCTTTGTTATAGGATAGGGCCTCTTGCCTTGGAATGTCTAGTTTCAATACTTCGAAATATTTCTTTTTCACTCGGTCGCTATGCTCCCTCACCAAATAATATCTAAGGTAATACCAGATTGACGACACCCCCTCACCCCCCTCTCTCTTAACTCTCCGTCTCTCGGCTAAAAAAAATCCTGGCTATGCCTCTGTTCGGGGTCATTCGGGTATCTCGACTGACAGCCCATGCAAGAGACCGACTTTACAAAAGGTTCAAAAGAAAGACAAAACAAGAAAATACATAAACGAAAAGGAAAGAAATGAAAAGAAGGCCTGCCTAAAAGGTCCACAGGACTGACGGTCCAGAAGACCGATAGCCCACTTGACCTACAAAACAAATTTAGATACACAAAGGAAGATAGAAAATTGTTGGTCTACTGGGCTTTCGGTCTCCCAGCAGTCCCAGGCCGTTGCACAAGTGAACAGTCAGAAAATTTGTCAGAAGGCACACGAGACTGAAATTGTAGGTCTAGTAGTCTGTCGGTCTCGTGGGTTGTAGTTTTTCTACCCCCGTTTAAAAATCCTGGCTACGCCTGTGCTTTGCTCCTTTTTCCCTATAATGTATTTCTTCCCAATTCTCTCATCTCTCTCCACTTTTTCACTTCCCCATCCATCTTCCCCTATTTCCCATTCCTCCCCTCCTATATGTTCATTAATATCCTCTCTTTAACTATCTTTGACAGCTTTTCGGCATCTTTTACAGTTCATATCAATTTCAGCCATGTAAGTTGCCTACATGTATGTACAAATACCAGAAACGGGTTGAGTCACACACCAATCATTCGCATATTACACTCGCAACAGCGGATACCTATCTCCAGGATGGCCGGTGGGATGGGGGCACTGGTTGGCAACGAATAGGGCAAAATAGTTTGGATTCACATTGTATGCAAGTTATGCCGGAGTTCAATGAACATGAAGCTACAATGATATAAGTTTAGAATCTCTGTCCCGTATATTTCCTTTCATCGGGTCGACCCGACTTAACTTCGAGCGCTCCCATGTTATCACCCCCTCTCTCCCTTCCCCCCTCTGTTGATGACACATGTATTTATTTTACCTGATTGCTAAAATAGCAAGTCTACACCTATCTGATGAACTCGCCTGCGCCCCTTCCCTGTATCTCTCTGTCTTTGTCTCTGTCTCTCACTCTCTCTCTCTCTCTCCCTCTTATTTTTTTCTCTCTCTCTCAGAATTGTGATGTATCCCCCAAAATGCAGCTAGCCTCGATAAAACTCTCGATACATCTGCGGTCGTGTTATCCTGGCTTGCGGCTGCACTATGCATGTTAATGAATTCAGTAGGACACTGGAGTATTTAGCGTATTAAAAGGATATTTTTTCCCGTATCATCATTTTGCTCGTATGTCCCCACCCCACCCCGAAAGCAAGGTCCGGATACACCACTGCATGGAGTTGTGGTAGTACAGTGTATGTGTATTTCGACAAATTAGCTATGAAATCAGGAAATCAGTGACTAATGCTTTCCCTCTTTTTTTGCAAAGTTCGGATATTTTTGTCAATAATACCAAAACCTACCTTATATTAAAAAAACAATTATTTATGTTTACATCGTCCCCTGTCTTTTTACACAATGTTTTCTTCTTGAAAGTTGGATTGATTTGGACAAAGTTAAAGGTATAAAAAAGCAACATATTAAATTAAAAGTTGATTAATGCAACTGGTCATGATTGTTATTAAAAATTAATAAGAAATAAGAAATAAACCGGACCACTTATCATAATTATGAAACAATCTAATAAACTTTTAATTTCCTTTTTTTGATCATTTATTTGTATTGTATCACTTATTTAAAGAACAATTTAAATTACAAATATTGAATTTGAAAAAAGAAAATCAAAAATATTTGCCACAAAAGAATGGTGAACTTGCTATTTACTTTTTATTTACCCTGTGTGGCTGAGCTGCGCATTATAACGTCACATATGTTTTTAAGAAAAGGTGAATAACATGTACTGTATTTAAATATTTATCGGTTTTATGGGAAGGAGTTACATAACGTCAAGTTGATTCAGTGACAACTTTTGGAAAGTGTTCAGTATGATATATTTATGTGAGAAAAAACGGGGAGGGAGACAGAGAGAGAGAGAGAGAGATTTGAGAATTGGTTAAAAAAGGAGAAGAGAAGAAGGAAAAGTGATAAAATTAGTTTTCATATAAAGCAACTGTCGGGGTTAAATATAGAGAGAATAGGTGTGAGAAAAAGCAAGGATAGAGAGAGAGAGAGGAAGAGAAAGGTAAAGGAGAAAAGAGTGAGGAGATGGATGATAAAGAGACAAAGAGAAAGAAAAGAAAAAGTACAGGAGAAAACAAAAGAGAGATAGAGATGGAAGAAGTAAGGAGAGGGATAGAATGGTCTGAGAGAATAGGGGGGATATAAAATAGAAAGTGTGTCTGTGTGTGTGTGTGTGTGTGTGAGAGAGAGAGAGAGAGGGGGAGAGCACGAGAGAAAGAAATTAAGAAAAGGAAACAATAAACAAGTAAATTTCATTCCAAGTAAAATTTAAAAATAGTTCAAAATAAACAAAAAAATTTGGGGGAGGGTAAAAAGAGAGGAGAGGGATAGATATAGAAATAGATATAAATGGAGATAAATGGACGGAAAGAACCAGCCAGGGTGAATCAGACGAAGAACGAATAAGAAGACAGGTGAAGACAAAAAGTAACTAACATGCCAAGTGTAGACTACAGTAAAAGTGAGATAGAAGCGTTTAGGAGCGTTATGTTGAAAAAAGGGGTACCACTCAGGAAATAGAACTAGTGCAGTCGTCTCGATCTAATAGTCTCTCAAGGCAGGTTATATTTATATAATATGTACATGTACACCTTTTTGCCTACCGGAAAATGTCTGAAGTATGAATTAGAGAGCGTGCATATAAAACACACTTATTTTATTGAAATATTCAGAATTCTCGTCTTGAAAATATCCTTTGTTTTTCAAAACAGGTTGTGACGGCAGTAAATCTTATGTCATGCAACACCAAAAGAAAAATCGATGTTGACCAGGAAGTATAATACGTTTAAAATCCTAAAGCAGGTTTGCACTCTGCTGATTATGAACGCGATGGGTAGGTTAAAACAATATTGCATTCACAAAGGATTTATATCTGTATAAATGCGAGTACATTCTACTTGTGCTCTTAGCATTATAAATAATCTTCAGCTAATCGTCCTGACATTTAATTCAAAATATAAGCTCCTATTGTTGATATCTGAATGGAGGAGACAAACATTTATCGGTATAAAACTAAATGGGTTGAAAGAAGGTATATAGAAAGCTGCGCCTTCTGGTCTGAAAAGGACGAATTCCCCTCATCTACTTTTGAGTCAAAATCAAGTATGAATGTGCAAGTTTTGTTGCCATGGACACAGAATGTCATGGTTACACTGCAAAAATCAGGGTGTTAAATATTCAACACTACGTTGGTGTACAATTAAATGTATTCTTATGGTGTTATTATAACACCCAGAGAATCATTGTTATGGCTCCGTAATCAAATCTGTTGGAATAGTTCGGTTGATTACACCATCGGGTGTAATTTATTTAAAACACGCATGCGCAAAATAAATGAACAGAAATACCGCGGGATCGCTAGCTCCTGATTGGTCTAAGCATAGTGCAGCAGCGCATGCACCAAACTTTCTCGACGCGTGACCGGTAGGAACGAGAATCGAAGTTAATTGACATTAACATGATTTTGATACACAGTTATGTAAAACTGACTGAACAAATCTTGCAAAGTAACGCTGTAAGATATTTCTTCATAAAGATTTTTACAATATTGCCCTTTTCGTTAAGTTTATTTAACATGCACAATGTAATTTGTCGTCATTAAGTAAAAATGTTTTGCAAACGGTTTTGTAAAAAATGCATTTTCGTATTTTCCCCTCAATATTGGGGGAAACACTTATATGAATATTCATGAATTTTCAGTAGCGTATGGTTTGGGGTGGCCCGATTTTAATAACTCTTACCATATGCATAAAAAATTATAATGGGTATATAAGAGCTTGCACTAGACTGTACCAACAGGATAGGATAGGACTAGGATAGGATAGGTTAAGATATACATGTAGGATAGGATAGTTTAAAGTAGGATAGGTTAGGATTAATAAGTTAAGACCCAGAAAGACATAACAAGCAGGTTTATTTTTTTTTTACCTGGGTTGGAGGAAAAAGGAAACAATTGGGCAACTGAATTTGCCCAACCACATAATACATGTGTAGAATTGTTTGTTAGGTAAAATTTACACATGAATTTTAAGTACCTATATTTAACATGACATTTTACATAATTATCGTCGAATATATTGTTAGCTAAAATTTACAAAAAAGTTATGGAGTTCCTATTTAACATAATTTTTTACATAATTTTTGTAAAACATTTCTGTGTGTGCACCAAGATGATATAGGACATGGCGTTAATCTGACACCAGCTATGGTGTAAATTATTGGTGTAAATTATTTTTAATACCATGGATGGTGTACAATATTGGTGTTTAAATAACACCAGTGGTGTTGATCATTGGTGTTGAATATTCAACACCATTCTGGGTGTTAATTTTGATTTAATCCGTAACTAGGTGTTCTTTTAATCTTTCGGTGTTGCAGGATATAGATACCGGGAAAGAATAACTTTTAACACCCATGGTGTTGAATTTAACACCCTGGTTTTTGCAGTGTATGGTTGCTTACTGTCGAAGTCAATGCATCCGAGATAACGTGGCTAATATCTTTATCCTGAACCTTGCCATCACTGATTTCATCGTGGGAGCCTTCATGTGGCCTGTCAATCTAACATGGCTCATCAAAGATCGCTGGTCATATGGCGAAGTCCTTTGTAAGGTTGGTTGGTAGCTGATTATACAGTGAGTGTGGTGTCTGTTCTTACAATGGTACTCATCAGTTGGGACCGTTACTGTCTCTTGACCATGGGAGTGCGGTATCAGACATTTCAGACGAGGAGCGATTGGGACTGATCCTCCTTGAAGACGACAAAAAGTACTTTCGAAAATAAAATCAAGACTATTTCAATAGCCCTGTCTATCACCTTTAGAAATATGCGAACATTACAATGGTGTATTACATAATCCGAACCTGATTTCTATGGGCAGTACAATAGGTCTTTGCCCTTGAGTTTATTTTTCGAAAGTAGTTCTTGTCGTGTTCTTGTCACATGATGGACAATCCTTTTTACTTGGTTAGAGCCCCCAAAACGGCACTACTAGTGCTAACACTTTTGCACCCAATATAGTGCTAAAGAACACACACAAACAGTATGCACAAAATGACACCTCTTAGTGCTGAACACTCACCCTTCTATAGTCTGTTAAACAGCCTTACACTATTGAAGTTCTAGGTCTACATTTTATTTTTAGATTGATATGAACTGGTTGTATACATAGATGATGTGGACTAAAACCATGGCATCATGTGGATTAAATCATCTGAGAATTACTTTAGACCAATAAGTGGCAATTTCGGAGGTTTAATTGTTCCATTTCGGCAATCCACAATCGTGGCGGAAAAAAGCACACACACCACCTTCCAAACTTCCCGGGCCCGGCCGGGCCCGGCCGGCGCGGTCGATCGCGCCCCATGCCTGGCTGACTCGCATGATCAACAATAAAAATGTTCATGTCAACGACAACGCGTACCGTAGACGGTTGGCAACATCACACATGCTGAAACATGGCATTTCCACTTCATTGCTTTTCATCATGTTTCATATCCACCACCACAAAAATTAATGTAAATATCATATTATTTGATACCTTTATTCGCATAAAATTACAGAAGTTATAAATTTAATGTCTTAAATTTGTAAAATCAGCACTGATTTTCTTATTTACTAGATAAATCTACCTATTATGCTACTCGCTTGACTACGCTAACCGTTTTTAACACAATGTTGTGCGCATCCCCCGTAATCCCATTGTTATCCCCTTCGCCACTCACCCGCAGTAATACGCAGCGGCCATCTTCCTCTATTGCGAGCAACCCCAAGTAATAAAACATGTTGCTTGCAAGGCGAGGGGAAGGAAGGAGGGTCATAGGTAGGTATATAGATTTATCTAGTAAATAAGAAAATCAGTGCTGATTTTACAAATTTACTTCAATAAATCATATATACCTACCTATTATGCTAGACTAGCACCCATTCAAACCGGGTGGCATGTTTTAAGTGAAGGGAACAGGATTACAGAGAAGACACCGCCGCCTTCAAGGTGGCTGACGCAAATAACTCCTCACCTGCAGGGACATCCCTAAGGTAGCTAGAAATGAAGGAATTGGGCGAACGCCAATAGGCAGCCCTCAAAATATCATTAAGCGTCACGTCTTGAAAAAGGGCCCAAGAAGTGCTAACACTACGAGTGTCATGAGCATGGGGCTTACTATCTGATAGGAGAGCCTCTGGGCCAGCGGCCCGAATAGCTTCAACAATCTATCTAGAAATGGAATCAAGAGAAGCAGGAGAAAAGGGGTTCTCGAGTGATCAGAAACAACTGATCATCTTTGCAACGTGTCATCAAAATACCATTTAAGAGCTCTAACAGGACACCAAACCTTGTCCTCGCGCACTGACGAGAAGTCAGATAGTGGACAAAGAAAAACTTCAACAGGGCCAGAAGAAGCCGTCTGGTTCTTGGCAAAGAAAGAAGCTTTAGGAATCAAACTAACACCTTTTCTCTCCCAACGAACATGACCGGGAGTAAGAAAGAGGGCATGAAGGGTACTGCGTCTCTGACCAGGGGCAATGGCTACCAAAAAGAGCGTCTTCACCGTAAGATGGTGAAGCGAAGCTTCACCTAACGGTTTGAAAGGAGGCTTATCCAGGGCTTCTAGAACCCGAGGCAAACGCCAAGACGGGACTGATTGAGTACGAGGGGGACGTTTCAGAAAGAAAGACCGAATTAATCCACTCAACAGCGGGGAATTAGAAATCCCCAGCCATCCGGAAACCCCGAATGAATGGCACCGATCCCAGACAGGTAGCCTCGGATAGTAGAGATAGACCTTCCTTTGTCAAACAGCGAGATTAGAAAAATCCACAATTGAACCAATAGGAGCCTTAGACGGGGATTGATCCCGCGCCTTACACCATTAAGAAAAGGCTGAAAGACGGGAATTGAAAATTTCCCTAGTAGAAACCCTACAACTGGACATTACAAAATATGCGGCCCTTTCAGAAAGACCTGACTGTCTCGCAGATTCCCCAATAGGGGCCAGGCAGTCAAATGAAGGGACGCTGGACTGTGGTGAAGAATCCCCGAAAGGGGTAGCGACACCAGATCCGGTCTCAACGGAAGAAGAAATGGTTGAGCCACCAGAAGGCTCACTAACTCTTGGAACCAATTCCTCCTGGGCCAAAAAGGGAGCTATTACAAGCACCCGAGCCCGATCTTCCCTGATTTTCTGCAAGACTCGCAGAATCAGCCGGAAGGGAGGAAAGGCAAACTCTCGAAGATTCTCCCAACTGAGAGAGAATGCATCCAGGGCCATAGCGAACACGGGAACACGGAAGCACTACCTCGGGAGCACTACCTCGGAAGCTGGTGGTTGAGAGCGCAAATAGGTCCACCTCTAGCGGACCCCAGCAATTGTAAATAAGGGAAAAAACCTCTGGATGGAGCTTCCATTCTGATGGAAGACACCTGCCCCGGGATAGGAAGTCCGCAATGAGGTTTTCCTGACCGGGGATGAAAAAGGCAACAGGCATGATCGCCATGTGACGACACCACTTCCACAGTTGCGCTGCTAAGGCATCCAGGGTGGCAGAACGAGTGCCTCCCTGCCGATTGATATAAGCCGCAACTGTGACATTTTCCGTAAGAATCAGAACTGAACTACTGAAAAGTCGTCTTCTGAAGTGCAGTAGAGTTAAGAAAACTGCCATGAATTCCAGGACATCAATATGGGGTAGAGTCCCAAGATAAGACCAATCCCCCGAAAACGTAATGCCGTTGCAATGTCCGCCCCACCCTAGCCGAGAGGCATCTGTCGAGACTGAGATCGACGGAAGCGGGGTACGGAAGGGTTTGCCTCGCGCGAGAAACTCCGCATTCGTCCAACGGGAGAGAAGGGATTTGATTTCTACTGGTACTGGAATCCAGACCAAGAGAGAATCCCTGCACGGTTTGTAAAACCTGAGGAGATGCCTTTGAAAAGGTCTCATAAGGAGCCGACACTCTTCTAGAACATCGACCAGACTGGCTAGATAACCTCACTGCCTGGCCCCGACCCTTCTGGCCAGCATCAGCCTGCGAGCCGCTGAGACAATAGTGAGTATTCTGTCTCGACTGGGCCGAGCCAATTGATTCTGAATATCTAACACTGCCCCCCGAAATACTGGTCAGCGTGTAGGAATCAACTCTGACTTTTCCCAATTTATTAGGAAAGCTAAGTCTTGAGTGACTTTGACGAGCATGCGTGCCTCGTGTAAAGACGATCTTGCAAAACAGCCGAAGGCCGCGGCGCCTCAGCGAGGCTGCCCTAAGACAGCCACTACCCGCGTGAACACCCGAGGGGCTGGACGCAGCCCAAAGGGAAGAGCGCGAAAGCGGAAAGTCTCTGAAAGGAAGGAAAATCCCAGAAGGTCGCGTGAAGTGCGATGAATAGGGATATGGAAATACGCATCTTTGAGATCTATCGAGATCGCGTAATCCTTCCTCTTGATCAACGGGAGAATTGAGGCGAGAGTTTCCATCCGAAAATGCACCGGAGGAAAGAATTTGTTTATTCACAGAGTTTTCCCGAGCGCTTGGGAATAACGAAAATCGGAGAAAGAGAAAGACGCGGCTGGTCTTTCACCTTTCCTATAGCTCTTTTGTTCAACAGAGATCTGATCTCCGTTGAAGCGTGACAGCGAGCCTGGGCAGACATGAAATCTTTTAGCCTTATGCGAAACAGTCACCTTGCCCCGCAGAGAGCCACGACTACCTCTTGAAGAGGCCCTGCCACGTCCGCCTCTCCCGCGAGGGGGTATGACGGAGTAACAGCAGGTAATGAAACAGTGACCCGACGTGTTGTCCCGAAGTGGGAGCAACAACCCCCTGTCAGGAGGGGCTCGCGTCGGCTAGTAATGTAGCAAATTGAAGGGACGTCTCGGAGAAGAGACGATATGTCAGCCTCCTTAACACCCTACGGCTGTTCGAAACAGAAGCTAGAGAGTTGTGACCACTGCAGACCCGATAAAGTAAGCAGCAGGTCATCAATAACAAACTTATAACCTTCGGTGATATTCAACTCAAGAAAAACTTGGAATGCGGCCAAGCGCATACAGTCTCTGATTTGACCGCCGACATTGCCCCAATGTCTATCCTCAGCCTTTAAAGGGGAGGAAGTAAGCGGGTTAGGCGTACGCAAACGTCGACCCACCGCCAAAATCTTCTTGAGAGAGATTTAGCTTTGAAAAAGCTATCCTGATCTTGGGATGTAAAGGCAAAAACCTTACCCTTAATCATACCAGAGCGCCTAAAGAGAGCCCGGTCTCGATGCGGTCATACATCGCCATGAAACCCTCCATGAGGGAAAAACCCTCAGAGGGATGAACAATATAGAAGTCGAACCCTGCGCGCGGGTTGACTGAAATCAGGGAGACATTTCGTCGCTCATTTCACGAAGTGGCACAAAGGCCCAAAATCGCGTACATAGTCAATTTTGAGTTTTCTTCATTTTTACGATCTACTAGCCATGTTCTACCATTTCACTAAATTTCGAATAATAATTATGTTTATTTATGCAAAATAAGTTACAGCAAGGACATAATACATACGATACGAAACATCTTGAGAAAAATAATGAACTGGAATTCGACGGTTTCGATCCTTATACGTGTTATTTTAACGAACGTGCTGGTCAACAGTAAAATGTAACATCTTCTGGAACAGTCGCTGCCACTTGGAGTCATTAATATGTGATTCTTTATTGATCTTTTACATCGTCTGATTGCGGTTTCTCAGCGGATTTAGCTAACTTAGTCCCATACCTTGTTAATTGTGTTAGTACAGACTACATAGAAACTGTACACCTTACTGTACGGACGAATGCCTTGTGACTGTAAGTGAAATTTTATGCTACTGGGGTACTGACTCGTTTATTATAATTATTAACAAGTGCTTACAACTTTAAATTTCATCATTATATTAAAAAAACAAACTTAAAGTAACATTTTGTCAACGTGTTATTAGTCAACAAGAGAAATTTTTTGAATTATGGTGGACACACGCAATTTGTCCCGTACAAAATCGGCATTAATAGAACTTCTTCAAGATGAAGAAGTTTGTACACCTCTGAAAGATCTAATGAATAATTTCGTCACTGGGGTGAAGGACCAGCTTTCTGACAATCTGACGGGTCAGCTTGAGGGCCAGAGGAATCAACTCCCGGATCTTCAGAAGAAGATTGATGCTTCACAGCTGTCTCTCGAGGAGAAGTTCGGTGACCTCTCAAAACGTCTGGAACATCATGATGGTAGGATAGCGGATCTTTCTACCCAACTTGCGGTTAATCAGCAAGCCGTGGAGGAGAAATTTACTCGCCTGTCTGATCAAACTGAACATCATTATGGGGAATTGCTTGACCTGCAGTGTAAATTAACCACCTGTGAAAAGAAAATCACTGATCTCGAAAAAGGAAGGAATGATGATCGCGAGGTAATCAATCGTTTAAAAAAGAAGGCCAATGACGTAGAACAATATTCACGCAGAAATTCATTGCGCATATTTGGTGTGGCGGAAACGCAAGGTGAAAATACTGATCAAATTGTAATGCGCATCGCAAAAGATAAGATGAAGGTGGATCTACCGCTCTCTGCAATCGACCGCAGTCATCGGGTGAATCGTCAAAAAACGCCACCTAAGGGAGTCGTTCCAAAACCTCGGCCTATTTTAGTGAAACTAGTTTCATACAAATATCGTCAGGCTCTGCTGAGAAATCGTAAGAAGCTCAAGGATGATGAAACTGGAATCGGTATCTATGAAGACTTGACAGACAACAATCGCCTTCTTCTTTGGCAAGCACAGACAGAAGCATGGAATACAGAAAATGACAAGATCACAAAAGCGTGGTCAATGGATGGAAGGATTCTGGTGTCTGTCAAAACCAATGGACGAGAAATAAAGAAACAAATCAACTCAAAGAGAGATTTAGACAATCTGTGATTCTGTGAATATTTCGGCAATTTAATATTCTACAGATAATTAACCATAAGATGACGGTTAAGGGTGCATGTATATGTGGTGCTCGTGATGCAAAATTACTGTATATTACTTTTCATAGCATTATACATCTGCTTTTCTGAATTCAGGTATGTAATCACCAGGGTTCACCGCGACTGCATGCACACCTGGTAATTTCTTTGCAAAAAAAAAATGTTTATTTATTATGCATTATATCTATTATGATCTATGATCTTTATATCTCCAAGTGAGTATTTCCCTGATAGTCTACAAGTTTTAATTATTGAAACGCTTTTTATTGTTTTGTTTGTTGTTTAATTTGGTTGTTTTAAATTGAATTTGCATTTTCTTCTCCTAATTCTTTTTACTGTGTATTATTGTACTTGTAAATGTCTGTTTCCAATGTTTTTAATCAAGTAATGCAAAATGATGAATACAATGCTAATTTAACTAGACTACATGATTATTTATCTCCAGCGAGTTCTGGAAATGAGTTTGATTCTTCCCAATCATATTATACCTTAGACGAATTCAATGATTTAATTCATAACACTTGGACTAATAACCAATTGACAAATATATTTTCTTGTTTGCATTTTAATTGCCGTAGTCTCCCTCAAAACTTTGATAAAATATCTGCTTTTTTATCTTCTTTGGACTTTCAGTCTACTGCAATTGGTGTAACCGAGACATGGTTCAAGGATAATACTTGCCAAAATCTTTATAATATCCCAAATTATGATTTTTTTAGCAATGCACGAAAAATCAAAAGAGGAGGTGGTGTTGGACTGTATGTAAAAAATAATGTCGTTAATAAACGACGTCAAGATCTAGAGGTAAATGATTCACATGTGGAAAGTGTTTTTACTGAAATTCAATCGTGTAATAAATCAATTGTAGTTGGTGCTATTTATAGGCCACTCTCCCAGTCTATTCCTGAATTTTTATCATTTTTAGAAAATATTTTTAGTCTTGTACATCTTGAAAAGAAAATTTTATATTTAATAGGTGATTTTAATTTGGATTTACTCAATATCGGAAAAGTGCAATATATTAATATGTATTTAGATCTATTACTATCTTTTTCCATGTCACCATTGATTTATTATCCTACTCGCATTACAAACAATTCTGTTTCTCTAATTGATAATATCATTACAAATTCTTCTAGTCAAATGTCATCAGGTATTCTTATAAATCACATTAGCGATCACTTTCCTGTTTATTCTATATGTGATTTGAAATGTAGCTGTTTAAGTAATAAATGTGTTGAAAAACGTGTTGTATCTGATGCAAATATTACTAAGTTTATTGAAAGTTTAAGTACAGTCGATTGGTCTTTATCACTGAATGAACCAAACAGTTGTTATAAATTATTTTTGGAACAAGTTTTTGAATTATATGAACGTGCATTTCCACTAAAAAGAATTTTGATAAAAGAAAAGAGGAAAGATAAGCCATGGATTACACAAGAAATTCGTGATCTGATAAAGAAAAAATCTCGTTTATACAAACTTTATTTGAAGAATTCAACTGAATATAGGAAAACGGCACATAAACGAATACGTAATCTTGTAACCAACAAGATAAAATTTCGTAAAGCTGAGTATTATAAAGACCAGTTTGATTGTGCAAGAGGTAATATGAATAAGACATGGAGTGTAATAAATACAGCTTTGGGAAAGGAACGTAAAAATGTCAATATGCAAAAAATTCTTGTTGATGGAAATGAAGTCACAGACAAAA
The DNA here is from genome assembly GCA_025617745.1 of Heliocidaris erythrogramma. NCBI lineage: Eukaryota > Metazoa > Echinodermata > Echinoidea > Camarodonta > Echinometridae > Heliocidaris > Heliocidaris erythrogramma. Next base: position 52,472,014 of record CM046856.1, on the reverse strand, counting down.
AATTATTTCCTGAGATTATGAATAATTATTTCGTGAGTATTGGTTTAAATATAAATAATACTTTTGATAGTGATGATGGTTCAGATGTTACTGCCTATATTAAAAGTAATGTGAAATCAATTTTTGTTAACCCAATTACCACTGGTGAAATTCTTGAAATTGTAAGAAAATTCAAAAACAAGTCAAATGTAGGTTGTGATGGTATTGACCTGAGAGTAATTAAAAAAAGTATTTATTTGTTGTGCCAACCATTATGTGCAATATTTAATGCTTGCCTAAATACAGGAGTGTTTCCTGATCAACTAAAAACTGCCAGGGTTATTCCCATTTTTAAAGGAGGTTGTCCTGAAATACTTACAAATTACCGTCCAATTTCCATTTGTGACCCGCCGCCTCAAAACCTACAATAAGTCGCACGGACCACAACGTAGCAAACAGCCCAAAATAGTAAATTTGCTTAGATCAGTCGATTTTCTGTTTTTGATAGAAATCGGTAGTTTCATTATCATTCTATCATGGCTCAAGTTTGTGAGTCGTAATTCGACTTGGAAATATGTTTTTGGGGCATTTTAAAATGACTCCTTTTTTTCACCTGTCGAGCTAAAAAATCGAAATCGCCGAAATTTGTAATACTTGCATTCAATGCCAAATTACTACTTAACCTCTAAATGTATTAGATTGATTTTTGGAGTGAGTAATGGATAGGTCCTCCTGAAGCAGCGTGCCAAAATTCAGCCTAATCTGATAATCCCTTCACAACGGTTGCTACGGCCATTTGAATACCCAGTTTTACTTGGGCGCACACAGAGAGCGAAGGTTTAGCACTCTTTTGTTCCGAACATTTAATGGCCATTTTCTCTGAATAGGAGTTATTGATTGCTGGTTACATACTGATCCTAAATGTGATATTTAAAGGTGTTATAATTGAGTAAAACAGGCAAGTGATATACCATTGGAAAGCTGAGATTCTCTACTTTCAGAAAATGTATAAAACAAAAAAAAATAATTTTGGCGACTTATTGTAGGTTTTGAGGCGTCGGGTCACATTTTACCTGTTTTTTCTAAGATTTTTGAAAAGTGTATATATGATCGATTATTGAAATTTATTAATACACTAAAGGAAAAAAGAAACTTATAAAAGTTCAAGAGATCACCAAATTAAATTCTCTGCATGGAAATGTACCAAATTTGGATATAATGTTGATTCAATGCATGGCTTTAAATGACAGTCAATAACAAAAAGTTTTCTTCAATGCCACAAAAGAAATGTGCACTGAAGCAAAGGACTCTCTAATCCCCAAGTCACAAAGACAAACTGCAGCCTTGTACACCATATGCATGTCAATGAATGAAACAAAAGAATTTCAAAAGGGATTTGCAAGTTCATATCCAAACAGATTAATAGCCAGTATGTCCACCTCTAGCTTGCTGGCAAGCTGTACACCGTCTTCGCATGCTTCCGATCAGATTCGCGATGGTAGCCTGGGGAACATTGTTCCATTCCTCTTGCAGTGCTGCAATGAGCGTCTCCCTATTGATGGGTTGATTGTCACGCCTTGACACACGTCGACCAAGCTCTTCCCAGAGATGTTCAATTGGGGAAAGGTCTGGTGAACGGGCGCACCATGGCAGAACATCAATATCCTCTTGCTCGAGGGGTGCAAATCCCTTTTGAAATTCTTTTGTGTCATTCATTGACATGCATATGGTGTACAAGGCTGCAGTTTGTCTTTGTGACTTGGGGATTAGAGAGTCCTTTGCTTCAGTGCACATTTCTTTTGTGGCATTGAAGAAAACTTTTTGTTACTGACTGTCATTTAAAGCCATGCATTGAATCAACATTATATCCAAATTTGGTACATTTCCATGCAGAGAATTTAATTTGGTGATCTCTTGAACTTTTATAAGTTTCTTTTTTCCTTTAGTGTATGTGCAATATAATTAGTCCAAATCAACATGGGTTTCGCTCCGGGCACTCCTGTTCTTCAGCATTGTTAGATTTTGTTCAAAGTGTTACAAGAGTCATTGATAATAAAGGTGTGTCGATTGGATTATTTTTAGATTTACAGAAAGCGTTTGACACAATAGACCATAGTATATTAATGCAAAAATTATTCAAATACGGAATCAGGGGGAAAATGTGGAACATTTTACAAAATTATTTAATTCATAGGCAACAGTTTGTATGTATCAATGATGAGAAATCTAACTATAAGGAGCTACGATGTGGAGTGCCTCAAGGATCTATCCTTGGGCCCCTTTTGTTTTCATTATATATAAATGATTTGTGCAATGTTTCTACTAAATTAAAATATATTTTATTTGCAGATGATACCAATATTTTTATGTCACATGATAATTTAGATATTTTACAAGTACAATTTAATGATGAATTGAGAAAAGTTACTTCTTGGCTATATTTGAATAAAATGTCTATAAATATTTCTAAGACACAATATATGATATTTACAAATAAGAAATTTAATACAGCTGACTTGCAGATAGAATTAGCTGGGTCTGTTATTTCCAAAACATCAAGTGTAAAATTTCTTGGAATCATGATAGATGATAAACTACAATGGTCAAATCATATTGATTTAACATGCAATAAAATATCTAAAAATATTGGTATAATGTACAAATTGCATACTTTTCAAAAAAATGTATTAAAAATGATTTATTATGCGCTAATTGCACCCTTTTTAAATTATGGCATACTAGCATATGGAAGTGCTTCAAATTCACTCTTGGATAGACTTTTTAAACTACAAAAACGTGCAATAAGAATTATTAATCACTCGCCATTTCTTGCTCATACAGAACCTATTTTTAAAGAATATAAAATTTTAAAGTTTTGTGATATATATCAATATGAAACTGCATTATTCATGTTTACTTGTCATAAATGCCTTTTACCACAATCTCTTTCCCAATATTTTGAACTAAATTGTGAATTACACTCATATGCAACAAGAAATAACACTAACTTTCATTTACCAAAAGTAAGAACCAATTTAGTTTTAAAATCAATATTCTATCGTGGACCTATATGTTGGAACTCTTTGTCAGAGGAATTGAAAAACTCTTGCTCCTTAAACATATTCAAAAGAAAATTGAAAAATTATATGATTTGCTTGTATTCATCTTAACATTTTTTAACTTTTGTGTGTATTTTGTAGTATGGGTTTTTAGGTATTTCTTCCTTTCCCTAAAATATCAATTTTTTTAATTGTACACTTTTATAATATTTTAAATTGGGTCGGCCTATTATAAGGATAATCCTTTTTGGCTGACACCCTCTCAGTATATGTATTTTAAATATTGTACTGATATATATCATTATGTAAATTATCCTGTTTGTTGTATTGTTTTTTTTTTATGCTGAGTAAAATAAAAGAATTGAATTGAATTGAAAAACACGTCGTGCTGAAAGTGACACGAGCCATGAAAATGCAGATTCATAATTTCACGAACCGGCACAAGACGGCGCGCGCACTGCGAACCGTGTGTTTTCGTGCGCGCGCCTCGTTCTTTGTATGTATTATGAAGACGTGCGTGCTTCCTCGAGCTAATCTTATACTTTCATTTTCGGCTTGTTCATAAAAAAAATCCCAATGACCCAGAACCACAGTGTTTGTATCAGGCTGGCCCTCCAAAAATCTCTCAAAGCAAATATGAAGATTTGCTAACTCTCTGTTCTGGACGCATCCCCGTCATCAATCATCCAGATAACCAAGCATTTTACCGCCAGCTTCCGCACTAAACAGGTGGTATTGTAGCAACTTCACTCATCATTTGTTTACATTAGACAGACAGGACTGATCAAAGCTTGATCATAGTTTGTTTATGTGGATCAGCTGGTTAAATTTCATTCAACTGCTCACTTCCTCACTGGACAATACCAAAGACCTTCTTCTTATTCAACTCCTGCACTCAGCATTCATCTTTTGTTCTCCACTACACCAGGCAAGGCACTCTACACATGTTCTACATTCTTCATTGCTTCACTCCCTTATAATAGAACTTGTTTTTGTTGCCTGGATACAAACCTTCCAATGACATGAGTTTACTGAGCACATGGACTTTTAGCTTTTCACTTAGTAGGAAGTTTTCATCTAGAGAACACGTTCTTTTTCTACTGAGTCACACATTCACAACCTAGGACTACCAACATTTGGACATCGCATCTTCATTTACTCATCCATTTTCTTTATCTGGCAAACAGCAGATTTGACTCTTATTTTATCAACATTAGACAACAGTGATCTACTTTCTTTTCGCTTGTGCTGGCCGCGGGGCCAGTGCAGTATTTGTAAATAGAGCTCTTTCGCGATCGCGAATATTCAGGATTTTGTTTCGCCAACTCTTGCCTACAACTATTACATATAATCTGCATTATTGGATTCACTGACAGCACAAGAAGGAACATCAGGTGGGAGTAGGAAACCACAAACAACTATTTCCTACAGTATTCATGTGCACTTATCTGGTGTGATTTAATTTCACGCACATCGTATTTATTGTTGTTCATGCATTTATTTCAATTCCAAGCAGATAAAATACAAACGTAAAGTATATACAAAATATAATTGAATAGAAAACAAAGTCACATCACAAGACAATATAATCAATTCAATCATAAAAGGAATGAAAAAAGAGAACTTAAGAAAAGCCACTGCGAAGGCTTTGTGGAAATAATGTTCCCTTAAATAAATTGTGATAAGATAATATAATGTGAGATTACACAATATGCGATTAAACAATCTGCAATAACTAATACATAAGAATATACAACAATATTAAGCCAAAATGGCAAGAATTACAATACTAATCAGAGTGATAAATGTGTGAAAATAAGATGTAAGCATTTAGTCATATTATAGAATAAAGATGCAGTTTGAGTTTTCTTTTAAACAATGACAGATTATTATATGAATGGACATTTTTAGGAAGAGTTCCAGACCTGAGGTAGGGTATGCCGTACTGTCCTCTTTGAGAATGACGTTGATACTTTACTTTTTAATACTACTGGTATGGGCATCCCACTTCTTTCAAAATTCCCCGAAAAATTAACATGTACTTTTGATATTGAAAGGAAGATATTCTCAACAGTCCATATATCATGACAGTTATTATGAAAGATAGAACATTTTTTGGGGGAGATTAAGAACTATAATTTGTTTGCTCTGAAGCATTTAGAGATATATTGTAACTTTTAGAGATATATAGTATGTTGAGAGGTATGTTGTATGTTTTATATGTTGTATTATATATTGTATGTTGAGAGATATCGATATGTTGTATATGCTGTATATGTTGTATTACCTTATAATTAACTTGCGTAAGAAATTGTATTTGTGATGTAGATATTTCCAACTAGAGCGTTGAGGTGATGATTTTCAGATCTTTTGTGGTAATATAAGTCACAAAGATATTTGTATAATAGTAATTCTGATTTGTTGATTACAAGAAAGATTGACTAAAATCAACTCACATCTCTGAGAACTTGTGCCAACATTGAAAGGGGTGGGGTGACTAATGTATGTATTCACAGACATTTACTAAGATGCTGGAGTATTTGTCCGCACTAACACTTTCATCTTTTCTTTTAGTTGAAGCTTAGCTTATAGTAGAGATATGATAAATGTAAGTATTAACGACGAACTCATAATTATATTTTGTTAAGCAAATCTTCACGATGACTGTGCATTATTTTTAATTTATGAAGGAAGCCTGCTTTAGGTATATAGATTTTTTTCAATAAATTTAACTTTATCAATTAACATGATTTTGTATTTTTTTTTCTGATTTTAAAATGGTTGATAACCTTGAGTACAGAATAATTGTAACATTTTTTTTTTACATTCTCTTTATAAATTGATATAGAAAACTCTCACCAATTATCTCTTATCTGTTTTCATACAGTTGCTGTGGTCAATCATTTTCCACTGTCATAATGTATAATATTCACCATTACCAGTTTATAGTAGTGGTATATAGTGAATAGTAATGCAAGTCTGAGAGTAAATTTTCCTCATATTTTGTCCCTGCAGAGGTATATGAGGTAATTGCTAATTGTAATTTGTTCGCTAGTAGCATTCTCTTGCTGACCTACAATGTGTCATTCAGAAATGTTATAAGTACGTTTGACAATGATGAAAACAAGTGTTTCAGTAAAAACCTTCATGATAGTAGTTCAAAACATATTCACAAATGTCTACTAAAAAGGACGGCACATGTATTAACAGTATATTAATGCATGATCTGGTATTAAGCAAATAATTACTGTTGGTGAAGGTGATGGGACAAACTATCACTTCCGAGGCGATCTGGATGTAGCTATCTTTCCGAAGCGAAGGTGAGCAAATATAGCGTATACATTCAGATCGCTGAATATTTGCTTTATATTCTGCATCTGAAACATTTAACTGGTACGAGAAAGACAATTATTCTCTACTTCTCGAAAAAGACATTTATGATTAGATGTTAAAACCACCATAAACCCCCATAAACCGTACCCCTACATGGGTGCGCACAATTGTTCTATCATTAAAGCACGCGATTGGGCAGTGCGCGCTTATTTTAGTACGCCTATGGAGCTATTCGTAAAGGTCACGCACTTTTCATTTCGACTATTCGTAGAGGTCACGCACTTTTCAATTGACTATTCGTAGAGGTCACGCACTTTCATTTCGCGCTTACCCAAATATTGATAACGCATTATGACTCTGTAATGGACTGAAGAGATCAGCGAAACACATAAGTACTATCCCGTCAAGGTCACGAACTTTTCTTCTCGGGTCGATTGATATGGGGAAAACTACGTTTTATCACGTGATTACCTTTTGACCAATCTAACAGCAAGATTCTTAGTATGTGGAGTATAAAAGATAATATTCCTAAAAGTATTAGTGAACGTGTTCAGACAGTTAATAAATTATCAATACTCCACAAAATAGAAAAGGAGAAAGTACACCTTCGACCAAAACATATTTCCTATAATAAAATGAAAGATAAACTATCAGGCAACTATCAACAAATAGATTAAGTTTTTCGAACACACTACCTCTTCTGACATTGATATGTCTATAATAATACCGGTATAACAGAATCGCATCTTCACCATGTTCACTGATCGCCCTGATTTTCAGGTGTTGAATCCACCTTAATATTCACTATTTTCTATTCATGTTATCTTTTTTTTGTCTTGGATAGGTAGAAGAAGCTTTTTTATTGTTATTGTGAATTATTAAAATAGTGTGCATAATATATAATCTCATTCCAAAATTAATGTACTTTTTATTAGTAAATTTTGTGGTAATCATGTAGGACGAATCCTGATGAGTACTTGTGCTATTTCTGATTTTCCTTTATCACTTTCAGTATGTACATTTTACTTACAAACATCATTTTGAACATTTTGTTGTTAGGTTTTAGTATTGTAGTTATAAAATACTGAAATAATTTCAAACGCAATCAAGGAACGGAGGGGAGGCGGGGGAGAATCTGTTAAGAGGGGAAACTTTCATCTAAGACTGTCTCTCGCAGTTTGATATCATAACAGAAAGCGAAAACGTGTCTCACGGTAGTCTCATATAAGCTGTATACTCATATCATTTTCTTCTAAAAAAGAAAGAAAAAAAAAATCATGTACGTTGTCTTGAGTAAGATCTCACGTTGAATTCATTTTTTTTGCGTAGAGATATCTCAAAATCTTACATTATACTGGCAGCGAAACGTTGATTTTTAAATCACCACTTTTTTCAACATCAAAATTTAACAGATGAACTTATGTATATGTATATGTGTAATCAAAGTGTCAAAGATTGAAAATATTCTGCTGTAAATCCAATTAGCCATATTTGCATTTCATCTGCTATCCATCTCAATCCTAATCCTAATTTTCTAACTAAAATGGTAAATACCCAGGGAAAAAAATCTATGCATCTCTCCTCGTGTTCTTTATCTTCCCGCGTATAACAAACACGACCATTAAAGTAATTTAAATATCGGACAAGGTACTAGGTAAATTTAGAATGATTGCACCATATTTCTTTTCTGCTTCTAAATGGCGGTCAGTTATATGATCAACATAATGATGTACACATTATAGCGCCATCTATTTAATGCTGATATGCAGGAAGGCCGTATTAAATCTTTTTGACTTATCTTATTCGCGAATGTATGCACGGCCGTGTTGGCAAGCAGCCGCTTCTTTTCAATTTGTGACCTTCCCATGAGTTTATCAGTCGATATCTGTGGATGTTTAGGAGTTTTATTGAAAATATCTTCCTTGCTATATCTATATGATGGAGCGACGATTTTTCTTGATTTTTACCATTTACGCCGGGTTTTTAAACGTAATTGCTGTTCAAGGTAAATATTATGTTATTAATATAAATATCATGCACATATTCCTGAAAGAAATAATAAATTGCCATCGTCTTTTTAAAAAATATTACTCCCCAGCGTAAACCTTAACATTATAATTATCCTTGGCTGCGTTTCACGAAACGTACAAGTTCCCCGACATTTTATTAAAACCCATGCATTCCAAGTCGTTTCATTGGGATGTCGGTAAACTTTCGACGGTTTCTTTAAATGGTCCCCTGAGTAAGATAATGGGCTTATGCATTCACGTTCCTATATATATATATATATATATATATTAATTTATATGGTCCCCATTAAGGTTTTACCATCCAAATAGCAACGGCGTTAAACAAAACAACCGCAATATTACTTTCAGAAATATTATAATTTAGGCAATCCAAAGAGAGTTTATGTTTCTATTTTAAAATAAAAAAGATCGATTTCTATAATTCACTCTCTATCTGTTTTGTTTCGCATAAGAACACTTGCGTTAAATTGAGTAAAAGCATGCCAAGAAAAACATTTCAAAGGGCACAGACCGGTAGACGGAAAGTCCAGACACCGATAAATTTGGTAAATTTTCCATCTTCTTGGTCTTCGGTCTCATGAACCATATGAATAGTTGTCCAAAACCATTGGTCTCATTGGCCTCTTGTCTTGTGGTCTCCAGTCTTGTTAACCTTCAGACTATCTAATTTCATGAAGCGCCATGAAACCGCAGTGGGCTTTCTCGTTGGATTTCAATTTTGTGGGTCTTCGGTCTCGGTAAGATTGGACCTGAATGCCTTTGGTCATCTGGAATGTTCCAATTATGGGCTTGGTAGTCCAATAAAGTTGCCTGATCTTATCATCTTAAGAGGTGAAGTCCCAAAAGTATAATATAGGTTTTCCCGCCCATTTTCATCAGAGTTGTATTCGAATTCATGAATAGGCGTTCAAATTCGAACCATTTTCTATATTGGACACTTTCACTTAAAGTAGCTATCCAAAGAAAATCACAAATATGGCAATTAATGTATCACTAGAAACTAGGAAGCTTACAGATGGCAATCGTATAAGTTTTATGTCAACTGCGTATATGATGATTATAAAAACAACACAAATAAAAGCTCTTCTCAGCATCTGGAATATCCGAGGATTCGCCAGAAATACAGCGAAGTTTTGATATCGTCACACTAGGGACCACTCCTGCTTAAAGGACAATTAACCCCACGTGATATTCTAGATGCACCTATTGTCTGCTACGTCTTTCCATGGAGGCTGCCATTTTGTGCATGACACGGATCATTAGGTACCATATGCATTGATAATAGCCTACCTTTACAACAGATACGTCGCTTTGTTCTGATTGTATTACGATTGTTATTGGCCATGGGCCTAGATAATTGACGACCCATGAGTTCTAATAGCCATCCTGTAAAGCAGATTCCTCGCTTTGTTTTGGTATTGTTACGATTGTCTCCGTCCTTGACGTCAATTCTCCGTCCTTGACGTATATTTTTTATGAAGTATATTTTTTATGAACAAATTAAGACCTTTTAAAAAATATATAAAACTAAACTTACATTTCAGAATATGTGACTTTATCTAATATATATTTGTCCTCTAAAAATCAAATACAAGTTAACGATGAAGGAAATTTTACTTGGGATGAAAAATATGTTCGTGTACACATAAAGTAATGGCAGCCCCCTTATTATTGCTAGCAGACGATAACTTGGCTGGAAAATAGTGATTTATATCTATATCCTGTGTTTTTACATGAAATTGCATGTATCAAATAAGAGGCATATACTACACCATTCAAAATAAGCTAATTCATACGCTGAGGTTAATTTCCCTTTAAGCAGACGACGTCCTATAATGAATAAACGTAACTGCAATGCAATTATTTATCAAATTATAAAGAGTTTGGTACATTTAAACATGACCTTATTTCACACCATTCTAAAAGGGAAAGTGAACTGATTCTGATAACTAAAACCGTTTGATACACAGTAAATACACAGGAGAAGGGTCAATGATCAATGAAATAAACCCCACTTTCAAACTGAAAAGCCCTCCGAATAATATCACAGATTGTATTCGTTCCCTCTTGAAACGCCGAACATGCCCCGGTGCAAGCAGCTGAAAATACAATGGCGTCTTATTTTGTTTACAAGTGACTGATTCCTTTATTTTTTTAACGCTGCATTTTTCATCAAAATAATACCATACACGAAGTTAAGAGTGAGGCAACAGACTAACATTAAGACTGACGCTAGTCAAGTAAGAGAAATAAGTGAAGAGGAGATGACAAAACAGGCACTGAAAAATGTGTAAGATGTTATGGGACATCGTCTGCTTAGACAGGACTGGTCCTTCGTGTGTCGTCACACATCTCAGCAGTGTTCAAGGAGCTCTTCAGCTGCTATATCGGGGGCTGTATTTTACCGTTTTATAATTGATAATAATCATTAATTCAAATGTTTCCAAGCGTTGAATTTGGATAACCTTGTATAATTTATGCCATCTATGCAATAATAAGTATTAAGCCAATATTTATTTTGATGGAATTTTCTTGCAATGTGATCTTTAAAGCAACTTCATCGTTTGCCCCGGCGCCGTTCATAGATAAGCAACTGCATACAAAAAAAAAATCTGCTCACAGCACCCCCAGTAACAAAATCGTTCCCAGGGGCCTGATTGTATGTATGAAAGTGGAGTTATACGAGCTGTTGTTTCGATGACGGTTTGTCAGAGGAATGAGAAAGATCAATATAAGGCGAATGTCACATTTCAAGGTACATAAAGTTTGCATAATTAACAAGTGCAGATTACAAAGAACATAAGCAGTAACGAAAAACACTGCCCAACTGCTGAAAATGCTTGCCTATTCGTGAATTTGAATTCCCAAACGTTCATCAGGGCAGAGCAGGTGCGAATTTGAATGCATTTTACGTGCATTTTTAATTTGAACGCGCTTTTTACACGTTTATTTGAGAAAATTATGAAATCGCATGCTAATGAAATTAAATTGAATGAACTAGTTAGCTTTTTGAATGTTGATCTCGGTGATCATTCAAGTTCGCTCGAAATTGAATGATTGCATTGTTAAATCGGATGCAATTTTGACGAAATTGGGCGGGAAAACCTATAATATGCAATCACCTAAAGTGCATTCTCTCTTCATATTGAAAATTATTAAACTTAAAAAAAAGAGATTCCTATCCCTTTAGATTTTTCAGATTTTTATGCTTCAATATAACAATGAATCATTTCAAAATGGATTATCTATTTTAATGTGGATTTGAAAATATACATAGATTTATATAGTTTGGTCAATTGTTGGCTTATATTATAAAAGCCGGAAGCGGGGGAAGGGGTGGGAGTCGGCAGGAAAAAGGGGGCAGACAGAGCTCTTTCATTAAGCGAGAGAGGCAGATCTTTGCTTCCATCATCGGTGCAAAGTAGTTTTTGCGCCCCTTTCCGACAATAAAATTCGCGGTATTGCGATCAGTTTTCTAGTACTAAAAGGAAAGTTTCACAATTTCAACACCTAAATGTTCTCAAATATAAGGCCTCAACATTCCAAAATATTTTTTTTCGCTCAGTCGCTGCGCTTCCACGCAGATTAACTAAAACATTGCTTCTTGGACTTTACAAACTCTCCTACTACAAGGCCCCGAAGCGCGTGGGTGGGGCGGGTGCTTCTCTGTCAAAATAAAGAAAGAAAAATTAAAAAAATACATTAAAAAATATTTTAAATGCAAATATATTAGTAATGGAAAAGCTGTTTGTGCTCTAAAATCGGCATTTTCAGCATCGAATGAACTAATTTTCTCACTCGATGGCTACACTCCCTCGCATTTCAATAAATGCAGTGTTTACTAACATTGACTGTAAGAACCCAGTCTACTTCAAGACCCCAGATGTGTGGGGTCTTTAAAGGGATAGGAGCAAACACGTTTTGTTCTCGCCCCCTCGCAAGATTATTATCTATGAAGCATGGACTATATCTTTACTGTTGTGTGAATCACAAATTTAAAGTGGGCTCTGACTTGCACGCACATTGCGGTATTATTATGAGAGCGATATTTTGTTCGGTCGCTACGCTCCCTTGCCTAATAATAAACTTATTTAAAAGTCATATGATACTGCAGAAATTCTGTTCTATTAAGAGTAATGTCTTAAGAAAAGAATTTTTTGAATGATTCTGTATTCACCAACAAAATCAAATTAAAAAAATCTAAGAATATTTTGCAGGGATACATAGGCGTACGAGACAATGCTGCAGCCCCCGGGATTTTTATATAGTTCCACTATTCGTGCAATCCTCACCTCATATTTGGGCAGTGAGGTACCCGAATGAGGTTGGACCCTCAGCCTGTTTGCCCCCCCCCCCCCACAAGCTGGATCCCTTCTGTCGCGCATGTCAGTAACTTATATTCAATATCAGTCCCCCCCCCCCCCCCCCCCCCCTGTGGGTCCGGGGGTTAGAATAGGCCCACTGTGAACCTGCATGTCGTAAAAGGCGACTAAACGGAGCTCCGTTTGCCGTGGAGCGCGACCCGTGTCGGTGGAGAAAGGGATCCTGGTGATTGAGTGGAGGGTGAGACTGCGGTCCACCTGAAACAACACATTACTTTGGCCCTGTATTCACCTAGTCGGGAGGTTTAAGCTGGCCTGACTTAAATCAATCGGCTGGTGGTGTCTAGCCCTAGGATCTGATTTTAAAACTTTTTAGATGGCGTTTTTGTTACCTTGAACTTCAATACCTCTATTTGATATTCGTCTGAAATACTGATTCTAGAAGGCGACTGCTTAACAGGTCAATCAGGGTAGATATTGTTTTATGTATATATTTATATATTATATATATCCTCTCTGAGTATATTTCTATTGTATCCTTGTCGTTGGTATGAGTGACTATCCTCATATGATAACGTCCCCTTGTTGGGCTCCATGGTGGGTGGGGAACAATGGTAATGAATATAAATCAACATAATATGGCTAAATCAAACAAACGAATACGAAGTGATTCCTCTGACTCTAACTGTACAGAAGTTTTCCCTCATTTCCTTGTGATTGAGGCAATAGACCCAGCGAAACCGTTAAAGATTTCTCCTTTTGCTATAAGCAAAGGCATTGAGGGGTTGATTGGATCTACAAAAAACATAAAAAGACTAAGATCAGGCAGTATATTGGTTGAGGTTGAAAAAGCTGTCCAGGCAAGTAGCCTGCTTAGGGTTGATACATTTGTTCAAATTCCTGTAAAAGTCATCGCTCATAAGACCTTAAATTCCTGTAAAGGGGTTTTACGATGTCCCGACTTGAGGGACTGCGATGATGAAGAAATTTTGCAGGAACTTTCTGACCAACATGTTGTTGACGTTAAGCGAGCTACTTTTTTACAGAATGGTTTAAGGAAACCTACTAATACACTTTTTTTAACTTTCGATCAGCCAAACCTTCCACAATATGTGAGGGTTGGTTACTTGAAAGTTGAAATAGATAAGTACATTCCAAACCCTATACGTTGTTTTAAGTGCCAGAGATTTGGACATTTTAAAACAAGTTGCCAAAGAAAAGAAACCTGTGAAAAATGTGGTAGTGAAGAACATAATGCCACTGATTGCCAGGCACAGATACAATGTATCAATTGCCATGGTAATCACTCTGCAAATTCTAAAACATGTCCAAAATGGATTGAAGAAAAAGAAATACAAAGAATAAAGGCACTAAGAAACATTCCATATCCAGAAGCAAAGAAGCTCTATCAGATCCAAAACAACAACGAACTGAATTCATATGCAAATAGGGTTAAACAAACAAAAGATAATAAGCAAGTAAATAGAGAGGTAAAACAATCACCCAAAGTAACAAGGGCTGTGCAAACTAATTTGACATGGTCATGTAACTTAGATAACCCAACCTTATTAAAACTTGATAATAGCAAAGCAACTAACACCGAGATAAGAAACACAATACAGAATCAGGGTCAAGAGAAAGCACAGACTATAAAATCTACACATGATCGTAGAAGTAGAAGTCTATCTCGTGACCCTACTCCAAAAAATCCTAACGTGTCTAAAGAAATCAAACAATCCAAAAATCATCCAAAGGATAAAAGTAAAGTGCAATCTAGTGTAATTAAAAAGTCAACTGATGTGTTATCAACTAAAAATAGATATGAACCATTATTAGTGGAGGGGGTTGATGATATGGAAACTCTCCCCATTCACCAACCCTCTTCGAAACTTAAAATTATAAAGAATAATGAACGAGTCACATAATGCTGACTCAAAAAGAAAAGGCAGTTCTGCAATGGAACTGTCGTGGGCTTAAACCCAATTACGAGGAAATCAAGTGTCTCCTAATTAATCATAACCCTTATGTAGTTTGTTTGCAAGAAACACTTTTAAAAGATTCAGACACAAATTTATTTAAAGGTTATGATATGTATAGTAAAACCAATAAATCTCTAGTAGATGAGAGGCCCATTGGAGGCTCCTCTATTTTAATAAAGAAAGGAATTCCACATGAAAATATTATACTTGATACTCGCATACAGGCTGTAGCGGTTAAAACAACACTTCATCGCACAGTCACTATTTGTTCAATTTATATTCCTCCGAGGTATGAATTGACACAAAATGAATTAAATAAATTAGTTGATCAACTTCCTGAACCATTTCTCCTATTAGGAGATTTTAATGCTCATAGTTCTCTTTGGGGATGCCAGAAATCAAATAGACTCGGTAATATTTTAGAAAAAACAATTGAAAACTTTGATTTATGTCTTTTAAATGATGATTCTTGTACATATCTTCATCTTGCCTCCGGTTCCACATCGGCTATTGATTTATCAATATGTTCAGCCAATATTTTTATGGATTTTCACTGGCGGACACATAATGATCAGTGTGGAAGTGATCATTTTCCTATTTTTATTGATATTACTAAAGCAATACCAGAAGATAGAATTCCTAAATGGCAACTCCAAAAAGCAAATTGGGGTGACTTCATAACACAATGCAAACATAATATTACGAAGGAACGTTTTGTGAACATCACAGATTGTTTGACACTGTTTACAGACACATTACTGGACATAGCTAGCAAGACAATTCCCAAGTCTTCTAGCACCCTGCATAATAAACATAACCCTTGGTTTAATATAGAGTGCAAAGAAGCAGTTCAATGCCGAAAAAGGGCACTAAGGAAATTCAACAAACGACCGACCAAAAATAATTTAATAAAATATCAAGAAGCACGAGCAAAGGCCCGAGCTGTAATCAAGAAAAATAGGAGAGAATCATGGAGAAAATTTGTCTCTAAATTAAATACTCAAACTCCCATAAAGAAAGTATGGGATATGATTGGAAAAATAAGTGGGAAAAAGACAAATACATCTATATCTCACTTAAATGACTCGCATGGTAATAAATGTACAGAAAATCAAGATATTGTCAATTTATTGGCAAATGAATTTGCAAACAATTCATCGTCCAAACATTATTCACATTCATTTCAGAGCTATAAGATCATAGCTGAGAAACAAAAGGTAAACTTTTTCTCAAATAATAGAGAGGATTATAATATTCCTTTTTCTCTTGCTGAACTAAATATTTCTCTTAATAAATGTCATGATACTGCTACTGGTCCAGATGATATTCATTATCAATTTCTTAAACATCTACCAGAAGAGTCGTTAATTGTTTTATTGGACATTATCAATGATATTTGGAGAACTGGCAAATTTCCAAAATCATGGTGTGAAGCCATCATAATTCCCATTCCAAAACCTGGGAAAGATGCATCTATCCCAACAAATTACCGTCCTATTTCTCTTACTAGTTGCCTATGTAAAACAATGGAAAGAATGATTAATGCTCGCCTAGTTTGGTTTTTAGAAAGAAATCATTTGATAACTGAATGTCAAAGTGGTTTTAGGCATAATCGTACTACAACTGACCAACTTATCCGTCTTGAATCTTTTATACGAAATGGTATGGCCCGAGGTCACCATGTTGTCTCAATATTCTTTGACCTTGAAAAGGCATATGACACAACTTGGAAGTATGGAATCCTTAAAGATCTTTATAATTTTGGGTTGAGGGGCAGATTACCCAAATTTATTGAGAGTTTCCTTTCACATCGGGTGTTTAGAGTTCGACTTGGGACCTCAATTTCTGAGTTACATAATCAGGAAATGGGTGTCCCTCAAGGAAGTATACTTTCTGTTACCTTATTTCTTATTAAAATAAATAGTATCGTTGATGCTGTAAACCCTAGATTTGATAGATCATTATTTGTAGATGATTTTTCAATTTCTTGTTCATCAACACAAATACCCATTATTGAGAGACTATTACAAAATTGTCTTAACAGAATAGAGAAGTGGGCTGATGAGAACGGCTTCCGCTTTTCAAAAAAGAAAACAGTATGTGTACACTTTTGTAATAAACGATCAATACATCCAGATCCTCAAATAAGTATTAATGATGCTTTTATTCCCGTAGTTGAACAAACCAAGTACCTTGGCTTAATTTTAGACAATAAACTTAATTTTAAAGCCCATATTGACTATGTTAGGAAAAAATGTCATAAAACCTTGACACTTTTGAAGGTAGTATCAAAAATGGACTGGGGAGCTGACCGTATCGTATTGCTCCGTCTTTATCGATCATTAGTCCGATCAAAATTAGATTATGGTTGTGCAGTATATAGCTCTGCTAGACAATCTTACCTTGAAAAGCTGATACCTATTCAGAACCAAGGTCTCAGGCTTAGTCTTGGGGCATATCGTACTTCCCCTATGGAGAGTCTCTATATAGAGGCCAATGAACCTCCATTATTTTTGAGATATGAAAAACTATCATTACAATACGCACTGAAACTTAAAAATAATCCTCGAAACCCAACATATGAAGGTACATTTGTACCACCATTCATTAATTTCTACACTAGTAAACCGTCAGCAATTCGACCTTTTGGCTTTCGTATCAAAGAAGCTCTCTCACAGATACTAACTACTGATAAGATAGCTCCTTTTTTGGTTCCCAATATTCCACCTTGGATAATTAGTGAATCAGTAATAGATCTGACACTAAATGAATTTAAGAAGGGCACCGTTAGTGATTTAGTTTTCCAAAATGCATTTTTTGAACTTAAGAATAAATATTGTAACTATCGTGCAATTTATACAGATGGGTCAAAGTACCAAAATAAAGTAGGTGCAGCAGCTACAAGCAGTTCGTTGCAAGTACAAATAAGATTGCCAGATAGTTCATCTATATTTTCTGCCGAGTTAGTGGCCCTAGGGATAGCTTTTGATATTATAGAAATCTGTGATGAACAGCGTTTCATCATTTTTACAGATTCCCTGTCGAGCTTAACAGCAATACAGGGAAGATGTCATAAACACCCATATGTTAGTCAATTATTAAAAACACAGTTTAAGATAAATGCTATGGGGAAAAGTGTAATTTTTGCTTGGATTCCAAGTCATACAGGTATTAAAGGTAATGAAACTGCAGATAGGTTGGCAAGAGAAGCTTTAAATGAGGATATTACAAATATCCACATTCCTTGCAGTGATTTAAGAACAAAGATCAACAGTTACATTAAAAAGAAATGGCAAGCATTATGGACCTCTCATCCCAAGAATAAACTCTATCAACTTCAACCTTCCATTGAACCTCGCCACACATCTCCATTGTCTCGCCGGAGAGAGGACATTGTTTTGACCAGGGCTCGTATTGGTCATACATATTTAACACAATCATATTTACTTAAAGCTGAAAACCCACCTAACTGTATACCGTGTAACTGCCCACTCACAGTTAAACACATTCTTCTTGATTGTGTTGATTTTTCTCCAATTCGAACCAAGTACTATACTGTTTCCGACTTGAAGACATTATTCAGAGATATTCCTCAATCAAATATAATAGAATATCTTAAAGAGATTAAACTTTTTATGCATTTTTGAAAAGCTGGAAGTTTATTTTAAGTAAAACAATGTTAATATATGCATGTTTATCTCAAATCGAACATTTATTAAAAAAGGGCAATGCAACCCAATACATATACAATATGTAATACTTTTAACATGGTAATATTATTCATGAGTACTCTGTACGAGGGAAAACTTATGGTATTTCAAATTGCATCTTTTTGATTCTTTTTAAACGTCAATGTCTTCCTTAAGACAACGATTGAGTATGTTGGGTAGAGTGGACGACCTCTGGTCCGTGCTTGAGTTATCTTAGGGGGCCTTAAGTCCCTGATTAGCTATACACATAACATACCTTGTAAGAGCCGATAAGATGGCACATTAGATGGGGTAGGGGATCCGTACCATCTACCATACAGAAAGTTCGTCCAAAACATCCAAAAGAAAGTTAATTGCATACACAAATATCATTTGTTTTTTAAGTCCTTTTTAAAGTATTTCTACTCATGGAATTTTATGTACTATGGATATTAAACTTGAACAAAATGAAAGCTTAAAACATGCACTCTGTTTTACAAAGGAAAATGTTATAAGTGAACCGGGTGCTGGGGCCTATGGTGGATACTCATCTGCTGTAGGTCATCGGTTGGACTCTCACTCCTCCCACAACAGATCATATACGTGGTGGTGTTTTATCACGATGGTCGGTGGTTGGTGTCTGATCCTTCTCGGCTAGTCATTGGGAGTGGCTAGGTTCTAGCTCTCGCCCAGTTGGCTAGTAACTCAGTAACTCGGGGATCTACTTGAGAAGGAAGTCCTTGGTGGAAAGAAACTCTTTTATACTATTTTATGATCTATACGAACTGACTATAAATTATTGATGCTAGTCCATTTGGACATTGAATAAAGTGTATACATTACCAATCATTGTGATCTGAATTTCAGAACTTAAGACTTTCATATACATGTATAACATCAGTCAAAATTTTTATGTAAAGTTTAATGTTTTAATGAAATTTTTAACTTTGTATCTATTAATGTCAGACACTTATATGACACTGTTGTGTTGATAGTGTCGTTAAACTTTTAACAATCAATCAATCAATCAATATCAGTCCCAAAATATTTCACTTTTTTGTGTTCATTGTCAGTGATTATAAATAAAGTTCATAATTTCCAGCATGCTCAATCAAACTCTGCCTACCTCGTGCTGTGTATATCTCCGTGTTGTGTGTCTTCTCTCTGTACAAAAAAAAATAATTAACAGGCAGAGTAATTGTCTTGCAGTTCTTATTCATTGCAGAAACGTCAATGTTAGTTTCGCATGACTGTGTTAAGTAATTTGTTATAATTATTCAAAATGAAATGAATATATGTCGTCGTAATTTTGATGGTCCTATATGATAATGGATAAAAAAGAACTGCTTATGATTTCTTTCAACCTTACAGAGTACAATGTTTCATTGGACTGCAGTCCCATTGTAAACATTACATCTCCAGGCTATCCTAGATATTACAGTAATGATCTGCACGTTGAATGGGAAGTCACCGCACCAGCAGGCATGGGAATCGCCATCGTGTTTGAAGAGTTCAGTACAGAAGCACTATATGACACACTTGAGATCAGAGATCCAGCTTTCCTATCTATGAATCGGACATATTCAGGAATTAAGAACTTTCCATCCTATATCTCGAGAGGTTCATTATTGACGCTCGTATTTACAACAAACACTAGAGGGGTCTTCAAAGGATTTTTTCTCAAGTTACATCGCTATAATGCAACAGGTAATACAACATTGCTAAATCTCTTTATAATCCGAATATTTGTTCTGTTGATTCTCTAGAAAAAACATGAGTTAACAAAATTGAATACACTTATTTAATGTTTCTATTAATTTGTTTCTTTTCCTCATATCTGAAAATATGCCTAGGTCGAGTCATGCAGCTTCACAAATTTGTTTGATTAGTGTACTTGAGTATGGGTTAAGACCAGGTAAACATTACGCTGAAATACATAACGCCTTGTAGTCATGCAAAGGCAAGATCACAATCCTTTGTCTCCTACACTTTCGCATGTGCTTCTGCAATATATAGAGCAGCCTAGGCAAGGGCTGGGGGGGGGGGGGGGGGGGGGGGGAGTACAGCAATTTTAATTTAATGTCCTATAACCCTACACAAGCGCCGTAATGCATCAGAATGCAGAATCCCATGTTCAAACTTTTATAGCTTGGTCGGTACGCCCAGAATAACAGATAATTGTGTAATTTAACGTTCCACCACAAAAAAAAATGTTCCTAGTACCCCAACTCCCACAAAATAAAGCGGTGACCCCGACACCCCCACTGAAAAAAATTATGGCCAAGACGCTGATAATAGTTATTCTTCTTCAGAAAGTCATCGAGATGTTTGAATAATTGTGTTTGGTATATCTGATATTGTTTACCAGTTGTCACTGTGATTACTATTCTTAAATCACCACATTGATAGATAACTGAATAACAAAGTTAAAAAGAATATCATAATTGACCTCATGTTTTTATAAAATAGGATAGGAAACCATCATACAGTAATGCATTAAGTTGAAATCCAATCCCAAACATATTACTGTTTGATGTCTCGTTGGCATGTTTTCAACTTTCATCAAAATCCATCCAAAATATCGTTTATTTTAAGTGCAGAAATCAATTCCTCTTTGAACACGAGGGAGTTATATATGTTTCTTCAGTATTTTCATTTGGTTGGGCAATGGAAGATAGAGCCAGAGAGAGAGAGAGAGAGAGAGAGCCCCTCCGCCTCCAATCCATCCCGGTCAATGACAAGAAATCGGCCTCCCTGTTCCAAACATCATGTTCTTTGATAACTTGACGTTGCTCCTTATAATCCAAGTTCATAAGATAAAATAAAAGGAGCTTGCTCAAGGATTATATCAATTGAAATTGGCCAATTCAGCCCTTCATTCATGAATGAACCATTCTACTCTTTTCCGAAATCCAAGTTCATAAAATAAAAGGAGCTTGGTCAAGGGTTATTGAAATTTAAATTGGCCAATTCAGCGCTTCATTGATGAATGAACCATTCACTCTTTTCTAAAACCCAAGTTAATAAAATAAAATAAAAGGAGCTTGGTCAAGGATTATATCAATTGAAATTGGCAAATTCAGTGAACCTTTTCAAAATGAAACGCTTTCTCAGTTAACAAGGACTAGAAATTACCATCATTGATTGCTATACTATCGGGATCGCCGATCGTCATTGTTGTCATTGCCCGCCCCCCCCCCCCCATATCGCTGTTAATTTTCAAAAACATATTTCTTTATCGTTTTAGTTTGTTTATGATTCTTGTCTTTATCCAACTCAACTCTTGTCTTCCTATTTCAATATTTTCCTCGAAACATACAATTACTACACTCTCGATATCATGCTCCTTTCTGATGTTCTCTTTATTTTCAAATCGATCAAACTCTGATAAATAGCCACATCCTTTTATAATAAAAATTGCATGCAATGAGGAAATAAAACGCACTGAAACAAAGTTTTAATTGCACGAACTTCCTGACGAGTTCAGAGAGAGAGAGAGAGACCAGGCGGCATTGAGATGTGATAAAGTATTATTTTGTTCCACTCACTGTCATTCATTTAGCTTTTTCCCATTACAAACAAAACAAATCACATAATTTTATGTGTACATGATTTTAATAAATTGTTTTATTGATAAAACAACTACATAGGGAAAAAGCGTTGAAAGAGAGATGGATAGATAGAGAAATAAACGAATGAAGCGGGAGAAATAAAACAAATAGTTATGACAAATCATAAGAAATGTATTCGAAAGTAAATAGGATTATTTTTGTCTTATTGAATAAATAATGTTCATCTGAAAAAACAGTTCCCTGATACACGTGATATAGAAAGCATTTAGAGTGATAATGTCAGAATGCTGGTCAGAATACGACTACAAAATGAGTCGGAAACACGTGTAAAATGCAGGGCGCAATGCATGACTTGGCAGATAATCGCCTGAGCATTAGCAGACGACAATGGGGCAATGAATGGGGTATTGATCGAACCAAGGAGGTATCACAGACATTGATCTAACCGCGTGTGCGACGGCGTTTACGCAATTTGTATTGTAAGTGTACTGAAAAGGAAGGAAGCGAAGCTTCAACAAAATAAGACGGCTTTTCCCCTGTAAAATAACAAACCTTATTTTTTATTTCGATAAACAAAACTTATATTTTTAGAAGGAGAAAAGTCTGACCTTTCATGTTTACATTTACTAAATATTACGAAAATGACCGAGTGAGGTACAATGAGCAATCAAAGTAGAAAGCACCTCCAAATTTCCCGTTACCGGCAATGT
Source organism: Heliocidaris erythrogramma (assembly GCA_025617745.1). Lineage (NCBI taxonomy): Eukaryota > Metazoa > Echinodermata > Echinoidea > Camarodonta > Echinometridae > Heliocidaris > Heliocidaris erythrogramma. Next base: position 52,449,341 of record CM046856.1, on the reverse strand, counting down.
AACCGAAATCGCTCCGTCACAGGGAGAACAATCGCTGTGCGCGGGCTCGCACTCAAAGGGTTAATGAGTCTTTAAAAATTCGACAATTCAAACATTGGCTATTTCCATTTACATCACTCAACCAGTCTTGTCTATCAATATCTTTCAACCGAAGATCAATTGCACGTTTTAACCACTTGACATTTACAATTGCGCTAGTCTGCAAACACGGACACTATTTTGACTCACGAACACAATATTTTCAAAAGTCTTGAATATGCATAACAATGGCAAGTCTCTGACTGTGTCAGATGAGTCAAGAACGCGTCAAGAACAGCATGAGCACAGAGCAGACGAGTTATAATTGTGTAGTCTCATTTCCATACATTGTGATGTGCATAATGGCGAACTAAGGGTTTGTAGCTGCAGACTAGCTCTGGGCTGCGTGTAAAGCGAAAGCTGCCTCGGTCTTCCCCTCTCTCTCTCTCTCTCTCTCTTCACTGCTTTGCTCCTCTCTGCTTCTTTGTCCCAAGATATCTTCTTCTCTCCGTCATTAAGCTTGCATTTCTTCTCTATTAATGCACCCCTTTCTTTGTCTTCACCTATCCCTAGCTCGATCGATTTGTCCATCTTCTGCATTTATCTATACCTGTCTTTCTTCTTCTCCGACTTCTCTCTCTTTCTCCCTTGATCCCCGTCTTTATCTCTTTCTCAGATTTCTTTACCTTGCATTTCTCTCTATTTTATTCACGGATCCGCCCTCTCTCTCGGTCTGTATCTTCATTTATATTCACCGTGCATGTGTCTCTGGCTTGTTTTCCCCTCTAGCTTTAGGCCTTAATTTGTCCATTTTTCTCTTCACAAAGCACACTCTTCTCCCCTTCCTTTTCCCACCATGCATTTTCTGAATCAATCTACTTGCGCCCCCCTCGATCTCTCTCTTCAGCCCCTCCTCCATATAATAGTTATATCTTCTTCAAATTGTACCGTGTAATATACAAGTCATGTACCACGTACCCGTCCGTGTCCCCCCCTCCCCCCTCCGCCCCCACACTCTCCACCCCCTCTCTCGCTCTTCCAATTCTATCACTTTGTCTCTCATTTATTTTGGCGTCAGTTATTTCCCCTCTCTTCATCACTTGACATTTCTTTATATTCTATTATCTGGCTTGTCTCGAATGGGTGGGTTGCGGGAGCGGGATGGGAGCGGGAACGGGCACACCCTTTCGAGACAAGCCCCCCGGTTATCTCGAATGGACGCGTTCCTACCGAGAAGTTCAATGAACGCGCCACTTCGAGACAACCGGGGGGGGGGGGGGGGCTTTCCTCGAATGGGTGTGTTGAGTAGACTTTTGTAACAGACGTTTTAGAAATTTTTGAAAAATGTACTCTTGCTGTCTTTTTTTTCCGTTTTTCTTTTGTCTAAGATGTAGAAAATATAATAAAACAGTATCTAAAAAAAGCTTTTGACAAGGAAATCATTATTTGTGCAAAAAAATTGAATAATTATGCATTAAAACACACGGGGACGAAAGGGCAAGTGGCGTAGATAGGATTTTTGTATTTATTTATTTATTATTTTTGTTTGGCGTGACCTGGGCCCCGTAACATAAAGAGTGTTTAGCTGATATCGCTGAAAGCATGACTGGAAAAATGAGGTAAGTACCTCCGTTTTATTATATGACGATGTCAATATTTTTTAATAAATCATAACAATAATTATGTATAATTCTAATGTAAGTAGCATTCTATGACAATGAATTGTGCATATATAAAGATGAAAGCTGATATTTTACCGGAATTAATACGCCTTTTTATCCTATCGCGCGACCCTGTTTCAGTGGCAAGAAACACACACTGACGGAACAACCAAGTGTCCTTCGCCCGTGATCTCCGCCAGACCTCGCGTTGCTTGCCCGGTGGGTTGTGTACAGCAGAATTTTTTTCTGACTTGGACGATGCAAATTTCATTGTGCTTGTAAAACTAATTTGTTATGATGGTATTATTATGACCCATGTCTCCTACTATTTCTTAACACACTTGTGCAAACCCACAAAATAGGGGCCGGATTTTTTCCAAGCTATTATAAGGCCAACCAATAACAACATTCAACAGGCAGGCCCACTATGTTTAAACAACAGTAATAATATTAATAACAACATGCAACAGGCAGGCCAAACATTTGGGCCTGCTTGTTGCATGTTGTTGTTATTGGCTGGCCTTATAATAGCTTGGAAAAAAAATCCGGCACCTATTTTGTGGGTTTGCCCAAGTGTGTTAAGAAATAAGAGACATGGGTCATAATAATACCATCATAACAAATACACAATTAGTTTTACAAGCACAATGAAATTTGCATCGTCCAAGTCAGAAAAAAATTCTGCGGTACACAACCCACCGGGCAAGCAACGCGAGGTCTGCCGGAGATCACGGGCGAAGGACCCTTGGTTGTTCCGTCAGCGTGTGCTTCTTGCCACTGAAACAGGGTTGCGCGATAGGATAAAAAGGCGTCTCAATTCCGGTAAAATATCAGCTTTCATCTTTATATATGCACGATTCATTGTCATAGAATGCTACTTACATTAGAATTTTACATAATTATTGTCATGATTTATTAAAATATATTGACATCGTCATATAATATGAATAAAACGGAGGTACTTACCTCATTTTTCCAGGCATGCTTTCACTAGTTTCAGCGATATCAGCGGGGAAATGTGGAATTGTCATAGTCTCAAGACAAGTCGTTACGTGTTATTTAAATTCATTGCAAAAATTAATAACGATTGATCGCTATGAATCATGCTCTAATAGCCTTTGATTGAAAGGGGGGGGGGGGGGCTTTGTGTTACGGATTTTAGCGATTGATTGCCATTAGCGCTTGATCGGAGTTTATAAACACTCTTTATGTTACGGGGCCCAGGTCACGCCAAACAAAAATAATAAATAAATAAATACAAAAATCCTAGCTATGCCACTTGCCCTTTCGTCCCCCATATGAATTTGTCATGTTCACTTAACGCGAACCGGTCGTGATCCCCGATCTTTCGACAGAAATTTGGCGAAAACACGTCCTTTTCGGCACATTTTAAATCATATCTCGAGAACCGCGCAAGATTTTTCATGGGGGCAAACGGTTTATAAAACTTTGATTAATTCTACATCTCATGATATCAGTTATTTTTTAATTGAATGAAAAAAACCGCCGTCTATTTTCGACTGAAAATGCATGGTTTCATGCTTTTTGTGTGAGGAGAAGCACTTTTTTGCACTCATTGCTCTCGTATTCCTCCTATAGCTTCTGACTTACGTGTCAAAATGTATGGGGGCAAAGACTAGCAAATAGCCAAGATGTTACTCTTTCTTGTGATATCAGGTTCGTCCTGATTGGTCGAAAAAAAACCGCCGTCTATTTTGCATAATTAAAAAGAAACATAGCAAAAAAGATGTCATGTATACAAAGCACGTACAGTATGTAATGCTGCGTATATAGGCTCGATTTGGACTGTGCCATTGTAAAACGGTGTGCAACAATCCAATGTGTGTGTTGAACGACCGTGAATGCGAATTGAGCAGTCGTTACAGCTGTGGAGTGATATGTTGCATACCGTGGATGAAATGGATGAATCATGTCGAATGAGAAAGTGTAAAATTCTTCCTTTCCGCGTACGCACTGTTGTGTACTCGGAGTCAGATTCGTAAATAGCAGCTCTTCTGTCCCTCCCTTCTCCGTTGCCCCCCATTGCTATAATAGAACAGCCGCGAACAAAACACCGATTTATACAGAGCAATGACCTGGACCCATGCCAAGACCAGGCCCCTAAAGCTCCGCCATTTTGTCAGAGACATTTGAACACGATTTGAACGCGCCCGAAGCCCCCATTAACATACTATGAATTATTCATTTCTTAAGATGCTCCCAACATCCATACATGCTCTTCACGCAACAAAAACAAAAACGCGGGTCAGCGTCGAGCATGCGCATTGAGAGAGGTCAAGTACTCTTAATTTATTCATGTATGTTAATGTATTCATGATATGGATTTTGGCGACTCACCAGCATTGGCGAATCAGTGCCTTCCATTTATAATATAATTATAATACTAGTAATCAACAATACAATTAAAATGATAAACAGTGAGAAGCTACGGGCCGTACTTCAATTCACTGTTGAAAAATTAATATGAAATCAAACTTGGTTAAGCTGTGTCACAAGAAACAAATCCATATGTGAGAACTTCTGACAGTAATTAAAAAAATATATATATAATTATTTTTCTTTTTTGTTGATTTTTTTAGCAAACTTGGAATTGAACTCCCGGCCCCCACCCCTAGGGCCATACTTACCAGCTCTCTCTCTCTCTCTCTCTTTCTCCCCCTCTCAAAAAGAATCACTAATTCATGCGGCAGGGGGGGGGGGGCAGAGATATTGGAAACTTTCTTTCCCTTTTTCTTCCTATCTCTCTCACTATCTAACATCGTTTCCTTTCTCATCATCTCACAAGTTATCTCTCTCATAATCCCTTAACGCTCTCACACTCTATATATCTCCCTCATGTCCTGTTTCATCACTCTATCTGCAGTTAGATTTGATTCATTGCAAAAAAAAGTAAAAAAATACATGTAGGCCTACTATTGGATTACTGCTAGTTGAATGTTCATAAAACCAATTTTAATTACATAGCTTCTCACGATAATATAATGTACCATGTTCACAGTTTATAGTGATGAAATCAGCAATTATGATGCCCAGCCGATCTAAAACAGATTTGCTCACCATCTGCTTGATTATTTCTCTACGTTATTTTCGATTGTTTTACCCTGTTTTCTACATCTGTGTCATTTTTTCAATTGTGTATTCCATCATCCACTATTTTTTAACACAACGTATATTTATAATGTATTTGTTCTACTAATATCAAAGGACCCTATATTCTATAAGTATTATTCCAAACTTTTATAGATTTTTAGACTAGACCAGGACCCCCCCCCCACCATAATTCAATCACTGCCCAGGCTTTCTTTCATTAGGCTAGTAATGTGCTTTACCCTAGACTCTAGTGTCTAGGCCTATGTCTAACTGTTACGATTAGATCTACATGTACGTTAGACTAGATCCAGAAAATCTAGACTTGGACCACCGAGTAGGAGTCTAGATCAGATCTAGTAGGCCTAGGCCTAGACTAGTCTAGTCCTAGGCTATGTAGATCTAGAAATTGCCAAGACAAGACCTAGGCCTAGGCCTACGTCAATGACTGGCTAGGCCTCGCATCTGAAAAAATATATATAGGGCCTAGGCCTAAATGAATAAACCAATAATATAGGCCCTAGGGCTAGGCCCCCCTACAAAAAAATAAAAATAAAATCATCAGTAGGCCTAGATCTAACAGTTACTAGTTAGGCCTAACTTAGACATTTGTGTAAGTAGGCCTAGCCCGGCCCTAGGCCCCTAGGTTATAAGATCTAACTTAGGTATCTAACAGTTGTCTAGCCTCCCTAGGCCTACATCTATTCTAGACTAACTTGTTAGGTTTAACTGTCAGATCTAGCTTAACTAGATCTAGACTCTATGTCTACATCTAACTTAGATAACCGATTTTTCAAAGAAGTTTGACCTAATCAACTAAATTTGAAATGCAGATCTACGATAGGGCCTAGGTCTAAGTTCTACTCTAACGTTAACTTTAAATCAAAATCATTATTGTCATGGACATGGAACTTGTGAACTGCTGAAATCTTCACACCAGGCAGAGGCCGCCAGGCCCAGAGCTTGAAAAACTAAATTAATCTCGACAAGCCACCTGGTCCTAGTTAATATGTTAATGTCACATTAGAGTCATACTAGATATTTTTCCGACTAAAGTTTGAAAGTATTTGTTCCAACAGTTAGTTTGGATTGATGGGGATGATTGATTTTATTACACGGTCCCGCCCGAAACTCCCGGTAAGCTGTCAAGAGTGGCAGGGGTGGTAATGGCAATCGAGCTGAAACATAAGCTCAGAACGATAGAAAATGTAATGAAAGTTTGACAACAGTACTTTCAAATACTTTCAAAATGTACAGAAATTCCGGGAGATCCGTCACATTGGTAGTAATTCATATGAATGTTATTCTATTTATGAAATTTAAGCGTAATTATAGTTGTACTCACCGGTAAACTTTTCACTAGAAATTCACACTTCGTGCGGGTGACGTCATTACATTGACTTTACACACAGCGGAAGTGACGAAAAAGGTCATATTTGTTGTCGATTAATTCTTTTGGATAATTGTAATATTCATGAGGTAATGTCCAATCAGAGCTGATTATTGTCGGGATACGCAAAGCAAAAATGAATAATGCATGAAGTGAAATCGGATTTTTATGCTAATGAGGGCTTCGGGAGATATGAAATGTCTCTCGGGGGGGCGGAGCCTAAATACGCTTAAATACGCTTAGATTGGATGGTGACGCTGTAGCTTATATGCAAATGAGGCAAATCCGCGGGTGCTACCTTTTCGTCTATACTATTTAATTTGTCTATGGCCAAGACCACCCAGCTGATCGAGCGCGTACTCGAGTCGCGTTTGTATGTGCGCACAGCTGACTAAAGCAGAATTAAACCTTCAAATTATGTGAACAAATCAGGGGGTGAGAAATTCATATGGTGTGTTTTAATGCATAATTATTCAATTTTTTTGCACAAATAATGATTTCCTTGTCAAAAGCTTTTTTTAGATACTGTTTTATTATATTTTCTACATCTTAGACAAAAGAAAAACGGAAAAAAAAAGACAGCAAGAGTACATTTTTCAAAAATTTCTAAAACGTCTGTTACAAAAGTCTACTCAACACACCCATTCGAGGAAAGCCCCCCCCCCGGTTGTCTCGAAGTGGCGCGTTCATTGAACTTCTCGGTAGGAACGCGTCCATTCGAGATAACCGGGGGGGGGGGGGCTTGTCTCGAAAGGGTGTGCCCGTTCCCGCTCCCATCCCGCTCCCGCAACCCACCCATTCGAGACAAGCCTTATTATCTAATACATCAACCTTCAAATGATTTTGGGAACAAAATACATGTCAACTAGAAATGTGCATTGCTGGTGCCGCGCAATGCGAAATGTATCCCCCGGCACTGGCAGCGATTTGAAGGAGGGACAAAGACCCTCCCCCATCCCCTCCCTCAAACAAAAGGATGGTGTAGAAATTGCCGCCAGTGGCCCGGAATATTGTCAACACTAGGAGCAGCATTACCAAAACGATTTGTGCAGATTAGAGTATAATGCATTTTTATAGAAAATTCGGAAGAAATATGACCTCAGAGCGCACATAAGCCATCCACTAAAATATGACCTTTATCCTATGAAAGACGGAACACTAGAGGCAGCATCACCAAAAACTGTAGAGGTGTAATCTATAATGGACCTATACATACAAAAACTGAAAGAAATGAGTTAACAAATGTGTCCACCAGAATGCATGCAACAAAATATGACATTTGACCCTAACAACAACCTGAATATGACATTTGACTGTAAAGTGGTACAGTGGGGGTAGCATCAGCAAACAATTTAGATGTGTAGGTTTCACTAAGACACATCTTCATATAAAATTTGAAAGAAATGTGTTGAGAGATATACCAAGATACATCTCCATACAAAATTTGAAAGAAATCCATCAAGAAATGTGGCCTGCAGAGTGCACTCACGCCATGCCCTGAAGTATGACATTTGACCCTATAAAAGACGGAACACTGGTGGCAGCATCACCAAAAACTATAGGTTTTTAGATTACACCAAGAGACACCTTCATCCAAATTTGAACGAAATCCGTCAAGAAATGCAGAAGTAAGAGTGCAAGATATGGAAAAATGACCTTTGACCCTATAAAGGACGGAACAATGAGGGCAGCATCACCAAACAGTAAAGATGTGTAGATTATACCAAGATACATCTCCATACAAAATTTGAAAGAAATCCATCAAGAAATGTGGCCTGCAGAGTGCACTCACGCCATGCCCTGAAGTATGACCTTTGACCCTATAAAAGACGGAACACTGGTGGCAGCATCACCAAAAACTAAAGGTTTTTAGATTACACCAAGAGACACCTTCATGCAAAATTTGAACGAAATCCGTCAAGAAATGCAGAAGAGTGCAAGAAATGGAAAAATTACCTTTGACCCTATAAAGGACGGAACAATGAGGGCAGCATCACCAAAAATTAAATATGTGTAGATTATACCAAGATACATCTCCATACAAAATTTGAATGAAATCCGTCAAGAAATGCAGAAGAGTGCACAAAAGGGAAAAATGACCTTTGACCCTATAAAGGACGGAACAATGAGGGCAGCATCACCAAAAATTAAATATGTGTAGATTATACCAAGATACATCTCCATACAAAATTTGAATGAAATCCGTCAAGAAATGCAGAAGAGTGCACAAAAGGGACAAATGAGCTTTGACCCTATAAAGGACGGAACAATGAGGGCAGCATCACCAAAAATTAAATATGTGTAGATTATACCAAGATACATCTCCATACAAAATTTGAATGAAATCCGTCAAGAAATGCAGAAGAGTGCACAAAACGGGAAAAATGAGCTTTGACCCTATAAAGGACGGAACAATGAGGGCAGCATCACCAAACAGTAAAGATGTGTAGATTATACCAAGATACATCTCCATACAAAATTTGAAAGAAATCCATCAAGAAATGTGGCCTGCAGAGTGCACTCACGCCATGCCCTGAAGTATGATCTTTGACCCTATAAAAGACGGAACACTGGTGGCAGCATCACCAAAAACTATAGGTTTTTAGATTACGCCAAGAGACACCTTCATGCAAAATTTGAATGAAATCCGTCAAGAAATGCAGAAGAGTGCACAAAAGGGACAAATGAGCTTTGACCCTATAAAGGACGGAACAATGAGGGCAGCATCACCAAAAATTAAATATGTGTAGATTATACCAAGATACATCTCCATACAAAATTTGAATGAAATCCGTCAAGAAATGCAGAAGAGTGCACAAAACGGGAAAAATGAGCTTTGACCCTATAAAGGACGGAACAATGAGGGCAGCATCACCAAACAGTAAAGATGTGTAGATTATACCAAGATACATCTCCATACAAATTTTGAAAGAAATCCATCAAGAAATGTGGCCTGCAGAGTGCACTCACGCCATGCCCTGAAGTATGATCTTTGACCCTATAAAAGACGGAACACTGGTGGCAACATCACCAAAAACTATAGGTTTTTAGATTACGCCAAGAGACACCTTCATGCAAAATTTGAATGAAATCCGTCAAGAAATGCAGAAGAGTGCACAAAAGGGACAAATGAGCTTTGACCCTATAAAGGACGGAACAATGAGGGCAGCACCACCAAAAATTAAACATGTGTAGATTATACCAAGATACATCTCCATACAAAATTTGAACAAAATCCGTTGAGAAATGTGGCATGCAGAGTGCACTCACGCCATACCCTGAAGTATGACCTTTGACCCTATAAAAGACGGAACACTGGTGGCAGCATCACCAAACACTATAGGTTTCTAAATTACACCAAGAGACACCTTCATGCAAAATTTGAATGAAATCCGTCAAGAAATGCAGAAGTAAGAGTGCACAAAAGGGACAAATGAGCTTTGACCCTATAAAGGACGGAACAATGAGGGCAGCACCACCAAAAATTAAACATGTGTAGATTATACCAAGATACATCTCCATACAAAATTTGAACAAAATCCGTTGAGAAATGTGGCATGCAGAGTGCACTCACGCCATGCCCTGAAGTATGACCTTTGACCCTATAAAAGACGGAACACTGGTGGCAGCATCACCAAACACTATAGGTTTCTAAATTACACCAAGAGACACCTTCATGCAAAATTTGAACAAAATCCGTTGAGAAATGTGACCGCTAGAGCGCACACAAACTATCCCCAAAATATGGCCTTTTACCCTATAAAAGACGGAACACTGGGGGCAGTATCACCAGAAACTATAGGGGTCCAGATTTTACCAAGAAACACGTCCACAGAAGTCTGAAAGAAATTCGTCGAGAAAGAATGTGAACGCAAGAATGTGACGCGGCGGCGGCGGCGGCGGCGAAACGCTGCTGAATCCAAAGTATCCTCCGGCATACTGCCGGGGGATACAATAAGAATGTTAATTGTGAAGCTTTGCACCAATTAGGCATGAATATCAACCGATAGAATTTTCATTTGATATCAGATATTCATAGCTTATATCTCTCGATAACTTGTTACCAACTCAATGCCTCATTACTTCCATACAATGAACAATATACTTTCTATATCCACCTATAAATCACACTTGCAGTACAGCAATTTGTCAGTATTTTGTTTACTCTTTATTTTACATGCATCATGACTGATTTAACCATGACAATGAAATGTAACACTCATACAAACTTTGGTTTGTTTTTTTTTTTGGACAATTACAAAAGAAAAATGTAAACTTCCATGGGTACAAATGTCCCCTCCCACTGCATTGGGGCTTGTACACCGAGAACTTGATCGATGATATGGAAATAGATCAAAATTTCAAGATAGGGAAAGTTTTATGTCATTGGTGGGTCTTATAACTATATCACAATCCTATCTTACATAAATACATCCTTGTACTCATTATCCAAGCAATTAAGTTTACTATGTGGTTTGTATTACCTAAGTGCATTAATGGGGAAACACCAGGCATGTGTTTTTAAACAATATTATTATCTTGACCTGTCTCCAAACTTAGCTCAATTTTTACCTCATATTTCAAATAATCTTGTACTTTTCAGATTTACAAGACTCAAAGCCGAAAACTATCATCAAATGACCTTTGTGACTTCTTATCCATTTACCCCAAATTTGAGAAGTTTGTCTCCCAAAAGATTGTTTTTGGCCAAATTATTTCCAGAGATAGTGTTATAAAAGGCCCAAATCCTATTAATTCATATAAATTGACCATTGGGAAATTTACCATACATGAACCCCAACTGGTAAATTGCCATCTTGTCCAATGCCAACATGGTCTAAACCCATTCAGTCTGTGGTCTATATCCAAGCTGGTCTAAATTACCATTACATCTAAAGTCATTACATTAAAATTATCATTTCATCCAATAATCAGTTTGTCTAATCACCATTTGATCCAATATTCATTTGGTCCCATTTCCATTTCGTCTAAATGGTATATATGCAGTCCCCCAATCAAATGGTGAGGGGGGGGGGGGGGTAGAAACAAAAGGAAGATAAATTAGAAGGTGATGGGACCCCTCCGCCACATTCGTTCCATGTTTAAAAATTTGCATTAAATCTTCCGAGTAAGAATGGTTCCAAAAATAAAATGGACAAAGGGGACGCGTGCGAGGGGGACGAAGGAGGGGCAGAGGATGGTTAGCCCTACACTTTAGAATTGGGCTTGAAATTTGTTTGCACATTAGCCAAATTCATTTGGTACTATGAGTCTTTCCCAGTGACTGGCACATTGTGGTAGCATGGCTCAGTGAATGCGGTGCAGCTGCCCGTGCCCTCTTAGGAAGCCCAGATTGAGATTGGGATCCTCTAGCATACCCATGTTCTTGAGTGGCAGCTTGTTTGGTAGGCCGACCCCTTGTTAAGCTTCTCCTACCCCCAAGCCTTTGACCTTTGACCCTATAAAGGACGGAACAATGAGGGCAGCATCACCAGAAACTATAGGGGTCCAGATTTTACCAGGGGAGCACTATATGAGCGTCATTTGGGTACCGACGTCACACGCCTCATTAATATTCATCAACAAGTCGGATCAGTAAGACTATGCATATTCATGATCGGTCTTTCGGATCCCGCGCGCGCGCGCTCTTTAAAAACACATTAGCCGCCGACGTCTAGCGAGCTGCATGTACTTCTGTATTAATTATATTGTTGTTTTTTCTGACATTTCAAATGAACAAATGAAATGAACAAACTATCAATATAATATAGTTTTATGAAAATGCGATTTATCTGAAGGTGGAGAAAGGTAAAATACAAAGCTACCAGTATTTAAGTCGGAATTTAGCATTCAGGTACTGGATTGACGCTCGTGGTACTGGATTGATGCTCGTTTTAGAAGCCTCTACATAGGCCTATGTTATATGCATTTGATGATTCGAATTATACATTCAAATAAAAAAGGAATATGATTTTATGAAAATTTTATGAAAATATGATTTATCTGAAGGTGGAGTAAGATTAAATAAAAAGCGTGCAGTCAACTATCTGAGGCTAAAACATCATGGTACTGGATTGATGCTCGTGGTACTGGATTGACGCTCGTCATCATATGCCTATGTTAATGTGCATTTTATGATTCTAATATCCATTCAAATGAACAAAGGATCAATATAATATAGTTTTATGAAAATGCGATTTATCTGAAGGTGGAGAAAGGTAAAATCCAAAGCTACCAGTATTTAAGTCGGAATTTAGCATTCAGGTACTGGATTGACGCTCGTGGTACTGGATTGATGCTCGTCTTAGAAGCCTCTACATAGGCTTTATTATATGCATTACATGGTTCGAATATACATTCAAATCCAAAAGGATCAATATAGTTTTATGAAAATACAATTTATTCTAAGGTGGAGAAAGGTAAAATAAAAAGCTACCAGTATTTAAGTCGGGATTTAGCATTCTGGTACTGGATTGACGCTCGTGGTACTGGATTGATGCTCGTCTTATAGAAGCCTCTACATAGGCCCTTGTTATATGCATTTCATAATTCGAATTATACATTCGAATAAAAAAGGTCAATATAATATATTTTTATGAAAATTTTATGAAAATACGATTTATCTCAAGGTGGAGTAAGATTAAATAAAAAGCGTGCAGTCAATATCTGAGGCTGGATTGACGCTCGAGATACTGGATTGACGCTCGTGATATGCCTACTAATGTGCATTTTATGATTCTAATATCCAATCAAATGAAACAAAGATCAATGTAATATAGTTTTATGAAAATACGATTTATCTGAAGGTGGAGAAAATAAAAAGCTACCAGTATTTAAGTCGGGATTTAGCATTCTGGTACTGGATTGACGCCCATCTTCGTATATATACTGAGGCCTATATGCCGGTCTATAAATTTTAAGTTAATTTCATGACTCCAATAATATCCATTCAACTCGACAAGGATCATTGTATTTCATCGAAAATTCGATTTACTAGAAGGGGGTATGGAAACATAAAAGTTCCCGGTAAATATGTCATGATTAAACAGCTAGTCTGGTAATGGCATTCGATTGATATGCATTGATTTTAGGCCTATAACTCGACGAGGATTATAATAATAATAATAATAATAGAAATAATAATAATAATAATAATAATAATAATAGGTAACATTTATAGGCTATATAGCGCTGATATACATAGGCTATAGTTTCTAAGCCTGTACAAAACATGAATTATAACTTAAACAAATACTTCAGAAACAAATAGGCCTACGTAATGAAAACTACAATGAACAAAACATGAAAGAATTATGAATTTAAATTACAAATGAATTATAAGGTGATTAAGGAATCAGCTACGAGTACATGGGGAATTACTAGGTGGCCGGTTTTCAGTCTACGTTTAAAAGTGCCACGAGTTTTCATAATTCATCAAAATTGGATCTATATTGGAAAGGGGAAACGTAAAGTTTATAATTTATCTGTGTGTTTAGTGTGGAAAAAATGCAGGCGCAGTTCTGCGGGGAGGGAGCCCCCCCTCAAAAAAAAAGAGAGAAAAAAAAAAGAAAAACGCTAAAGACCCCTCCTCCGGCCCCCTCCCCCTCCAAATTTTGGACAGTAAGGCCTATTCCAATACAATCCCCCAGCCCCCAGTAGCCCCCTCAAAATTTTTTCACTAGAACTGCGACTGGAAAAGTGACTGTAGTTTGGAAATTTACACATTCACCCTGATAATGTTTTTATTCACACGCGCAATTCTTACTCGTTCTTATTAGATTTATGATACCTCTATGCCTATCGTCTAGGCATGCACGTGCGAATGGACTATACAAGAGTTTACGCACGCGTACACGTACACAGGTGTAAACACCACACAAACACACACATTGCCGTGATTTATGAATGTGCATAGTATTTCAGATCCGCGAGGTTGATGAATAATTAATGAGGCGTGTGACGTCGATACCAGATGTACGCCCATATAGTGCTCCCCATTTTACCAAGATACACGTCCACAGGAAGTCTGAAAGAAATTCGTCGAGAAATGTGACCGCTAGAGCGCACACAAGAATGTGACGCGGCGGCGGCGAAACGCTGCTGAATCCAAAGTATCCTCCGGCATACTGCCGGGGGATACAATTACAAATCAAAATAAGGTTAAAATAATCAGTTTCCACATTATTTACTGGTTAATAAAACATTTTAAGTGAAGTCGCAAAAATACTGCTTTACATTTTAATTGTAAAAATGAGTATTGTTTACTTCATATGGTTATGTTACTCCTCCATTTCAAATTGGGTTGCATGTCTATGACTGATAAATCATTGTATACATCAATATGTAAACATGTTAAACACAACAAGTTTTAAGTTGAATATATGAAAACAATTAAGAAAGCATAAAACACCTTAAAAATATTTCTTTGCTAATGGACAACACTTCTTTGTGAAAATATACAAAACAAGAGCAGAGAAGAACATATTTAATGTCTATTTACTCCTGGTAACAATTTTACTTTTTCATGAGATAAAAAAAAGTCTTAATTCTGTTTTTTGTTTTTACAATACAAATATCTATGTGAAAATTAAATGTGTTTTTCTTAGGAACTGGGTTACTCTGATTTCGTTTTGGTTTAAAATAAGGCAAGTAATGAGGTCATATCGGTGAACTATTTCCAGAGATACTGCATGGTTAAGAGAAATGTGCAGTTGGAGTTTTAATTTGTTAAGCTGTAAAAAAGTACATTTATTCACTTTTACTTACTTAGACAAAATGATCAGATGAAATCCAGTGGCTCATTATTGAAGGTAATGAGTTGTAACAGTCATGCCGAATGAAGATGAGAAACGAAGATTGTAAAATGAATTAGATCAAATACGTAAATGATATTTAATACGTTAGACATGCCCACGGATAAAGCTGATGTTGATAAGGATTTATGGACTGTAAACAAATATTGTCTTCAACCCCGGCACCCATGATTTCTTGAAACAGCATTTTTCTTCCCTCTTTGTTCATGTACTGCACATTAGCACAGTAAATTGGAGAGGATTATTTTGTATCTTTTGATTTAGACTGCCTAGAGTTACCCACCAATTCATGAGTACATATTGACTAAATATTGTTTTGAAGACATGAACACTCTTTTATTCAAGTGTTTACTACTAATGATAATCACTGCATCCAAGTTAAAAAGTCTATTTCAGTTTATGTTAAATAAAAGCAAAATATACAATCA
The DNA here is from genome assembly GCA_025617745.1 of Heliocidaris erythrogramma. NCBI lineage: Eukaryota > Metazoa > Echinodermata > Echinoidea > Camarodonta > Echinometridae > Heliocidaris > Heliocidaris erythrogramma. The sequence continues at coordinate 52,433,923 of CM046856.1, read as the reverse complement.
AACATTTTAGTTTTCTCATGTATCACATAAATGCCTTTCTATTTAGATATTAAGGTAAATCGTTGCTTATAGAAGTATGTGTATAGGAAAGGACTGATCAAATTCAATTACGGTATTTGCATTTTAAATTATTCAGATGTCAGAAATATAATTGGATAAACATAACAGCCATTTCAACGTGACTCATAAAACATTTGAAGAAAATTTGTATTTTTAATCTTCAGGCAAATCAATATGAAATGTAAACGAAGAAGCTTGACTGGGGAGGAATTTTTAATTTGTAAACAAATCTTTAGGCATTTTACTCCCAGTGTTAAAGATCGTATGCTCGATCTGTAATGAAAAACACAAGTCAGAAAAAATTGGAACCAGCGGGATTCGAACCTGTCATCTACTGCTTGCCGGGCAGCAACTTAACCACCAGGCTATTCTGGTTCACGGCCAAGTCACGATGAAACTAGAATCAAATACCCAAGATCCTCTTCTTTCTGACTCATTAATATTCATTTTTAACGGTCCGCCGTAGACAATGGTTAGTAAACGAAGAAGCTTGACTGGGGAGGAATTTTTAATTTGTAAACAAATCTTTTGGCATTTTACTCCCAGTGTTAAAGATCGTATGCTCGATCTGTAATGAAAAACACAAGTCAGAAAAAATTGGAACCAAAAAAATATGAAATGTGTATGACTTGTTATTGATACTTAGTTAAGGTACTGAAGCAGTAAATTTTGGCATAGAAACAGCACCAAATATCATTTTCTTGGAATAAAGCAAACATGTTTGTGTCTGGGGAGAGGGGCAGTCATCAAATATAGACAAGAAAACTTGTATGTTTGGTTTGATTACTAAGGAGGGAAACTACAGAATGATGAGACAAAGTACATATTTAAACAAATATGCCTGCATGTTCTTGTATATCAAGGGCATCCGGCAATCTTAATGGGTAACTAAGAGCACATCGAATCAAATTAGGGGATATTTTGCCTCTCAAGCGACTTTTGCTCTTGGAAGAGGTCCATTTTGTAAGGGATGAGCACTATCTACAAGTGGGAAAGGCACTTTTTTGTGACTGAATGGGTGTGTTCTTGTCTGGGTGAGGCACTTTCTGTTTACACGAGGTACACTTTTCTTGGTTTAGGGAGGGGGGGGGGGGGGCAATAGCCCCCGGCCTGGGCCCTAGTTCCACTGCCGTTCACCCTTAACAAGGAATTGCTTCAGCTGCGGAGACAATAAACTTAAAAGCTACAGCAAAAATGATATGAATAATAATATTAGACTGTGTCGCACTTACAGATATCATTACCCTAAAGTGATTGACCAAAAAGACGGTCACATCCCATTTAACACCTGGGTGTAAAGTAGAAAATGTAGATTAATATTTTGCCAACGGACCTTTCCTTGAAAATGTGTATTAAAATCCCCCAAATAACAATACATTAGTACCTGCTCAGCCTCCCACCGGATGTCGCTGTTCTCCTCACAGTTATTTGAAGACTGGAACAGCACCCAGTGTCTTTCATATGGCGTGATCGTCCCTCTTTCAGTTTTCTCTGCTGTCCATGATGGCATCTGTAATCCTTCTGTAAGAGATAAATAACCAAAACATAGATAAAAATGTTCATTGAAGGAACTATACAAGAAGAAACAATTTCATAAAATTTGACACGGGAAATAGCTAAAAAGATTGGCAAAACATTCACCACAGATTTGTATATTGTTTCATATATATGTACTTCTTTGAGAAAGGTAGATAGTGTTGTATCAATGCAATGATTCCAAAATCTCCCACTATCATGGGTGTCAATCCTTACGTAATACCTATTCATCTGGGGGATGAGCTAGATGTATAGATTCATTTCCCTGCCCCTGATGAACAGGTATTGTGCCCATGCCCATTATACAACTGTTCTATGTAACTAATCTACCTTTCCTTGCTGCTTGAAAGGAGTATCTTTGACAATGTAATTACATGGAAAGAACTCATGTTAATCTTTAAGGTTATACGCAACATGAATTATACCTTAAAAACGACACGTTGTCCACTGCATGTGTATGTTCTCTTGACCCTCCAGGTACACTCTGAAGCTTCCTGAAAGTCCTTCTTCCACTGAACAGCATCTGAGGCACTAACCTCCAACAAAGCAATAAATCCAGCATTGTCAAGACTGAATGATGATATCTGATAATCATAACTAGAAATGTGCATTGCTGGGGCCGCGCAATGCTAAATGTATCCCCCGGCACTGGCAGCGATTTGAAGGAGGGACAAAGACCCTCCCCCATCCCCTCCCTCAAACAAAAGGATGGTGTAGAAATTAGATGTGTAGGTTTCACTAAGACACATCTTCATATAAAATTTGAAAGAAATGTGTTGAGAGATATACCAAGATACATCTCCATACAAAATTTGAAAGAAATCCATCAAGAAATGTGGCCTGCAGAGTGCACTCACGCCATGCCCTGAAGTATGACCTTTGACCCTATAAAAGACGGAACACTGGTGGCAGCATCACCAAAAATTAAATATATGTAGATTATACCAAGATACATCTCCATACAAAATTTGAATGAAATCCGTCAAGAAATGCAGAAGTAAGAGTGCACAAAAGGGACAAATAAGCTTTGACCCTATAAAGGACGGAACAATGAGGGCAGCATCACCAAACAGTAAAGATGTGTAGATTATACCAAGATACATCTCCATACAAAATTTGAAAGAAATCCATCAAGAAATGTGGCCTGCAGAGTGCACTCACGCCATTCCCTGAAGTATGACCTTTGACCCTATAAAAGACGGGACACCGGTGGCAGCATCACCAAAAACTATAGGTTTTTAGATTACACCAAGAGACACCTTCATGCGAAATTTGAACGAAATCCGTCGAGAAATGCAGAAGTAAGAGTGCAAGAAATGGAAAAATGACCTTTGACCCTATAAAGGACGGAACAATGAGGGCAGCATCACCAAAAATTAAATATGGGTAGATTATACCAAGATACATCTCCATACAAAATTTGAATGAAATCCGTCAAGAAATGCAGAAGTAAGAGTGCACAAAAGGGACAAATGAGCTTTGACCCTATAAAGGACGGAACAATGAGGGCAGCATCACCAAACAGTAAAGATGTGTAGATTATACCAAGATACATCTCCATACAAAATTTGAAAGAAATCCATCAAGAAATGTGGCCTGCAGAGTGAACTCACGCCATCCCTTGAAGTATGACCTTTGACCCTATAAAAGACGGGACACTGGTGGCAGCATCACCAAAAAGTAGAGATTTTTAGATTACACCAAGGGACACCTTCATGCAAAATTTGAACGAAATCCGTTGAGAAATGTGACCGCCAGAGCGCACACAAGAGTACACACAAGACATCTATCAAAATATGACCTTTGACCCTATAAAAGACGGAACACTGGGGGCAGCATCACCAAAATCTATAGGGTTCCAGATTTTACCAAGAGACACCTTCATACAAAATTTGAACAAAATCCGTTGAGAAATGTGACCGCTAGAGCGCACACAAACTATCCCCAAAAATATGGCCTTTTACCCTATAAAAGACGGAACACTGGGGGCAGCATCACCAGAAACTATAGGGGTCCAGATTTTACCAAGATACACGTCCACAGGAAGTCTGAAAAAAATTCGTCGAGAAATGTGACCGCTAGAGCGCACACAAGAATGTGACGCGGCGGCGGCGGCGGCGGCGAAACGCTGCTGAATCCAAAGTATCCTCCGGCATACTGCCGGGGGATACAATTATCAGGAAGAACTGCCTGCAGGACAAAAAAGAAAAAAGAAAGAAAATTAATAAATCATCAACCATTTCATTTTTCAGACCGTTTTTGGCTGGCAGCTTTTGACCTTTATCAATTAACAGCTGCCCATTTGGTGGCACTGAGGCCCCATTTCCACCTTCTCAATGCTTTGACATTAATTTCTTGGCGAGAATGAGCTACCCCAGTTGCCCCCCCCAAAAAAAAAGCAGGTGGCCTCATTGAGCCACTCCTCAGGCTTAACCATCCCTATCCTTGCATTGGAAAAGTAAAGGTGGGCCTAGTGGGAAAAACTGATTCCGGTATTTTCCGACCCAGAATAATTCTTTCTTTGTCTTTGTAACGTTAGATCTCCAAATAGATGTAAGTTGTAACGTTAGTCTACTCGCCAAAAAAAAAAAAAAATTGGTGACCCGCATGTTACCCAAATGAGGCAAATCCACCCCTCTCCTCCCTCAATCGATCCCTTTGTTTAATGACTCTTGACTTTATAAATATCATCAATCCAAACAAGTAGCCCCCCCCCAAAAAAAAAAAAAACAACAACAATAGACTATTACTTACGTTTCATGAGTGACTCTCCTCCCCTTCGCCCTCAGGTTGCTCTTTTTTTCTTTTAATTATCATTACAAGACCCCCCCCCCCCCAACATCAATCACCCACGCCTCCAAAGTCAAGTCCTTTTGAAAGTTATTCACACTAGGCTACTCACAGTAAATTAGATGAGAAGAGATCTATCTAAATTAACGTTAGACTACACAATTTCATACAAGAACTAAAAACGATCTAGGCCTAGGCCTACATGAGTGAAAAATAGATTCTAACGTTAGGTGAATTAAAAGTTACTGGCATACTGCTTACCCTCAGTTGAGTGGGAATGACAGTAGCTGCAGTTGAATCATCATCCATGATGCCTATCGTTAGTGTGTTGTTGTCGATTCTACTTTCTAACGTTAGCGTTAGCGTTGGGTCGGAAGATCAGAACAGCTTTCAAAATAGAGCATCAGACATGAACAGATGATGAAGATGATGTATAAAGTCTGTGCACATGATACGTACGTACGTGCACCGTACCGGTAGCGCGGCTCGAATCATCTCTCGCGCGCGCGAAATGGGTCAGGAGTAGATTAGACTCGCTCACGAGCAGTTTCGTTGGTTTTTTAAAAAAAAGTGGCTGAACAGTTGTGTAAAAAAAAATACGAGACCGGGGCACGTGCCCCCTCTGCCCCCCGTAGATACGCCATTGTTCAAGTGTGTTTTATTTAGCATTTATGCTATTGTACTTGCGAACATAATATAACATAACATAATTTATTTCTTAATAAACTAAATGATTTGCGCTCAGATCATGGCTACATCGGATGTATTCCGCTATCAGACGACCAGTCAGCACACAGTAGTTCTACTTTGGACGAAGTTCCCGATTGTATGTCTCACTGTTTCACGGAGACATATGAGCTAGCAGCAATCCGATTGGATGGCTGTTATTGTCTAAATGCTACCCAGGCCCGACTTAGCGACTTTACTCCAGATGAAGACGGATGTGTTTTGAATCGTCAGGACCTCACATGGGCATATCACTACAATGGTATGATCGTAAACCTTAACATATACCATATTATTTAAAGCATATCCAAATTACCTTTCCTATCCTAAAATTATCCCGAACAGATATATAGATTAGGACGACTAGTAGAACGCAGCAATATAAATCTTATTTCACCTTTCTTGAATCTTAGTTACTATTGGGTTCTGTGAACACCCTGGAGACGTTGCAAATGGTTGGTGGTCATCAAACAACACCTATCTAGGCTCCAGACTCATCTTAACATGTCAACCTGGCTACGTCATCAACGGGAGCAATACGATCGAATGCCAGTCATATGATATAGATCGGAAGGTTGACTGGGACAATAAGATTCCACATTGCCAATACCTGACTCCTGCATCGACATCTGGAGGTACAACGCATTCAGATATATTAGTTGATATCCAAATTAAGAATTAAAAATAAAATGTATTCGTGACTCTTCATTGTTAACTCATCACTTCCTTACACTTTATCAACGTATTTCCTATGACGGGAATACACTTAAAACTGAATTTATTAGGGCATAATAGAAATAGACTGGGACAAGATTCCACATTGCCAAACATGAACTTTATATCGAACCATGGACAAATCTTATCTTAATGAGCAAATCAATCTGGCAATGATCATGTAGCTGTTATTATACGGATATATCTTGGAAACACCCCCGCCTGATATTACCTCGTACACTGTTAAAACATGTATTAAAAAACTACGGATTAAAAAAATGTTGATTAAAAATCGCTCAACATTGGTTATAAAATGAATGTTGGTTAAAAATTACTTTTAATCTTGCGTGGGTTAAAAATATTGTTGATTAAAATTATTGTTTTTATTCTTGTTGGTTACTTTGTAACCAACATTGATAAAAACAGTGTTCTCTGCTTTCCCGCCAAACTGATAGTGCTAACTGTCAAGACACTTTATCTTTTTGTTGGTTAAAAGTTTGATCAAAGTTGATTAAAATACCAATCGCGTGACCGAACAGCGCATGCGCATATGGATTTGGAACAAATTCGCTGCGCACAAATCTATCACAGAAATTGTTTGCGATAAAAATGGAAGGCATTGTCATTCAAGTCGCTGAATGACTGGGGACTTTCAAAGAGTTTGTCGGCGTGTTTGAAGGTGAGAAACTATTATTCATATATGTGATTGTTGTCCAGCTTAATCTTGGGAAGAAATAGATCTACAGTGTGCTCTTTCTTTCTAATTTAAACGGCTTGGGAGCAAGTTCGACCTGCTCGATCTGGACTAGACCTGGCTAAGCCAGGCCCACCGGTAGATTTACCGACTGCGCCTATGGTAGCGAGGAGGCGACGCCGGCGGTATGGCGGTGTGTTCAACTTCGCGCATGTCCATATTTCGCGGACAGGGCAATATGACAAACACTGAAACTAGAACAGTTTTTTGAGAAAAAGATATAAGCACCAATGTAGGCGTAGGCGTAGTCTACCGGTGGGCCTGCCTTAGTCAAGTCTAGTCCAGGTCTGAGAAGGTCGAACTTACCAAACCGCTGAAAGTAGATCACTGAGTAGATCTATTTCGTTATAAGGCTAGCTAGACAACAACTACAGATATGAAAAGAGTTTCTCCGGGGAGTTTCTCATCAAATAAATCTAACCAACAAATGGTTAAACATTTAACCAACAATTTGTTTAAGTTTAATCAACACCATTTTAACCAATGTTGAGCAAAATATGATTAACCAACAAATGGTTAAACATTTAACCAACAAAATAAAAACTAACCAACAAATGGTTAAACATTTAACCAACAATATGTTTTACTTTAATCAACACCAATTTAACCAACGTTGAGCAAAATACGATTACCCAACAAATGATTAAAACTTTTAATCGACCACAGGTTAAACTTTAATCAACAGGCCGTTGATTAAAGTTTTAACCTACAAATGTGTGGTTCACCTGGTAACCCTCGGTTGATTAAAATTTTAACCAACAAGATTAAAAATTTTAATCAACGTTCTAACAGTGTACTGTAAAGAAAGAAACTTCAAACAATCATTGATTTATATCTATATTGTCAGTATGAAAGGAAAAGAATTAAATGATATATTTTATTTCACTTTCAATACAATCTTCCTATCACTCAGATCGATGAAGGTATAGAATTCTTTCAAGTGCTATTAAAGTGCATGCAGTTATAGCAGCATATGATTATTGATGGTTATTTTTGTGCATTTGTAGAATTCAGTTTTCATACTAGTTGATGGCCCAATGTGGGGGTCGATGAATATGAACCCATCTTTATGTGATTATAAACTTTATTTTCTATGAAGATTTTTCCCTGTAGGCTATATTGGGCAGACTTCACCATTAAGCATAAAATTACCATGCACTTTACATGGCTTCTACTACATTAGCTTTACTGATTGCAATGCCACTTTTAATGCATAATACAGGTTTTCCCGCCCAATTTCGTCAAAATTACATCCGATTTAACGATGCGATCATTCAATTTCCAGCGAATTTGAATGATCACCGAGATCAACATTCAAAAACCTAACTAGTTACGTCTAGCCTGACATTCAATTTAATTTTATTAGCATGCACTGTTAGAACGTTGATTAAAATTTTTAATCTTGTTGGTTAAAATTTTAATCAACCGAGGATTACCAGGTGAACCACACATTTGTTGATTAAAGTTTAACCTGTGGTTGATTAAAAGTTTTAGTCATTTGTTGGTTAATCATATTTTGCTCAACCTTGGTTAAATCGGTGCTGAATAAACTAAAACATATTGTTGGTTAAATGTTTAACCATTTGTTGGTTAGTAAACGAAGAAGCTTGACTGGGGAGGAATTTTTAATTTGTAAACAAATCTTTCGGCATATTACTCCGAGTGTTAAAGGAGAATTACGCTCAAAAATAAAGACGATAGTGTTCAAAGGTGTTATTTATTCCTACTTGTTAGACTATATGGCTTCGCGTCAAAATATACGAGATCGATACGAATCAAATTTTTCTGAGCAAAATTTACCATCTGCTAGCAATATGTATCGTCTGCTAGCAGCACATGGGGGCTGCCATTTTGTTTATGTGTACAAGAAGATTTTCTTAATCCAAATGCTCAATTCCCTTTTTCAAAATTAAAAACCCATTTGAGATTAAAAATATAGAATAGATATGTCAATTTATTTTTAAACTGAAGATTTCCTTATATATTTCTGTTGAAAATCGATATTCGCTTAATAGAAATCTATTTTCTCGATACTGGACGTATGGGACGGAGCAAATTAATTCAAATTTTATGGATGCTTCTTCCCTGAACATCTATAGCGGCAAACTATGCCTTCACCTGCTTTCGGATAATGGACTTGAAAAGTCAGAATGCATGCTGCATATATTATGTTCTGCTCTGTTTGGCAAACCCAAGAAAATAGATTTTTGTTAAGCAAAACCAGACAATTTAAAAGTATCATTATAAAGATTTAATTTTTATAATACATGTAAACACCCACTTTATATTTTCCGTCACATATGGGATTTTAGGTAATGAAGAAAATCAATTTAGGATTTGGATTCAAAATATCTTCCTGACTGGAACATTTCTCAATGGTTCATGTACAACTCCAAATCAGCAAGAAAATGGCAGCCCCCATGTAAATGAGTGGGAGACGATACCGGGTGTTGGAATATCTTTATTTATACCCTTTTCTGATATCTTATTAGAAAATGATTTAGGCCAATAAGTAGGAATATATTACACCTTCCAATATAAGTAAATTTGTAATCAGGGCTTAATTCTCCTTTAAAGATCGTATGCTCGATCTGTAATGAAAAACACAAGTCAGAAAAAATTGGAACCAGCGGGATTCGAACCTGTGATCTACTGCTTGCCGGGCAGCGACTTAACCACCAGGCTATTCTGGTTCACGGCCAAGTCACGACGAACTAGAATCAAATACCCAAGATCCTCTTCTTTCTGACTCATTAATATTCAAACGGTCCGCCGTAGACAATGGTTAGTAAACGAAGAAGCTTGACTGGGGAGGAATTTTTAATTTGTAAACAAATCTTTCGGCATATTACTCCCAGTGTTAAAGATCGTATGCTCGATCTGTAATGAAAAACACAAGTCAGAAAAAATTGGAACCAGCGGGATTCGAACCTGTTATCTACTGCTTGGTTAGTGTTATTTTGTTGGTTAAATGTTTAACCATTTGTTGGTTAATCAAATTTTGCTCAAAATTGGTTAAAATGGTGTTGATTAAACTTAAACAAGTTGTTGGTTAAATGTTTAACCATTTGTTGGTGAGTTTTATTTGGTGAGAAACTCCCCGGAGAAAGTCTTTCCATATCTGTAATTGTTGTCTATAGTTAGTCTTCAGTAAAGAAATAGATCTACTCAGTGATCTTGCTTTCTACGTTCAGCGGTTTGGGAAGTTCGACCTGCTCAGACCTGGACTAGACTTGACTACGCCTACGCCTACATTTGATGCTATATCTTTTTCTCAAAAAATGTTCTAGTTTCAGTTTTTGTCATATTGCCCTGTCCGCGAAATATGGACATGCGCGAAGTTGAACACACAGCCTTCCCGCCGGCGCGGCGTCGCCTCCTCGATACCGTAGGCGTAGTCAGTATAGATCTACTGGTGGGCCTGGCTTAGCCAGGTCTAGTCCAGATCGAGCAGGTTGAACTTGCTCCCAAGCCGTTTAAATTTAGAAAGAAAGAACACATTGTAGATCTATTTCTTCCCAAGATTAAGGTAGAAAACAATCACAAATATGAAGAAGAGTTTCTCACCTTCAAACACGCCGACAAGCTCTTTGAATGTCCCCAATAATGCAGCGACTTGAATGACAACGCCTTCCATTTTTATCGCAAACAATTTCTGTTACAATACAGAGATTTGTGCGCAGCGAATTTTGTTCAAAATCCATATGCGCATGCGCTGTTCGGTCACGAGATTACCACTTTAATCAACTTGATCAAACTTTTAACCAACAAAAAAATAAATATTAAAATTAAAATTAAATATTTATAAATAAAAATAAATATATAAAAAATAAGATTAAGCACAATAAATTTAATCAACAATATTTTTAACCCACGCAAGATTAAAAGTAATTTTTAACCCACACTCATTTCATAACCAACGTTGAGCGATTTTTAATCAACAATTTTTTCCACATTTTCCCACATAAACGTGTAAAAAGCGCGTTCAAATAAAAAATGCACGTAAAATGGCATTCAAATTCGCACCAGCACTGCCCTGATGAACGTTAAGGAATTCAAATTCACGAATAGGCAAGTATTTTTAACATTTGGGCAGTGTTTTTCGTTACTGCTTATGTTCTTTGTAATCGGCATCTGTTTGAATAAATTATGCAAATTTTATGTACCTTGAAAATCAGACATCTGCCTTATATTTCTCTGACAAACCGTCATCGAAGCAACAGCGTTTATAACTCCACTTTCATATACATACAATCAGGCCCATGGGAACGATTTTGTTACTGGGGGTGCTGTGAGCAGATTATTATTTTTTTTTGGTATGCAGTTGCTTATCTATGAATGGCGCCTGGGGCAAACGATGAAGTTGCTTTAAGCGCAAGGGGAAGTGTCCCCTATAGAAAACTGGGGGTGCCCCTGGGAACGATTTTGTTACTGGGGGTGCTGTGAGCAGATTTTTTTTTGTATCCAGGATTTTGTGATATTCACAAAATTTTCTGACAAGCAAAAAAAAAGTCCTCAGCGTTTTGGGGTCTCTTTTTAACTCCAAAAATCTCTGACAAGCTCCCCCCCCCCCACAAAAAAAAAAACCCATAGCTACAGCACCCCGCATCCTCAGGCCTTCAAAAAAAATCTCAAAAAAATCTTGGAGTGCTGCACCACCTCAAGCACTCCCGGCTCCTAGGGGCCTGCACACAATTCATTTATACACGACTTTGGCGGCGGCTCGAGGAGAGGACATGAATATCTCGAATACGGACTGAATTAGGTTGACTGAAGCATTTGACAACCAGCAAGACTCACTAGAACCGACTGACACTCTAGGAATAAACATGAAATATGATTAAAATAAACTTTAAAAATGAAAGTTTTAAAATGCGAAGGAAATTATAGGTTTTCCCGCCCAATTTCATCAGAGTTGCATTCGAATTCATGAATAGGCGTTTAGTTCGAACCATTTTCGCCAACTCTCTGCTCTCATGGTTCATTTTCATTCTTTGAGCATTAAATTTAGTTTTATATCATTCCTTTTAAATTTTATTTCATTCAATTTAGAGAGAAATTCACTCAATTCAACGACGCAAAGTTGTCATTCAATTTGGCGCCAGCTGGATAGACGTTCAATTTCATCCCAAATACCAATTTCAATTTCATTTATAGGCACACACCTTCGCACTTTGAACGTTCAAATTCAATTAACATAAACAAGTTCTGTTATTCTATGTAATTCTTACCTCATTTTTTCACGTCATATGCACCCCTATTCACTGTTTTTGATTATATAATTTCCTTCTCATTTTTTCAAACTTTCATTTTCAAAGTTTATTTTTATCATATTTCATGTTTATTCCTAGAGCGTCTGCCAGTTCTAGGTAGTCTTGCTTGTTGTCAAATGCTTCAACCAACCTAATTCTGTCCGTATTCGAGATATTCATGTAATCTCCTCGAGCCGCCACCATAGTCGTGCATAAATGAATTGTATACAGGCCCCTGGGAGGCGGGGGTACTGGGGGTGTGCAGCACCCCCAGAATTTTTTGAGGGGGTGCACATCACCCCCTAGAAGGCAGAGGATGCGGGGTGCTATAGCCAGCAAAATGCGTATGACTTTTTTTTGCTTGCTTGTCAAAGATTTTTGGAGTTAAAAAGACACCCCTAAACGTTGAGCACTTTTTTTTTTGCTTGTCAGAAAATTTTGTGAATATCACAAAATCCTGGATGCAAAAAAAAAAATCTGCTCACAGCACCCCCAGTAACAAAATCGTTCCCAGGGGCCGGATTGTATGTATAATTATGAAAGTGGAGTTGTTGTTTCGATGACGGTTTGACAGAGGAATGAGAAAGATCAATATAAGGCAAAAGTCACATTTCAAGGTAAATAAAGTTTGCATAATTAACAAATGCAGATTACAAAGAACATAAGCAGTAACGAAAAACACTGCCCAAATGCTGAAAATGCTTGCCTATTCGTGAATTTGAATTCCCAAACGTTCATCAGGGCAGAGCAGGTGCGAATTTGAATGCATTTTACGTGCATTTTTAATTTGAACGCGCTTTTTACACGTTTATTTGAGAAAATTATGAAATCAAATAGGTCATTGTAAAACAATATCCTTATTTTTACTATCATAATCTTCGGGAAACCACCTCCTTCTAAAATGTATTGAATGGCGAACATTCAGTAACATTTGATTGTGCGTACGACTGAAATGAATGTGTGTTTTTTTTTTAAAGACACATTCAAGTAACTTATAAGCATATTGAACATACTACAAGCTTCTGCATATTCTATAAATTAAGAAATTCTTATCAAGTTGAAATGGTTGAAATTTTTTTTCCTTAGTAGAATAATTTCTTGGTTCATTGCCAACAGTGGCGGATTTAAGAAAAGTATGCATTGTTCCCCCCTTTTTTCGATTGTGTCCCCCCTTTTATAACGAAAACCTGTTTTTTAAATCTGAAATCTGAATCACAACAGATACAACTGTACAACCCACCACGCCGATAGGTAACTTAATGTGACATGCATTATCTTTTAATTTTTTTCCATTTTCATTCCACGGTAACTTTAATAATAATAATAATAATAATAATATTGGATATTTATATAGCGCTCATATCCACCACTGGTGCTCAAGGCGCTCCAATATTACCCTGGCAAGGAATAAATTCCTACCTTATTTTAGCGTATTGATATTGAAACCATCATTGATTATTCTTTTATTATATGCAATTGAAAGTCGTTTAGAAATATGTCGAATTCGTGTAATCCTTGTTATGAACGCTGGATTATTATTAGATATTCCTCGATATAAAGTGTTCTCAAAGACAGCATCATGCAAACACACAAGCAAAACACGCACCTCCGCACACACCTCCACCCCTTACCATGCCCCTTACACAACCATAGGCACCGCTAGTTTATTGGTAAGGAAGTATCTGATGGGGCTAAGGGTTGCAGCCTCCTCCCATCTGTAGCTGTCTTATTTTATGCAGTTACGATCTCTCATGTATGATTTTTCCTCTCAAGAAGCTTCCTTTAGCACTGGCACAAATGTTTAAAATAAATAATGAGGTTCATAAATATAATACTAGACAAGCCACCTCCTTCCATATATCTCGTGTAAGGACAACATACTCTTGACACAATAGTCTGTACTGGACCCAGGTTCTGGAATGCAATCGATTCTAGCATTACACATGCTGCCAGTATTTCTGTGTTTAAACGCATATTAAAGTCTTATTTATTAAGTAGATATAAAGATGATTTGTGAAGCCTTAATTTATTTAGTTCATGCATTTGTATACGAAGTCAGTTTTGTTATTTTTTATACTTAAATTGTCATATAGTGTACTAGCAGACCCTTGCCCCTTCCCTTTCATTTTGGGCTGGCTTGTGTTTCTGTGTGGCTTGTGTTTCTTGTGTTGTTTTGCGGTTTTATCCCGTCCTCTGTCTTGTCCTTTCTTTTTTCATGTCGAACTGTGCCACATTGTCTTTTGTGTCTTTTCCATCTTCACCTCTCTCACTTACTTGTATCCTGGCTTATACCAGTAAGTGATCTTGTTTTCCCCGTAATACCTTTTGTAAATACATCTCACTGTCAGATGCACTTATTGCATCTATTTTTTCCGTGTTAATTGGAATTAATTAGTTAATTAGTTACTAAATTAATTAGTTACTAACATGCCATGAGGGGCCTTAATTTTACAAGCATTGCTTTCACCAAGGTCTCCTCGTCTTTCTTTTCAACTATTTACAGTATAAGTATTTTGCATTGTTCATTTGTCGTGCCTACACTATATAAACTTCATGTTTTGTTATTTCACAATTGTACATGTACAATGATTTGAAAGACAAATAAACTTGAACTTGAACTTGAACTTGAATCCAGTAATTAGCACAAAGCAAAACACGCACCCCCGCACACACCTCCACCCCTTACCATGCCCCTTACACAACTATAGGCACCGTTAGTTTATTGGTAAGGAGGTATGTGTTAGGGCTAGGCATAGGGGCTGGGGGCTGCAGCCTCCTCCACTCTGTCAATCCAATAATTAACACAAAGCGGTAGATATCATTTCCCAGCATGCCCAGTGTGCACTTTAAAGTTCATCAAATCCTAAAAGAGCATTTAGGCACAACATCACATAAAGCATGTCCTTTAAGAATGTTGAATTCAGCTTATTCTTGAAAATAACAAGCTTTTGACAAAGTCTTTATGTGCTTTTTAATAAAGCATCAGTCTCGAATTGTATTATGACACAATAGCTGATATCACGTACAGCACAATGAATTGCGCATGTATCTCAACATCAGAGAAATAAGGCATGGGAAATTATTATCATTATTATATATTATAGGTTTGCTCGGTAAAATTCACAAAATTAGCTTTCAAATTCATTTTCAAACGCTCGTATTGAAAAAGCAATTTGTTCGTCCTGTTTACTCCTTCGGTTCATATTATTTTTCAGTCGTTCAAACTCATTTTCCAGCTTCCAGAAATGTGCTTCGAACATCAAGATTAGCTTATCGTTGTTCAATTAAAGAGAGAAAAAAAATCGTCATTCAAATTCATTTAGCACGAATCAGGTGCGAATTCTTGCTCGAGTTTTACTTTCCTTTTCAGTCAACTTAGCAGTATTCATTTTTAAACAGGTATACGAAGTACAGAAAGTAGCCGGGCTTTGTCTTTTTTATGAATCTAATTTCTCAAATTTTTCGTCACTCAAGTATTCTCATGTTTTCAGATGTAATTTGTTGTTGCAAAATCATGTAGTCATCTAATCATATGGGTGTAAAAATAATATACTACCTTTAACTTTTCATATACTGTATCGTTTCAAATTTGTAAGCGTATTCAAAGTAGACTTTCACATCATAATTATTGTCTGTTTTTTTCTATCTAATCTAATTTTTTTCAGTTGACCATTAGCTTTATTATTTTTTATTTTTTTAAATAATCTCAGCCTCCAAATAGGAGGGGTGCTTACGGGGCCCGAGCCCACCCCACTTCATACTTAAAAATCGTTTCGCGGCTTTCGCATTTGTTATCATTTTTTGTTTTGTTCCATAATTCTTAATTTTTGTCGAATATTTATTATTTTTCATCATTATCATTTATTCCTGTTCTATGACATTGCAAGTTACTTTGCATATTGTTTCTAAATCTTATCATGGAAAAACGATTTTAAAATTCGAAGGGTAGGAGTGCATTGTTAAATCCATTGCCTAACCCTTTGGAGACGACGGGCTTCTACAGAAGCCGAGCGAGGTGCTCAGTCTGTGACGGAGGGCTTCTACAGAAGCCGAGATTTATGCCTAATATGTTGACAAAGTTTTCCAGCTAACTATCCGCTCTTATGCTCTAACATTCTTAGTAGTATTATTATTTAGCCGAAATTCTTGTTTGGGATCGTAAATCTTGTATACATACAGACGTACGCGTATGCGTCCGCTTTGATCATGTTATTTCCATAGTCTAGAGCTCCGATCACGAGATATCATAGCGTTCAAAGCGCCGATCGATCTTGACAAAAAGCTACAGCTACGTTATGTGCGTATTCACTACATTTACACTCCCGACTTCGATCCTGACGTTGTTTACTTATTTATTTTTTATCTAAGGCATTTTTCATCAACTGATTTGGAATAAGCACATGATTTGTTGTTTCTCGTAGGAATTAAATTGCTGTGCACCCGTCAACTATACTACCTTTGATTGGTTGTTTATTGATTTTTAAAATGTATTTATATTTTAATGTTTTTAGGAAAGTGTGTACTAGATGAGAGCTATGGAAGATAGAGCCAGAGAGAGAGCCCCTCCGCCTCCAATCCATCCCGGTCAATGACAAGAAATCGGCCTCCCTGTTCCAAACATCATGTTCTTTGATAACTTGACGTTGCTCCTTATAATCCAAGTTCATAAGATAAAATAAAAGGAGCTTGCTCAAGGATTATATCAATTGAAATTGGCCAATTCAGCCCTTCATTCATGAATGAACCATTCTACTCTTTTCCGAAATCCAAGTTCATAAAATAAAATAAAAGGAGCTTGGTCAAGGGTTATTGAAATTTAAATTGGCCAATTCAGCGCTTCATTGATGAATGAACCATTCACTCTTTTCTAAAACCCAAGTTAATAAAATAAAATAAAAGGAGCTTGGTCAAGGATTATATCAATTGAAATTGGCAAATTCAGCGCTTCATTCATGAATTTCAGTGAACCTTTTCAAAATGAAACGCTTTCTCAGTTAACAAGGATTAGCATTTTGAAAGAAGAGGAAGTATACGTAGGTCGACCTACTGAATACATGTATACAAGAATGAACTGTAAACATGCGCTGCCATGCTATCAATATGATAAAACTACAACCCCAAGAATTACGGGAACCCAATTATTAATGCTCATTTTAAAATTCACAGTACAGCCCGTTAAATGGTTATCCTGATGACTGGGATTTGTGTCAAAAGGATAACCATAATATTGCATACTTTGAAAGCTTTAATTTCATGCATCTTTATTTTATTCCCGATTCCGTCATCTGCTGTAAAAAAAATAAAATAATAATAATAATAAAGGGGAAGGCGGGCTGTTATTGCAAATATTGCAACATCACTATAAAGATATATTAATTTGGTAATTAACTTGGCTGTAAGCCTACATTACAATAAACTTAAAACTCACACGTTTTCTTTTTCTAACATAAATGTGTTTATTAACCGTCCTGACATGATATATTGTCATCATCAATTTCTTGTCACGGCCAGGGAAGGGGGGGGGGGGCGACTAGAAATTACCATCATTGATTGCTATACTATCGGGATCGCCGATCGTCATTGTTGTCATTGCCCCCCCCCCCCCCATCGCTGTTAATTTTCAAAAACATATTTCTTTATCGTTTTAGTTTGTTTATGATTCTTGTCTTTATCCAACTCAACTCTTGTCTTCCTGTTTCAATATTTTCCTCGAAACATACAATTAATACACTCTCGATATCATGCTCCTTTCTGATGTTCTCTTTATTTTCAAATCGATTAAACTCTGATAAATAGCCACATCCTTTTATAATAAAAATTGCATGCAATGAGGAAATAAAACGCACTGAAACAAAGTTTTAATTGCACGAACTTCCTGACGAGTTCAGAGAGAGAGAGAGAGAGAGAGCAGGCGGCATTGAGATGTGATAAAGTATTATTTTGTTCCACTCACTGTCATTCATTTAGCCTTTTCCCATTACAAACAAAACAAATCACATAATTTTATGTGTACATGATTTTAATAAATTGTTTTATTGATAAAACAACTACATAGGGAAAAAGCGTTGAAAGAGAGATGGATAGATAGAGAAATAAACGAATGAAGCGGGAGAAATAAAACAAATAGTTATGACAAATCATAAGAAATGTATTCGAAAGTTTATAGGATTATTTTTGTCTTATTGAATAAATAATGTTCATCTGAAAAAACAGTTCCCTGATACATGTGATATAGAAAGCATTTAGAGTGATAATGTCAGAATGCTGGTCAGAATACGACTACAAAATGAGTCGGAAACACGTGTAAAATGCAGGGCGCAATGCATGACTTGGCAGATAATCGCCTGAGCATTAGCAGACGACAATGGGGGCCAATGAATGGGGTATTGATCGAACCAAGGAGGTATCACAGACATTGATCTACCGCGTGTGCGACGGCGTTTACGCAATTTGCATTGTAAGTGTACTGAAAAGGAAGGAAGCGAAGCTTCAACAAAATAAGACGGCTTTTCCCCTGTAAAATAACAAACCTTATTTTTTATTTCGATAAACAAAACTTATATTTTTAGAAGGAGAAAAGTCTGACCTTTCATGTTTACATTTACTAAATATTACGAAAATGACCGAGTGAGGTACAATGAGCAATCAAAATAGAAAGCACCTCCAAATTTCCCATATACCGGCAATGTAACCGAAATCGCTCCGTCACAGGGAGAACAATCGCTGTGCGCGGGCTCGCACTCAAAGGGTTATATTTCTAACATGCTTGTCTATTAATGAATTCATATTCCAAAATGTTCACGATCCGAATTTGAATGTGAATGCTCATTGGGTAATGCATGATGAGAGTATGCGATCGCTTGCATTAAAAATGAAATTGAATGTTGATCTTGATGAGCATTGAAATTCACATGAAATCGAGCGACTGTGCATCAATTTGACAGCTGCTTTGATGAATTTGACCGGGAAAACCTATATTATTATTACTATTTTATTTGTGATATCAACATAAAATAACATAACACGGACAATATGTGAATCTACTCTCTGTTGCCCTCAGTCATTCAGCTCCCTCACATAAAACACAACTCACATAACTTTACAATACATAAAACATATCATAACTCTTATTTCATTTAAACAGAATTTAAAGCATAGCAGGACGCACAAATTGTCATCTTGCCAAACGTTTTTATGACAAATATTCTTTACTATCTTTCTGGAGTGAAAGAAATCATTTATTATTTTATGTTATCAATATATTAAAAAAAAAAACAGATTCAAGTATATATAACTCTATATAACTCTATTAACGTACTAAATCAGCGTCGGCATGTTTATATTGTAAATTAAAAAAAACTTCTAATCACCTAAAAAATGTTACTACTAACTTTATACCTTAAAAGAAAAAAATTCTTGATTCATTGCAATGTATCGTTCTTTTTGTAGTGAATTAAAAAAGAAGTATATGTAATTACTTGTCTTGTTACAGGAACTGATGGGCCGCCAAGGAGTATTTCTGGCATCGTTTTTGGCATCCTTGTTCCTGTGCTTGTGATCGTGGTCGTATGTGTAGGGTGCAGTAGGAAGAGGTAGCACACCCGAACAGAATATTCACAACTGAATTAGTATTAATAATGTGTGACAAAAATGTTGCTGGAGGAGCTAGAGTTTCGAAAACCTTCTTATGAGAAGTGAATAATATTTTAATCTTAGAACTCATTTCAACGCCCATTTTCATATCTGTTTTGATCAGGACGTATTTACTATTCATTTCATTTATTTACTTGGTTTTCTCTAAAGCAGGAGAGTTCCATTCTGAGCCACATTGACCTGCTTTACAAAGGAGCCCTTCTTGATACATAAATCGTAAAAATATTGATAATGATAATGAGATAATGATACTACTACTTCAACAACAACAACAACAATAATAATGATAATAACAGATTCATAGTGGGAATCTTGATATTTATGCTCATTTATTTGATTAAATAGGTAAACATTCTAAAATTTCCTATCCAGATAAATATGATAGACTGAATATCTTATCTGTAGTAGGAGATTATTTTCCATCTGTGGATATCTGTAGACAAAGAGTTCAAAGAAAGGGAATATAACAAAGCAAGTACGCAAAACATATTCGCAGAAAAAACGATGGAAGTTATTTTCTTGTCATCTATTGCAGATTGAAGGAAAACCCATGCAGAAAAATGTGGAGATGGTTAAGTGAAACGTCTGTGAGAACTGAACCTACTCCAAGTGTCGATGACACATCGCTGCCCACAGAAAAACCCATCAGGTTGATCAGTCAAGCAGCAGAAGTCGAGCAACCTACGTCGGTAGCCTCCAGTATGCAGGATTGTCCAGAGTCACCTTTCCATAACCAACGTGATGAAAGAACAAGGAAAGAGGACTTCCAGCGAGCAGAGAGTCCCACACCATTGCTATCTAAAGAGGAATCGCAGGCTGATGAATATGCGACAGTTGATGATGTTCGTCAAGACCATGAAGATTCCTTCCTCAAAGGGTCGAAAGACGTGGATAAATGCGAGACGAGGGCAGATGCTACTCTCCTAGGCGCTGACATCATTGAAATCTCCACTCAGCAGTCTCAGTCTGGTAAGTCTTTCACCATGAGGAACCGACCACTCCCACATTATCCAAAGGGTGGATCCCTCAAGCCCCCTGTACCGTCAAGGAATGCACAAACCTTAACTCGACTGGATCAACCTAGAGATAATGACAACACACCTAGTACTTCCAAACAGCACCTTGCTTCGTCTAATGACAAGAAGCAAGTAAGCAAGAAGGCACCCGGTGGGTCCACGCCATTTGTGAAGGCTAAAAGCAAGCGGAATAAGAATAAGAGTTCGAAGACCATAAATGGTCATGGTCCTATAAATAATTCCAATTCAGTTCAACAAGCCGACCCCGTGCCTCCAGAACAACTGTACTCCGATACTGATGACACATATCTACAAGATAAAGATGGGGCATCGGCAAATATGACCGGAGGTGCTTCTGTACTCGAAGGAAGATTTGATGAGAACTTAAAACCATCTACTCCATTAACCCCAAATGCAAGCAATCTGTACCACACATTGGAAAACACAAATATGGACCTCAATACAGTGGGGGGTTCAGAATATGAAGACATTAGTAACATGGAAGGTAATTTCACCATAAATGGTCATGGTCCTATAAATAATTCCAATTCAGTTCAACAAGCCGACCCCGTGCCTCCAGAACAACTGTACTCCGATACTGATGACACATATCTACAAGATAAAGATGGGGCATCGGCAAATATGAGCGGAGGTGCTTCTGTACTCGAAGGAAGATTTGATGAGAACTTAAAACCATCTACTCCATTAACCCCAAATGCAAGCAATCTGTACCACACATTGGAAAACACAAATATGGACCTCAATACAGTGGGGGGTTCAGAATATGAAGACATTAGTAACATGGAAGGTAATTTCACCATAAATGGTCATGGTCCTATAAATAATTCCAATTCAGTTCACCAAGCCGACCCCGTGCCTCCAGAACAACTGTACTCCGATATTGATGACACATATCTACAAGATAAAGATGGGGCATCGGCAAATATGACCGGAGGTGCTTCTGTACTCGAAGGAAGATTTGATGAGAACTTAAAACCATCTACTCCATTAACCCCAAATGCAAGCAATCTGTACCACACATTGGAAAACACAAATATGGACCTCAATACAGTGGGGGGTTCAGAATATGAAGACATTAGTAACATGGAAGGTAATTTCACCATAAATGGTCATGGTCCTATAAATAATTCCAATTCAGTTCAACAAGCCGACCCCGTGCCTCCAGAACAACTGTACTCCGATATTGATGACACATATCTACAAGATAAAGATGGGGCATCGGCAAATATGACCGGAGGTGCTTCTGTACTCGAAGGAAGATTTGATGAGAACTTAAAACCATCTACTCCATTAACCCCAAATGCAAGCAATCTGTACCACACATTGGAAAACACAAATATGGACCTCAATACAGTGGGGGGTTCAGAATATGAAGACATTAGTAACATGGAAGGTAATTTCACCGGTAATGGGGCCTATGATACCTTGAATTTTAAATAAATAAACAACAGTTATACAAATCAATGGGTAATTTCACCATAAATGGTCATGGTCCTATAAATAATTCCAATTCAGTTCAACAAGCCGACCCCGTGCCTCCAGAACAACTGTACTCCGATATTGATGACACATATCTACAAGATAAAGATGGGGCATCGGCAAATATGAGCGGAGGTGCTTCTGTACTCGAAGGAAGATTTGATGAGAACTTAAAACCATCTACTCCATTAACCCCAAATGCAAGCAATCTGTACCACACATTGGAAAACACAAATATGGACCTCAATACAGTGGGGGGTTCAGAATATGAAGACATTAGTAACATGGAAGGTAATTTCACCGGTAATGGGGCCTATGATACCTTGAATTTTAAATAAATAAACAACAGTTATACAAATCAATGGGATTACACTCAAATATGTTAAAACAATAATTCAATGGTGATCGGCAACGAATTATAATAGATAACATAAAACTATGCATTCTTTAGGTCAAGAATTTATACATAAAAAGATGCATATTGTATTATCAATCTATTCTTTGGCATATCCTTTCAAAAAACAAATTTAAACTTTTAAGTGTGAATGTTTAATTTCTATTTTATATCAAATGTATGTTTATATCAATGTTTTAACCAAATACCTTTCTGATTTTTTATATTGATGCATTTGTAAATTGAATAGTTTCAGCTATCGAGCTTCATGTTTGATATGTCTTACAGTAAACCTTTTCAGTTCAATTTATTTCAATTCAGCCCTCCCGGAGAAGGTGTTTGCTTAGGGATAAAAGAAAATGTGAAAATTTTCTTCTTGATATTTCCTACCTCATGTTATTAAGAAATGACATGCCAGATTTCTTTTCTTCAGTTGTGCATAACATATTCCAGGAAAATATTGAATGCACCAAAGAATTAAAAGAATCACAACGCGACTTGTGCGAAAATTATATCCACACTTTTAGCAACTTGTGTGACATTGTGACTTTCGAGTGTCATATGTATTCCACAGATTGAGAATATGTTTTATACTAGTGCTGACTGTGTGCAAGGTGTGCGAGGATTTTTTTCCAGTGAGGTCTGTGGGAAATGATTTTTTATCACAATGAAAGCGAAGCAATTCAATGTATATTTTCAGAACTGGAATGCAATATCTGATTGTGATTCATAATTGTTTTAAAACAAGGCTATCTTTATATGGGCAACTCTTGTTGATCATTGCGTAATGTTTCACTTGTAGTAATATAATATATACACCAGAGATCGA
Source organism: Heliocidaris erythrogramma (assembly GCA_025617745.1). Taxonomy (NCBI): domain Eukaryota; kingdom Metazoa; phylum Echinodermata; class Echinoidea; order Camarodonta; family Echinometridae; genus Heliocidaris; species Heliocidaris erythrogramma. The sequence goes on along the minus strand of CM046856.1, from coordinate 52,410,699 downwards.
AGTAAGTGGAAAGACTTTATCATGTTTATCGCCAATGGCTGGATCAGACAGGGAACGTTGCAAGCAATAAGCAAATATTATATTTTGTATACTGTATCGTAGTATATGCCTCTGTCTCTACTGTACACTGAATAAGATGTTATATTCACGCGTACATATTAAATGAGAACTATAAACGTGCATGACAATCACTTTCTACAACTGAATATCACTTAACATATCATTACAATTTTGCCTTAGATGTTTATTCCAAAGATATTCTTCCTTCTAAATTTTATTCGTGTTTAAATAAATACCTGTCCATTTTATGTGTGATGTATTGCTGAATGTGTAACGTGGTCATGATATCATGTTGCGAAGTTTGTTTTACATTGTCTGTAATTTTGAATACAGTTCACAATTTAAGATCTAATTTGTGTCTTTAATTGGTGTTTTAAAACCATTCTGTTTTACAACGGACGATGTCATGAACACTTCACATACATTATACTCTGCGTGTTAAAGAAAAAAAAAATATGTTTTATATCAATTTTATATGTTTTCTTTTAAGCTCGTGATCTTTTCCTTATCTATAGCTGTTGGCCTAATGCCTATTTCATTTGTATTTAAATAAATGTTTATTGATTGTATTGTACTTTAAATATGTAGTGCTCATAGGTTACCAAACCGTCCAATGTTTCATGGAATATTGGCTTGTCAATTAAGAATACATTCGGTAAATGGAGCCAACAAGTATATAGCAAAAGCTAGTCAAGGTTTGCCTCCTTTAATACGCTATAATTTATGACAACAAATTAATCATTAGTGATTATCACGGAATCATAAACCTGTATGTTCAGCGCTAAAAAATGGAACATTTCTGTACTAAGCAATATATATATATATATATATATATATATATGAGACAGTTATAACTCAAACATATATAGACTACACTATTATTTACTCAATCTGGTGAGGACACGCTTTTAGGATTCACTTCATATTGTACATTTTTTTAAAACAATATATGCATCAGTAGTAAAATATTATCATATTCTTTAAGAAGATATTTCAATATTTGTTTAGAGCTTCCTGAAAATGTGCCTTTTCTATATTTAAAGTCCGATACTATAGCAATGTTATATTTTAGTGGGCGAATACATAAACACCTTTGCTTTTTCTGTTTGCTATTTTTACTATAATGGTTTTCTGTTAAGCTCGTGACTTTCTCTCTGTCTTTAGCTGTTGGCCTAATGCCTATTTGTAGTATAGAAATAATGCAATTATAATATATCAAAATATCAGACATTTCATATTCCAGTGTATGGTAAATGAACATTGTATAATTATATATTTCCTATGCAGCTGAATATAATTTTACTTTCCATTTGGCAATACTTTTTTACGAGCTTTCCTGAAAATGTGCCTTTTCTATGGTTCGAGTTTCATTTTTAGGTTCTGATTTGTGTATATTTGTATTTGCAATCCATTGGAATTTGTATATATATTTTTCAAGTATTATTTGAACAGGGTAGCTACATTAGTGGTTAAAAATGCAGTTTAAAAATACTGTAGGGGCCTACATTTATTCAGTTGTTACTTTTGAGCATGAATAGACAACTCATGCTGCATACATGAAATAAACCCCATAATTTATGACATACTCTCTGCTTCCCCCACCTTAGTCATAGTCATGATACTATAGGGGAGGTGTAAAATGAATACACTGGTCGGTTCTATATTTCCTCATACCATTGTGCATTGCTTCATAACGGTTACACCTATGAATGCCTTTAAATCATTGGGGACGTAGATATAGTTAACAAATATTGAAATAAAGTCTTCATCGCCCACTAGTCTTGTCTGTTGATTTTATTACGAGTTCTCTGCATTACATCATGATCATGGTGATGATAATAAAACATGATGAAATTTTATTCATTTATATAGAAAGCCAATAAACAGGAATATAATGTATGCGATAAAAGCTTTTAAGCTTGTTATCGCATACATTATATTCCTGTATATTTAAAGATCATAACCTAATCATTTAATAGTCATAACCCGGACCTTAAACATTTACTTACGTTAGCATAGGACCACTGGGGTTATCTTTGTTAGAGCAACAGCCCCTCTGTAACTATTAATAAGCATGATAAGAGAGAAATAATAATAATAATCCTTTACTGTTTTGAGCGCTTTATTTATGGAATCAACGATAGCTATCTTACAATCAGATTAGGTTCTTGTGTCATATCCTCAACAAAGTGGCCCTGAAATGCTCCGACTGTAGGTGAGCTACCATTGTGGCCTTTGCACAGAGTCATTTATAGTCCAGAGGAATTCAGTCAGATCAGTGACTCATTTAATATACCTGGGCCAAAGGAAACAGCAGTTGACGAAATGCCGTACAATTAGTTGCACAGTCACATACAAAATGGGCAAGGATACCAGCTCTAAACCAGGATGACAAGATTTGACATTTGAAAGACGGGACTTAATTGACGTATAATTTCTAAAACGTGCTTTATTGCATTTCTATTTAGTTTTGCAAAACACCCTCATACAGATTCACTTTACATGTCCTAGTAGCAACCTTAGACATGTAGGCCTTTGGATTCAGTAGATCATATTTTGCACGCATAAATAATAACACAGAGCAATTACCATGTATATAGTATCATCAATTAATAAACTGTTTCTTTTTCATAACTGAGAAATGAAATGTCATGTCCTTCACAAAATGATGATTAACATTAATTAATGGCTTGTCATTCCTTTTCATGTCAGTTTCGGGGAATCCCTAGCATAATGAAAGCAAGAGTAATAACAGGTCGAATTACAAAGTATAATGGGACTTAATGAAAGTATTGCGCATCTATTGTACTGAGTATTGACATCTTGAAAGTTACGTTGAACAATACTGGATTTGTCTGGACAGAAACAAATACTTCTGACATAGTTGTTTGCCATAAAAATTGCTGCTACAAGTGTTGCTGTTTCTTTATTTCCTTTACATTAGCTTCTGTCAACTTCAATCTCCTTTGTGCTCCCACTTTTTCAAGTACCCCAAAAGTGCCCCTTTTCAGAGCTGATAAGTGCCCCCTTTTCTTTCTAATAAATGCCCTTTTCATCTTCTGATATGCGCCCCTTTTAACTTCAAATATTAGTGCCCCTTTTGAAATCTGGTAATTGCTTCCGTTTTCGACTGATTAATGCCCATTTTCCGTTCTAATAGTGCAATTTTCCCTTCTGACAAGTGCCCCCTCTTGTTCGTATAAGTGCCCCTGTTTTTGACTGAGTAGTGCCCATTTTCCCTTCTAATAGTGCAGTATTCCCTTCTGACAATTAAGTGCCCCTTTTTTGAGTACCCATTTTTACTTCTGATCAGTGAAGGCGATTTATTCCGCGGCTCCAATGATACACTGAGGAATTTTAGTGAAAAGGTAGAATACGGATTGGGACGCTTTTACAGCACATCCAAGTTGTGTTATACAGCGCGTCCCAGAAAAAAAAAACGAAACCGACATTTATCGATGTTTAATCATATGTTACTCACAATTTTGATTAATAAATGACACATATTTGTAAAGCTTGGATCCTTCTCTTTCATGTGATGCCACTCATATACATACTCATTCACGCATGAATGAATAAAGACAATATGAAACAGGACTACCAAAAAGTCGTTTGGCCAACGATATTTGAATTTCAAAGATAAAATCCCATTTCTAGAAAGTTCATTTTCTGCCCTTTCATATGACACCTCAGTTGGGAAAAATGAACCAGGGATGACAAAGCTCTGTTGGTGTAAAGTGATGCTTGCATTTCCATGATTTATTAAACGAATATGTTTGCACTGGCTGCCTGTCCTAGCAATAAACAAGACAAAAGACTTCATGCATGGCTGATAGTCAACAAAATGGAGTGGTGAGTACAAAATAATAAAAGCTGAATGATAGGAAGGTAAGTTTTCATTATTAAACCTCCTTGACCATGCAGTTAACAACAGAGCAAGGAGTATTTAATGGGAGCCTTTAATAAATTTATTATAATATATTGAAGCTCAACCCAGCAGCTTTATTAGGACACATTTTATATGTATTCAGCCTATCTGAATTCTGATTTTGCGTCCATACGATGCAAACAGCTTGCATCGTTTGTGATCATATATTTTGGCCCATTTCAGCCCGCCAATTAACAATTTTGCTCAAGATTATCATTAGCCTTCTTGTATTATTCTCATCAATTTAAGCATCTATATAAAAGAATTCTAGATTCATTATGGAAATCATTGGAAATAGTTTTTTCCTCTTTGAATAAACAGAATTCTGTCTGTGAAGTACCCCCTCCCCTCTGCTGGACCTACTAGTAGGTCCATGCCCCATAGGGTTAGGGTTGCAGCTTCGCTACAAATTGCTTTAAAACACAGTATGAACTGGTCGAATAACATCATTTATTAAAATTTTTCTTCTTTGTTTTGCTCATCTACCTTTATCTAAAACCTTTAAAAAAAGAAAAATATCAACACCTGCTCTCCCGTCGGTACAAACTTATCTAATCCTTCTTTCTCTGGAGCTCCTCTTTTTTCAACACTCAGCCCTTATATCCGGCTCCACTTCTTCCGAGTGATCTCCCTCCCAATTTTCACAGCTCCATCCCCCTCTCTCTTTTTTCTCCCCACTTTTCTATACCTCAACGCCGTTCCCCCTCTGGCCCTCCATTTCTTTCACCCCAATCATCGCTATTCCACTAGTCCAATTGACTTTCCACAGCTAATTATTCACTTTCGCTTTTCTCTTTCCTCCATGCTCACGTCAATCTCCAAAAATCCAGCTCGCTAATACCTCCCAATCTTTTACCCCTCTCTTCTCTCCTTCCTTCCATTCGATCCCTTTCTTCCCACGTCCTTCTCTTCCTCTCCTCCGCCTCTCCCCCTTTTCCTTCCACTCCCTCTCTTTCTATATCTGTCTCACCTCTTTCGACCCTTTCGCCCCGCCCTCCGTATTCAATTTCCTCTCCTTTATCCACCCCCTTTTTTCGTCCTTCCTATCTTTCATTGCCCAGCACTCATCCTTCGACTCTGGCTCTGTCCACTCTCTCTCTCTCTCTCTCTCTCAGAATTGTGATGTATCCCCCAAAATGCAGCCAGCTTTAATGAAACTCTCGACACATTTTGTACCTATCTGCGGTAGTGTTATCCTAGCGGCTGCACTATGCATGTTAATGAATTCAGTAGGACACTGGCGTATTTAGCGTTAACCCCTTGACTACTGAATTCTTTAACTCTCATAGGCTTATACAGGAGCCACCCGGTTGATTAATGCAACTGGTCATGATTGTTTTTAGATATCAATGTGAACAACACACCTCCCGCAAAACAATATATTATTAATCTCTATTTCTGGTAGAGTCGACGTCGACAGCCGGTTGACAGGAATACGTTTCCCCCTCCCACACACACACAAACACACGGTTTCAAAAGTGGGGAAATATCATAGCATTTATCTACACCCTCCCCTTCACTACTAGGGGATTTTAGCTCTAGAATGATTTTATACGCCCATGAAAGTTAAGTCCTTCCATGGCTGGGGGCAGGCTTCCTCTCACCCCAACCCTATTCGATCAGTCTGCTTAATTGCAACAGTGGCCATGGAGTATCTCTGAAAGTGTGTTTGGGTGTGTGTGCGTGTGTGTGTGTGTTTAATATACATTTTATACCATCAAATCTCACGTAATACCAATATTCCCCCCAAATACAACTTATAATTATGAAACAATCTAATCAAATTTTAATTTCCATTTTTGATCATTTATTCGTAGTTTATCACTTATTTAAAGAACAACTATTTTTTTCACGGAATAAATATTGAATTTCAGATTTAAAAAAATCAAAAATATTTGCCACAAATGAATGGTGAACTTGGTACCAACTAATTTGTATTTACCCTGTGTGGCTAAGCTGTGCATTATAACGTCACATATGTTTTTAAGAAAAGGTGATTAAACATGTATTGAAATATTTCTCGGTTTTATGGGAGTTAAATAACGTCAAGTTGATTCATTGACAACTTTTGGAAAGTGTTCAGTATGATATATTTATGTGAGAAAAAAGGGGAGGGTGACAGAGAGAGAGAGAGAGAGAGATTTGAGAATCGGTTAAAAAAAAAGAGAAGAAGGAAAAGTGATAAAATTAGTTTTCATATAAAGCAACTGTCGGGGTTAAATATAGAGAGAATAGGTGTGAGAAAAAGCAATGATAAAGAGAGAGAGAGAGAGGAAGAGAAAGATAAAGGAAAAAAGAGTGAGGAGAGGGATGATAAAGAGACAAAGAGAAAGAAAATAAGAAAAAGTACAGGAGAAAACAAAAGAGAGATAGAGATGGAAGAAGTTAGGAGAGGGATAGAAATGGGTCTGAGAGAATAGGGGGGGGGGGTAGAAAATAGATAGCGTGTGTGTGTGTGAGAGAGAGAGAGAGAGAGAGAGAGGGGGAGAGCACGAGAGAAAGAAATTAAGAAAAGGAAACAATAAACAAGTAAATTTCATTCCAAGTAAAATTTAAATATAGTTCAAAATAAACAAAAAAATTTGGGGGAGGGTAAAAAGAGAGGAGAGGGATAGATATAGAAATAGATAGAAATGGAGAGAGGTGAACGGAAAGAACAAGGGTGACTTAGACGAAGAAGGACGAAGAAGACAGGTGAAGACAAAAAGTAACTAACATGCCAAGTGTAGACCACAGAAAAAAGTGAGATAGAAGCGTTTAGGAGAGATAATGTTGGAAAAAGGGGTACCACTCAGGAAATAGAACTAGTGCAGTCGCCTCAATCTAATAGAATCTCTCAAGGCAGGTTATATTTATATCTGTACATGTACAACTTTTTGAATTAGAGAGCGTGCGTATAAAACACACTCATTTTCTTGAAATATTGAGAATTCTTACGTCTTGAAAATATCCTTTGTTTTTCAAAACAGGTTATGACGGCAGTAAATCTTATGTCATGCAACACCAAAAGAAAAATCGATGTTGACCAGGAAGTATAATACGTTTAAAATCCTAAAGCAGGTTTGCACTCTGCTGATTATGAATGCGATGGGTAGGTTAAAACAATATTGTTTCTGTATACATGCGACTACTGTTTATTTGTGCACTTAGCATTATAAATAATCCTCAGAAATCGTCCTGACAGTTAATTCAAAATATAGGCTCCTATTGTTGATATCTGAGTGGAGGAGACAAAAACCTTTAAAGGTATAAATCTAAATGGGTTGAACGAAGGTATATAGAAAGTTGCGCCTTCTGGTCTGAAAAGGACGAATTCCCCTCATCTTCGCGTCTCTACTTTTGAGTCAAAATCAAGTATGAATGTGCAAGTTTTGTTGCCATGGAGACAGAAAGAACATCCTGTCTATTTAGCTTTGCTTATATAGGAGACCATTCAACAATATCGTATTACCATAGTTGTTTTTGTTCTGAAAAAAAGGCACACTCGTTTTCTTTTTTAATCTCTTAAGAGTGACAGAAAAATATACATTTCTGATATTTATCGATATGCCTTTTTTTATGAGTTAGGTTAAATCGTTTATGAATAAATGCACTCTTTTTCTTACCAGACTCTTGAAATTTCTTATATTTTTCTACTTTAAAACAAAATGAGAAAATACCACTCTATCCCTTTTACCATCGGAAAAAGGGCCCAAAATAAATTGTATCCTTTAAAATACTGAACTCCTATAACTCCCTTGCCTTAGCAAAGCTTGGATACGACTCTGTAATCAAGTTGTAGCTACTATTATAGGCAGATACGCCCTTATGACAACGACCAAGGCAGAAGCATCTCCACGAGAGAGACTGGCGTTCGGTTATCAGAGGCAGTACGACCACAAATCACTGAAAAAGAAAACATCATTAGTTACGTTCGTGTCATCTTACGTATCACATTTTTTAGAAGCAGACACAACGTGTAAAAGAAGTTGTCAGTGGGGGATGGAACTTGGCTTATCCAATATTTTAAAAGCATATTTACATAAGTATAAACACTGTCATCTGAATGCTTCTTCTGAATCTTCTTTTCGGTGTTTTTATGTCAGCGATGGAAAGCCTAATGGACAATCATTCAATTGATTGCAATTATTCAGTTGACTGCAATAATTCATTCGATTACATTTACGAATACCCCAACTCAATAATTGCTTGGCTTGCAACAGTTCCGTTGGTTGTTTCAGTCATCATTGCTGTCACGAGCGTCGGTAATGTCATGGTTATGGTTGCTTACTGTCGAAGTCAATGCATCCGAGATAACGTGGCTAATATCTTTATCCTGAACCTTGCCATCACTGATTTCATCGTGAGAGCCTTCATGTGGCCTGTCAATCTAACATGGCTCATCAAAGATCGCTGGACATATGGCGAAGTCCTTTGTAAGGTATGGTTGGTAGCTGATTATACAGTGAGTGTGGTGTCTGTTCTTACAATGGTACTCATCAGTTGGGACCGTTACTGTCTCTTGACCATGGGAGTGCGGTATCAGACATTTCAGACGAGGAGCGATTGGCACTGATCCTCCTTGTTACATGATAGGCAATCCTTTTTACTTGGTAAACATTCCTTGCGTTCGCATGGAGTCCCATTTTAACTGGACAGTACAATGTGGATTATACTAATAACTGTGAAAGGGAGTTCACATTCAGTCTTGGCGGAACAGTAATTCTAATCGTGCTTGAGTTCTTCATTCCGCTTACAGCCCTGTTTATCCAGAATGTAGCAGTTTATACCAATATCAAACGGAGATCAAAGGGCATCGTAGGGCAGAGTCCTCCGATCCGACCAACCAAATGACTATGTCAAGAAACCTTGTGAAAACCGATAACTCATCATGTCCGACCAACGACAATCGTTCTCCAGGACCAGTTTCAATAGTCAAAGTAGAGTGGCCACTGCATACAATCATAATGTCAATCCCATTGCTGAAGCCAACGAACCTCAGCTCAATGAACACATACCCAGCAACAATGCGATGGGCCACAATTCCTAGGCAAAACAACGGACATTCGTAAGACACCGAAATGCCGCTGTAGTCCTTGCCGTTCTTGTAGGTTGTTTCTTGATCTGTTGGCTACCTATCCAAGTTACAACCGTCATGTTCGCAGTATGTGGCGACAAATGCGTGTCATATCTTAGCTGGGAGGTCACAAATTCACTTGTGTGGTGTAACTCCCTGATCAATCCTTTCATATACGCTGCCACTAACATACATTTTCACCGTAATTTTCGTCATTATCTGCTCCTCGATCCCTGGACTTGTGATTTTAAGCGCTGCAAAGTAGATAGAGTATCGTGATGCATAATTATTATCAAAGTGTAACAACGTAATCTTTCACCGTCATTCATCATTAAGGTGGATGTTAATTGAATTCAGTGTTTCGATGATCAGATAATAAATACGCCTTTTAAGATGTCTGCAGTAATAACACTTCACAAACAGATGAAAGAACTGTATAGAGGAAGCCATGCTAACTACATTTCATGATTGATTAGTTAAATTCGCGGGGAAAAATACTTTATGACAACCAATAAACCACCATCTTCACTCGCAGTAGACAGATAACTTCCCAAAACCCCACACATTGTAAGGCAATGTCCTGTCCGCGACAACTTTGGATGGTTCTTCAGGACGACCAAGCGAGAGTGACAAAGACGATGGGTTCACAGTTTTTCAAACAAAATTATTAGAAAAGGGTTCTGCAAAGCGATTGCGAATCTGACTTACCAATGCTTTCTGACTGTAAAAAGAAAAAAATCACGAAAAGGGGTAAAATGGTGGAAAATAATGTCAGAGAAGCTGGCATGACAAACATGCACATAGGGAATAAGATATCTCCTCTTTGCAATAGTTTCCTTCGGCTAGTCTTTTCGAGAAAAAAACAAAAGTCAAAACTGTGCATGCACTTATGTCGCTAGAGGGCCTTTTCTCAGGACATTCGATATTGCAGTTCACTTTAACTTCGGAAGAGATATATAGAAAGAGAGAGAGAGAGAGAGAGAGGGGGGGGGGGGGGGGGGGGGTATAAACTTAGTCTCATACGAATACTCCCATGCAGGCATAAGGTTGAAACAAGGTTGAAATAACAACATGGGCCTTGTAAAATAAATGATTTGTAACTTTAATATCAATAGGGTTATAAGTAGAATAAACCTTTATGGAGGAATCAATCTAAGAGTTAAAATTTTGCATGTACATTATATGGATAATGTCCGATCATTATGTATTAGTGTATGATCTGGTATAAGATAAAACATGTATTCCTGAAAGTATTAGTGAACGTGTTCAGACAGTTAATAAATTATCAATACTCCACAAAATAGAAAAGGAGAAAGTACACCTTCGACCAAAACATATTTCCTATAATAAAATGAAAGATAAACTATCAGGCAACTATCAACAAATAGATTAAGTTTTTCGAACACACTACCTCTTCTGACATTGATATGTCTATAATAATACCGGTATAACAGAATCGCATCTTCACCATGTTCACTGATCGCCCTGATTTTCAGGTGTTGAATTCACCTTATTATTCACTATTAATATTCACTATTCATGTTATCTTTTTTTGTCTTGGATAGGTAGAAGAAGCTTTTTTATTATTATTGTGAATTATTAAAATAGTGTGCATAATATATAATCTCATTCCAAATGTACTTTTTATTAGTAAATTTTGTGGTAATCATGTAGGACGAATCCTGATGAGTACTTGTGCTATTTCTGATTTTCCTTTATCACTTTCAGTATGTACATTTTACTTACAAACATCATTATGAACATTTTGTTGTTAGGTTTTAGTATTGTAGTTATAAAATACTGAAATAATTTCAAACTCAATCAAGGAACGGAGGGGCGGCCGGGGGGGGGGGGGGAGGGGGGGAGAATTTGTTAAGAGGGGAAACTTTCATCTAAGATAAGATAAGTTTGATATCATAACAGAAAGCGAAAACGTGTCTCACGGTAGTCTCATATAAGCTGTATACTCATATCATTTTCTTCTAAAAAGGAAAGAAAAAAAAATCACGTACGTTGTCCTGAGTAAGATCTCACGTTGAATTCATTTTTTGCGTAGAGATATCTCAAAATCTTACATTATACTGGCAGCGAAACGTTGATTTTTAAATCACCACTTTTTTCAACATCAAAATTTAACAGATGAACTTATGTATATGTATATGTATATGTGTAATCAAAGTGTCAAAGATTGAACAGATTCTGTTGTGAATCCAATTAGCCATAATTATTTGCATTTCGTCTGCTATCCTTCTCAATCGTAAGCAAATAAACATCACACTGTATGGAGAGCGTAATTGTGTAATTAATTACTGCATGACCTGGGCAGAAACCTTCACTCTTTTATCACTTTCTTTCTACAGACGACAAAGTCCGGAATTTGAGAAGGTATAAATTTATTCTGATCATCGCATTAACGAATAATGGTAAATAATGGAAATAAATCTAATTTTTTAATGTTGTACTTTGTATGCTTTTGTGAAACATGTTTATCTTTGTTTTTCTGTCATTTGTAAATATTTCTGCTTAGAATTAATACTATTCTGGAATCAATAATAACTGAATGAATATCTAATTATCTTACTAAAATGGTAAATACCCAGGAAAAGTGTCTATGCATCTCTGCTCGTGTTCATTATCTTCCCACATATAACAAATGTGACTCAAGAAATAATTTAATTATCGGGAAAAAAGGGTACTAGGTAGAATGATTGCACCAATTTCTTTTTCTGATTCCAAATGGTGGTCAGTTATATCACCAACGTAATGATGGGTAGTGTCCCTGTATTAAAGAGTTGCGACATGGACGTCCCACTTTTCTGGAAACAAAATGGCGTTCGAATTGTTTCTATTGAGAACACCCAGGTGCTCATCGGACTTGAATAGAAATGTTACGTAATAGTGGAAACAAAATGTCGTTCAAATCCCCAGTTGTCGCAACTCTTTAATACAGGGACACTAATGATGGACAGTGCCGTATATAGAGAGAGTCTGGCCAACTCGGTTTCAGTTGGGTAGCAACATGGCGTATATTCCTTTGTTATGTAAGCTTGCAACAAAGGAATATGCGCCATGTTGTTACCCACCTGGAGCCAAGTTGGCCAGACTCTATCTATATATACGGCACTGATGATGGAGACATAATAGCGCCATCTATACAATTCTGTTATGCAGGAAGGGCGTTTAAAATCTTTTTCACTTCCTAATCTTATTAACAAATGTATGCACGGACATGTTGGAAAGCTTCTTTTCAATTTGTGACCTTCCCGTGAGTTTATCAGTCGAGTTCTATGGATGTTTAGGAGTTTTATTGGAAATATCTTCCTTGCTGTATATATATATATATATATATATATATATATACATATATATATGATGGAGCGACGATTTTTCATGATTTTTACCATTTACGCCTGGGTTTTAAACGTAATTGCTGTTCAAGGTAAATATTATGTTATAAATATCACGCACATATTCCGGAAAGAAAATAATAAATTGACATCGTCTTTTTAAAAAATATTATTCCCCAGCATAAACCTTAACATTATGAGTATCCTTTTTTAGCGTTTCACGAAACCGCCATTAGTACAAATTCACCGACATTTTAATAAAACCCATGTAGTCAAATTAACACGCGTTTCAATTGGATGTCGGCGAACGTGTAGTAAAGGGCCGTCACATATCCAAACCGGAGACCGCCCGACTTCTCTGCGAGCTCAAAATGGCATTTTTGCCCTGAATACGACCGGAATGCGGCCGGTGTGTGCTCGCGTATCCGGACACCTACCCCCTGGACAACCACCCCCCGATAACCACCCCTAGGATAACCACCCTCTAGGACAACTACCCCCTAGGACAACTACCCCCTAGGGCAACCACCCTCTAGGACGACTACCCCCTAGGACAAGTACCCCCGCATAACTACCCCCCAGACAACTACCCCCTAGGACAACCACCCTCTAGGACAACTACCCCCCGGATAACTACCCCCCAGACAACTACCCCCTAGGACAACTACCCCCAGGACAACTACCCCCGGACAACTACACCCCGGACAACCACCCCCTAGGACAACTACCCCCAGTACAACTACCCCCAGGACAACTACCCCCGGACAACTACCCCCCGGACAACCACCCCTAGGACAACTACCCCCAGTACAACTACCCCCCGGACAACTACCCCCCGGACAACCACCCCCTAGGACAACTACCCCCCGGACAACTACCCCCGGACAACCACCCCCTAGGACAACTTACCCCAGTACAACTACCCCCAGGACAACTACCCCCGGACAACCACCCCCTAGGACAACTACCCCCCGGACAACTACCCCCCGGACAACTACCCCCAGACAACTACCCCCTAGGACAACCACCCTCTAGGACAACTACCCCCAGGACAACAACCCCCTGGACAACTACCCCCCAGACAACCACCCCCTAGGGCAACCACCCTCTAGGACAATTACCCCAGACGCGTATTTTTTCCTGTCAGGATTTGCGCCACTGACAAGATAGGGTAGTATTTGAGCGTCAAAAAGCCCAGTTTTGGAGACTTTGAGAGAGAGAGAGACTACAACTTTAAGGCTTGTAATTTTCTCTCAGTTTCACCTTACTTTATTTCGGCAAAAGAAAAGTTTGTCAATGATACTTTCCTAAATTCTAACAACCCTTAGCCTGCCGAGACTCGAACTCGTGATTCCTTCATGACGAGCACAACGTGAATCCAAATGCGCCACACAAGGAACTGCGTGACTGGTTCGCTCATTTTATTATATCCCTACAATTCGTTTTTCATGAATATTCATACCGACTAGTCTTGACGGAATAAACCGTATTGTCACCCTTCTTGACAAGTGCCGTATATAGATAGAGTCTGGCCAACTCGGCTCCAGTTGGGTAACAACATGGCGCATATTCCTTTGTTGCAAGCTTACATAACAAAGGAAAATACGCCATGTTGCTTCCCAACTGAAGCCGAGTTGGCCAGACTCTCTCTATATACGGCACTGCTCTTGACGCTCAAATACTGCCCTCTCTTGTCGGGTGGCTCAAGTCCTGACAGAAAAAAATATAGCCCCCCGGACAACTACCCCAGGACAACCACCCTCGTACCCCAAATTGGACTTAACCTCACATTGAACAAGATTGGGCTCGTTCGCTACGCTGGCTCGCCAAAATAGAATTAATATGACCTTTAGCAAAATTTCTGCCCCGACCTGCAACAATAAAGCCCAGATAATATACCAAATTTTATTAAAAGAGAAGTGTTTGTTTTCGCTCATGCTTGCTCGCTTAAACTATTTGTTCTTTTTTGTTTTATTTTTTGTTGTTTGTTGTTGGTTTTTTTCTTCAATGCATGAAGGCAGGTATTCCCATGTGCAATATTAACTCTCTATTAGATGTTTTGCATGATCGACAATTAAGGGGGGGGGGCGGGAAGGAAAACAAATATTCCAGCCGTTTGTCACACCCCCACCCCTCTCCCTCATGCACTCTACAATTATGCAACTCGTTACAAAGCTACCAGCCAATCGAGTATTAAAGGAGACTAGCATTGTGGTTGGTCGATTTAAAAAAATAGTATGGGGTACTATTTTTTTTAAATCGACCAACCACAATGCTAGTTTCCTTTAATACTCGATTGGCTGGTAGCTTTGTAACGAGTTGCATAATTGTAGAGTGCATGAGGGAGAGGGGTGAGGGTGTGACAAACGGCTGGAATATTTGTTTTCCTTCCCGCCCCCCCCCCCTTGCAAAACATCTAATAGAGAGTTGATATTGCACATGGGAATACCTGCCTTCATGCATTGAAGAAAAAAAAAACACCCAAAAACAACAACAAACAAAAAACAAAAACAAACAATTCTTTTTAAATGATAGTATATATAAACTAGTTTTTGTTGTTGTTTTTTTTAATGTGATAAACTAAGTTTTATTGTTGGAAGTTGGAGGAGGAACAATTTAAGCGAGCAAGCATGAGCGAAAACAAACACTTCTCTTTTAATAAAATTTGGTATATTATCTGGGCTTTATTGTTGCAGGTCGGGGCAGAAATTTTGCTAAAGGCCATATTAATTCTATTTTGGCGAGCGAGCGTAGCGAACGAGCACAATCTTGTTCAATGTGATGTTAAGTCCAATTTGGGGTACTTTTCCTAGAGGGTGGTTGTCCTGGGGTAGTTGTCCGGGGGGCTATAATTTTTTTCTGTCAGGACTTGAGCCACCCGACGAGAGAGGGCAGTATTTGAGCGTCAAGAGCAGTGCCGTATATAGAGAGAGTCTGGCCAACTCGGTTTCAGTTGGGTAGCAACATGGCGTATATTCCTTTGTTATGTAAGCTTGCATAACAAAGGAATATGCGCCATGTTGTTACCCAACTGGATACGAGTTGGCCAGACTCTATCTATATACGGCACTGGTCAAGAGGGGTGACAATACGGTTTATTCCGTCAAGACTAGTCGGTATAAATGTTCATGAAAAACAAATTGTAGGAATATAATAAAATGAGCAAACCAGTCACGCAGTTTCTTGTGTGGCGCATTTGGATTCACGTTGTGCTCGCCATGAAGGAATCACGAGTTCAAGCCTCGGCAGGCTAAGGGGTGTTAGAATTTAGGAAAGTATCATTGACAAACTTTTCTTTTGCTGAAATAAAGTAAGGTGAAACTGAAAGAAAATTACAAGCCTTAAATTTGTAGTCTCTCTCTCTTTCAAAGTCTCCAAAACGGGGCTTTTTGACGCTCAAATACTGCCCTCTCTTGTCAGTGGCGCAAATCCTGACAGGAAAAAATACGCGTCTGGGGTAATTGTCCTAGAGGGTGGTTGCCCTAGGGGGTGGTTGTCTGGGGGGTAGTTGTCCACGGGGTGGTTGTCCGGGGCGTAGTTGTCCTGGGGGTAGTTGTCCAGGGGGTGGTTGTCCGGGGGTAGTTGTCCTGGGGGTAGTTGTCCTAGGGGTGGTTGTCCGGGGGGTAGTTGTCCTGTGGGTAGTTGTCCTAGGGGGTGGTTGTCCGGGGGGTAGTTGTCCGGGGGGTAGTTGTACTGGGGGTAGTTGTCCTAGGGGGTGGTTGTCCGGGGTAGTTGTCCTGGAGGTAGTTGTCCTAGGGGGTAGTTGTCCTAGGGGGTAGTTGTCTGGGGGGTAGTTATCCTGGGGGTAGTTGTCCTAGAGGGTGGTTGTCCTAGGGGGTAGTTGTCTGGGGGGTAGTTATCAGGGGGGTACTTGTCCTAGGGGGTAGTCGTCCTAGAGGGTGGTTGCCCTAGGGGGTAGTTGTCCTAGGGGGTAGTTGTCCTGGAGGGTGGTTATCCTAGGGGTGGTTATCCGGGGGGGGGGTGGTTGTCCAGGGGGTAGGAGTCCTAGAACCGTGTGCTCGATCATTGTGGGCTTCCCTGCGATTATTAGGGGTCGGTCGACTCCAGCATTATGTTACCTACGGGCGCCGGGCAAATTCTGATCGCTAGTGTTCAAAGGGCTCCTACCGAGCCTCGTCCAATATGTGACATGGTAGATTTCAAGCGAGAAATACGCTCGACTCCCGGGCACAGCACAGCACAGCACTTCCCAAGCAGTCTTAACTCTTATTAACACAGTAACCAGCGCCATCGATAAAGCATCACACACGGTTGGAATCTTCCTGGACTTTTGCAAGGCCTTTGACACTATTGATCACACTATTTTATTATATAAATTATCCCACTACGGGATTAGAGGAAAGGCCTTGGAGTGGTTCAGGAACTACCTTTCTAATAGAAACCAATATGTATCACTCAACGGGCACAGTTCTTCTATTAAACCAGTAAATTGTGGAGTAACACAGGGATCTCTCCTTGGACCCTTGCTTTTTATCCTATATATCAATGACATTTATATATCTTCCTCCATTTTATCTTTCATTATTGTTGCTGACGATTCCAATCTCTTTTTTTCCCATCAAGACCCTGCAATTTTACTTTCAACAGTCAATTCGGAGCTGAATGGATAAAAGCGAATAAGTTGTCTCTAAACCTAAATAAAACAAATTACATGCTCTTCAGCAATACTCTTCAATCCCTGCCTGGTAATATTCTTTTTGATAATATACCTATCGAAAAAGTGAAAACTACTAAATTCTTAGGTATAATAATTGACGATAAGCTCTCTTGGAAACCACATACTGATAACTTGTCAAATTTGATTTCGCGAAACACAGGAGTAATTAATAAGTTGAAATATCAATTCCCATCCTTTGTCTTAATTATGGAATTTTAGCATGGGGTAACTCTACCGCGCAACAACTAAACAGATTACTATTACTTCAAAAAAAGCTCTTTCATAGTAATAAAGTTCTCAAAGTGTCTGACTTATACGTTTATAATCTAGGTCAATTTATGTTCCAACTAATAAATAATGAACTTCCGAATGCTCTCTCAGACCTTTTCACAACTAACAATACACTCCACAACTACCCAACGAGACAATCAAACTTTTTCCATCTTCCCCGCACGAGAACGCTCCTAGCACACAAAACATTCGTCTTTACAGGTCCCAAATTTTGGAACAGTCTCGATCCAGACCTTAAGAAAATAGAGAAACTGCACCATTTTAAAAGAAACAGTTGAAATCTCTTTTGCTGAAACCACTAGAATGCTGCATGGTTACTGATCTCGATCTGTACTTCGCTTCTCTCTTCTCTCTTCTTTCTTCTCTCTTCTCTCTTTTCTTTTCTCTCTCTCCACACACACATACACAGACACACACTCTCTCTCTATCTCTCTTTCACTCTATAACTACTTAATTTGTTTTGTTCTCTTTTGTTTCCATCTGCTGATTTCCTTCCTTTCTTTGTCTCTTCTCATCTTAATCTCCCCATTCTTCTTTCCAGATCCTTTTCTCGCTAAAAGGGGACCTGACTTGACAAGCCTCGCTTTTAATAGGTTCCCCTACAAGTGTATATACTGTATGCGTTTATTACATCTACTGGAAGATATTATATTGAGTTTTTATGATATATGTATTATCCTTTGTATTATGCCATATGTATATGTTTATATTTTGCTTTCTTATGTATATATGTAAACCGATTATGGAAACAAATCAAAATCAAAAATCAAATCAAATTCGGCGACTTTCTGGTGATCCACAAATTCGGCCGGAGACCGTTGGATATGTGACGCAGGCTTTACGACAGCTTTTTTCAAATGATGCCCTGAGTAAGATAACGGGCCTATGCATTCACGTACTTGTATTTTCTTTATTTTGAAATTGTGAAATCCCCAATATATAATAGTTTTCCAATCAACCCAAAAAATGGATATGTGACGCATGCTTTACGACAGCTTTTTTCAAATGATGCCCTGAGTAAGATAACGGGCCTATGCATTCACGTACTTGTATTTTCTTTATTTTGAAATCCTCAATATATAATAGTTTTCCAATCAACCAAAAATATATTAAATGTTCTTATTGAAAATTGTTAAACCTTCGTTTAACTCCGGCCCTTTAGATTTTTCAGATTTGCAAAACATTTTTATGATTCAGTTAACAATGAATCATTTCAGAATGGATTATCATTTTAATCTGGACTCGATGATATACATAAATTTATGTAGTTTGATCAATTAATTATTAGCAATTAATTTATGACAGTAACTTATAAGCTGTCTCACACAAAAAAACCCAACTTTTTTTCTTGTTCATTGTCAGTGATTACACAATAAAGTACATAATATTCCGGACGCTTATTCGATCATTGCCTTCCTCTTTCTTTTTTTAAACTCTGTGTTCAGTGTCTTCTCTGCTCAACACAAATAGACTTTATAGTTCATATTCATTACAGAAACCTCAATATTAGTTTAAAATGTGTAAAGTAATGCAATAATTATTTAAAATGAGATGAATATATATCGTCGTAATTTTGGTGGTCCTATGACAATGGAAAATAACAGCTGATGGTGTCGTTCAACCTCACAGAGCACAATGTCTCATTGGACTGCAGTGCCACTAAAAACTTTACGTCGGCAGGCGATGCTAGATATAGCACTAAAAATCTGCACGTTGAATGGGTGATCAGCGCACCAGAAGGCATGATAATTGCCATCGTGTTTGAAGAGTTCAGTACAGACGAATTCTATGACACATTGGAGATCAGAGATCCTGCTTTCCTATCCTTCGATCGGACATATTCAGGACGTGAAAAGGACTTTCCATCGTATATCTCGAGAGGTTCATTATTGACGCTCGTGTTTAAAACGGGCACTAGAGCGACCACCCGAAGTTTTTTTCTCAAGTTACATTGCTTTAATGCCACAGGTAATATTACATTGCTTAATCTCTCTTTATAATTCTAATATTTGTTCTCTTGATTGGCTAAATAAGAATTCAATTAACAAAACTGAATAAGCTTTAATTTTTATATTTTTCTTTTCCTCGTATGCGAAAAATATGCCAGGGGGGGGGGGGGGGACATGCACCCCAAATTTTGTTGCCTCCAGCTCCTCCCCCACGAAATAATTATTTTTAGGAAAAAGGTACAGAAATGTTAATTTAATGTACAATAACACCAAACAAGCGCTGTAATGCATCAGAATGAAAAATTTAAATGCAAAATGTATTTTTTCTTTTGCTCGATCGGTACGCTCTCTCGCAGAATAACACATATAATTGGGTAATTTTACGCTCCACCACAAGAAATGTTTCTAGTGCCCTGACACAGAAAATGGCGGTGACCACGGCACCCCCACTTAAAAAATCCTGGCTAAGACACTGATAATAGCTCCTACATGCAGGTTTTTTTTTATTCAGAAAGTCAACTAGATATTTAAAATAAATGTGTTTTGTTTATTTGATATCTATTACCTGTTGTCACTGTGATTACTATTCTTAAACCACCTCATTAATTTATGACTGTGAATAGCAATTTTAAGTTGAAAAAGTATAAAAGAATATCATAACTGACCTTATGCGTTTATAAAATGTAACTTAGGCAGAAAACCGTCATACCATATGACCGAAGTTGAAATTCAATCCAAAACATGATACTGTTTGATGTCTTGTTTCTGTGTTTTCAACTTTTATTAAAATACATCCAAAAATTCGTGTATTAAAAGCAGATATTAAAACTTGTGACCTTGAAGTTTCATAGGCAGTATCTACATGATGTTTACTAAACCTGCCCAAAGTTTTGCGGAATTTTGCATAAGTCTGCAAAAGGGATGAAATTGTACATGTTTCTTCAGTATTTTATTTGATGGGGCATCGCCCAAATATAAGGTAAAATTAAACGGAACAGGCTGAAAAATACAAGTTTTTCTAACGCTCGGTCGATTTGCTTACTCGCCTATGTCTCTTTGGGACTTTTGAAAGCACTCCCAAAAGCAGGTTAAAATCCATCTAAAGTAGTTTTGGTAGAATCGAAAATACGTTTTGGAAACTTAGAACAAAGTACATTTATCCTAACGCTCGATCGCTTTGCTCCCTAGTCTTTTTTTATTCTAAATATCATAAAAACTTGCGCCCGCAAATTCTGGCTAAAGCATAGAAAATATTTAGGTCAGAAAGTAAGATCCTCATGTTTGAATGACGAATAACTTTCATTCATCACAAGTTATACACGAATGTCTTGTATGGATCATCGCCATAATCTAAAGCAAAATGTTTCAAATTTTCCATATGTAAAGGACATAACATCATTTCCCCCCTAAATGCTCGATCGCTTTTCTCAGGTAGAGGTCACAATATCGCGTTATAATTGCGCTCATGTTACCCATGGTAACGCATTAAAATATCGTGTGTGGATAACATAACATTCATTGTTATTTGTTGCCCAGAGCCTGGTCTATTACCCCCTCGTGCATATATGATATTGGTCAGAATTTGCCTCTGATCTAAGGTGAAGTGTAATTTTTAACCGCTAAAAATGCAATTCTTCTGATCCTCGAAAATCCCATTTGTTGTTTTAATCCTGGAACATGAAGAGCGGCTTAAGTATATAAGATTATCAAATGGTAATTCTGCGAACGAAGGGATCTTCGTGGTGTCTCTTCCGGACAGACCAAACGAATGGTTACCCCTCTGCAAGGAGAGCTGGAACAGAGAAGTCGCAGATCTCGCTTGCAGACAACTAGGATATCCTGGAGTGTATCGTTTCAGCAGTGATGGAGATGAAGTGGAGGGGAATTCTACTTGCGCAGTAACATCTTGTACAAACAGTGAGATTATCATTCCATATTGCTTTGATGTGCACATAATTACTGTCTCAAAGCCCCAATCATAGGATTAATACACCTAATGCGAAATAATGGATTCAGTTACGGGGCAAGCACCATTTGTTTCTTAGAAATCATCTTAAATCATTTAGGAAAATTTCGAACACCTTAATCTATCTCACATTTTCATTACCATCCCAACGATTTCAACGTATTGTGCGCAAGGTATAATGCCTACTGGCCAAGACCATTGTGGTAGAAACAGTATTCGAAATTCATATGCTGCACGCACTTGGTGACAGAGCATTTTAAACTGCTGCTCCCAAACTGTGGAGTCGACTACCTCAAATTTTCCGCGACCACTAATCTCTCCATGTTTTCAAAAAGCTTCTCAAAACTCACTTATTCCGTTAACAACAACAAATTTAACATGAGTAAAGCGCATTTGAACATGTATATGGACAACACACTATATGAATACATTATCATCATCATCATCATTATAATTATTATTATTATTACACTTGCTCTAATATTTTTCTGTCGCAGTCTATTTGAAGAATTCGTAATAAAGCCTTTAAAGATTCGTCACATTTTTGGTTACTTCTAAACAGAGCATTTCCTTTTCCAAGATTGCCTAACAAAGACAGAGAAGAGAATGAACGTCAATAGTACGAAACTTAATTGTCACAGTAAGTAGACATTGAATCTTCAATTGTTATGCGTTAAATGAAATAATTAACACAATCATGACAACTGTTACAGTAAATACACAAATTAATTAAATTCTAAAATATAAAATGTGATATTTGTTTAACAAAATACTGTAGAATTCAAGTGCAGTGGCGTATCTAGGTCTTCTGGCGCCCGGGGCAAACTTTCAAATCTGCACCCCCCCCCCCCCGATTTCCACACTCAGATTGATGAGCATTTTTAATTAAAAAATGATGGCACTGCGTGAAAATTAATTTCGTTGCACATAACCCGGAGTTGTTAGCCCAAATTTGATGAATTATAGTACAAGCGAAAGGGCAACGCGACCGAGCAGCAGCTTTTTTTTCATTTTCACCCCTGAAAATAAAATCTCTCATGTATTTTACCCTTAGAAAAAAAAATCCAAGGGAATACGGCGACCTAGCAATAGATTTTTTTTTTTTAAATTTTGATCATTCCTATTTTGGGAGGGCAAAATGAATGAAAACCCACAAGAAATGTACGTTATGAAATTAGCAAGGCTATTTGCAAGGCAAATTTATAATTTCCTTCGAATGTTCTATACTTTGAAAGTGCTTTTATGCACTTCTATCCCATCGGGGGGTGCAAAAGTGAACGGGGGGGGGGGCAATTGGGGAGTCAATTAATGGTTAACACTATAAATTTTCGCAGTACGAAATAACCCTCAAAGACCACATTTTTTCTGATATTACTCCACCTTTCCTTTCTCTCTTTTCCCTTTTTTGCGCCCCTTCAAGTGCCGACCGGGGCACGTGCCCCCTCTGCCCCCCGTATGATACGCCATTGTTCAAGTGTGTTTTATTTAGCATTTATGCTATTGTACTTGCGAACATAATATAACATAACATAATTTAATTTCTTAATAAACTAAATGATTTCCGCTCAGATCATGGCTACATCGGATGTATTCCGCTATCAGACGACCAGTCAGCACACAGTAGTTCTACTTTGGACGAAGTTCCCGATTGTATGTCTCACTGTTTCACGGAGAAATATGAGCTAGCAGCAATCCGATTGGATGGCTGTTATTGTCTAAATGCTACCCAGGCCCGACTTAGCGACTTTACTCCAGATGAAGACGGATGCGTTTTGAATCGTCAGGACCTCATATGGGCATATCACTACAATGGTATGATCGTAAACCTACGGTGGCTGATTTCCGCCAAGGTTTTTTTTTCTTTGTTCAGTACGGTTTTATAACGCCCTAAATTACGGCGATATAACGCCCTATTACGTGGTTATAACGCCCTATTACGGCGATATTACGCCCTATTACGGCGTTATAACGCCCTAAATTACGGCGTAATAACGCCCTAAATTACGGCATAATAACGCCCTATTACGGCGATATAACGCCCTATTACGGCGATATTACGCCCTATTACGGCGTTATAACGCCCTAATACGGCGTAATAACGCCCTAAATTACGGCGATATAACGCCCTTATACGGCGATATAACGCCCTATTACGGCGTTATATCGCCGTAATTTAGGGCGTTATTACGCCATAATTTAGGGCGTTATAACGCCGTAATATCGCCGTAATAGGGCGTTATAACGCCGTAATAGGGCGTTATATCGCCGTAATTTAGGGCGTTATATCGCCGTAATTTAGGGCGTTATTACGCCGTACTGAACAAAGAAAAAAAAACCTTGGCGGAAATCAGCCACCGTATTAACCTTAACATTTACCATATTATTTAAAGCATATCCAAATTACCTTTCCTATCCTAAAATTATATTAACAGTGACGGTAGATTAGGACTACTAGTAGAACGCAGCAATATAAATCTTATTTCACCTTTCTTGAATCTTAGTTACTATTGGGTTCTGTGAACACCCTGGAGACGTTGCAAATGGTTGGTGGTCATCAAACAACACCTATCTAGGCTCCAGACTCATCTTAACATGTCAACCTGGTTACGTCATCAACGGGAGCAATACGATCGAATGCCAGTCATATGATATAGATCGGAAGGTTGACTGGGACAATAAGATTCCACATTGCCAATACCTGACTCCTACATCGACATCTGGAGGAGGTACAACGCATTCAGATATATTAGTTGATATCCAAATTAAGAATTAAAAATAAAATGTATTCGTGACTCTTCATTGTTAACTCATCACTTCCTTACACTTTATCAACTTATTTCCTATGACGAGAATACACTTAAAAACTGAATTTATTAGGGCATAATAGAAATAGACTGGGACAAGATTCCACATTGCCAAACATGAACTTTATATCGAACCATGGACAAATCTTTTTTTCAAAGTTATCTTAATGAGCAAATCAATCTGGGAATGATCATGTAGCTGTTATTATACGGATATATCTTGGAAACACCCCCGCCTGATATTACCTCGTACTGTAAAGAAACGGACTTCAATCAATCATTGATTTATATATATATTGTCAGTATGAAAAGAAAAGAAGTAAATGAAAACCTTTAAAGATATATTTTATTTCACTTTCAATACAATCTTCCCATCACTCAGATCGATGAAGGTATAGAATTCTTTCAAGTGCTATTAAAGTGCATGCAGTGATAGCAGCATATGATTATTGATGGTTATTTTTGTGCATTTGTAGAATTCAGTTATCATACTAGTTGATGGCCCAATGTGGGGGTCGATGAATATGAACCCATATTTATGTGATTATAATTTCCCTGTAGGCTATATTGGGCAGACTTCACCATTAAGCATAAATTACCATGCACTTTACATGGCTTCTAGTACATCTTTACTGATTGCAAGCCACTTTTAATGCATAATATAGGTTTTCCCGCCCAATTTCGTCAAAATTGCATCCGATTTAAAGATGCAATCATTCAATTTCGAGCGAATTTGAATGATCACCGAGATCGACATTCAAAATTCAAGGGCAGTGTTTTTCGTTACTGCTTATATTCTTTGAAATCTGCATCTGTTTGAATAAATTATGCAGGCTCTATGTACCTTGAAATGGGATATCTGCCTTATATTGAACTTTCTCATTTCTCTGACAAACGGTCATCGAAGCAACAGCGCATATAACTCCACTTTCATATACATACAATCAGGCCCATGGGGACGATTTTGTTAGTAGGGGTGCTGTGAGCAGATTATTATTTTTTTTTGTATGCAGTTGCTTATCTATGAATGGCGCCTGGGGCAAACGATGAAGTTGCTTTAAGCGCAAGGGGAAGTGTCCCCTATAGAAAACTGGCGGTGCTACCGTTCAGCGGCGGATCCAGGATTTTGTGATATTCACCAAATTTTCAGTCCTCAGAATTTGGGGTCTCTTTTTAACTCCAAAAATCCCTGACAAGCAAAAAAAAAAAAAAAAATAAAAATGATCAGTATTTTGCTGGCTACAGCACCCCCTACAGCATTCCGCATCCTCAGACTTCTGTGTGCTGTGCACCCCCTCAAAAAATTCTGGGGGTGCTGCACCACCTCCAGCACTCCCGGCTCCTAGGGGCCTGCATAAAATTCATTTATACACGACTATGGCGGCGGCTCGAGGAGAGTACATGAATATCTCGAATACGGACAGAATTAGGTTGGCTGAATCTTTTGACAACCAGCAAGACTCCCTAGAACTGGCTGACACTCTAGGAATAAACATGAAATATGATTAAAATAAACTTTGAAAATGAAAGTTTGAAAATGCGAAGGAGATTATATAATCAAAAACGGTGAAAAGGGGTGCATATGGCGTGGAAAAAATGAGGTAAGAATTACACAGAACTACAGAACTTGTTTTAATATGTTTATGGAATATTGTTTATTGAATTCGAACGTTCAAAGTGCGAAGGTTTGTGCCTAAAAATAAAATTGAAATTGGTATTTGGGAAGAAATTGAACGTTTATCCAGCTGACGCGAAATTGAATGACAACTTCGCGTCATGAAATTGAATGGATTTCTCTCGAAATTGAATGAAATAAGATTTAAAAGGAAATGATATAAAACGAAACTGAATGCTCAAAGAATGAAAATGAACCATGAGAGCAGAGAGTTGACGAAAATCGTTCGAACTTGAACGCCTATTCATGAATTCGAATGCAGCTCTAATGAAATTGGGCGGGAAAACCTATATATTGATATACGGTATAGTTACGTTAATGCCAGCAAGTTTCTGATTGGTATAACAGGACTTATTCATATTCTAAAATACCCTTCCTCATGTAAAAAGGATGTAGTCGCTGCATAAAACAACAATAATATTGTGAAGAAATATATTATCCCAAGCCTTTGAAATATGATAATGTATCAATTTTCATTAACTTCAAATCGGTCATTGTAAAACAATATCCTTATTTTTACTATCATAATCTTAGGGAAACCACCTCCTTCTAAAATGTATTGAATGGCGAACATTCACTAACATTTGATTGTGCGTACGACTTATTGAATGGTTTTTTTTTTTAAATACAGATTAAAGTAACTTATAACCCTATTGAAATTTAAATGGTACCATTTTTTTTTCCTTAGTAGAAATAATTTCTTGGTTCATTGCCAACAGGGGCGGATTTAAGAAAAGTATACATTGTGCCCCCCCCCCTTTTCGATTGTGTCCCCCCTTTTAGAACGAAAACCTTTTTTTTAATCTGAAATCTGAATCTCAACAGATACAACTGTACAACACACCACGCCGATAGGTAACTTAATGTGGCATGCATTATCTTTTAATTTCTTTCCATTTTCATTCCACGTTAACTTGATCATTTTGTTTTATTATATTGTATTGATATTGAAACCATCATTGATTATTCTTTTATTATATGCAATTGAAAGTCGTTTAGAAATATGTCGAATTCATGTAATCCTTGTTATGAAGGCTGGATTACTATTAGATATTCGTAGCTATTAAGTGTTGTCAAAGACAGCATCATGCAAACACACCAGCAAAACACGCACCTTCGCACACACCTCCACTCCTTACCCCCTCACACAACCATAGGCACCGCTAGTTTATTGGTAAGGAAATATGTGATAGGGCTAGGCGTAGGGGCTAGGGGCTGCAGCCTCCTCTCTGTCAATCCAATAATTAACACAAAGCGGCAGATACCATTTCCCAGTTTGCCCAGTGTGCACTTTAAAGTTCATCAAATCCTAAAAAGAGCATTTAGGCTCAACATCACATAAAGCATGTCCTTTAAGAATGTTGAATTCAGCTTATTCTCGAAAATAACAAGCTTTTGACAAAGTCTTTATGTGCTTTTCACCTAAGTATCAGTCTAGATTTGTTATATGAATCAAGAGCTTAAATAACGTACAGCACAATGTATTGCGCAGGTAGTGCAACATTAAAGAATTAGGGCATGGGAAATTATCATTATGACTATTATTATTATTATTATTATTATTACAATTATTATTATTATTTTTATTCGTGATATCAACATAGAATAACATAACCTGCACAACATTTGCCACGAGCTGAAAGAGTAAATCTAATCACTGTTGCCCTCATTCATTCAGCTCCCTCACATAACATTACAATACATGAAACATATATATGAGAACTCTATCATATCTACTCTCTCACTTTCTTATGATTTTTAAAGCTCATTTAAACAGAACTTAAAGCAAAGCAGGAAGCACCAATTTTCATTTTGCATAACGCTTTTATAACGGATAATTTCTATTGTCTTTCTGGAATGAAAGTAATCTTTTATTATTTTATGTTATCAATATATTAAAATACAGATTAATGTGACTTATAACTCTATTGAACATACTACAAGCTTCTGCATATTCCATAACTTAAGAAATTCTTATCAACTTAAAACTGGCTAATTGGTAACTGGTATGTTAATATTCGGGCAAAAGGCGTCCCCATGCGGCAGTGGGCTACAGTCCCCCTCGCGGATTTTCAAAGTTCCGATATTCGGCAATCACCACTGCATATTCGGGTAGCGAGGTGCAAGAATATCCACATTTTTGGGCAGCGAGGTTCTCAGATAATTATGTAACTTATGTATGTAACTTCTGTACATTTTCACTACAAAACGTTTTATGAAAATTTCTCGCTCTCTTCGCTCCCTCACAAAAAATAAAAATGCAAAAGCGGTCATCCCCATCCTTGCCAAAATGGGCCCGTATGATCAAGATCACTACGTCTGGGATTTTCTTTTATTATTGTTTGTTGGGGGAGTGAGATTAGGGTGCAGTATTTTTGTCGGAAAATTTGGGTTTCACACCCCCATTAAAACTGTTCTAGCGACGCCCCTGCATTTGATCTCGTTATGTATTTATCTTCAGCTCTTTAACCCTTGCCCTTCTTTTTTTATTGTCATTTCCTCTTTATCCATGTTTTCGTTTTGGCAGTATAATAATTAGCTGTTCTCTTATACCATGTATACATGAATATTATAATTTCTTTTTTTTCTATCATAATGAACCCAATCTACTCTGGGTCAGTTTTTATATGGCTGTCAACGTTAGAGGTCATCTTGATTGCAGTAACGGCTGTGCTGGCTCTTATCTTGGTCATCATTGCTCTAATTTACATCATCAGACGCATTCGCAATCATCAGGAAGAACCATCTGAGGTAATGACAAAGAGTGAACAGATGATGGCCATGATTTATATTTTGTTTATCATCAACAGAATAGTATATCACAGTTTCTTTTAAAAATGTAGGTGTCAATTTCTTTAACGAAAAATATCTCGTAAAGCCCGTGGACCAAAAATTTTGTGACAAGGAAGGACATTGCTGTAGATTACAAAATTTGAAAGTTGACGTTTTCCAATGGGATGGGGATGAAAAGTGACCCATGACCCAACACTGCCCGAGGTGCTCTATTAGCACTTGCTACCTTCCAACTTTAAACAGTCAAAAATGCTTATTTCAATCAAGTTAGAAATTATAAATGTAATTTTGAGTATTGTAATTTCCTTGAGATATAATTTGGTGTCGAATTGTTATTCCTGTAATGTGTTATTTTGAAACTTGTAGTGAGCGCTCAAGAGATGCTAAACATGAACCCTGTAAAATATCACTCAGTGTACAGAATTATGACACCTATCGAGGGGCGTATCCAGGATTTCCCAATAGGGGGGGGGGGGGCGCCAGGCATTATTGATCGCCGTCCAGGGGGAGGGGTCTAAGGGGAGGGGGTTCCCCCTCCCCTTTGGAAAATATTTGCTTCTGAAGAAGGGCTGAGATGCAAAATAATCCTATATGTGACCAATTTTTAAGTCTATTTAATGAACAACTTTTTTTTTTTTGGTAGTTTTTTTTTTACGACGGCCAATAGGGGGGCGCGCGCCTGTTGCGCCACCCCCTGGATACGCCACTGCTATTAACTATCTTCACCAGTTTATAAAAGGGATAACAAGTATAATAGAGGAGTATGCTATGCATCTGTATTTTTAACACATTGAAAGTAAATTTCAGAAAGGAAGACACGTAGTTAAGATAACTAGCAAGCTCCTTTTTTGTGTCTTGTCAAATAGATGAAGATAGTCATTAGATGTTACATAATCCTGAAAAAATGCAACTTTTGAGAAACCAATACAATTTTCACCACAAATTCATCAAAGTTATCAAAGAATTGATTATTTGACACCAAATTGCACCTCAAGAAACAATACTTAAAATTTCGCTATGTGAATTTGAAACACATCAGGTTAAGTATTTTAAAGTTATTACAGGTAGAATGTAACAGAATTGTGAATGATATCCTTCAAAAGTTATGTGAATTATTTGATTGAATACAATGACGATTATAAATGGAGAACTAGGGCTTTATAAAGTAGAATATATTATTGCAAATCGTATGTTGATATTTTGGTACGTAGGCTCGTCCATGGGGAAAGAGGGGAAATTATTATTATATTATTGTATTATTGTATTCTTTTAATCATTCATTGTTTGTTAATGGCATTCATGCCATGCCTTGGATTCAAAAGACTTAAGGCTGCCTGACGAAGACTAGCAGTTAGCGGTCGAAACGTTGCAACCATCGTTTGCTCCTTCGTGTGACAACAGATCAACTTATACTCTTATTGTACTACCACGATGATCAACATCTTCCGCACTACTAAAGGAGTTCTTGATAGTTTGGGTTTCACTGATATAGTTGGGATAATCAAGCAGAGAACATAACACTGTCTAATTTTAAGGTCTGTGCAGTTGTTTTGATATTCGTTATTCGTTATTCGATATTCATTTGATATTCATTTGATATTTGATATTCATTTGATATTCAAAAATGCCTAAAATCGGATTTTTTTTCGACGTATGCGTGGCGCCCACGGTCTCCGATCTAATGCCATGATGACCTTGACCTTGACCCCTCAAGGTCACGGTCAAAAATGGCGCCAAAATTGAATACTAACTTTTTGACGAACCGAAAGTGGCCCAAAATCCAAAATTTGTCCACCCCTGCCTGGCGCCCACGGTCCCCGATCTAATGCCATGATGACCTTGACCTTGAATCCCTCAAAAATGGCCAAGGTCAAGGTCATCATGGCATTAGATCGGGGACCGTGGGCGCCAGGCAAGGGTGGAAAAATTTTGGATTTTTGGCCACTTTCAGTTCGTCAAAAAGCTAGTATTCATTTTTGGCGCCATTTTTGACCGTGACCTTGAGGGGTCAAGGTCAAGGTCATCATGGCATTAGATCGGGGACCGTGGGCGCCAGGCAGGGGTGGAAAAATTTTGGATTTTGGGCCACTTTCAGTTCGTCAAAAAGCTAGTATTCATTTTTGGCGCCATTTTTGACCGTGACCTTGAGGGGTCAAGGTCAAGGTCATCATGGCATTAGATCGGGGACCGTGGGCGCCAGGCAGGGGTGGAAAAATTTTGGAATTTGGGCCACTTTCAGTTCGTCAAAAAGCTAGTATTCATTTTTGGCGCCATTTTTGACCGTGACCTTGAGGGGTCAAGGTCAAGGTCATCATGGCATTAGATCGGGGACCGTGGGCGCCAGGCAGGGGTGGAAAAAAATTTGGATTTTGGGCCACTTTCAGTTCGTCAAAAAGCTAGTATTCATTTTTGGCGCCATTTTTGACCGTGACCTTTAGGGGTCAAGGTCATCATGGCATTAGATCGGGGACCGTGGGCGCCAGGCAGGGGTCGAAAAAATTTGGAATTTGGGCCACTTTCAGTTCGTCAAAAAGCTAGTATTCATTTTTGGCGCCATTTTTGACCGTGACCTTGAGGGGTCAAGGTCAAGGTCATCATGGCATTAGATCGGGGACCGTGGGCGCCAGGCAAGGGTGGAAAAATTTTGGATTTTGGGCCACTTTCAGTTCGTCAAAAAGCTAGTATTCATTTTTGGCGCCATTTTTGACCGTGACCTTGAGGGTCAAGGTCAAGGTCATCATGGCATTAGATCGGGGACCGTGGGCGCCAGGCAGGGGTGGAAAAATTTTGGATTTTGGGCCCACTTTCAGTTCGTCAAAAAGCTAGTATTCATTTTTGGCGCCATTTTTGACCGTGACCTTGAGGGGTCAAGGTCAAGGTCATCATGGCATTAGATCGGGGACCGTGGGCGCCAGGCAGGGGTGGAAAAATTTTGGAATTTGGGCCACTTTCAGTTCGTCAAAAAGCTAGTATTCATTTTTGGCGCCATTTTTGACCGTGACCTTGAGGGGTCAAGGTCAAGGTCATCATGGCATTAGATCGGGGACCGTGGGCGCCAGGCAGGGGTGGAAAAAATTTGGATTTTGGGCCACTTTCAGTTCGCCAAAAAGCTAGTATTCATTTTTGGCGCCATTTTTGACCGTGACCTTGAGGGGTCAAGGTCATCATGGCATTAGATCGGGGACCGTGGGCGCCAGGCAGGGGTCGAAAAAATTTGGAATTTGGGCCACTTTCAGTTCGTCAAAAAGCTAGTATTCATTTTTGGCGCCATTTTTGACCATGACCTTGAGGGGTCAAGATCATCATGGCATTAGATCGGGGACCGTGGGCGCCAGGCAGGGGTGGAAAAATTTTGGATTTTGGGCCACTTTCAGTTCGTCAAAAAGCTAGTATTCATTTTTGACGCCATTTTTGACCGTGACCTTGAGGGGTCAAGGTCAAGGTCATCATGGCATTAGATCGGGGACCGTGGGCGCCAGGCAGGGGTGGACAAATTTTGGATTTTGGGCCACTTTCGGTTCGTCAAAAAGCTAGTATTCATTTTTGGCGCCATTTTTGACCGTGACCTTGAGGGGTCAAGGTCAAGGTCATCATGGCATTAGATCGGGGACCGTGGGCGCCAGGCAGGGGTGGAAAAATTTTGGAATTTGGGCCACTTTCAGTTCGTCAAAAAGCTAGTATTCATTTTTGGCGCCATTTTTGACCGTGACCTTGAGGGTCAAGGTCAAGGTCATCATGGCATTAGATAGGGGACCGTGGGTGCCAGGCAGGGGTGGAAAAAATTTGGATTTTGGGCCACTTTCAGTTCGTCAAAAAGCTAGTATTCATTTTTGGCGCCATTTTTGACCGTGACCTTGAGGGATCAAGGTCAAGGTCATCATGGCATTAGATCGGGGACCGTGGGCGCCAGGCAGGGGTGGAAAAATTTTGGATTTTGGGCCACTTTCGGTTCGTCAAAAAGCTAGTATTCATTTTTGGCGCCATTTTTGACCGTGACCTTGAGGGGTCAAGGTCAAGGTCATCATGTCATTAGATCGGGGACAATGGGCGCCAGGTAGGGGTCGGAAAATTTTGGATTTCGGGCCTCTCTCAGTTCGTCAAAAAGCTAGTATTCATTTTTGGCGCCATTTTTGACCATGACCTTGAGGGGTCAAGGTCAAGGTCATTATGGCATTAAATCGGGGACCGTGGGTGCCAGGCATACGTCTAAAAAAATCCGACTTAAGGCACTTTTGAGTATCAAATGAATATCAAATGAATATGAAATGAATATCAAATGAATATCGAATAACGAATATCAAAACAACTTCACAGACATCTAATTTTAAGGCAATTGTGGCTCAGAGGTTGTTGGATGTTGAGAATCAAGATTGGCATGATGATATGTATTCCAACTCACAGTCTACAGTTTACAGAATATTTAAACACAAACTTTGAGATTTATTTTGATCAATTAAATCCTACTGATAGATTTTTTTTGTCGCTTTAGATGCTTGAATAATAAATTACCTGTAGTTACTGGACGGTACTCAAGCGTGCCCAGAGGTGAAAGAATCTGTGAAAATTGTTCATTAGGCCAGATTGGTGACGAATGCCATTACTTATTTCATTGTCCGCTCTTTGATAATTCTCGCAAACAAGCAATTAAGAAGTTTTGGAGACACCCAAATGTATTGTATTTAATAACGCTACTAAAGAGACTTTGGTGCAGTTGGTGAAACTTTGTTCTTAGCCTATCATGAAAATACAATGTAGATTAAAGCGAAACTTAATGAATGAATTAATTTTGATGTCATATCTGTGATATGGAAGTAGTTTACATTATGATCACATTTGGTGAAAGATTTCAAGTGGAAAATTTTTAAATCTTTTGGCCATTTTTTAATGTTCGCTGAGCCACACTATCATATCATATCGCTACTCACCATCAGTAGTCTAGGACGGACACAACCAACACTCCAGCGTATATTATGTAAACCCCGATGCGAAACTTTTCAAGACTGATGAATTTGAACTACTCTAAACCAAACTTTGGACCAAATGTTCTTCGATCACATCCCTTTTTTGGCTTCTATAGCTAAATACCGTTTGCCTTGGGAGCAACCAAGCACAACAGAAGTATCAAGTTGCAAGTTACATATATTTCACATGAACCAAAATCTAAAATAATGCTTGTCACCATCTTTCCCCTTTCAATTCCCCCATCCTTTTCTTCAAAACAGTGTAGGGAAAGGACTTGCATTTCACCCTATGATTTCAAAGATCAAATAATTTTGCTTGAATACATCAAACTTACCATGATTGGTGATGTAAACTACTTTCCTGTCCAGCATCGTCCTTCCATAAAATGCTTATTGCAGTTTCTTTATATCTTAAAAAAATAGTTTTGCTTTGCAACCATAATATGCATAACTATGTCTCCTAACACATGCATCAAAAAGTTGGAAGGAGATATACTGTAGGTAAAATGCTATTGCTCAGTAGGGCCTCACTGTCATATCCACACGTCCACGTCTAATGAAATTGACTCATTTGTTATTTCAGGTAACTCATACGTACATAGACATGGCGGACCAAACAGTGAGAGAGTGCAAAACTTCCAGTGCTACACTCCTACAAACCGCATCCAATCCAACACCCATTATGACGCCATCCCTTATTTCAGAAAGCGTCGATGACATCGATGAATTTGGTTATCAAGTTCCAATTAAACATCAAGAAAGTGACTATATTGATGTGATGTAGAGGAGTTGTTAAACACTG
This sequence comes from Heliocidaris erythrogramma, assembly GCA_025617745.1. NCBI lineage: Eukaryota > Metazoa > Echinodermata > Echinoidea > Camarodonta > Echinometridae > Heliocidaris > Heliocidaris erythrogramma. Next base: position 52,376,389 of record CM046856.1, on the reverse strand, counting down.
GACATGTTATTCTACCATTATTTCTAATTCTTATGCCCTTTGCACACGAGGCGTCATTTCGTTTGCTTTATTACCTAGTCTGTGAAGCCAGGCTAATAGTGCATACGACAGTAATTCAATGCGATCTTTGCATCTTGTTCATTTTGCATTCAATTGTTATACGATATCGATTAAGGCACGTTATTAAGGCCCCGCTAGTAGCTGAGACAGTCTTACGTCAAGCAAATGACATATCATGTGAAACGAGCATTGTACGTTGACTAAACTTCATGGAGTTACAAATATAACTCAATTTTACGAAGTCTTGTAGACCTATCGTGATTAAAACAAGTTGTTTACTCCGAGCCTCTGTCAATTCAGATTGTGACCCACCGCACATGGACCCACTGCAACCAAGCCTTCAAAGGAACGGGATTTATGGTGGTAATATTTTCATAATGTACATTCTGAATGGTCATAATTATGAGTTGCAAAGAATAAGAGAGAATCACTGGGGAACGACAACTTCCAAAGCAAATTAGAATAGTGGCCTCGTAGAGATCAACGAGAAGTTTGTTTTGATAACCCATCAGAAACACGTACAATGCAAAATATCAGCCTTCCTACTTAAAGGAGAGGGAAAAGGGTCTTTATGCTTGTACGTTTGTGCATTTATGATTTAGTATGAACATTTTCAAGTATACAGTCCTGTAAAGTGAGAAATGTTTAAGGGAACAGCTCCTCAAAATAATATTTCCAAATACTTCATTAATTACATTATTTGGTAGGCTCAATAGAATGGTAATGTTTTTGCTATTTATATCTTGCGCTGTTTTCAGGAGTGAAAAACAAATAAATAAAAACAAATTACTAATTGTTTGGTTCGATTTGAATTTGTAATTTGAATTAATTATTAAGTACTTATTTCTAAAACGTAGATCAGTTGATTTGTACGTATTCAGCCTATAGCCTTCAAATTAGGTTCCTACTCCTAAAACGAATATATATAGGTTTTCATGTCACATCACTTATCGTTGACTTGTTTCGATTATTTGTTTTGAAGTGGCGTTGTATTTGCATTAGTTTCTAATTGGGTACTCAATACACGGTACAGTATTTAGTCATAAAATATATATACATCAGCAGTTAAAGAGCAGAGAAATGTATAAGATCTGAACTGAACTCTAAGCTGTCAGAATTAGGGATGCGTAAAGGGTATATTATAAACTTGAAACATTAAAGGGACAAACCACTCAGAACTCAAGGGGAAAGGCAGGGCGAACCTTGTGACTTATCTCTCCTAGGTGATTCCTATCTGTTTTGGGACATTAGTTGGTATTTGAAGCGAAAATATCAAGATTATGCCCTTTACGGCTTTACCAAAAGCGATGTACAGAAAAAAGAGAAAAAATAAAGAAAATAAAAAATACAAACATCTTGATAAAGACTGTAACCTTTCCCTCTCGGCCGATCGACATGTACCACAATATATACGCGTGCTTTATTTCGGGACTGAGCACTCTTATACTCCTTGGTAGTAGATAATAGATGGTCTATAAATTGATTTTCAGCAACTGCGCCAGGTTGCGGGTAATACACGGTAGCACAGAGAAGGCACGTGACGGTCCTGGGGAGTCGCTTCGGACGGAGACTATCACTATCGGGTATAAAAGCAGTATCGTTCCATGGAGTTTGTTTAATATGCAGTAATAGTAACTCAAATTAGTGCTATCTGTACATTCTGCACTGTTCTATTCAGAATGATCAGCAATGCCATATAGCTATCATAAGCTGGCAGTCACTGTGGCATCAAAAGTATTTAAGTTGTATTTTTAATTGTATTTAATTGTATTTAATTGTAAGAATAATGGAGTCCAACTTATATCAGGGATACGCCACCATTCTTTCCAGGACCTTAGACACACTTCTGAAAAATACAAAAGTGTGGCTGAACTCCCAGCAATAGTTCACATCCAAGACGTATGTCAACGTAAAAGAGATGTCCGCCGCCATACAGTGATGTTATGATCTACTGTAGATGTCACAATTGATGTAATGTCGCCCTCTGTAGGCTCATTGTATGTATGCTTCACTTTATGATTGCCGTCTAATAAAGTCACCATGGAACTTCAAACTCCCATAAGATCGTCTGGTGTTTCCTTTAAAGGGATAGTCAACCACAGGTTGTGGACGTTTTTATGCCGAGAGAGGGCACCGTGATCGTTACCTGATCATGCCGTTGCCCCGCGTGGCTCAATCTTCGGACAGACTGGTCGCTGCACATCATGCACGCTCCGCCTGAGCTCGAGCTCTCGGGCGAGATTCGACTGGCTTCGTGCAGTCGAAATGTAATCCCACTTAGTCCAACGGACCCGTTCGACGCACAAAGTTTGTGTACGAGTGAATGGGGCTTACGCAATCTCGACTTTCCCCACAGCGGCCTGGTGGCGTATCCCTTTATACTGCTCTGGGATACCGAACTAGTGAGTAATCATCCAAGGAATGGACGTAGCTTCACATATAAGGGACAGGCGCTCAGCTAAAGTGTCTGTGATAGTTTTAGGGAGTAATTGCAAGTTCCATTCCGACCTCCAACGAAACTGGAGGTCTGAGGGCCGCGGCAACGTGAGCGGCTAGGCTGGGCACGTACAGTGTCCGTTAGCTAGCTGTCATATTTGTTCATTCTGACTCTTAGCCCAGGGTCTAGCGGTGAGTAGTTCCAGCACTCCAGTGCTTCCTGGTGTCGCTGTTCGGATGTGATCTGATCTGCGTATGCTGTGTTTATGATGTCCTTGATGTCTACAAGTACAACCTTGACCTCGCTCCAGCTCCATATGTAAGAGGATACTGTTAATCTTTTTTTTTCTCATTTTCCCCAATTTTTTGTATTTTTTTGCCTCCATATCTGATCTGTATTATCAACAATCTGTATACACGTCTTTCGACTTTTTTTTCAAGAGGGGTCCATTGCTTATTTTTTTCTTTGACTTTTAATGTGATCTACATGCATTTGGTTCAGGAAATTTTGCAGGAGCAATTTCTGTATTGTTGTCTTGCATCAGTAATTTTTTTGGGGGAAAGAGAAGATAATAATAAGAAGCTGGGTACCATATGCATATGGATAATCAATATGTGGATAGGTATTATTATTCTAACAATAGGGATGAAAGTAATCAGGGTTACCTGTAGGGAAGCAAACTTGGAGATGCATAGAGAGATTGATGAGTGTGATTATTAAGCTTTACATTTGCATGTAGAAAAGAAAACAAATTGTTGGAATAACAGTATAAAAGTATTGAAACATGTGCATGAAATATTTTGTTTGTAAATCAGTTATGATTGGATTTTTGGAGAACATATTTATAATATGTCAAGTTATGAAGGAAGGTAGAGAGAAGGAAATACATGCAGTTCATTATTAGTAAATTGTTGGGAAAATATGCATTTAAGCAGTATTTGTATTTGCCTTTTATTCAAGAATAAGAAATAGCATTATGAAGGATAAAAAAATATGCTTGTTTCGGGGAAATTCTATAGGAAATTATTATTTTGCCGTAACGGTATAGGTTTGATTTTTATAGAGTTTTAATTACTGATGTAGGAAATATAGAATTTGTACAGGAATATTGCAGGAATGAATATTGTCCCAACTAGTTGGCACAATTCAAGGTTTTGATAAAATGTGTTAGAGTCTGTTCTTGCATTATGAAGATGAAACCTTCATGTATGTGAATATTACAGTGGTTTTGTCAGATGCCAGCGGTTCTGTTTTTGCCTTGTATTGAATTCTACTTGTATGCGAATATTACAGTGGGTTTATCTAATGCTAGTGCAGTTCTGTGCAGAAAGTTTCTGTTTCCCACCTTTATTATTCACTTTGTCATGCCATGCTGATTAATATCGACTTAAGAGGCCTACCCGTGTGTCCTTGTCACAATTTCATCGTATTTTCAGTAAGTTGTATTTTCCCTATTTTTAGAAATGGTCTTGCCAAAAATATTATTACGTGTAGTAGGAAATATCATCCATAAGTTTGTCTAAAATTATTCACAGCAGTAACTGGCATTTTTTAATAATCATTTTTGGTACTCACACTTAAATTATTTTGTTTTAAATAGGAACTGTCTTCACCACCCCGTCTTAATAAGTTTTGAAAGAAATGTATGTTCAGTTGAGGATATTTTTGGATTTCGACCAGATTCCGAAGTGTTTTTGTGTGTGCATTTACTACATTCCATGGGTATGGAGAGGGCACTCCTGCCTGTATGCATGATGAATTACTACATTATGTTTGTATTGAATTCTGCCTACATGCATGTTATACAAAATCTTTGTTCTCTTTGTGTTTGCTGTTTAGTATTGTTCAAAAGCACAAAAATCGATCGGATTTTCAGGATTTTTATTGACTGTGTAGGGGGATACTATACATTCACAGTAATAGATAATGTGTTAGAACTTACAAATTTCGTCAGGAAAGTTTTTTATTAAATTTTTAAAAAAAAATTTCTGCAGATATATATGCAGTATGATCGACTGATCTGTAGGATTTTTAGGAAAAGGAAATAAGGAATAATTATTGACATCTAACTTTGTGTTTTTAATTCCCTGCTAATCTGGGATTATCTGGATCTAGTTCAGTATACTGGAGCTAGTAGTCCATTTATATACTGTGTTAGGGTTTCGGGTAATTTAATGTGATTGTAGAAGTTATTTGACAAATCAAGTAAATTTGGTTTTCTTCAATGTTTTTATTTTACCTTAAATTAAGTGTGCAAAGTTCTCATGATGTTCCAACGAGTGTTTTATAGTATAGCAAAGGTTTTTATAATTTTTCAGGGTGGAATGGATTAGTTTGGAATTACGTACACTTGTATTTCTATTTCAGTCTGTTTATGCTGTAACAGGAAGGGAGGAGTAGAGGAAGGTAAAAAGTGGTCGCGCCATACAGTGATGTTATGATCTATTGTAGATGTCACAATTGATGTAATGTTGCCCTCTATAGGCGCATTGCATGTATGCCTCACTTTACGATTGCCATCTAATAAAGTCACCATGGAACTTCAAACTGTCCTAAGGTCGTCTGGTGTTTCCTTTAATATTGGCGCACTGTTTTAGGTAGAGAAACACATGGGTCAGCACCCCCTCCACTATCAGAAAGAAGTGATCCGGATTTTCTCGTTCTCCCGTAATCATAACATGATACTCACGGTTGCTGGCTGATCCAAGTACATTCGGAAGTTCACCCCGACCTGCATGTATGATAATACAATGCAAAAAAAAAAAAAAGGAATATCATTTTGAAAAGTCAAAAAGGATGGTATACACTTGTTTGTTTAAATGATTGGTTACGTTTTCTGAAAAATAGTTGTAAGGTATCTAAGATTTTACTTTTAGATAATTAAGTGGTTCACAATTCATTGCATAATGGTTGGATATGTATATACATCCACTCACACAGAAAAGGTAACTACTTCAAGTGGCTGTCAAAATTAAGGCGTGTTTTTATTTGGCACATATCATTTGATTTTAGATTAATATATTTTTCAGTTCTGCAAAACATGAACTCACAAAGGCATCACCATCTTAAATTGGGGATTAGGATTCTGCTTCCTGCTTCCTGGGGCAAAAACACAGCTTACCAACTATAGACCAATAGCTGTTCTATCGGTTTTTTTCTAAACTTCTTGAATGCATTGTATACACCAGGACCTGTCAATTTCTTGTTAAACACGACATTATTTACAAAAACCAATTTGGATTCCGCCAAAAATCTTCTACAGCTATGGCATTATCTAAACTAACAAACGATATAATTGACTCCTTTGAAAAAAAATCAATATTCAATTGGAAAACAAAATCTATGGAATCCGTGGCATAGTTCACGATTGCTTTGTCAGTTATCTTCTCAATCGCCTCCAGTTCACTAAATTTGACTCGGTCGTCTCAAACACAAATAATATCGCATGTGGTGTACCTCAAGAGCTGTTGCCTGGTTCATTACTTTTTATTCTTTTTATAAACGACATCTTCAAATCAACGGCAACATTAACTTTTGTTCTTTATGCCGACGACATGAATATTTTATGTAGCGATCTAATCTTACCTCACTTTGCAGTAATGTTAATCAACAGCTAACCCTTGTATGCGAGTGGTTTAAGGCTAATAAATTGTCAGTTAAAAAAAATGGAACGATGTGATCTTTCAACTAATACCTAGAGTTGAAAACTCAAAATTGCTAGGTGTGCACATTGATAGTTCTATGTCTTGGAAAAACATATTCTTGAAACAGAAAGCAAAGTGTCTAAAAACATTGCCATCATTTCTAGACTGCGATACATTTTACCAAACAATATCCTCCGTATGCTTTACAATTCTCTTATCCTACCATATCCTATCATATTGCAACCTAGCCTGGGGGAACTCTACAACCTCCAAATTAAAAAAGAAAAATTTAAATTTAAAAAGAAAAATAATTCGTAATAAATACAGGTACTCTTCCCCGTTGTTACGTCGACCATTTGTTCAAACAATCTAACATACTAAAATTTACCGATATAAATAATCATCAACAATGTTAGCAATTATAGACCGATTAGCGTTTTAAGTATAGTCTCGAAGGTCCTAGAGAAATATGTGTATGCCCAATTAGAGAACTACCTTCAAGAAAACAAAATAATATACGAATTTCAATCTGGTTTTAGAAATGGTTATTCCACTAAAACTTGTCTTATTCACCTGTTAGATTTTGTCAGGAACGAAATTTCCCAAGGACGTTTTGTCGGGATGGTTCTTCTTGACTTGCAAAAAGCATTCGATACCGTTAACCATAACATACTGTTAAGTAAATTAGAAGTAATGGGTTTAAATTCTTCATGTGTGCAATGGTTTAGGTCTTACTTGACCAATCGTCATCAAGTTGTCTCGTTGCAAAATGTACTCTCCGATTCTATGCCCATAAAATGCGGAGTTCCCCAGGGGAGCATATTAGGTCCTATTCTTTTCATGTGCTACATTAATGATATGTGTGTTTGTGTCAACGACAGTAAATTACTTTTATATGCGGATGATAGTGCGTTACTATATTCTGGTACTGATCCTAAGCTGATCGGGGAAAAAACTCAGCTTAGAATTATCAAACTGTGTTAATTGGATGACAGCAAATAAGCTTAGCTTACATATTGGTAAAACCGAAAGTATTTTGTTTTGTTCGCGGGGTAGGCTGAAGTATAATGATGATTTCAATATAAGTTATTACAATCAACTCATTAAAAGACAGGATTCTGTGAAGTATTTAGGACTAAATATAGCTAGTGATCTTTCTTGCTCAAGTTTGGTTGACAGTATTGTCAAAAAAGCTAATGCTCGTCTAAAATTCTTGTATCGTTATCAAAATTGCATGAACTTAAAATCAAGACGCATTTTAAGTTTTTCCTTAATACAATGTTTATTTGATTATGCTAATGCGGCATGGTACTGCAGTCTAGGCAAGGTGGATCAAAACAAGTTAAAATAATTCAAAATAAGATTGTAAGATTTATCAATCACTTACCACCAAGAACACACATTGGGAAGAGTGAACTTGAAACAGCTGGTCTTCTTCATGTAAACCTTAGATCACAACAACTTTTAATTCACCATGTACATAAGATTTTTTACTATTTTACACTATATTTCAAATAATTTTACTCGCTCTTCAAGTGTAATGGGCATGACACTAGAAATAGTCAATCACAGATCCTTATTATTCCAAAATAACATCCGGTACTCGGCACCTAAGCTGTGGAAGTTATCCCAGACACAATAAAATACTCTGCATCTCTTGCCAGCTTTTCAAGAAGGGATGAAAAAACATTTCACTTCATCTTACAAATAATATGGTTTAAGACACTTCTCCACCTTCCATGAGGTAATTCTCTCCCTTTCTTTTCTCTGTTTCTTCGTGAATATTTCTCTTTTCCGTACTCCTTTTATGTTGCACCTCCATTCTCTCCCCCTTTTTCCCCTTTCCCCCCTCTTTTTCCCCTCCAATGAAGCTCAGCGGTCTAGAATTGTTATTTTGTCTTTATTTGTATGTAGTTATTTCTTTTTTATATATTTATTATGTACTATTATGAATTATGTACTAAGGGCACCCTCGTCTCACAGCTTTTGCTGTTAGATATGTGTCCTCCAACTATGCATGTACCACATGGATGTCGTATTTTTGTAAAAAAAATACAAGTACATTATTTTTGTTCATTTATTAATCTGTATACTTATATTGCAAAGCTGGAAATAAATCTCCTTAAATTGAATTGAATTGAAATGCTTTGTGGATTCACCCGCGTGCATATTATGTAACATAATTTGCACTGATCTATACAATGGATGATTTGCACTCTACAGAGTGTACTAGGGACTGTCGATAAAATGTAGACTAGTTCAAAATGCCTTGTACAAGCTACACACGCTATGAACACGATGACAAAGAAAGCGGACAAAATATACAGCTCCTCATTGTACCCTCTACAATTGTTCTGGTAGACAAGAGAACGTCCCTTCATTGCTATTATGTAAAATAAGTAGAACAGGCGAATATGCATGTGACACCTGTTCTACATATTTTTACATAATAGCAATGAAGGGATGTTCTAGAGCAAGTGTGGAAGGTACAATGAGGAGCTGTAATTTTTGTCCGCTTCTTTTATTCGCCATGTTCATAGTGACATTCAAGAGTTCATATGTTGATTTTTTCCGACCCCCAATTGCAAGAAATATGGTTTGTAAATAAATAATAAACATATTGAAATAAAGGTTTCATCAATTTCAGCAAATGTACGCTTGATTATTGCCCTTATTGAGCCAGATTTCTCAAACAGACCGGTAAACATCGAAGCGGGGTTGACCTGCTATGACGTCACTGGGTAGAGTTGATCAATTCATCCAGGTCAATTCATCCGGTGCATAACGCGCGCTATTGAAATCGTGTGTAAAAAAAACCAACATCAACGAGAGTCGCTTTCTTTTGGGGGAATCCTTACGTTTTGTGGCAAAATACCACGAAATTGCGGTGTGTGGGTGTGTGTGTGGGGGGGGGGGGGGGTGTTACAATACTTTAAAGAACACCAACATGAGTTTCTTCACCTTTCCAAAGCTCAATAAGCAACGGAATTTGTTGGTGAAGTTTATGAAAATTCGGCGAAAAGATTTCACAACAGTAACACACAGCAAGCATGCACGAATTTGTACAATTGTAGGGACCATTTCGAAAAATCAGCCTTCGACCGTCACTTCAAAATTGACTTTGGAGATGTAGCTGGCCCGAAATACAAGGCTAAAATGTAAACTAGTTTTCATATAATATTTAACAAAACTGATGGATTTTATACCGATGTGTTGCCTCAGTCAGTAGAGCGTCCGTCTCACAATCGGGAGGTCGTGGGTTCGAACCTCGGCCGCGTCATACCAAAAGACGTTAAAAGATGGGAGTTGCTGCTACCTTGTTTGGCATTCAACAATTGAAAGAATAGAGCAACGTCGATCTGACGCTGCACAGTGGCTGCCTGCCGGCGAAATTTTTTTTCCCACGAACTTTTTGTCACTATCGTCCTTGACGCATGCGCAACTTTGAAATAGCCCTACAATACTTGGAGTTGGATGGGGTTTCAAAGTTTCATCCTACTTTTAGTAAAAATAAAAATACAAGACGTTATTTTTGTAATGTCTAAACTGAGAGTCGAACCCACATACCTCAGGTTAAATGTCCGAGGTCTAACGCATCTCACCACAGCAAGACGCTGGGAGCAACCGTCATTATATCACTTACGGAATAAACCCTATGATTGCGAAATTGATTTAGATCAGAAAAGATCAGGTGCGCATGCGCCAGGGAGGACAGGGACCAAAAGTTCGTGGGAAAAATTTTTTTTTTGGCCCGGCAGCGTCTTTTTTTTGTTGGAACTTTTTGTCCCTGTCCTCCCTGGCGCATGCGCACCTGATCCTTTCCGATCTAAATCAATTTCGCAATCATAGGGTTTATTCCGTAAGCGATATAATGACGGTTGCTCCCGGCGTCTTGCTGTGGCGAGATGCGTTAGCCCTCGGACATTTAACCTGAGGTATGTGGGTTCGACTCTCAGTTTAGACATTACAAAAATAATGTCTTGTATTTTTATTTTTACTAAAAGTAGGATGAAACTTTGAAACCCCATCCAACTCCAAGTATTGTAGGGCTATTTCAAAGTTGCGCATGCGTCAAGGACGATAGTGACAAAAAGTTCGTGGGAAAATAGGTTGATTGGTAATATTGTACGCACGTCATCATTATTCAGTATCTGACCTCCCTACTCATGTCCTTCACTGCATAAGCAGTGAATTCGGGAACCGAGAAGGAACCAGATAATGGTCGCTAGCGGAGGTTCCAACTCGGTGAGGGGTTAGTCACAAGACCACAAATAAAATAAATTCCAAATGAATGAGAAATTAATAAACAATTTAATAAAAGCGCTGGGACACAATGTATAATAAGGTGTTATATAATATTTATTTACATATCAATAACAACTAAAACAGTTTCATCAAATATCACCCATCAACTCTAAATCTATATTCTATTAAAAAGATCATATTTCGAATTCAACAATACTTAGAGTAACCTATCTTACAGTGTTAACATTAGGACATTAAAGGACCTATGGAATGCATCAGTCAATCATCAGTCACCTAAAACAAGCGAAACAATAGACACTGGTATGTACCTATCCCTCAGTTTAGCACCTGCTCACAATAGCATCGCATGTTTTAATACAATATCAACTTATAAACTCTCAATCACAATAGCAGATGCTATGTCAGAAATGCTCCAGCATCACAGGTAAAAAAAGGTACTGAAAATCTGTTGTATGAAAACACACGATGCAAATGACTCCTGGAGAACGGTGCAGACTTGTAATTTTCAGCAACAGTTCTTCATACGATTCAAGTTCCCAACCTGTCAAGCTGGGTCTCCACAAATTAGTAGTTAGTGGTAGGGACGGTGGAAACTGTGAGGATAGATGGGGAACGGGGACCAGATGGGGTGTAGCCAATTCGGGGGAAACACACACAGGGGACCTTGTTTTATACTACATTAAACATTCATTCTAGTATCAGTTCATTTGTCAATATATTTTAAAGCGGCTGGGGTTTCATCGACAACTATACTTCTAATTGGTCAAAAGTCAGACGCTGCTAAGGATAAGAGCATCTTCCAAACAAACATGGCCAAAACAAAGGAACAATAAACCTATATTATCTTACAAACATCCTTATTCAGCCTTTGTTATAACCATAATAGCTCAATAAAGCTCACCTACCTACCATCATCTCTCACTTGGCACAATGGTGGATTTTGCATGAATATAATTTACAGTCTATAGGCTGGCGGTTACATTTGGGGTTTGAGTCTGTTCTTGATTATGGGAAAGAACAATGGGGCTGGAAAGACAGAACCAGCAATTCTTATAGTACCTAAATAATATTACCAGCACAATTACTTAAAATCTCTACATACAATATACAATAGGGAGACAGACAAGAAAGAGAGAGAAATAGAAGTCAGCACAGAGGAAGGGAGATTAAAATGACTCTAAATAATATCTACGATAGAAGGCATATTTCCATGCCCTCTACAAGTATATACCCTATTTCAAAATGATATTTACTTTATAGTCAACATGATCAAAACAAATATTGGACTTTTTTCCCCAGCCCAATGATTTAATATGACTGCAGTGTATGCTCCCATGTACATGTTAGTTTTATTTTGTTCGTATTTAATGTGTTTTCTATTAATTTTCAACCCAGACCACTGATAAGCTTCTCTGGCTAAATATATTATTCAATAGATAAAAGAATTCAATGAAAACATTTTAATGTTAAAATATATACTACTTCTCCATTGAGCGAGTCTGGGACAGTTAGAGAGAGAGAAAAAAAACCACACACACACACACACACACACACACAAAACCCAACTCACCCCCAGTGAAATAATCCTGGGTCTGCCAATGTGTACAACATTATCATATGAATTTGCATACGACGTATGATACTTGAACGCGGAAGTATATATATATATATATATAAACAGTATGCTATAATATTTTCATGGCGACTACACGAACGGCGGAAACATGGATCTGGTGTTATACTTGGATATAATAATTCACTTCGGAATGTTGCTACAAATATCATGGGTACACGGCACATAATATGGCAAGTTGTGCACATTAGCGTTTTTGCAATCAAATATCTGTCATGCTCCTACAATTACGCTGTTTATAATTGTTTTATAGCTTGTGTAACAAATATGTTGATACACTCTTATCTATTGATGATAATGATAAGACAACAGAAAAATATGTTATTCAATTTCTCAAAGCCATCTCCGTTATTGCTTTTTCTAACATTGTTTTAACACTATATAATTATTAAAACAGTTAAAAAAAGTGTGATTATCGTACATTGTATTGCTTTACTCAGCTCGTATAATAGTATACATAATCACATCATTCGTTACGAATCCAATGTTTTCTAATAGGAGGAAACATAAGCCTAAAATGTAATGAAACCAACGAGCTGACATCTCCTAATTACCCAAACCCTTATGGTTACGACTTGAATATCACGTGGAAAATCACGGCTCCCGCACACAGAGGAATTGCGATTGTCGTTAGAGATTTCAGCACCGAAAAAGGGTTTGACACATTGGAAATACTGGAACCCGAGAGAAGTTTCAGCAGCCGGGACTACTCGGGATCACCTGAATTTATCACGCCCTTCCTTACAACAGGGTCATCTGTTCTTATCACTTTCTTATCGAATGAAAGGATTTCCGACACAGGTTTCAATATGAAACTTCATTGTTACGATATATCAGGTATGGGCTCAGTCCAACAATGATTTAAAATTTTGTTTTTGAAAAAAATTCTAATTTTAGTTTCAAGCTCTTAACAACAGACCGAATACTAAAAGGTATATTTAGGATTACAATATTTGAAATGTGTTTGGAGAAATGAATGATATACTACCTGTTCATTTGACTTCATAAAAAAACCACAAAACAATATCTAATTATATATTCAAACTCGTATCCTTATGTATCATAACGGACAAATAATTTCAAAAAAAGGATAACTAATATGGTATAACTGAATGGATTTGTTACCAAATGCGTATTGATATTTATATTTCCTGTTCAGCAGGACATCTATAACATTCTATAACAGGACATCTAATAAAATTTTCAACAATGGCAGTGAATGATGAATTACCACAAAGAAAGGACATCACATTCTCACGTGGCCCATGTGATTTTCTCCTAAGAACAAACTCATATAATCATAATATGATTGCATATCAAATTAAAGAAGTGGTTTTTCCTCACAGTTTGCCTTCCTTATCATCCTTCATGTGAGGATTGGTATATAATATTGACATTGTTTATTATTTTAACCACGTTCACCCTCACTTCCATCTTACCATGCGGATGCTTTGATGTTGTATTAATATGCAGAGAGAACAAGCAACATCAAACTCCAGAACAGCATTAAAACTAATGAGGGAATCTTGGAGGTTTTAAACCCATATACCGCTAACCAGTGGCTACCTGTTTGCGAAGAGAGTTGGGATATAAAACTGGGGGAGATCACCTGTACGCATTTGGGATTTCCCGGAGTATATCAGATTAGAAGTGAGGTGGACGAACAATATAACAAATCGAGATGTGCAAACATTGAATGCAATAACTGTAAGTAAATTATATTGACCTGAACGTATACTCAGTGATATGTTTGTTTATAGCCTTTTCATAAATGTAGACGTTTCTGAATATTCTATTGTTTGTTTTAAGCTGTTACGGACGTAATCACAATGAAGTTCGAAAAGCATTACAGTATTCCGTGTAATATATATTGTCTGATCCGTTTGAAAACACTAAAATATTTTCGTTGATTTTGTCTTTACAAGTTGACATGTCTGTTAAAAGTAATTCTTTTACTCTAGGACTTTACTATTTTCTTGTAGAAACGCAAAATATTGTATTGGTTTCCTTTATTTTCATTGCCTCCCCCTCTCTTTCAAAATTAGTATTGTTATTTCCACACAAATGAAATCATGAATAAACAATGGCGATTAAAATTCATGTAAATAATTAACCCCAAAATTGATGATTTTTGTGGCTATGATTTTAAGGCTTGTTTATTATATATGAGGTTATTATTTGCACATTAGACGTTGTATTTCTTCTCTGTTCTTGGCATTCATTTGGTTAAGAAACAAAAATTACATTAAATAACCTTGAATTTGTTCATTGACAATTACGTACTCCTTTTTTCAGCTGACTTTCTAATCCAGCAGTGCTTTTGGAATTTTACAAAAAGGGATACTGTAAAAGCTAGCCGACTACACTGCTTCAGTAGGTGTATATACATATTTTTTAAAATTTTTTCTTAAATCCACGTCAGAAACTCTTTCAGTTTATGATTTCGTAATGTCTTAAACGCCGGTTTCATTTAATCTTATTAATGTGCTAAAGACAAAGACTCGTTGAATATAGGCGCTAACATATATAAATGATATAATGTCAGTTAGTCACTATATCTCAAATGTTGTCTCCGTGATTGTCTTTTCTTGTGCTTGTTCTTGTTAGTGTCCCAGCATCCTATGGACAGGTATATTTATACGACTTTTACATAAGAGTGTGTGAAATCGACCTTGCCTTACTTCTTAACTTATGTAAGATGGCTGTCTCTATACGTCTGAAAACATGGAAGTGATTATTGATACTACTATTTGATAATACTGGATCCCTATATGAATTTTTATTCGTGTAATGATCGATGTTTTATATATGTTTACAGCGTTTGCATATCTTGGATGTTTCCCGCTTGCAAAGAATTTCGCAACATACCTCAGGTCGAATACAACTGAAGTTGGTGAATGCATGTACACGTGTTCTGCAAAGTCGTTTGAGCTAACGGCAATTAGATGGGATGGATGCTACTGTTTTAACGTCTCTCAATCTAACATTCACAATGAGACTCCAAATGATGACGAGTGCATCCTCGAATGCAACCCCAGCGAAGGAACAAATTGCCCAAGCTGGGCCTTTCATTACGACGGTAAGATTATTTGTCATTTTAAGCAAAAAATTAGATCAGTGACGAAACAAGAGAAAATGGTTTTGTCAGAATCCAAAACAATGAAAATGTAGTTCGATATCATGATCTAAACAGTAGATTTTTCAAATATGATAGAGCATAGCCGGGACAAGCATTTGCACTCTGGAATACATCTGAAATACAAAATTGTCACATTTATAAGAAACAGTTGAAGCCTGTCAATCTTGTAAATAGGAACAGTCAAACATTACTGAAAAGGCCTGTATGTCCTTACAGATAATTTTTTGTCTCCCCTATCTCGTATTTTCTCTTTCCAAAACACACTGCAAAAATTGGGGTGTTAAATCAACAACAATCGGTATTTATATATGACTGACAGTCATATATGAATACCGAATGGTGTTAATTCCAAACCCCCGTTTTGCAGTGCACTTTCAGGTTTATAGAATTTTTTTTTCAAACAAAGAGAGTATTTTTTCATAGCCATTATTCGACTTTATAACCAAATTATTCGTCTGTTACAATTTTCATCTCCAGTTACCCTATGGTTTGAAAGACCCTGATGGCTAATAAAATTGTGTCTAATCTTAATAAACTGTCGGTATAATGCATCACACATACTTATACATTTAGGCCTACATGTTAAGAGGTCATATTTTATGACTAATAAACCATTTGCAAGGCAACATCCTCAACATGCTCAGGTTGAAAAAAAAAAGGAAATATATCTTTTAAATTTGAACACGGAGTAGACTCATTGATATAATTGGAATAATTTTATTTGACATAATGGAATAACATATCATTTTTGTCTCGCCCACCGGAGGTGAAGGCGAGACTAAGGGATCCAAATGGCGTCCGTCCGTCGTCCGTCCGTCCGTCACAAACGTTAAAGTTTACCTGCAAGACTCTCTTATGATGCATTACTTGGCAACTGTTACTGCATTGGCAGCCACACTTGGGTGATAGAAGCACTAGGGGAATCTCCATGTTATTGTGTTGTCGGAGGTCACATGATGATGTCAAAGGTCATTTGAGGTCATATGTTAAAGTTCACCTGCAAGACTCTCTTTTCATATGTTAAAATTTACCTGCAAGACTCTCTTTTGTGAAATAACTTCACATCAGTTGCTTGGATTACAACCTAACTTGGGTCATATTTGCACTGAGGGTACCTTGACGTTATGTTGCCGTTGGAGGTCACATGATAGGGTCAAAGGCCATTTGAGGTTATATGTTAAAGTTTACCTGCAAGACTCTCTTTTGACAAATAACTTCACACCAGTTGCTTTGATTACAACCACACTTGGGTCATATTTGTACTGAGGGTACCTTCACGTTATGTTGCCTTTGGATATCACATGATATGGTCAAAGGTCATTTGAGGCTATACGTTAAAGTTTAGCATTACTTCATTTCCACTTTTCAACCTTAGCACTATTTTTAACCTTTTTGCATTTTTATGCCACCCAGAGACAAACTCTACTTCGCCTCTATTGTACAACTGATTATCATCCTATTTTGTATTTGTGTAATCTAATAGGACTTGATGGTAACATTTTATTCCATCTCTAAAAGGGGGGATGGGGGCAGTCGATGGAGGGAAGTAGTATTTTGTGAATAGTCCTTCTCATTAATGGGATATTACATTCTGTGGCAGATACCCAGAGATACAATTCTTCTGCGTGGCAACGGAGATCACGATATTTCCAGTTTTCGCAAGTGGGCGAGACACAATCTTGCTAATGCCTTGTTGTTTCCTACTGTAATTTGGTAAATGAATAAACTTTTTTGTGCTGTCCAGTCACTATTGGGTTTTGTGAACACCCCGGAGATGTCGAGCATGGATGGTGGTCATCAAACAATACCTATCTAGGCTCCAGACTCACCTTAACGTGCGAACCTGGTTACGTCATCAACGGGAGCAATACCATCGATTGCCAGCCACATGATACAGATCGGAAGATTGACTGGGACAGTAAGAATCCACATTGCCAATACCTGACTCCTACATTGCAATCTGAAGAAGGTACAACTCAGTCAGATATAAGTTTATATCCAAATTAAGAAAGAAAAATGATTTTGATGTAATAGGACGCGTCATTATTAACTTATCAATTACTTACACTTTATTACCCTATTCCTATGAGGAGAATACATTTACATGACCTGAATTTATAAAGGCATAATCGTATAAAACTGGGACGATATTCCATATTATCAAACATGAATTAAATCATAAATGTATCCTTCAAAGTTATTTTAATGAACAAATCAATTTGGAAATGATCATGGAGCTGGAACGGATATATCTTGCCAACACCCCCGCCTGATATTACCTCATACTGTAAAGAAACGGACTTCAATCAATCATTGATTTATATATACATTGTCAATTTGAAAGGAAAAGAAGTAAATGAAAACCTTTACAAATATTTTTAATTTCAATTTAAATGCAATCTTCCCATCAATCAAATCGAGTGCAAATGAATGTATAGAATTCTTTCAAGTGCTATAAATGTGCATGCAGTGATAGCAGCATATGATTATTGATGGTTATTTTTGTGCATTTGTAAAATTCAGTTATCATAGTAGTTGATTGCACAATGTGGGCGTCGATGAATATGAACCCATCTTTATGTGATTATAAGCTATTTATTTTCTATGAAGATTTTTCCCTGTAGGCTATATTGGGCAGACTTCACCATTAACCATAAATTACCATGCACTTTACATGGCTTCTAGTACATAAGTGTTTACTGATTGCAATGCCACTTTTAATGCATAATATATAGATATACGGTATAGTTACGTTAATACTAGCAAGTTTTTTAATTGGTATAACAGGACTTATTCATATTCTGAAATATCCTTTTTCATGTAAAAAGGACGTAGTCGCTGCATAAAACAACAAAAATATTGTGAAGAAAATATATCCCAAGCCATGGAAATATGATTATGTATCAATTTTCATTAACTACGAATCGGTCATTGCAAAACGATATCCTTATTTTTCCTATCATAATTTTAAGGAAACCACCTCCTTCTAAAATGTATTGAATGGCGAACATGCACTACCATTTGATTATGCATACCAATGAAATGATATTTTTTTAAATCTGAAATCTGAATCTCATTAAACAGATACTACTGTAGAACACAAAAATCCGATTGGTAATTATATGTGACATGAAAAATGCATCCATTCCGCTTTATCAGTTTGTTTTATTTTCAGATTATTGATATTGAAACCATCATTGATTATTCTCTTAGTATATGCAATTGAAAGTCGTTTAGAAAGATGTCGAATCCATGCTATCCTTGTTATAAACGCTGGATTACTATTAGATATTCCTAGATATTAAGTGTTGTCAAAGACAGCATCATGCAAACACACCAGCAAAACACACACCCCTCGCACACCTCCACTCCTTACCCCCTTACACAACCATAGGCACCGCTAGTTTATTGGTAAGGAAATATGTGATAGAGCTAGGCGTAGGGGCTAGAGGCTGCAGCCTCCTCCACTCTGTCAATCCAATAATTAACACAAAGCGGTAGATATCATTTGCCCAGTGTGCACTTTAAAGTTCATCAAATCCTAAAAAGAGCATTTAGGCTCACATCACATAAAGCATGTCCTTTAAGAATGTTGAATTCAGCTTATTCTTGAAAATAACAAGCTTTTGAAAAAGTCTTTATGTGCTTTTCACCTAAGCATCAGTCTAGAATTGTAATATGAATCAAGAGCTTAAATAACGTACAGCACAATGAATTGCGCAGGTAGTGCAACATTAAAGAATTAGGGCATGGGAAATTATCATTATGACTATTATTATTATTATTATTACAATTATTATTATTATTTTTATTCGTGATATCAACATAGAATAACATAACATGCACAACATTTGACACGAGCTGAAAGAATAAATCTAATCACTGTTGCCCTCATTCATTCAGCTCCCTCACATAACATTACAATACATGAAACATATCGTATCTATCGTATCTACTCTCTCACTTTCTTATGATTTTTTAAAGCTCATTTAAACAGAACTTAAAGCAAAGCAGGAAGCACCAATTTTCATTTTGCATAACGTTTTTATAACGGATAATTTCTATTGTCTTTCTGGAATGAAAGTAGTCTTTTATTATTTTATGTTATCAATATATTAAAATACAGATTAAAGTGACTTATAACTCTATTGAACATACTACAAGCTTCTGCATATTCCATAACTTAAGAAATTCTTATCAACTTAAAACTGGCTAATTGGTAACTGGTATGTTAATATTCGGGCAAAAGGCGTCCCCCTGCGGCAGTGGGCTGCAGTCCCCCTCGCGGATTTTCAAAGTTCCGATATTCGGCAATCACCACTGCATATTCGGGTAGCGAGGTGCAAGAATATCCACATTTTTGGGCAGCGAGGTTCTCAGATAATTATGTAACTTATGTATGTAACTTCTGTACATTTTTCACTACTAAACGTTTTATGAAAATTTCTCGCTCTCTTCGCTCCCTCACAAAAAATAGAAATGCAAAAGCGGTCATCCCCATCCTTGCCAAAATGGGCCCGTATGATCAAGATCACTACGTCTGCGATTTTCTTTTATTATTGTTTGTTGGGGGAGTGAGATTAGGGTGCAGTATTTTTGTCGGAAAATTTGGGTGTCACACCCCCATTAAAACTGTTCTAGCGACGCCCCTGCATTTGATCTCGTTATGTATTTATCTTCAGCTCTTTAACCCTTGCCCTTCTTTTTTTATTGTCATTTCCTCTTTATCCATGTTATCGTTTGGGCACTATATATTGAATTAGCTGTTCTCTTATACCATGTTTACATGATTATTGTAATTTCTTCTTTTCTATCATAATGAAGCTACCTACGCTGGGTGGGATTTTATATGGCTCTCAACGTTAGAGGTCATCTTGATTGCAGTAATAGCTGTGCTGGTTCTTATCTTGGTCATCATTGCTTTAATTTACATCATCAGACGGATTCGCAATCATCAGGATGAACCATCTGAGGTAATGACAAAGAGTGAACAGATGATGGCCATGATTTATATTTTGTTTATCATCAACAGAATAGTATATCACAGTTTCTTTTTAATGTAGGTGTTATTTTTTTAAAGAAAAAAATCTCGTAAAGCCCGTGGACCAAAACCTTTGTCACAAGGAATGACATTGCTGTACATTACAAAATTTGAGTCGACGTTTTCCAATGGATGGGAATGTCAGACCCCTGAAAAAAGTGACCCATGACCTAACACTGCCCGAAGTGCTCTATTAGCAAAGAAAAGCACTTGCTACCTTGCTAACTTTAAACAGTCAAAAATGCTTATTTCAATCAAGTTAGAAATTAGAAATTAGAAATGTAATTTTGAGTATTGTAATTTCCTTGAGATATAATTTGGTGTCGAATTGTTATTCCTGTAATGTGTTATTTTGAAACTTGTAGTGAGCGCTCAAGAGAAGCTAAACATGAAAAACCCTGTAAAATATCACTCAGTGTACAAAATTATGACACCTATTAACTATCTTCACCAGTTTATGAAAGGGATAACAAGTATAATAGAGGAGTATGCTATGCATCTGTATTTTTAACACATTGAAAGTAAATTTCAGAAAGGAAGACACGTAGTTAAGATAACTAGCAAGCTCCTTTTTTGTGTCTTGTCAAATAGATGAAGATAGTCATTAGATGTTACATAATCCTGAAAAAATGCAACTTTTGAGAAACCAATACAATTTTCACCACAAATTCATCAAAGTCATCAAAGAATTGATTATTTGACACCAAATTGCACCTCAAGAAACAATACTTAAAATTTCGCTATGTGAATTTGAAACACATCAGGTTAAGTATTTTTAAGTTATTACAGGTAGAATGTAACAGAATTGTGAATGATATCCTTCAAAAGTTATGTAAATTATTTGATTGAATACAATGACGATTATTAATGGAGAACTAGGGCTTTATAAAGTAGAATATATTATTGCAAATTGTATGTTGATATTTTGGTACAGGCTGGTCCATGGGAAAGAGGGGAAATTAGCCCGCTTATTGTATTCTTTTAATCATTCATTGTTTGTTAATGGCATTCATGCCATGCCTTGGATTCAAAAGACTAAAGGAGTTAAGAGTATAAGTTGATCTGTTGTCACACGAAGGAGCAAACAAGGGTTGCGACGTTTCGACCGCTAACTGCTAGTCTTCGTCAGGCCTGTCAAACAATGAATGATTAAAAGAATGCCTGACGAAGACTAGCAGTTAGCGGTCGAAATGTCGCAATCCTCGTTTGCTCCTTCGTGTGACAACAGATCAACTTATACTCTTATTGTACTACCACGATGATCAACATCTTCCGCACTACTAAAGGAGTTCTTGATAGTTTGGGTTTCACTGATATAGTTGGGATAATCAAGCAGAGAACATAACACTGTCTAATTTTAAGGCAATTGTGGCTCAGAGGTTGTTGGATGTTAAGAATCAAGATTGGCATGATGATGTGTATTCCAACTCACAGTGTACAGTTTACGGAATATTTAAACACAAACTTGAATTTGAGAATTATTTGATCAATTAAATCCTACTGATAGATTTTTTTTGTCGCTTTAGATGCTTGAATAATAAATTACCTGTAGTTACTGGACGGTACTCAAGCGTGCCCAGAGGTGAAAGAATCTGTGAAAATTGTTCATTAGGCCAGATTGGTGACGAATGCCATTACTTGTTTCAGTGTCCGCTCTTTGATAATTCTCGCAAACAAGCAATTAAGAAGTTTTGGAGACACCCAAATGTATTGAAAATGGATTCACTTTTTAATAACGCTACTAAAGAGACTTTGGTGAAGTTGGTGAAACTTTGTTCTTAGCCTATCATGAAAATACAATGTAGATTAAAGCGAAACTTAATGAATGAATTAATTTTGATGTCATATCTGTGATATGGAAGTAGTTTACATTATGATCACATTTGGTGAAAGATTTCAAGTGGAAAATTTTTAAATCTTTTGGCCATTTTTTTAATGTTCGCTGAGCCACACTATCATATCATATCGCTACTCACCATCAGTAGGCTAGGACGGACACAACCAACACTCCAGCGTATATTATGTAAACCCCGATGCGAAACTTTTCAAGACTGATGAATTTGAACTACTCTAAACCAAACTTTGGACCAAATGTTCTTCGATCACATCCCTTTTTTGGCTTCTATAGCTAAATACCGTTTGCCTTGGGAGCAACCAAGCACAACAGAAGTATCAAGTTGCAAGTTACATATATTTCACATGAACCAAAATCTAAAATAATGCTTGTCACCATCTTTCCCCTTTCAATTCCCCCATCCTTTTCTTCAAAACAGTGTAGGGAAAGGACTTGCATTTCACCCTATGATTTCAAAGATCAAATAATTTTGCTTGAATACATCAAACTTACCATGATTGGTGATGTAAACTACTTTCCTGTCCAGCATCGTCCTTCCATAAAATGCTTATTGCAGTTTCTTTATATCTTAAAAAAATAGTTTTGCTTTGTAACCATAATATGCATAACCATGTCTCCTAACACATGCATCAAAAAGTTGGAAGGAGACATACTGCAGGTAAAATGCTTTTGCTCAGTATGGCCTCACTGTCATATCCACACGTCCACGTCTAATGGAATTGACTCATTTGTTATTTCAGGTAACTCATACGTACATAGACATGGCGGACCAAACAGTGAGAGAGCGCCAAACTTCCAGTACTACACTCCTAGAAACCGCCTCCAATCCAACACCCATTATGACGTCATCCCTTATTTCAGAAAGCGTCGATGACATCGATGAATTTGGTTATCAAGTTCCAATTAAACGTCAAGAAAGTGACTATATTGATGTGATGTAGAGGAGTTGTTAAACACGGGACATGTTATTCTACCATTATTTCTAATTCTTATGCCCTTTGCACACGAGGCGTCATTTCGTTTGCTTTATTACCTAGTCTGTGAAGCCAGGCTAATAGTGCATACGACAGTAATTCAATGCAATCTTTGCATCTTGTTCATTTTGCATTCAATTGTTATACGATATCGATTAAGGCACGTTATTAAGGCCCCGCTAGTAGCTGAGACAGTCTTACGTCAAGACATCTCCTGTGCAACGAGCATTGTACGTTGACTAAACTTCATGGAGTTACAAATATAACTCAATTTTACGAAGTCTTGTAGACCTATCGTGATTAAAACAAGTTGTTTACTCTGAGCCTCTGTCAATTCAGATTGTGACCCACCGCACATGGACCCACTGCAACCAAGCCTTCAAAGGAACGGGATTTATGGTGGTAATATTTTCATAATGTACATTCTGAATGGTCATAATTATGAGTTGCAAAGAATAAGAGAGAATCACTGGGGAACGACAACTTCCAAAGCAAATTAGAATAGTGGCCTCGTAGAGATCAACGAGAAGTTTGTTTTGATAACCCTTCAGAAACACGTACAATGCAAAATATCAGCCTTCCTACTTAAAAGAGAGAGAAAAGGGTCTTTATTATGCTTGTACGTTTGTGCATTTATGATTTAGTATGAACATGTTCAAGTATACAGTCATGTAAAGTGAGAAATGTTTAAGGAAACAGCTCCTCAAAATGATTTTTCCAATTACTTCATTAATTACATTTATATTTGGTAGGCTAAATAGAATGCTAATGTTTTTGCTATTTATTTCTTGCGCTGTTTTTAAGAGTGAAAAACAAATAAAAACAAATTACTAATTGTTTGGTTCGATTTGAATTTGTAATTTGAATTAATTATTAAGTACTTATTTCTAAAACGTAGATCAGTTGATTTGTACGTACTCAGCCTATAGCCTTCAAATTAGGTTCCTACTCCTAAAACGAATATATATATAGGTTTTCATTTCAACTTATTGTTGACTTGTTTCGATTATTTGTTTTGAAGTGGCGTTGTATTTGCATTAGTTTCTAATTGGGTACTCAATACACGGTATAGTATTTAGTCATAAAATATATATCAACAGTTAAAGAGCAGAGAAATGTATAAGATCTGAACTGAACTCTAAGCTGTCAGAATTAGGGATGCGTAAGGGGTAAATTATAAACTTGAAACATTAAAGGGACAAACCACTCAGAACTCAAGGGGAAAGGCAGGGCGAACCTTGTGACTTATCTCTCCTAGGTGATTCCTATCTGTTTTGGGACATAAGTTTGTATTTGAAGGGAAAATATCAAGATTATGCCCTTTACGGCTTTACCAAAAGCGATGTACAGAAAAAAGAGAAAAAATAAAGAAAAAATAAAGAAAATAAAAAATACAAACATCTTGATAAAGACTGTAACCTTTCCCTCTCGGCCGATCGACATGTACCACAATATATACGCGTGCTTTATTTCGGGACTGAGCACTCTTATACTCCTTGGTAGTAGATAATAGATGGTCTATAAATTGATTTTCAGCAACTGCGCCAGGTTGCGGATAATACACGGTAGCACAGAGAAGGCACGTGACGGTCCTGGGGAGTCGCTTCGGACGGAGACTTATCCAAGTCACTATCGGGTATAAAAGCAGTATCGTTCCATGGAGTTTGTTTAATATGCAGTAATAGTAACTCAACTTAGTGCTATCTGTACATTCTGCACTGTTCTATTCAGAATGATCAGCAATGACATATAGCTATCATAAGCTGGCAGTCATGCATCAAAAGTCTTTAAGTTGTAATTTTAATTGTATTTAATTGTATTTAATTGTAAGAATAATGGAGTCCAACTTATATCAGGGATACGCCACCATTCTTTCCAGGACCTTAGACACACTTCTGAAAAATACAAAAGTGTGGCTGAACTCCCAGCAATAGTTCACATCCAAGACGTATGTCAACGTAAAAGAGATGCACCGCCATACAGTGATGTTATGATCTACTGTAGATGTCACAATTGATGTAATGTCGCCCTCTGTAGGCTCATTGTATGTATGCCTCACTTTATGATTGCCGTCTAAATAAAGTCACCATGGAACTTCAAACTCCCATAAGATCGTCTGGTGTTTCCGCAGATTGTGGACGTTTTTATGCCGAGAGAGGGCACCGTGATCGTTACCTGATCATGCCGTTGCCCCGCGTGGCTCAATCTTCGGACAGACTGGTCGCCGCACAACATGCACGCTCCGCCTGAGCTCGAGCTCTGGGGGGCGATTCGACTGGCTTCGTGCAGTCGAAATGTAATCCCACTTAGTCCAACGGACGCGTTCGACGCACAAAGTTTGTGTACGAGTGAATGGGGCTTACGCAATCCCGACTTTCCCCACAGCGGCCTGGTGGCGTATCCCTTTATACTGCGCTGGGATACCGAACTAGTGAGTAATCATCCAAGGAATGGACGTAGCTTCACATATAAGGGACAGGCGCTCAGCTAAAGTGTCTGTGATAGTTTTAGGGAGTAACTGCAAGTTCCATTCCGACCTCCAACGGAACGAGTGGTCTGAGGCCCGGGGGGGGCACTCGACCTGTTTTTGCATGTGGGTGTGCCGCTGCCAATCTCAAAACAGGGGGCTAAGGAGCTAAATGGTTAATTGAGGAAGCTCATTTTTGAGGGTCTAAGGAGCGAAAGGGCTCATGGGCAGAGCTAATTTTAGGTGCTCACGATCTCATTACTCTGGTAGACATACGGTGCATGAGCTGAGTCAGCGGTCGCAGCGCTGTTTCTAACGCTGACATGCCGCGCCACTGCACTGACTCGATGTCGCATGCAGATTGATCTCGCCGAGTCGCCGCTAGCACTAGTAATACCGCGTTCAGTTAGGGGGCACTAGGCCGCCCAGCTCCCCCGCTGCGCTGGCCTGGGAGGCTAGGGAGCGACCGTTCCCGGACAATGGGCTGTGCGCATTGTTTTCTCATATTCTAGGGAGCGAGTCGGAAGCCAATCGAGGTGCGGTTAGTGAAAATCTGAAAATCGCATATCATGGGAGCGACCCGAGAAGGTTGAAAATGGGGGACGTCACAGCGGCACATACATGTGTGACATATATATGTGAGTGCCCCCCCCCCGGGGTCTGAGGGCCACGGCAACGTGAGCGGCTAGGCTGCGCACGTACAGTGTCCGTTAGCTAGCTGTCATATTTGTTCATTCTGACTCTTAGCCCAGGGTCTAGCGGTGAGTAGTTCCAGCACCCCAGTGCTTCCTGTTGTCGCTGTTCGGATGTGATCTGATCTGCGTGTGCTGTGTTTGTGATGTCCTTGATGTCTACAAGTACAACCTCGACCTCGCTCCAGCTCCATATGTAAGAGGATACTGTTAATCTTTTTTTTTTCTCATTTCCCCCAATTTTATGTATTTTTGGCCTCCATATCTGTATTATCAGCAGTCTGTATACACGTCTTTCTACTTTTTTTCAAGAGGGGTCCATTGCTTATTTTTTTCTTTGACTTTTAATGTGATCTACATGCATTTGGTTCAGGAAATTTTGCAGGAGCAATTTCTATATTGTTGTCTTGCATCATTTTTTTTTCGGAGAAAGAGGAGATAGAAATAAGAAGCTGGGTACCATATGCACATGGATAATCAATATGTGGATAGGTATTATTATTCTAACAATAGGGATGAAAGTAATCAGGGTTACCTGTAGGGAAGCAAACTTGGAGATGCATAGAGAGATTGATGAGTGTTTTTATAAAGCTTTACATTTGCATGTAGAAAAGAAAACAAATTGTTGGAATAACAGTATAAAAGTATTGAAACATATGCATGAAATATTTTGTTTGTAAATCAGTTATGATTGGATTTTTGGAGAACATATTTATAATATGTCAAGTTTTGAAGGAAGGTAGAGAGAAGGAAATACATGCAGAGAATTTCATTACTAGTAAAATTGTTGGGAAAATATGCATTTAAGCAGTATTTATGTTTGCCTTTTATTCAAGAATAAGAAATAGCAATATGAAGGAGATAAAATATGCTTGTTTGGGGGAAATTCTATAGGAAATTATTATTTCACTGTAAAGGTATAGGTTTGATTTTTATAGAGTTTTAATTACTGATCTAGGAAATATAGAACTTGTACAGGAATATTGCAGGAATGAATATTGTCCCAACTAGTTGGTACAATTCAAGGTTTTGATAAAATGTGTTTAGAGTCTGTTCTTGCATTATGAAGATGAAACCTTCATGTATGTGAATATTACAGTGGTTTTGTCAAATGCTAGCGGTTCTGTTTTTGCCTTGTATTGAATTCTACTTGTATGCGAATATTACAATGGGTTTATCTGATGCTAGTGCAGTTCTGTGCAGAAAGTTTCTGTTTCCCACCTTTATTATTCACTTTGTCATGCCATGCTGATTAATATCAACTTAAGAGGCCTACCTGTGTGTCCTTGTCACAATTTCATAGTATTTTCAGTAAGTTGTATTTTCCCTATTTTTAGAAATGGAGAAATTCTATTTCGTGTCTTGCCAAAAATATTATTACGTGTAGTAGGAAATATCATCCATAAGTTTGTCTAAAATTATTCACAGCAGTAACTGGCATTGTTTAATAATCATTTTTGGTACTCACACTTAAATTATTTTGTTTTAAATAGGAACTGTCTTCACCACCCTGTCTTAATAATTTTTGAAAGAAATGTATGTATGTTCAGTTTGAGGATATTTTTGGATTTCGACCAGATTCCGAAGTGTTTTTGTGTGTGCATTTACTACATTTCATGGGTATGGAGAGGGCACTCCTGCCTGTATGCATGATGAATTACTACATTATGTTTGTATTGAATTCTGCCTACATGCATGTTATACAAAATGTTTTTTCTCTTTGTGTATGCTGGTTAGTATTGTTCAAAAGCACAAAAATCGATCTGATTTTCAGGATTTTTATTGACTGTGTAGTGGGATACTATACATTCACAGTAATGGATAATGTGTTAGAACTTACAAATTTCGTCAGGAAAGTTTTTTATTAAATCTTTTTTTTTTTAATTTCTGCAGATATGCAGTATGATCGACTGATCTGCAGGATTTTTAGGAAAAGGAAATAAGGAATATTTGAAATGTTTACATAAACAAATTATTGACATCTATCTTTGTTTTTAATTCCCTGCTAATCTGGGATTATCTGGATCTAGTTCAGTATACAGGAGCTAGTAGTCCATGTATATATTGTGTTAGGGTTTCGGGTAATTTAATGTGATTGTAGAAGTTATTTGACAAATCAAGTAAATTTGGTTTTCTTCAATGTTTTTATTTTACCTTAAATTAAGTGTGCAAAGTTCTCATGATGTTCCAACGAGTGTTTTATAGTATAGCAAAGGTTTTTATAATTTTTCAGGGTGGAATGGATTAGTTTGGAATTACGTACACTTGTATTTCTATTTCAATCTGTTTATGCTGTACTTAACAGGAAGGGAGGAGTAGAGGAAGGTAAAAAGTGGTCGCGCCATACAGTGATGTTATGATCTATTGTAGATGTCACAATTGATGTAATGTTGCCCTCTATAGGCGCATTGCATGTATGCCTCACTTTACGATTGCCATCTAATAAAGTCACCATGGAACTTCAAACTGTCCTAAGGTCGTCTGGTGTTTCCTTTAATATTGGCGCACTGTTTTAGGTAGAGAAACACATGGGTCAGCACCCCCTCCACTATCAGAAAGAAGTGATCCGGATTTTCTCGTTCTCCCGTAATCATAACATGATACTCACGGTTGCTGGCTGATCCAAGTACATTCGGAAGTTCACCCCGACCTGCATGTATGATAATACAATGCAAAAAAAAAGGAATATCATTTTGAAAAGTCAAAAAGGATGGTATAAACTTGTTTGTTTAGATGATTGGTTACGTTTTCTGAAAAATAGTTGTAAGGTATCTAAGATTTTACTTTTAGATAATTAAGTGGTTCACAATTCATTGCATAATGGTTGGATATGTATATACATCCACTCACACAGAAAAGGTAACTACTCAAGTGACTGTCAAAATTAAGGCGTGTTTTTATTTGGCACATATCATTTGATTTTAGATTAATGTATTTTTCAATTCTGCAAAACATGAACTCACAAAGGCATCACCAAGTGGGGATTCTGCTTCCTGCTTCCTGGGGCAAAAACATAGCTTACCAACTATAGACCAATAGCTGTTCTATCGGGTTTTTTCTAAACTTCTTGAACGCATTGTATACACCAGGACCTGTGAATTTCTTGTTAAACACGACATTATTTGCAAAAACGAATTTGGATTCCGCCAAAAATCTTCTACAGCTATGGCATTATCTAAACTAACAAACGATATAATTGACTCCTTTGAAAAAAATCAATATTCAATTGGAATTTTAATAGACTTATCAAAAGTCCTCGATACCATTAATCACTCAATTGTATTAAACAAAATTTATATGTATGGAATCCGTGGCATAGTACACGATTGCTTTGTGAGTTAACTTCTCAATCGCCTCCAGTGCACTAAATTTGACTCGGTCGTCTCAAACATAAATAATATCGCATGTGGTGTACGTCAAGAGCTGTTGCCTGGTCCATTACTTTTCATTCTTTTTATAAACGACATCTTCAAATCAACGGCAACATTAACTTTTGTTCTTTATGCCGACGACATGAATATTTTATGTAGCGATCTAATCTTACCTCACTTTGCAGTAATGTTAATCAACAGCTAACTCTTGTATGCGAGTGGTTTAAGGCTAATAAATTGTCAGTTAAAAAAATGTAACGATGTGATCTTTCAACTAATACCTAGAGTTTAAAACTCAAAATTGCTAGGTGTGCACATTGATAGTTCTATGTCTTGGAAAAACATATTCTTGAAACAGAAAGCAAAGTGTCTAAAAACATTGCCATCATTTCTAGACTGCGATACATTTTACCAAAAAATATCCTCCGTATGCTTTACAATTCTCTTATCCTGCCATATCCTATCATATTGCAACCTAGCCTGGGGGAACTCTACAACCTCCAAATTACACAAAGTGATCATTCTAAAAAAGAAAATAATTCGTATAAATACAGGTACTCTTCCCCGTTGTTACGTCGACCATTTGTTCAAAACAATCTAACATACTAAAATTTACCGATATAAATAATCATCAACAAAGCATATTTAGTACAGATGTACAAACAATTTATTTCCTGAGAAATTTTCTAACCTCTTTCAATTAAATTCTTCTATTCATAAATACAAAAACAGACACGCAAATCACATCCAACTTCCCAATCACAGAACCTTATTATTCCAAAAATAACATCCGGTACTCGGGACCTAAGCTGTGGAAAGTTATCCCAGACACAATAAAATACTCTGCATCTCTTCCCAGCTTTTCAAGAAGGGATGAAAAAAACATTTCACTTTATCTTACAAATAATATGGTTTAAGACACTTCTCCACCTTCCATTAGGTCATTCTCTCCCTTTCTTTTCTCTGTTTCTTCTTGAATATTTCTCTTTTCCGTACTCCTTTTATGTTGCACTTCCAATCTCTCCCCCTTTCCCCCCTCTTCCCCCTCTTTTTCCCCTCCAATCAAGCTCAGCAGTCTACAAATGTTATTTTTTCTTTATTTGTATGTAGTTATTTCTTTTTTATATATTTATTATGTACTATTATGAATTATGTACTAAGGGCACCCTCGCCTCAAAGCTTTTGCTGTTAGATGTGTGTCCTCCAACTATGCATGTACCACATGGATGTCATATTTTTGTAAAAAAATACATGTACATTATTTTGTTCATTTATTAATCAGTATACTTGTATTGCAAAGTTGGAAACAAATCTCCTTAAATTGAATTGAATTGAAATGCTTTGTGGATTCACCCGCGTGCATATGTAACATAATTTGCACTGATCTATACTATGGATGATTTGCACTCTACAGAGTGTACTAGGGACTCTCGATAAAATGTAGACTAGTTCAAAATGCCTTATGCAAGCTACACACGCTGTGAACACGATGACAAAGAAAGCGGACAAAATATACAGCTCCTCATTGTACCCTCCACAATTGTTCTGGTAGACAAGAGAACATCCCTTCATTGCTATTATGTAAAATAAGTAGAACAGGTGAATATGCATGTGACACCTGTTCTACATCTTTTTACATAATAGCAATGAAGGGATGTTCTAGAGTAAGTGTGGAAGGTACAATGAGGAGTTGTATATTTTTTCCGCTTCTTTATTCGCCATGTTCATAGTGACATTCAAGAGCTCATTTGTTGATTTTTTCCGACCCCCAATTGCAAGAAATATGGTTTGTAAATAAATAATAAACATATTGAAATAAAGGTTTCATCAATTTTAGCAAATGTACCCTTGATTATTGCCCTTATTGAGCCAGATTTCTCAAACAGACCGATAAACATCGAAGCGGGGTTGACCTGCTATGACGTCACTGGGTAGAGTTGATCAATTCATCCAGGTCAATTCATCCGGTGCATTACGCGCTTTTGAAATCGTGTGTAAAAAAAACCCAACATCAATGAGAGTCGCTTTCTTTTGGGGGAATCCTTACGTTTTGTGGCAAAATGCCACGAAATTGCGGTGTGTGTCTGTGTGTGTGTGTGTGGGGGGGGGGGGGTGTTACAATAGTTTAGAGAACACCAACATCAGTTTCTTCACCTTTCCAAAGCTCAATAAGCGACGGAATTTGTGGGTGAAGTTTGTGAAAATTCGGCGAAAAGATTTCACAGCAAGCATGCACGAATTTGTACTATTGTAGGGACCATTTCGAAAAATCAGCCTTCGAACGTCACTGCAAGATTGATTTTGGAGATGTAGCTGGCCCGAAATACAAGGCTAAAATGTAAACTACTTTTCATATAATATTTAACAAAACTGATGGATTTTATACCGATGTGTTGGCTTAGTCAGTAGAGAGTCCGCCTCACAATCGGGAGGTCGTGGGTTCGCACCTCGGCCGCGTCATACCAAAAGACGTTAAAAGATGGGAGTTGCTGCACAGTGGCTGCCGGGCCCACGATCAATTGGGCAAAAAGAATTTCCATTTCGGTTAATAAAATTTGGAGTAGATTATTATTATTATTATTATTATTTGGAAACATAATTTTGAAGTCTCAATATCATGTCGAGCAAAGTTTTTCTTCACTCTCGGTCCATGCTATGTTGTGCAGCAGTACACCGCGGAGGTCATACGACTCTACCCAATGGCGTCAGTGCTAATTTGCTTAGAAAAGTAAACAAGCTAGCATTTTGCCGAATTGGACTGCGAGACAATTTCAAACTCTCAAAAAGGTGATTTTTATTTTAAAAAAATTGCACTTTCTAGTAGAGCTATTTGAAAAAATTAAAAAGGATTTTTTTCTTTGATACACAGATTTTAATATAGGTTTTGCCGGTCAATTTCAAACTTTCTCCAATCAATTTAACGTTTCGAGCAATCAATTTCGCCCGAAATGCGATCGCGGTAACAAATCAGAATTCAAATTCGTCTTTGGCCGCTCAAAATCAACATCTCAGCGATCAAATTGCAAATTGCGCCAATCAATTTATAACAATGAGCAATGGTATTCGTCAATCGTCATTCAAATTCGTCCATTCGTAACAATTCCGTCTTTGCGGTCATTCAAATTCGTTAATGAGCATGCATATTTGAAATAACTGCAATCAAATTAAGAATGTGAGGTTCGTATCAAGTAGAAAGTCAAAATGGGGAGGGTTTGGGGAACGCTTTATGTTAATACTTGGCCATGGTGTTGTTATGCTCATTTGGCAAATAACCAGAAACATTTTCCTTCTTTTCATGTCAAATTTGGGTAGAAATTTGATCTCTTTTTTGATATGGTGTTTTGATTTCTTAAGGGGTCTATGCCCCGGTTCTCCCCCAATCCACCGTAAACTAAATATTTAGTTTACGGTGCATCATTGGGGGAGAACCGGGGCATATTCATAATCGGAAAAGAGGATCGCTATTCATAATCAAAGAAGAGGGTCGCTATTCAAAATCGGAGAAGAGGGTCGCTATTCATAATTGGAGAAGAGGGTCGCTATTCATAATCGGAGAAGAGGGTCGCTTTTCATAATTGCAGAAGAGGGTAGCTATTCATAATCGGAGCAGAGGGTCGCTATTCATAATTGAAGAAGAGGGTCGCTATTCATAATCGGAGCAGAGGGTCGCTATTCATAATCGGAGCAGAGGGTCGCTATTCATAATTGGAGAAGAGGGTCGCTATTCATAATCAAAGAAGAGGGTCGCTATTCATAACCGGGGAGGAGGGTCGCTTGTCATAATCGAAGAAGAGGTCGCTATTCTTAATCGAAGAATAGGTTAGCTAGGTTAGGATTATTTGTAAAAAATTGGAATATGATTTTCATTGTTCAATGAAACACTCAAATATGAAAGAATCAAATAAGCCACTTCGGAGATGCAATCTGAGCATGAGCAGATAAAGGTCATCTGTACAAAATTCTAAAACCCACTGACACTAATATTCGATATGTGCTCATGAATGTCATGTAATCATTATTCAATTATGCACTAATGGTGCATTCCATGATATCCAGGTGGAAGTATTCTTTTTAAAGGGGAAACAAAAGCCATTCATGAGGCACCTCTATCACTCCCAGAGTTATTTTTCTGAAGTGCACATAAAGGGACCCTCCATGTCTAAAATATCTGTGGATATTAGGGGTCATTTGTACCATGCGCTAACCCCGAACTGGCTTATTAGCAAACAAAATTATATTGGATGTGAGACACCCCACTGCTGTGTAGAAGCAAGATGGCGAGGGGCGATGAAACAAATACACCCCCAGCTTAGCCAGGCGGGCAAAAGAGGGCCATGCCCCCCCCCCCCCCCCCCAGTCAGCCCCTTAGAAAAAAGGCGAGAGCGAAAAAGCGGAGGAAGTGAGATAAAAAAGCCTAAAAAGGCCCAATCCACCGTAAACTAAATATTTAGTTTACGGTGGATTGGGGGAGAACCGGGGCATAGACCCCTTAAGAAATCAAAACACCATATCAAAAAAGAGATCAAATTTCTACCCAAATTTGACATGAAAAGAAGGAAAATGTTTCTGGTTATTTGCCAAATAAGCATAACAACACCATGGCCAAGTATTAACATAAAGCGTTCCCCAAACCCTCCCCATTTTGACTTTCTACTTGATACGAACCTCACATTCTTAATTTGATTGCAGTTATTTCAAATATGCATGCTCATTAACGAATTTGAATGACCGCAAAGATGGAATTGTTACGAATGGACGAATTTGAATGACGATTGACGAATACCATTGCTCATTGTTTTAAATTGATTGGCGCAATTTGCAATTTGATCGCTGAGATGTTGATTTTGAGCGGCCAAAGACGAATTTGAATTCTGATTTGTTACCGCGATCGCATTTCGGGCGAAATTGATTGCTCGAAACGTTAAATTGATTGGAGAAAGTTTGAAATTGACCGGGAAAACCTATATTACCAAATAAAAACGCATACCACTTCTTTTCTCATCCGTATTTTTATATATTTTTAGTGATTAACAAATTACAAATATGTATATATATTTCATTTTAAAGAATTTTAAATAACTTTTTGTGCAAAGACATCAAATTGGTATTAGTGTTTGCTAACTTCAATCTGCAGTTGGGATGCCGTGTCGTCACGGAAATTCGTAAGCTCGTTCCACGTAGTTTTCATGATTTATTGTTCAAAAATCCTTTTCTTTAAAGTTTGAGAATTAAATACTCTGTTAAGTTGTATTTGGATCATAATTATAGAGAACGTTTTTTTAAGGGTAGTAAACATTTTGATAAGTGTTTCCCTTTAACATCATCCAATCCACCAGACTACAAAGCTTCATTTGATTTGACTTTTAAGAGATCAAGTGAGTCTAGGTGTTTAATATGTCTTTTTCGTAGTGTATTAAAATTTACACAGGGTTGCCGAGTGACATTTACGTTCACCTGAAAAACTATTTTTTTAAATAGTCTAGCAACACTTAATGTCTGCAATCTGCATCCCGACTATTGCAATACAATGACTTGTTACAGGTGGATGTAATAGTTCATTACTATAGGAGTTTGGCATAGAGGTAAGCATTAAATTTGAATGCATTACAAAAATGAGCACAGCAGTCCCCCCCCCCCCCAAACATTACATACAGGTAGATATTTTTTCCATTCTCTTCAGTAGCTGAGCTAGCCTAATAAGACACTGGTATTCCCACAAGCTCTCTGCCCCCTCTTGACAGTTAATGAATCTGGAAATTCTTTCTCATTTTCTAGATCTCTTGCACAAACTCTATTATGTTGATTTAGCTGGTCCAAACATGCGGACATGCGGATTCCCGATTAGCGCAGCTCGACCAATCACAATTTCAAAGAAGCTTTAACTTGATTATTTCACGTCCAAACTACCAAGCTTCGAAAATGAAATGAGCAGAATCCAAGTCCAAATGAACAGAATCCTAGTAAAAATGACTAGAATCTGATTAACAAAATGTGACCATTTTTTTAGAGTGCACCCTCGTTGACTCTGTTTAGAATTTAGAATGTAAATATATGTATTGCATCTGACCTGTGGTCTAGGTTTTTTTTTTTTTTCAGTTAAATTGCAACTATTCATTTGATTTGATAGTGCAACATAAATTTTGGGCAAAAATGTTGGGATTTTTAGACATTTATTCATCAAACAAACTTTGTATAGTTTTAATTTGCTTAGGTTGGCTTTATTGTCAAACATTCTTATGTATTTCGTGTATTTTTGTCTGATATTGCAACCACTTGTAAGTGGTTGCAATATGTACACGAATATATATAAATGTTATCGTTACGATTAATGGCCAAAAAAAAAGAGTCTAGATCTGGACTAATCTAAAACCGCTTACACATATGTGAGGTGACTTTATCGGCTTCTGTCATCTCCTTGTAATAACGCCATCTTGTGACTTAATCATGAATGTGACCGACCGTATCAGTAAAATGGTTTTGGTCTCGGTGGTGGATCCAAGGGGACACAAGGGGCATCTGACCCCGTCAATCCTATAACACCTATTTTTATTATTTGAATTTGTGGAAACTTCCAAATCAATATGTACATATATGAGTATTTCAACCGACTTTGATTGTTTATATCGAGTTTTCCTACATTGAATCAAACGTATTTGATTTAAAAATGTCGAAGATTGCTCAATTTCTACTTCTGACCAATATGATTTGAATATCAAAACACTTTACAAATGTAAATACCACAATTGACTTATGGTCCAATGTATTTCATATTCAAGATCGAAATTATCAAGCTTTACATCCTGATAACGATCGACTTAAACCCGAGAACTCTTAACTGCATGATTTGTAAATTCTAAAAGATTCATCAAACTAATACACTATTTCATTTTCATAACATTCCTCTATTGGTTGATTGGTAATATTGTACACACGTCATCATAATTCAGTATCTGACCTCCCTACTCCTGTCCTTCACTGCATAAGCAGTGAATTCGGGAACCGAGAAGGAACCAGATAATGGTCTGCTAGCGGAGGTTCCAACTCGGTGAGGGGTTAGTCACAAGACCACCAATAAAATAAATTCCAAATGAATTATGAGAAATTAATAAACAATTTAATAAAAGCGCTGGGACTCAATGCATAATAGGGTGTCATATAATATTTATTTACATATCAATAACAACTAAAACAATTTCATCAAATATCACCCATCAACTCTAAATCTATATTCTATTAAAAAGATCATATTTCGAATTCAACAATACTTAGAGTAACCTATCTTACAGTGTTAACATTAGGACATTAAAGGACCTATGGAATGCATCAGTCAATCATCAGTCACCTGAAACAAGCGGAACAATAGACACTGGTATGTACCTATCCCTCAGTTTAGCACCTGCTCACAATAGCATCGCATGTTTTAATACAATACCAACTTATAAACTCTCAATCACAATAGCAGATGCTATGTCAGAAATGCTCCAGCATCACAGGTAAAGAAAGGTACTGAAAATCTGTTGTATGAAAACACACGATGCAAAAAGACTCTTGGAGAACGGTGCAGACTTGTAATTTTCAGCAAGAGTTCTTATTAGCTAATTCGCCAACTCAAACGCGAATAAGAATTTTCCTATTACGCCTAACGTCCTCCTGAAACAGAACACATGTTAATATATACATGAACATACCTTTGGGGAGCACGGATCTTCGACGAATGGCTCATATATCGGCTGGAGGTTGACACAAAAACTAAACAATACTTACCCACGATAATACCGACCTTCTTTCCCTTCCATTACCTAACGCAATTCCTCTTCTTCAAACCTGCCCATCATCCGATAATGCTATGGTCAGACGGACAGATACGCGCGATACGCATGTCTGCGGATGTGCATCCGTAAAAATCCGTAGAAATCCGCAGCAATCCGTATCATGCGTATCATCCGTAAGTGCATCCGTAAAAATCCGTGGGAGTGCGCAGGAATCGAGGTCTTCCGCGAAAAAGTTTTGAAAATCTCAAAATTATTTTAAATTTCCCGCGCAAGGTCTTTTGCGCAGAATTTAGGTAGAATTTGCGTATTGTTCCGTATCATGCGTATTGATCCGTATCTTTGCGTATTTTTGCGTAAAACGTCCGTATCCATCCGTAACCTAATCCGCAGGATCCGCAGACATACGCAGATCCGCAGCGTGAATTTTGAAAATCTCAAAATTCTGCTGCGGATGAAATATACGTAAGCATCCGCAAAATATACGTTATCCATACATAAACTACGTAACTCATACGTATCGTCCGTAAGTCATCCGTAAGTCGTCCGTGACATGTGTCAGCGGGTTGGCAGCGGATGGGCTCATCAACAGGTTTTACCCGTAACATCCGTAATTCATACGTAACATCCGTAACTAATCCGTATCGTCCGCAGAATATAGGTAACTTTTGCTCAAATTTGCGTTATTTGGGGGTAAAAATTACGCATTTTCATTATCCAAATATACGCAGGCATCCGCAGGTCCGTAACATGGCCGTGTGACTGTAGCATTAGCGAACCACTTTCTTCTACGTTTGTCAGTTTCTTCTCTTTTCATCCTCTGTTATGACTTCCTTCTAATTACGAATGCAGTAACTTCCAGTTCTTCCACCAAATTCCTGTCCAGGGTCGACCATCGCACGTTTACCAAAACATTGAGCTCTGGATTTAACTTCTCAGATCTTTAGTAGTCATACCCGAGGGCTCTCATAATCATGTGGCTGACATTAAAATGACCTTCTCGGACAATATCTGAAAGAAATAACTGATATACTATAATTCCATATCAAACATTTTGAATCGCAAAGAGTTTAATCCCTGTCACCGTTATTTCTCCAAGTGTCTGCCGATCTAGCAACACAACCGCTGTCCACGGTGTCGAAATCCGTCAGTGACTTAATCACGCCCCACTTGTCGTACTTCACAATTCCCGCCAACACAGTAATTAGCATATTACCCATGAGTACTCCTGCTAACAATAGGAAATTCAATTATTAGCTAATTCGCCAACTCAAACGCGAATAAGAATTTTCCTATTACGCCTAACGTGCTCCTGAAACAGAACACATGTTAATATATACATGAACATACCTTTGGGGAGCACGGATCTTCGACGAATGGCTCATAGCTTCTGCTATACCATTATCAGCTATTAAAGAACGGGCAAGACACGCTGGAATATCTTATGCTGTCATTTCATTTATTTCTTCTAATGCATTTTATCTTTATTATTCACTAATATAACTGTATTCCATCATACACATATCATTTCATGAATTTTCGGTTCTTATATGCTGTATTCAACCATCACTAAATCCACCTTTCCACCTACCACCATGCAGGATACAATATTTTACTTATAAACTACTCTGAGTGTCTTCTGCAAATTGTTAAATGTTTTACCGTCATGTCTCTGTAAACATATCTACGATATACTTAACATGCACTTACACGCCTAAATTAGAAACCATCATCTGGTTTTGCAGATCCTCTTTAACGTATCTGTCTTTGGATACCTCTGTTTGCCACCTACCGTGTTTTTTAAGCAACCGGTCAGGCACGCCAACTGCTGCTGCCGCAGACACACCACCGGATCTCAAACTATGTAACCCAAACCTTTTCGGGTTCAGACCAATCTCTTGAAGTGCAAATTGTACAATTTCACGGCACCTACTGTATGAAAGTTTACCTTTCCTGGTGACATATTCTTGAGTAGACTTCTTCAAAGTAACAGGTTTAAACAGATAATCCTCTGAACTCAGATCCAATTTTGCCAGAGATAAGTATTTCTTTACCATAGCTACTGGACATGTTAACTTACCAGATGAGGCTACAATAACCCATGCCCCTTCCCTATACTGATCAGTCTTACTCTGTCTGACAAAAAACTTGATATGTGATGTAAACATTTGGACATCACAAAGCCTCAAATTTGACATTTCGTCATACCTAAAAAATCCTGCGTAAGACACTAGTAACATAGCACACATTCTTATAATTATGCATAAGGTTATCACAGCATCCAAACTTCTCCACTATTTTATGTAGCATATCTGCTGTTATTGGTTCTTTCTGTATAACCGGCTTAGCTAGCATTCTCTTTAAACCTTCTATGAGTAATTTTACAAATTTCATGTCACACGGATTGCGCACATTTGGCGAACAATCGAAATGCCACTTAATAGCATAGAAAGCCGACTCTACGGACGAATATGGCACATTATTATTATACATGTGTATGAAGTATCTTGCTAAATTTTCATGTCCAGCAGGGAAGGGACACAACCCATTGTCCCTACACCAGTGTGTCCATAGTTTGAACGCTCTCTTGTATTTTGAAACCGTAGTCTCTGCTCTAGAAGCTTCCAAAATCCTTGTCAGGGTGGCTTTGTATTCTTCATCCCTGCACAACAAAATTTGTAAACAAATACATATTATGACATATCTCCAATATCAGCTTACTGATAACTGTTAACGTTACTATCTTACCATTAAACTTCTGCAGTCAGAATTTAAGTCACTGCCCCAAGTGGGACATAACTTACCTCTTGGAATTCACCCAGTGGAATTACAACTCCAAGAATTCTCCACATTTCACACTTTTTCAGCTGCATTCATCTTAACACATAACACAGGATTTTTCATGTTCTGTGATCCAAACAAAGATTTATGGTTCCTTCCATGCACGAATATATGTGATGGATCATCTAATTTCAGTACTTGGGTAACAGCCTCTACCCATTGGTTATTATTACCAAACAACATAGGCCAAAAAGGTGCTGAAGGCCACTCTGGTACAACCAATGTACCTTGTGCATTACTAGCAATCAGATGTTTAATAGCCCTAGGAACAAGACATATAGGTGGAACAATCCAATTGTTTTCTCCAACCCAGTTAAGACAGAAAAAGCATCGACATGACTTGACCCCTTACACCAGAATTTTGAATTAAACCTAGCTGTCCAGTTTTGCGTTAAAGTTGTCTGCAAAACGGTCCACAGTGTATGGACCCCATAAACTATTCATGAAATTAAAGAATTCTCTCGAAACTCCCCAATCATCAAAATCAATTTCTCTGCTGAGAAGATCTGCCTGTGCATTATCTTCTCTACGTACCCATTGTACTTCAAGGGTCATATGATTTTCTCTAGCCAGCCTATAAATTTCCAGACTCAAGTTCTGTAACTCGGTATTCATACTGCCCTTATTCACTATTGCCACTACGCCTGTATTATCTGTGAACAGTTTCACTCTTTTCCGCTTGATCACTGGAAGAAAAGCTTCTAAGGCTAACAGAACCCCTTTTAGCTCTCTCCATGTGGAACTTTTACCTCTTTCATTTGGTTCCCATGATTGGTTAAATCTAAGATCACCACATAGTGCACCACATCCACTGCTACTCGCATCTGTATGCATAATAATCTGTGGTAACGAATAATCAAATAAAAGTCGATTATTCAACGACTCAATGTTATTCTTCCAAAAGAATATCTCATCAATCACTCCACCATCTGGACATATCTTAAAAACTTTATCCCAATGGCATTGCTTCACAATCTCATGATGTATGCACATTGACCTTAGCTGACTTAAGGATCCAACAACAGGGAAAAGAGAAATAATTTTACCTGCCAACGATGCTAAAGTCTTAGCCGTTACTGATGGCATGGTATTTAACATTACTTCAATGCACATCAAAATGTCTCTTATTCTTCTTTTAACTACTGCAATAGTACCCTGTTCCGCATTCCACGTCATACCTAACCAATCTAATACCCGAGTGGGTTGCCAGACAGACTTCTCAATATTTGGCACTAAACCAGCAGCTATTAAATCTGCCTTTACTTCTGCCGCACTATAATCACATTCCTGATATGTATCACCTCTAATCCAACCATCATCCAAGTATAAAACCATACAGATACCTTTACTTCGCCAATGTTTCACCAATGGCCTCAGGCACTTTGTAAAAATATAAGGAGCTGTAGATAATCCAAATGGTAAAACTAAAAAGGAAAAATACCTTATAGTAGCTTGAAACTCCCAAGCAAAACTTAGATACTCCGTGTGGTCTCGGAAAATATTTACATAATGATAACCCGATTTCAAATCAAAAGAGCACATGAAATCTCCTTTCTTGAAAAATTCGATAGCAACTCGCCAATCTTCAAAAGATATGTTCTCCTTCCATAAAAACCCATTTATATAACGCAAATCTAAGATAAGTCTCTTCTTGCCTGTACTTTGAACAGAGACTGATAACGGGTTAATTATACACGGTGCAACAAATCTCTCGATAATTAATTTATTGTTCAAAAGTTCATTAATCGCCCCAGAAACGAATTGTACATGATTCACTGCTGATCTATTATTCTTCAGGTACATAGGAGGCGGAGTTAACAAAAGTGGAAGTTTATAACCATCCGCAATCACACTCAGCGTTTCTGAATTTGTGCCTATTGAAACCCAAAAGTCATAAGCCGATTTCATTCTATCTTTAATGATTGGATTCGAAATTCCTTGTTCATACTCCTACAATTTTCTCATATAAAATGTGTTATCGTACCCGTGCACTTTATCCTCACTGTTGTCCAGCATTTCAGAGCAACAAGGTTGTCCAACCGTATCCTGTCCACTCAACCGCGACTTCGGGACCGAGCCTACTTCCCATTCCACGTTTGTATCTATGCAAGTAATTACAATACAATATTACAATCACTTTGCGAGCCGATCCAGCTCAGCGAAGGACTGACCACCGTTATTATTAAGCAATTATTCAATCACGTTCATTCATGATTACCTGCTATGAATATACTAAATAACGCCAGTGCCTTTAGAACTCGGTAACATCCCAAACACATGCTAATTCAAGTTGACCTCAATCATAAGAATTATCCGAGCCGTTTTAGCTCAGGGGAGGACTGACCACTGACATAAGAATGTTCAATCACACGTCCATTCAAGATTAACTGCTATGTATGCTGTTAATGCCAGGGCATTTACAACTCGGCAAATCCCTGTTCACATGCCATTTTATTACAAGCGTAAGAAGTACTCTTTTCCTCTGAATTTATTGTATCACATACCTCCAAATTCCTTTATATGCACCCCAGGGCCTTTAACACTCAGTAACATTCCAATCACAAGTTTAAACATAATTGACTTCAAGCATCGTAATAACTATTCGAGCCGATCTTACTATTAAAGGGGAAAACTGACCACCGTCAAATATAAGCAATTGTTCAGTCACACATCCATTCATGATTAACTTTTATGAATATGCTATTAATGCCAGGGCATTGACAACTCGGCAAATTCCTGTTCACATGCCATTTTATTACAAGCGTAAAACATTTCCTCTCATTTTATCACATACCTCCAAATTCCTTGATATGCACCCCGGCTTCACCAACAGAACTCTCGTAACTACCACCGCTGGGCGCCACCATCTTTGCTATTGCCTGGTTTGTTTGTTGAGCCAGGACAGTCTCTTCTCCAGTGACCCATTGCTCCGCATCCGAAACACCGGTCAGAGGGGCCTGGT
The DNA here is from genome assembly GCA_025617745.1 of Heliocidaris erythrogramma. Lineage (NCBI taxonomy): Eukaryota > Metazoa > Echinodermata > Echinoidea > Camarodonta > Echinometridae > Heliocidaris > Heliocidaris erythrogramma. The sequence continues at coordinate 52,333,238 of CM046856.1, read as the reverse complement.
CGCCTTCCAGTAGCTGCGAAACTATACGGGAGCTTACTCTGTTGGTTAAGGCCTCGAAAACACATACTGCCATGAACACTATTAGAATCTGTTTGCGCCCGACGTTTAGCTTGGTACGGTTTTCCAGATCTGTTCTGAGCGAGTCTGGGACAGTTAGAGAGAGAGAAAAACACACACACACACACACACACACACACACAAAACCCAACTCACCCCCAGTGAAATAATCCTGGGTCTGCCAATGTGTACAACATTATCATATGAATTTGCATACGACGTATGATACTAAGTATATGTATATATATATATACAGTATGCTATAATATTTTCATGGCGACTACACGAACGGCGGAAACATGGATCTGGTGTTATACTTGGATATAATAATTCACTTCGGAATGTTGCTACAAATATCATGGGTACACGGCACAAAATATGGCAAGTTTTGCACATTAGATATTTGCAATCAAATATCTGTCATACTCGTACAATTACGCTGTTTATAATTGTTTTATAGCTTGTGTAACAAATATATTGATAACACGATAAGAATTACTTTCGAAAAATAAACTCAAGGGCAATTTCAAAGGCCTATTGTACTGCCCTTAGAAATCAGGTTCGGATTATGTAATACACCATTGTAATGTTCGCACTTTTCTAAAGGTGATAGACAGGGCTATTGGAATAAGCCATCTGAGCATGAGCAGATAAAGGTCATCTGTACAAAATTCTAAAACCCACTGACACTAATATTCGATATGTGCTCATGAATGTCATGTAATCATTATTCAATATGCACTAATGGTGCATTCCATGATATCCAGGTGGAAGTATTCTTTTTAAAGGGGGAAACAAAAGCTATTCATGAGGCACCTCTATCACTCCCAGAGTTATTTTTCTGAAGCGCACATAAAGGGACCCTCCATGTCTAAAATATCTGTGGATATTTGGGGTCATTTGTACCATGCGCTAACCCCGAACTGGCTTATTGTCTTGAGTTTATTTTTCGAAAGCAGTTTTTATTGTGATGATACACCCTTATCTATTGATGATAATGATAAGACAACGGAAAAATATGTTATTCAATTTCTCAAAGCCGTCTCCGTTATTGTTTTTTTTTTAACATTGTTTTAGCACTATATAATTATTAAAACAGTTAAAAAAAAGATGTGTGATTATCGTACATTGTATTGCTTTACTCAGATCGTATTAGTATACATAATCACATCATTCGTTACGAATCCAATGTTTTCTAATAGGAGGAAACATAAGCCTAAAATGTAATGAAACCAACGAGCTGACATCTCCTAATTACCCAAACCATTATGATTACGACTTGAATATCACGTGGAAAATCACAGCTCCAGCACACGGAGGAATTGCGATTGTCTTTAGAGATTTCAGCACCGAAAAAGGGGATGACATATTGGAAATAATGGACCCCGAGAGAAGTTTCAGCAGCCGGGAATACTCGGGATCACCTGAATTTATCACGCCCTTCCTTACAACAGGGTCATCTGTTCTTATCACTTTCTTATCGAATGAAAGGAATTCCGACACAGGTTTCAATATGAAACTTCATTGTTACGATATATCAGGTATGGGCTCAGTCCAACAATTGTTTTTGAAACAATTTATAATTTTAGTTTCAAGCTCTTTACAACAGATCTAATACTAAAAAGTAAATTTAGGATTACGACATTTGAAATGTGTTTGGGGAAATGAATGATATACTACCTTTTCATTTGACTTCATAAAAAAACACACAAAACAATATCTAATTATATATTCAAACTCGTATCCTTATGTATCATAACGGACCAATAATTTCAAAAAAAAAAAAGGATAACTAATATGGTATAACTGAATGGATTTGTTACCAAATGCGTATTGATTACATGCACTGTCTAAATATATATATATATATATATATATATATATAGAAAAATCATTAGATATGAAAGAAACTAATCATATCATCTTCAAACACAAAAGTGAAACTTTTCAAATACATTTTCCATTTACATGCACTACAAAGAATCTCATATATTGTTTAATTTGCCATGGCTGTGGGGAACAATATATTGGCGAAACAGGGGACACACTCCGACACAGACTCACTGTGCATAGGCAACAAATACGCCATAAAGAATATCGACAACTTAAAGTGAGCGCTCACATCGATTGTTGTGCGGGCTCAAAGGAACCAAATTTCGATATAATACCCTTTTACAAAATGAAAGAAGACAACAAAATTAAAAGATGTCTGAAAGAAAAACACTTCATTTCAAAATTTATGCCTTCTCTGAATGCTTTGTAGGAAAACTGCTTCTCCTACTACTCCTTCTCAACCACATCCACATTTACCATTATCCCCCGAAACTCCAAACAACAACTCCCCCCCCCCATCCTACTCTATCTCTTTGTGTACAAGTATTTCAATATATCTCTCTCCCTCTCTCCCTTAAGACACTGCATCCTCGACACCTGTCAATATATTAGTTTATTCCATTTTCTTTCTCTACTGACTCCCATTTTTATTTGCCTTTCCCACGGTCACAGATTAATAAGAATTGTTATATAACTTTATGATTTGTTGAGTTGTACAGATTAAGACTTCCAAAGAAACTGGCAACAAAGAACTTCCTACTTGCATCATTTAATATGAGATTAGAACTAAGATTCAATACGTCGTAAAACAGATACAGGACAATGTTTCAATCTTGTCCTAAGAATATCATTGTACCATACTTGTAACAAAACTATTCCTTAAAGCCTACATTTCATTATGTTTTTTACAAATACCCATCCTCGCTTACTATTATCATGTGTAGGCCTCGTGAATCATTATACGATGATCTTTGTGTGACTTTACAAAGGTTTGGATTGTACGGATTATAGAATTCTCTGAGAATCCTAACATTTTAGAGTTCTCACCGTACAACCCTTAGTCTAAGATTTAAACAAAGACTTATTAAGCCGTCAAAAGAACTACTGGACAATACCACACACATTGTCCATTTGCATATTACTGTACTATACGTGTATATAAAAGCATGTCAAAACTATCAATGGCTCATTCACCTGAAGAGATTAAATCGAAAGCGCTTGTGAATTTTTATAAAAACATGCTTCTTGTGTGTGTATTCTATATGATGTTGTGAACTTTATTTTTCTACATATTTTAACACTGCACTTTGTCGGAACTTTGTTCCTGTAAACACTTTACGATATATATATATATATATATATATATATATATATATATATATATATATGCATACATATTTATATTTCCTGTTCAGCAGGACATCTATAACATCTATAACAGGACATCTAATAAAATTTTCAACAATGGCAGTGAATGATGAATTACCACAAAAAAAGGACATCACATGTATCACATGAATAAATCCAAGTCAATGGTTTTGAATAGAGGGACATTCTCACGTGGCCCATGTGATTTTCTGCTAAGAACAAACTCATATAACCCTGGACCAAGCTCTAGTGATTCGATTCCCAATAGCTTGTCTAAGACTGTAAAACCCCCGAACACAGAAATATTCATCTACGGCATGGATAAGATGAGATCATTAGACCCATGTTCTGATGTTACCAGGATGCCCCGTGTTCCTCTTGAAACTTGGAATATGATTAAAACTTTGAAAATTAATAGATATCCCATACATCGTCGTGGAAAGAGAGGAGGTAGACGCAAGCCAAGTAACGTCACTCGTCTTGATGAATTAGGTCCTATTCCAGTGCTCACACCATCAAGAAGGCCCGAACGTAGTTATGCTGATCAACCCAAAGGACCTAATCAGAACAATTTAATAAAATTGTGTAAATCTGATACAATCGTAAACTCTAAATTAATGTGTTGTTTGTGGAATGCTCATTCAATCAGGAATAAGACCACTGAGCTTGTTGATTATATGTGTGAATATGATACTGATGTAATGATTTTAACTGAGACATGGCTTAACAAAGATGATAGTGTTATAATAGGAGAATGTACCCCTCCTGGGTACACTTTCTTAAATGTACCTCGTAACTCCGCTAGTCGAGGTGGAGGAATTGCCATGGTGTTCAAGACACCACTAAAGATGCTGATTAGACATCATGCTGATTTAGTTTATACGACATTTGAGTATGTGCATATTACAAATAGTTCTTACTCTGTCAATTTCATTGTAGTATACAGACCTCCACCATCGACCATCAATGGCTTCACAAATACAGCATTTCTTAAGGAATTTGATGATTTTGTAAATGAGATATCTCTCTTTGCAGGGAAATTAATTGTACTTGGAGATTTTAATGTTCATTGGGATGATCCTTCCAAACAAGATGTTATTCAATTTTCTTCATCCACAAGTTCTGCTGGATTAGTTCAGTATGTTAAAGGTCCGACACATAATCGTGGACATACATTAGATTTGGTTTTTACTCGCTGTGACGAAACATTGGTGGTAGATTGTTATACTGATGACACAAGTATGTCAGATCACCATGTAGTGTGTTTCAAGTTACAATTACAAAAAACAAGACAAATTATGCAAACTGTATCAACCCTCCGTAACTACCGGAAGATTGACAAGAATCAATTTGTAAAATCACTCTCAGAGCTCATTTCCCAACCTCACCCTGATGGTGTTTATGCATTTTTTGAGTGGTATGATTCTAGTATGGGTAAACTACTTGACAAATTAGCTCCTGTAAAAATTAAGACCCGCGTAGTAAAGAACAGAGTACCCTGGTACAATGACTCAATTCATATTGCTCGTCAAGAACGACGGCGAGCTGAAAGAAAGTGGCAGAAATCAAGATCCGACCCTGATCGTGAATCATTTCTGATTGCTAAGAAAGCTGTTTGTGCACTTACTGTAACTGCTAAACAAGACTATTTTAAAAACAAATTGTCTTCTTGTAGCGACAAGGATGTTTACGGAACTATTCATTCTCTTTTGAATAAGCAAAAGTCTGATCTTCCATTTTATGATTCGCCTTTTCTATTAAGCAACCAATTTTCCCAATATTTTGTAGATAAAATCAAGAATATAAGAGACGAACTTGATAACACACATGTTATGCCAGTTAGGTTCAAGGACAATATCTGCGAAGGGTTTAAGATACTTGAGGTCTTCCGACCTGTATCTCAAGACGAGTTAATGACAGTTATTTCAAGATGTCCCAGCAAAAGTAGTAAATTGGACCCACTCCCAACTTGGTTAGTGAAAGACTATATTGATCATCTTCTCCCAATACTAACTGAACTTGTAAATTCTTCTTTGTCATGTGGTGTCTTTCCACAGAAGGCTCACCATGCAATCATAAGACCTCTTTTGAAAAATTCATCTTTAGATAAAAACAATTTAAAGAATTATAGGCCTGTATCCAATTTATCGTTTGTTGGTAAACTTATCGAGAAAATTGCTTGCTCAAGACTGGTGGAACATATGGAGATTAATAATCTTGCTGATCCACACCAGTCTGCTTATAGACCCAAACATGGTACTGAATCTGCATTGATTAAGGTTAAAAACGATATTATGTTTTCATTGAACTCAAACAAAGTAGTTCTTGTGGTACTTGTAGATTTATCAGCAGCCTTCGATACGATTGACCACACAATTTTTATTTGTCGTTTGTCAAAGAGAATTGGTGTTAGGGGAACTGCGTTGAATTGGTTTCAGTCTTATCTTGATGGCTGGACAGCACAAGTCGACATAGATGGGGAACTTTCAGATCCAACCATTTCTAGGTTTGGTTTACCCCAGGGCTCAGTTGTAGGTCCCACTGGTTTCACAGTTTATATTCTCCCAGTTGGCGACATCGCCCGGTACCATAATGTTTCGTATCATGTTTATGCTGATGACATTCAGTTGTATGTAGCATTTGATCCTAAAATTCCTGGGGAACTGGATAAGGCCATGTTTTCACTACAATCTTGTATATCAGATATAAGGAACTGGCTGACAGCAAATAAGTTAAAACTCAATGATAGTAAAACTGAATTTTTCATTGCTGCATCACCATACAATTACAAAAATTTGCCAGATTTAACACTGTCAGTTGGTGAAGTTTCTATACATCCATCGGATTCAATAAGGAATCTGGGTGCCTTTTTTGATGTTAACATGACTATGTCAGCACACATTAACAATGTTTGCCGCAGTGTGATTTTTCATTTGAGGAACATATCTAGGATTCGTAAATTTATTGATCAAACTACTTGTCATCATGCTGTAAGGTCACTTATTCTTTCCAGACTAGACTATTGTAATGGGCTTATTTCCTCTATACCAAAGTCTCATGTAAACCGTCTACAGCGTCTGCAGAATTGGGCTGCACGTCTTGTTTTTGAGGTTGGCAGAAGTCATTCTTCCCAACCTTTACTTCGTTCCCTTCACTGGCTGCCCATTCAAAAACGTATCATCTTCAAATTAGTTCTTTATGTTTATAAATCTATCAACAACCAGGCTCCAGGGTACATATCTGAATGCTTAACTGTATATACACCTAGTAGAAATCTCAGATCCTCAAATCACAACCTTCAGCTCAGCTACCCAATGACCCGAAATTTGTCAGGTGATAGGACTTTCACAGTTACTGCATCTAGGCTATGGAATAATCTCCCCTTGACCATTAGACAATCAGCATCCATAAAGACCTTGAAAAAAGCTGTGAAATCATATTTATTTTAAATCCGCTATCAAATTTGTAACAGGTACATTCATTACATTTTGTCTCCATAAAACCACCTGGTAGTTCCCACATGGACGATTGAAGAGTTTTCTGATTTGTGTTTATATACAAATTATAATGTGTTCTATAATTTAAATATTTTGTAAACGCTCCGAGCCTTATGGGAAGGGCGTACTATAAATGCTTATTGTATTGTATTGTATTGTATATTATCATAATATGATGGCATATCAAATTAAAGAAGTGGTTTTTCCTCACAGTTTGCCTTCCTTATCATCCTTCATGTGAGGATTGGTATATAATATTGACATTGTTTATTATTTTAACCACGTTCACCCTCACTTCCATCTTACCATGCGGATGCTTTGATGTTGTATTAATATGCAGAGAGAACAAGCAACATCAAACTCGAGAACAGCATTAAAACTAATGAGGGAATCTTGGAGGTTTTAAACCCATATACCGCTAATTACCAGTGGCTACCTGTTTGCGAAGAGAGTTGGGATATAAAACTGGGGGAGATCACCTGTACGCATTTGGGATTTCCCGGAGTATATCAGATTAGAAGTGAGGTGGACGAACAATATAACAAATCGAGATGTGCAAACATTGAATGCAATAACTGTAAGTAAATTATATTGACCTGAACGTATACTCAGTGATATGTTTGTTTATAGCCTTTTCATAAATGTAGACGTTTCTGAATATTCTATTGTTTGTTTTAAGCTGTTACGGACGTAATCACAATGAAGTTCGAAAATCATTACAGTATTCCGTGTAATATATATTGTCTGATCCGTTTGAAAACACTAAAATATTTTCGTTGATTTTGTCTTTACAAGTTGACTTGTCTGTTAAAATTAATTCTTTTACTCTAGGACTTTACTATTTTCTTGTAGAAACGCAAAATATTGTATTGCTTTCCTATATTTTCATTGCCTCCCCCTCTCTTTCAAAATTAGTATTGTTATTTCCAGACAAATGAAATCATGAATAAACAATGGCGATTAAAATTCATGTAAATAATTAACCCCCAAATTGATGATTTTTGTGGCTATGATTTTAAGGCTTGTTTATTATATATGAGGTTATTATTTGCACATTAGACGTTGTATTTCTTCTCTGTTCTTGGCATTCATTTGGTTAAGAAAAAAAAATTACATTAAATTACCTTGAATTTGTTCATTGACAATTACGTACTCCTTTTTTCAGCTGACTTTCTAATACAGCAGTGCTTTTGGAATTTTACGAAAAAGGACACTGTAAAAGCTAGCCGACTACACTGCTTCAGTAGGTGTATATACATATTTTAAATTTTTTTTCTTAAATCCACGTCAGAAACTCTTTCAGTTTATGATTTCGTAATGTCTTAAACACCGGTTTCATTTAATCTTATTAATGTGCTAAAGACAAAGACTCGTTGAATATAGGCGCTAACATATATAAATGATATAATGTCAGTTAGTCACTATATCTCAAATGTTGTCTCCGTGATTGTCTTTTCTTGTGCTTGTTCTTGTTAGTGTCCCAGCATCCTATGGACAGGTATATTTATGACTTTTACATAAGAGTGTGTGAAATCGACCTTGCCTTACTTCTTAACTTATGTAAGATGGCTGTCTCTATACGTCTGAAAACATGGAAGTGATTATTGATACTACTATTTGATAATACTGGATCCCTACTTATGAATTTTTATTCGTGTAATGATCGATGTTTTATATATGTTTACAGCGTTTGCATATCTTGGATGTTTCCCGCTTGCAAAGAATTTCGCAACATACCTCAGGTCGAATACAACTGAAGTTGGTGAATGCATGTACACGTGTTCTGCAAAGTCGTTTGAGCTAACGGCAATTAGATGGGATGGATGCTACTGTTTTAACGTCTCTCAATCTAACATTCACAATGAGACTCCAAATGATGACGAGTGCATCCTCGAATGCAACCCCAGCGAAGGAACAAATTGCCCAAGCTGGGCCTTTCATTACGACGGTAAGATTATTTGTCATTTTAAGCAAAAAAAATAGATCAGTGACGAAACAAGAGAAAATGGTTGTGTCAGAATCCAAAACAATGAAAATATAGTTTGATATCACGATCTAACAAGTAGATTTTTCAAATATGATAGAGCATAGCCGGGACAAGCATTTGCACTCTGGCAGCAAACATCTGAAATACAAAATTGTCACATTTATAAGAAACAGTTGAAGCCTGTCAATCTTGTAAATAGGAACAGTCAAACATTACTGAAAAGGCCTGTATGTCCTTACAGATATTATTTTTGTCTCCCCTACCTCGTATTTTTTCTTTCCAAGACACACTGCAAAAATTGCGGTGTTAAATCAACAACAATCTGTATTCATATATGACTGACAGTCATATATGAATACCGAATGGCGTTAATTCAAAACCCCCGTTTTTGCAGTGCACTTTCAGGTTGATAGATTTTTTTTTTCAAAAAAAGAGAGTATTTTTTTTCATAGCCATTATTCGACTTTATAACCAAATTATTCGTCTGTTACAATTGTCATCTCCAGTTCACCTGTGGTTTGAACGACCCTGATGGCTAATAAAATTGAGTCTAATCTTAATAAACTGTCGGTATAATGCATCACACATACTTATACATTTAGGCCTACATGTTAAGAGGTCATATTTTATGACTAAATAAACCATTTGCAAGGCAACATCCTCAACATGCTCAGGTTGAAAAAAAAGGAAATATATCTTTTAAATTTGAACACGGAGTAGACTCATTGATAATTGGAATAATTTTATTTGATATAATGGAATAACATATCATTTTTGTCTCGCCCACCGGAGGTGAAGGCGAGACTAAGGGATCCAAATGGCGTCCGTCCGTCACAAACGTTATAGTTTACCTGCAAGACTCTCTCATGATGCATTACTTGGCAACTGTTACTGCATTGGCAGCCACACTTGGGTGATAGAAGCACTAGGGGCATCTCCATGTTATTGTGTTGTCGGAGGTCACATGATGATGTCAAAGGTCATTTGAGGTCATATGTTAAAGTTCACCTGCAAGACTCTCTTTTCATATGTTAAAATTTACCTGCAAGACTCTCTTTTGTGAAATAACTGCAAGACTCTCTTTTCATATGTTAAAATTTACCTGCAAGACTCTCTTTTGTGAAATACCTTGACGTTACGTTGCCGTTGGAGGTCACATGATAGGGTCAAAGGTCATTTGAGGTCATACGTTAAAGTTTACCTGCAAGACTCTCTTTTGACAAATAAATTCACATCAGTTGCTTGGATTACAACCTAACTTGGGTCATATTTGCACTGAGGGTACCTTGACGTTATGTTGCCGTTGGAGGTCACATGATAGGGTCAAAGGTCATTTGAGGTCATACGTTAAAGTTTACCTGCAAGACTCTCTTTTGTGAAATAACTTCACATCAGTTGCTTGGATTACAACCTAACTTGGGTCATATTTGCACTGAGGGTACCTTCACGTTATGTTGCCGTTGGAGGTCACATGATAGGGTCAAAGGCCATTTGAGGTTATATGTTAAAGTTTACCTGCAAGACTCTCTTTTGACAAATAACTTCACACCAGTTGCTTTGATTACAACCTAACTTGGGTCATATTTGCACTGAGGGTACCTTCACGTTATGTTGCCTTTGGATGTCACATGATATGGTCAAAGGTCATTTGAGGCTATACTTTAAAGTTTAGCCTTATTTCATTTCCACTTTTCAACCTTAGCACTATTTTTAACCTTTTTGCATTTTTATGCCACCCAGAGACAAACTCTACTTCGCCTCTATTGTACAACTGATTATCATCCTATTTTGTATTTGTGTAATCTAATAGGACTTGATGGTAACATTTTATTCCATCTCTAAAAGGGGGATGGGGGCAGTCGATGGAGGGAAGTAGTATTTTGTGAATAGTCCTTCTCATTAATGGGATATTACATTCTGTGACAGATACCCAGAGATACAATTCTTCTGCGTGGCAACAGAGATCACAATATTTCCAGTTTTCGCAAGTGGGCGAGACACAATCTTGCTAATGCCTTGTTGTTTCCTACTGTAATTTGGTAAATGAATGAACTTTTTTTTGTGCTGTCCAGTCACTATTGGATTTTGTGAACACCCCGGAGATGTCGAGCATGGATGGTGGTCATCAAACAATACCTATCTAGGCTCCAGACTCACCTTAACATGCGAACCTGGTTACGTCATCAACGGGAGCAATACCATCGAATGCCAGCCACATGATACAGATCGGAAGATTGACTGGGACAATAAGATTCCACATTGCCAATACCTGACTCCTACATCGCAATCTGAAGAAGGTACACCTCATTCAGATATTAGATTATATTCAAATTAAGAAAAAAAAATATTTTGATGTAATGGGACGCGTTATTACTAACCTACCACTTAATTATACTTTATTAACCTATTATATGAGGAGAATACATTTACATGACCTGAATTTATAAAGGCATAATCGAATAAAACTGGGACGAGATTCCACATTGCCAAACATGAATTAAATTGAAGCATAAATGTATCCTTTTACAAAGTTATTTTAATGCGCAAATCAATTTGGAAATGATAATGGAGCTGTTATTATACGGTATATCTTGCCAACACCCCCGCCTGATATTACCTCATACTGTAAAGAAAAAGGACTTCATTCAATCATTGCTTTATATATATTATCAATATGAAAGGAAAAGAAGTAAATAAAAACCTTTACAAATATTTTTAATTTCACTTTAAATACAATCTTCCCATCAATCAAATCGAATGGACATGAAGGTATAGAATTCTTTCAAGTGCTATTGAAGTGCATTCAGTGATAGCAGCATATGATTATTGATGGTTATTTTTGTGCATTTGTAAAATTCAGTTATCATACTAGTTGATTGCCCAATGTGGGGGTCGATGAATATGAACCCATCTTTATGTGATTATAAACTATTTATTATCTATGAAGATTTTTCCCTGTAGGTTATATTGGGCAGACTTCACCATTAATCACAAATTACAATGCACTATACATGGCTTCTAGTACATAAGCGTTTACTGATTGCAATGCCACTTTTATAGATATACGGTATAGTTACGTTAATGCTAGCAAGTTTGTAACGCTGGATTACTATTAGATATTCCCATATATAACGTGTTGTCAAAGACAGCATCATGCAAACACACAAGCAAAACACGCACCCCCGCGCACACCTCCAATCCTTACCCCGTTACACAACCATAGGCACCGCTAGTTTATTGGTAAGAAAAAAAAGTGATAGGGCTAGGCGTAGGGGCTAGGGGCTGCAGCATCCTCCTATCTGTCAATCCAATAATTAACACAAAGCGGTAGATATAATTTCCCAGCATGCCAAGTGTGCACTTTAATGGCCATCATATCCTAAAAGAGCATTTAGGCACAACATCACATAAAGCATGTCTTTTAAGAATGTTAAATTCAGCTGTAAAACATTTTTTTTTAAATGACAAGCTTTTGACGAAGTCTTTATATGCTTTTCACCTAAACATCAGTCTAAAATTGTATTATGAATCAAGAGCTTAAATAACGTACAGCATAATGAATTGCGCAAGTAGCTCAACGTTACAGAATTAGGGCAGGGGAAATTATCATTATCATTATTATTATTATGAGTACTATTATTATTATTATTTACCTAACTGCGACTTAAGGCGAAACCTAACAATAAGTTTATTCCGTCACAATAGAAACTCAACGTTCGGGCGAAACGAGTGTGGGTTAGGGCGAAACGTAACAAAAGAATGAGATAAAATATTTCGCCCTAAGTCGCAGTTAGAGTTATAATAATAATAATAATAATTATTATTATTATCTTATTCGTGATATCAACATAGAATAACATAACATGCACAATATTTGACATGAGCTGAAAGAGTAAATCTAATCACTTTTGCCCTTATTCATTCAGCTCCCTCACATAACATTACAATACATGAAACATGTACATCAGAACTCTATCATATCTACTTTCTCACTTTCTTATGATTTTTTAGCTCATTTAAACAGAACTTAAAGCAAAGCAGGACGCACAAATTTTCATTTTGCATAACGCTTTTATAACAGATAATCTCTATTGTCTATCTGGAGTGAAAGTAATCTTTTATTATATTAAAATGCAGATTCAAGTAACTTATAACCCTATTGAACATACTACAAGCTTCTGCATATTCTATAAATTAAGAAATTCTTATCAACTTAAAATGGTACCAGGTTTTTTTTTCCGTAGTAGAAATAATTTCTTGATTCACTGCTAATGTATCATTTTTTGTTGTAGTTTATTATGTGAAAAGTCCTACATGTAATTACTTGTCTGTCTTCTTTATTTTTTTCTACAGTATCCGATTGGTCGAGAATGAGAACTTATGCCATCGCTTTCGGCGTCCTTGCAGGGCTTGTGGTGTTATGTGTAGTTTGCAATTGGAAGAGGTAGGCAGATATCCAATAGTAGCGTTCTTTACACTATGAACACGATGACAAAAGAGAGCGGACAAAATATACAGCTCCTCATTGTACTCTCCACAATTGTTCTGGTAGACAAAAGAACATCCCTTCATTGCTATTATGTAAAATAAGGTGAATATGCATGTGACACCTGTTCTACATATTTTTACATAATAGCAATGAAGGGATGTTCTTCTGTCTACCAGAACCAGTGTGGAAGGTACAATGAGGAGCTGTATATTTTGTCCGCTTCTTTGTTTGCCATGTTCATAGTGTTAGAAACTTCACAACTGAATCAGTATTAAGAATGTGTGACAAAAATGTTGCTGGAGCAGCTGGAGATTCGAAACCTTCATGTGAGAACTGAATAATATATTAATCTTAGATCTCATTTGAACACCTATTCTCTGTTTTGATCAGGACATATTTACTATTTATTTCATTTATTTAAAAATGATAGACACAATATCTTATCTGTAGTAGGAGATTATTTTCAATCTGTGGATGTCTGTATACAAAGAGTTCAAAGAAAGGGAATATAACAGAGCAAGTACACAAAACATGTTAATAGAAAAAAACGATGGAAGTTATTTTCTGGTCATATATTGCAGATTGAAGGAAAACACATGCAGAAAAGTGGGGAGATGGTTAACTAAAAAGCCATTGTCTGTGAGAACTGAACCTACTCCAAGTGTCGATGACCGATCGCTGACCACAGAAACACCCATCAAGTCACCCAGTCAAGCAGCAGAAGTCGAGCAACATTCGTTAGAAGCCTCTAATACGCATTTTTGTCCACCTCAGTCACTCCTCCTTAACCAACAGGATGAAAAAACAAAGAAAGATGACTCCCAGCGAGTAGCGATTCCCACACCATTGCTATCTATAGAGGAATCGCAGGCAGATGAATATGCGACAGTTGATGATGTTCGTCAAGACCATCAAGATTCCTACCTCGCATCATCGAAAGAAGTGGATAAATGCGAGACGAGGGCAGATGCTACTCTCTTAGGCGCTGAAATTAATGGAATCTCAACTAGTTACCCTCAGCAGTCTCAGTGCGGTAAGTCTCTCACCATGAGAAACCGACCACTCCCACAGTGTCCAAAAAGTGGACCCCTCAAGCCTCCTGTACCCTCAAGGAAGGCTCAAACCTTAAAGCGACTTGATAACCCGCGAAATGCTGACACCACAATTGGAACCCTCAAACAGCATCGTATGCCCCTTACTTTGTCAAATGACAAGAAGCAAGTAAGCAAGAAGGCACCTGGTGGGTCCACGCCATATGTCGAGGCTAAAGGCAAGCGGAATAAGAATACCGGTAATTCGAAGAACATAAATGATCATGGTTCGATGAATAATTTCAGTTCAGTTTCACAGGTCAACTCCTTGGCTCCAGAAGAACTGTATTCCGATATTGATGACACATAACCGCATATAGATAAAGACGATGCGTCTGCAAGCATGACCGGAGGTGCTTTTGGTCCAGAAGGAAGATTTGACCATCTACTCCAGTAACCCAGCATGCAGTCAATCTGTACCACACACAACAAACTTAAATATTCAGCTCTGGGTTCAGAATATGAAGGCATTCGTGACATGAAAGCTAAATTTGACACTAACGGGGGTTATGATTTGTTGAATTCTAAATAAATAAACAACATTTATCAAAATCAGTCGGCCTACACTCAAATATGTTAAAACAGTATAATTGAATGGTGATCAGCAACGAATTATATTAGATAAAATAAATTACTATGCATACCTTAGGTCAACTATTTATCGAAAAAGGAATACTGTATTGTCAATATCTTTTAAACAATCTTCCTGCCCATATTCAGGACTCACCTACCGCTGAAACTAAAAACTTCTTTCAAAAACAGTTTCAGTAACTAAATAATTAAAGAACTTGGACTTGTGTAATTCACTGCAATATATCTTATGTCTAATAATAATAATAATAATAATAATAATAATAATAATAATATATCCATTTATATGGCGCCACTACTATACAAATATACTCTACGGGGGTTATGATCTGTTGAATTCTAAAAAAATAATCAACATTTATCAAAATCAGTCGGCCTACACTCAAATATGTTAAAACAGTATAATTGAATGGTGATCAGCAACGAATTATATGAGATAAAATAAATTACTATGCATACCTTAGGTCAACTATTTATCGAAAAGGGAATACTGTATTGTCAATATCTTTTAAAAAATCTTCCTGCCCATATTCAGGACTCACCTACCGCTGAAACTAAAAACTTCTTTCAAAAACAGTTTCAGTAACTAAATATTTAAAGAACTTGGACTTGTGTAATTCACTGCAATATATCTTATGTCTAATAATAATAATATAGGTTTTCCCGGTCAATTTCGTAAGATCGTCAGTCAATTTCATTTTGCGTGCATTCAATTTCAAGGATTTAGGTCGCGCACAGCCGATTTGTAATTCAAATTCATTTTCATATCATTCGAATTTGTATTTATGTCATTTGAATCTAAGTTTTTGTCAATCAAATTCGCACTAAATGCACCTAGTTCGCAAAACGTTCATTCAATTTAGCAAAGAATGGCAAGGGAATTGCGCAATACTGTTATTCCAGCATTCAATTTCATTTCGGATCATTCAACTTAACACGTTGAGCATTCAAAATCAAATGTAGTTCCAGTAAATTTTGCCAGTTGATAATTATTTGGTATTTTCATTCTTTCCTTATGAGTTTTCTGCCCGCATGGGTATGTTTTTCTATAATCAATAACATTCTTTTATTTTTCTTCTGATTTATTATTTTTATTTTATTTTCTTCTGATTTATCATCATTTTGAAATTTAGTTCTAGGAATTTTTGTTCTTCATTTCTAACGTTTATAGTGCCTGCAGAATTGCAAATTTTCTTGATTGATTTTTATTTTTTTTCATAATCTTGTTTTTTCATTTATTTTCTTGATTGATTTTTATTCTTTTTCATAATCTTTTTTTTTTTTCATTTATTTTCTTGATTGATTTTTATTCTTTTTCATAATCTGTTTTTTTTTCATGTCTAACTGTATAATATATAGTGAGTGTGTCACTGTGTTGGCTGTCAATGTATACTCTGAAAAATGTTATTCATAACGTACATGTAGTTATCATGAATTATGCTATATATATAATGTTTCCTTTGTATAGTAGGCCTATGTCATGTCGGGCAATGTATCTCTTTATTTCATTTAATTTTAAACATTACGACTTGAATAGATGAGCAAAAACACACAAACGCTAAATACATGCTTTATTGAATGAACTCATTACGAATTCGAATGCCCACGTGCGAATTTGAATGCTCGAAAAGACGCTTCCAAGCGAGGTAGCGAATTTGAATGCTCTCCACGCATATTTGAATTTGAATGATGTAAACGCTAAATGTCTTGACCGAAGTGCGAATTTGAATGACCTCAAAATGAATTTGAATGATAAATTTCATGGCACAGATCTTTTTCGCGAATTTGAATGACTCCCTTATCAAATTGAATGACAAATCTGCGAAATTGACCGGGAAAACCTATAATAATAATAATCCATTTATATGGCGCCGCTACTATACAAATATACTCTACTGTGCTTAATACAAAGTATCACATTATTACCCGGTTTTATAGCCGAGCCGCCATGATAGGGGCTAAGGCACTCAAGGAATTTCTTCCTACCGGGTACCCATTTACTTCACCTGGGTGGAGAGTGGCAAATGTAGATGAATGTCTTGCCAAAGGACATTAGCGCCGCGTAGGGATTCGAACCGCGAGATCCACCGTCCGGTGACGTATCCACTAGACCACGACACCTCTATATTATGTCGAATTGTTTTCTGATATCTATGTTAAATTTTCCTTGTGATCTATATTTAATGTTAATTTCCCCAATAATGTAAGTAATGTTCAATTTCTTTAGTAATGTAAGCAATGTTAATATTTTTTTGAAATGTAAGTAATGTTAAGTTCGTTAAGCCTTAGTCACAACTGCCCGTACGGGCTTGTACGGGTGGTTTGCGGGTGGTTTACGGGCAGAAATTTGGGAAAACGCAAGGGGGACGCAGGTTGTTCGTACGGAATTTCGAGTTAAAGCCGTAGGCCGAAAATGTGTATGCACATTATTTTCTGCGTTCTCGCTACGACAGGCAGCCCGTGGACAGGACGTAATGAACACTCAGTCTCCGCAAGAGGGTAGTGCGAATAGCGTGGGTGGGTCGCACGTTTACTGGGGGTAAAAACCGCGCGAATACCGCAGGCAGCACTCACGAGGCACGCATGTGATGGTAACGCAAGTGCGCATGCGCTCCTTGCGGGCCACGTGCGTGTTACGCGGGTATCCAAAACGTGCATGAAAACGTGCATGTGACTTGAGTGCTTCGTGTGTCCCACCCACGGCGTATGCAAACACGTGCGTGCAACGTCGGCCAATTTGGGGTCGGTATAAAAACCGTGTGGGCAACAGAGTTCTCACACTTTCGCTCTGAATTTTCAGAGTCTTCAGGAGGTCCGACGTTTCTTCAATACATTTTCTAAATCAGGACTGACTCTTGAATCACAATGCCTGGAGCAAGAGGCAGGGGTCAGAAGAGAGCACGTGGGGCTAAGAGGGTGGAAATCCACCGCCGACCGTACTGTCGCCGTACGGTTTTAGTACGTTCATCTTGATTTCACACTACTACCGGCGTGAATGTGGCGCAACAGGCCCGTACGTTCTTGCAACACGTACGGTGTACGTGCGATTAACGGACGTGAACCTTGCGTCATCTGCACGGAGCACATACAAATCGCACGGCATTTGCACGTTACACTCACGATTAAATTTCTGACTGAGGCGTACGGACGCCTTGCGTGCCGCACGTTTACTGCAAGACATACGTGCTCCTTGTGTATGAAGCCCTTATACTCCCTGTGCGAACTGCCACGGACCTGTACGTTTTTTCCAACCCCGAAAAAACGCAGAAACCGTGCGTCCTGAAAAAAAACGTACGGGCAGTTGTGACTAAGGCTTATGTAATGTTGATTTGATAGTGTAAAGCACCTTGAAACATTATAGGCGCTATATAAATTTTTCATATTATTATTATTATTTAAAGCATATCGTTTCAATACAAGTAATATAGGTTTTCCAGCCCAATTTCGTCAAAAATGCATCCGATTTAACAATGCAATCATTCAATTTCGAGCGAATTTGAATGATCATCGAGATCAACATTCAAAAATCTAACTAGTTCATTCAATTTAATTTCCTTAGCATGCGATTTCATAATTTTCTCAAATAAACGTGTAAAAAGCGCGTTCAAATAAAAAATGCACGTAAAATGCATTCAAATTCGCACCTGCTCTGCCCTGATGAACGTTTGGGAATTCAAATTCACGAATAGGCAAGCATTTTCAGCATTTGGGCAGTGTTTTTCGTTACTGCTTATGTTCTTTGTAATCTGCATTTGTTAATTATGCAAACTTTATTTACCTTGAAATGTGACATTTGCCTTATATTGATCTTTCTCATTCCTCTGTCAAACCGTCATCGAAACAACAACTCCACTTTCATAATTATACATACAATCAGGCCCCTGGGAACGATTTTGTTACTAGGGGTGCTGTGAGCAGATTTTTTTTTTGTATCCAGGATTTTGTGATATTCACAAAATTTTCTGACAAGCAAAAAAAAAGTCCTCAACGTTTTGGGGTGTCTTTTTAAGTCCAAAAATCTTTGACAAGCAAGCAAAAAAAAGTCATAAGCATTTTGCTGGCTACAGCACCCCGCATCCTCTGCCTTCTAGGGGGTGATGTGCACCCCCTCAAAAAAATTCTGGGGGTGCTGCACACCCCCAGCACCCCCGCCTCCCAGGGGCCTGTATACAATTCATTTATGCACGACTATGGTGGCGGCTCGAGGAGATTACATGAATATCTCGAATACGGACAGAATTAGGTTGGCTGAAGCATTCGACAACAAGCAAGACTACCTAGAACTCGCAGACGCTCTAGGAATAAACATGAAATATGATAAAAATTAACTTTGAAAATGATAGTTTGAAAAAATGATAAGGAAATTATATAATCAAAAACAGTGAAAAGGAATGCATATGACGTGAAAAAATGAGGTAAGAATTACATAGAACAACAGAACTTGTTTATGTTAATTGAATTCGAACGTTCAAAGTGCGAAGGTGTGTGCCTATAAATGAAATTGAAATTGGTATTTGGGACGAAATTGAACGTCTATCCAGCTGGCGCCAAATTGAATGACAACTTTGCGTCGTTGAATTGAATGAATTTCTCTCTAAATTGAATGAAATAAAATTTAAAAGGATTGATATAAAACTAAATTTAATGCTCAAAGAATGAAAATGAACCATGAGAGCAGAGAGTTGACGAAAATGGTTCGAACTTGAACGCCTATTCATGAATTCGAATGCAATTCTGATGAAATTGGGCGGGAAAACCTATAATATGAATTGAATTTTTTAGATGTAAATGTATAATTTCTATTTCATATCAAATGTATGTTTATATGAATGTTGTTTTAATCAAATACCATTGTTAATTTTTAAAAATTGAACAGTAAATTGCAGCTATCGAGCTGCATGTTTGATGTGTTTTTTTTACAATAAACCAGTTTTTACTTTATTACATTCATTTCAATTCACCCCTCCCGAAGAAGGCGTTTGCTTAGAGATAAAGGAAAGTTTGAATATTTTTTTGTTAATTGATGTCTCTGTTATTTCTATTCTTACCTAACGTTATTATGCAAACTGATCCTTTCAGCTTGCTGTTGATCAGTAATGTTATATACCAAATAAATAAACAAATAAATAAATTACATGTAAGATATCTTTTCTTCATTTGAGCATAATGGATATTCTGACCAAAACTTCCATGAATAAATTAAATTCACCTATACACCAAAACTTAAGAAGAATCATGATTTTTCCAATGAGGTCTGTGGAAAATGGTTTCACTCTAGGAAAAATGCTAGTATATATTACCTAATGACATATTAGAATATTTAATCATTGCTACAATTTTTTATTCTGATACTATGTACACTAAGTGTTTATAATGTACTCCATGATATACAGTATTTTATATGAAATGTATGATATTAAATTTCTAATTGATATAGACCATAAGTATTTATTTTCTGATTCTTTAATGTAAATTTTCAGAACTGGAATTGAATATATGATTGTGATTGCTACTTAAATTCTTTTAAAACAAGACTATCTTCATATGGGCAACTCTTGTTGGTCATTGCGTGATGTTTCACTTGTAGTAATATATACACCAGAGATCGAAGTAAGTGGAAAGACTTTTTTTTATCATGTTTATCGACAATGGCTGGAACAAACAGGGGACCTTGGAAGCAATAAGCAAATATTATATTTTATAGACTGTATAGTAATATTTTTTTTTTGTTGTTGTAAAGAATAATAATCAACTCCAAATATTATTAACCGAAATTGAAATTCTTTTTGCCCAATTGATCGTGGGCCCGGCAGCCACTGTGCAGCGCCAGATCGTCTGTTTTGAAATTAATGTCTTAAAACCAAATTTTTTTTAATGGATGATGTCATGAACACTTTACATACATATACTAACGAAAACCGGTGAGCTTTTATATCAATGTTATATTTTAGTGGGTGAATACATAAACACCTTTGCTTTTTCTGTTTGCTATATTTTTACTATAAAGTTTTTCTGTTAAGCTCGTGACTTTCTCTCTGTCTTTAGCTGTTGTCTTTATGTCTATTTGTAGTATAGAAATAATGCAATTATATTACATAAATATCACGCCAGGTTCTCATAATCAGACATTTCATATTCCAATGTATGTTAAATGAAAATTGTATAATTGGATATTTTCTATGCAGCTGAATATAATTTTACTTTCCATTTGACAATACTTTTTACGAGCTTTCCTGAAAATGTGCCTTTTCTATGGTTCAAGTTTCATTTTTAGGTTCTGATTTGTGTATATTTGTATTTGCAATCTATGTTAATTTGTATATTTATTTTTCAAGTATCATCTAAACAGGGTAGCTTAATCAGTGGTTAAAAATGCAGTTTTAACAATATCTGTACATGTATTTAGTTGTTAATTTTGAACATGGGTATACAACTCCTTTTGCATACATGAAATAAACCCCATATGATATACTCCCTGCTTCCCCCTACCTTAGTCGTCAGAGTTACGATACTATAGGGTAGGTGTAAAATCAATATACTGATCGGTTCTATATTTTCTCATACCATTGTGCATTGCTTCGTAACGGTTACACCTATGTATTCCTTAACCGGAGGCATAGATATAGTTAAGAAATATTGAAATAAAGTCTTAATTTGAATCATGGATTCATCGCCCACTAGTCTTGTCTGTTGATTTTGTTACGAGTTCTCTGCATTACATCATGATCACGGTGATGATAATAAAAAATGATGACATTTTATTGATTTATATAGAAAGCCAATAAACAAGAATATAATGTATGCGATAACAAACATAAATCATAACCTAATCCTTTTATAGTCATAACCCTGACCTTAAACCTTTACTTGCGTTAGCATAGGACCACTGGGGTTATCTTTGTTAGAGCAACAGCCCCTCTGTAACTATTAATAAGCATGATAAGAGAGAAATAATAATAATCCTTTACTGTTTTTCAACAACAACCCCGAATATCAAGTGATAAACCTAGTTTATCAACCGAAATAACCTAGTTTATCGAATTGAAAAACTAGGTTTATCGAATCGAAAAACCAGGTTTATAAAAAAAAACCGGTGATATCGGTCGATATTTGGGGTTCTGATAAACTAGGATTATCACATTTGATAAACCTAGTTTATCGAATTGAAAAACTAGGATTATCGAATTGATAAACCGGGTTTTTCAAAAAACCTATGATATCGGTCGATATTCAGGGTTCTGATAAACCAGGATTATCAAATCGAAAAACTAGGTTTATCAAATTCGATAAAGTAGGTTTATCAAATTCGATAAACTAGGTGTATCAAATTCGATAAACTAGGTAGCTGGAACGATAGTTGTCCAAAAATTCGATAAACCTAGTTTATCGACGATAAAGTAGGTTTTTCGCCGAGAATCCTAGATTATCGAATTGATAAACCTAGTTTTTCAACAACAACCCCGAATATCAAGTGATAAACCTAGTTTATCAACCGAAATTTGATAAACCTAGTTTATCGAATTGAAAAACTAGGTTTATCGAATCGAAAAACCAGGTTTATCAAAAAAACCTGTGATATCGGTCGATATTTGGGGTTCTGATAAACTAGGATTATCACATTTGATAAACCTAGTTTATCGAATTGAAAAACTAGGATTATCGAATTGATAAACCGGGTTTTTCAAAAAACCTATGATATCGGTCGATATTCAGGGTTCTGATAAACCAGGATTATCAAATCGAAAAACTAGGTTTATCAAATTCGATAAACTAGGTGTATCAAATTCGATAAACTAGGTTTATCAAATTCGATAAACTAGGTTTATCAAATTCGATAAACTAGGTTTATCAAATTCGATAATCTAGGTTTATCAAATTCGATAAACTAGGTTTATCAAATTCGATAAACTAGGATTATCAAATTCGATAAACTAGGTTTATCAAATTCGATCGTAACCCCGAATATCACGTGATTATCGCATGCGCATGCGCACTTAGTCCCGCGCGCGCGGGGCGGCTCGGGGCATGCGCAGCCGGCGCCTACTCGCACGCCGGAATAACTTCGGGTTTTCTCATCCAATCATTACCCCGTTCTTCTAATTATTTATGAATATACATGAAAATAATTACCATACCATCCTCTTTCATGTAATATATATTTCAACGTGCAAAAAATACATTAAAATATTAAATATTATCCTCAAACTGACTCATATTTTTCTTTGAAAATACACATATTATCAAGGTGATTTTTATAAGCTGATATTAAAAATCTCCATCTTATTAAGGCTAATTTAAATTATATTTTGTTTTTTTGAAGGTTAGATCTGTCTAGCTGACATAAATAGCTACAAATTAAAACAAAAACAATCACAAACATTAAAGGCTCATAAATACATTTACTACAATTACAAACCGTACGTGACTAATTGGAACAGAGTTTATATACAAAACATTTATAATAAAAAAAAACATGTATAACAGAGTTTAATCTTTGCTAATTAATGTTAATTGTTTACATGACAATCAGGCTACTTGTAAAGATTTGTGTATTCACGGGGCAACGGTATGCTCAGGTAACGATCACGGTGCCCTCTCGCGACATGATTCAACGTCCACAATCTGCGATTGAGTATCCCTTTAAGGTAAAAGATAATGCAAACATCCTGTCTCACATTTGCATTCCCTTTATTTTCTTTTTCTTTAAGGGACCTCCAAGATAATCTGATACCTGATATCAAACCTGATACATTCAGCAAACTGCCAGCACTAAGAACTTTGTAAGTTTATTATAGAAAGTCTTTGTTGCACTCACTGAAAGTTTTTAATCGAATTAGAAGTGCTGAGGACAACTCTATATTGAAATATCATATACACGCACAGTGCGTCCCCCAAACAGTTGGATAAAATCTCCCAAAATATATATTTCAAAGTATTTGTAGGAAATTTTCATACTTGTGGATAGATTGGGGTCTCTTCTATCAAATGACACCAAAATATCTGGCAATATTTTGAGCTCGAGTGAGCAAAAGCCATTATTGTGAAATGGTGCAAAATCCACGGTTGACAAAACTTTGTATTGGTTCTGTCTGGTATCAGCCAATTTAAGAGTCTTGAAAAGGCTTAGAAACTTTTATATTCTGATCATTAAAAGGCAATATATGAAAGAATAGGCTTTCTTTTCTGGGTCTTTACATATCCCATCAAAACCTTATGGTTGACTGAGAAAACTAGCTTGAATTAAAACCTTGCCAAAACTAATATTTCAAAACACTCACTAAAGCAGTTAATTTCTCACTGAAGCATGAACATACTACTTGTGCTCTTAGCATTATAAATAATCTTCAGAAATCGTCCTGACATTTAATTCAAAATATAAGCTCCTATTGTTGATATCTGAATGGAGGAGACAAAACATTTATCGGTATAAAACTAAATGGGTTGAAAGAAGGTATATAGAAAGCTGCGCCTTCTGGTCTGAAAAGGACGAATTCCCCTCATCTACTTTTGAGTCAAAATCAAGTATGAATGTGCAAGTTTTGTTGCCATGGACACAGAATGTCATGGTTATGGTTGCTTACTGTCGAAGTCAATGCATCCGAGATAACGTGGCTAATATCTTTATCCTGAACCTTGCCATCACTGATTTCATCGTGGGAGCCTTCATGTGGCCTGTCAATCTAACATGGCTCATCAAAGATCGCTGGTCATATGGCGAAGTCCTTTGTAAGGTTGGTTGGTAGCTGATTATACAGTGAGTGTGGTGTCTGTTCTTACAATGGTACTCATCAGTTGGGACCGTTACTGTCTCTTGACCATGGGAGTGCGGTATCAGACATTTCAGACGAGGAGCGATTGGGACTGATCCTCCTTGAACACGACAAAAACTACTTTCGAAAATAAAATCAAGACTATTTCAATAGCCCTGTCTATCACCTTTAGAAATATGCGAACATTACAATGGTGTATTACATAATCCGAACCTGATTTCTATGGGCAGTACAATAGGTCTTTGCCCTTGAGTTTATTTTTCGAAAGTAGTTCTTGTCGTGTTCTTGTCACATGATGGACAATCCTTTTTACTTGGTACACATTCCTTGCGTTCGCATGGAGTCCCATTGTAACTGGACAGTACAATGTAGATTATACTAATAACTGTGAAAGGGAATTCACATTCAGTCTTGGCGGAACAGTAATTGTAAACGCCCTTGAGTTCTTCATTTCGCTTACAGCCCTGTTTATCCTGAATGTAGCAGTTTATACCAATATCAAACGGAGATCAAAGGGCATCGTAGGGCAGAGTCCTCCGACCAACCAAACGATTATGTCAAGAAACCTTGTGCAAACCGATAACTCATCATGTCCAACGAACGACGATCGTTCTCCAGGACCAGTTTTCAATAAGTAGAGTGGCCACTATGTCACTGTCAATCACGTTGCTGAAGCCAACGAACCTCAGCTCAATGAACACATACCCAGCAACAATGCAATGTGCCACAATTCCGAGGCAAAACAACGGACATTCGTAAGACACCGAAAAGCCGCTGAAGTCCTTGCCGTTCTTGTAGGTTGTTTCGTGATCTGTTGGTTACCTATCCAAGTTACAACCGTCATGTTTGCAATATGTGCACTCTAAAAAATCAAGTGCTATTTTTAGCACCTCAAGATTTGGAGGCAGCACCTGCAAGGGCATGCATAGGGACTGCACAAATTGTGCTAAAGTAGCACTTGTACAAGTGCTATAATTCAACATCAGTCCAAGTTTTACACTTCTGGTGCTATTAGAAGCATGCAGCTCGCAAAAACCACACTTCTAGTGCATTAAATAACCCATTTTAGAGCCCCCAAAACGGCACTACTAGTGCTAACACTTTTGCACCCAATATAGTGCTAAAGAACACACACAAACAGTATGCACAAAATGACACCTCTTAGTGCTGAAAACTCACCCTTCTATAGTCTGTTAAACAGCCTTACACTATTAAAGGTCTAGGTCTACATTTTATTTTTAGATTGATATGAACTGGTTGTATACATAGATGATGTGGACTAAAACCTTGGCATCATGTGGATTAAATCATCTGAGAATTACTTTAGACCAATAAGTGGCAATTTCGGAGGTTTAATCGTTCCATTTCGGCAATCCACAATCGTGGCGGAAAAAAGCACACACACCACCTTCCAAACTTCCCGGGCCCGGCCGGGCCCGGCCGGCGCGGTCGATCGCGCCCCATGCCTGGCTGACTCCGCATGATCAACAATTTTCATGTCAACGACAACGCGTACCGTAGACGGTTGGCAACATCACACATGCTGAAACATGGCATTTCCACTTCATTACTTTTCATCATCATGTTTCATATCCACCACCACAAAAATTAATGTAAATATCATATTATTTGATACCTTTATTCGCATAAAATTACAGAAGTTATAAATTTAATGTCTTAAATTTGTAAAATCAGCACTGATTTTCTTATTTACTAGATAAATCTATATACCTACCTATTATGCTAGTCGCTTGACTACGCTAACCGTTTTTAACACAATGTTGTGCGCATCCCCCGTAATCCCATTGTTATCCCCTTCGCCACTCACCCGCAGTAATACGCAGCGGCCATCTTCCTCTATTGCGAGCAACCCCAAGTAATAAAACATGTTGCTTGCAAGGCGAGGGGAAGGAAGGAGGGTCATAGGTAGGTATATAGATTTATCTAGTAAATAAGAAAATCAGTGCTGATTTTACAAATTTACTTCAATAAATCATATATACCTACCTATTATGCTAGACTAGCACCCATTCAAACCGGGTGGCATGTTTTAAGTGAAGGGAACAGGATTACAGAGAAGACACCGCCGCCTTCAAGGTGGCTGACGCAAATAACTCCTCACCTGCAGGGACATCCCTAAGGTAGCTAGAAATGAAGGAATTGGGCGAACGCCAATAGGCAGCCCTCAAAATATCATTAAGCGTCACGTCTTGAAAAAGGGCCCAAGAAGTGCTAACACTACGAGTGTCATGAGCATGGGGCTTACTATCTGATAGGAGAGCCTCTGGGCCAGCGGCCCGAATAGCTTCAACAATCTATCTAGAAATGGAATCAAGAGAAGCAGGAGAAAAGGGGTTCTCGAGTGATCAGAAACAACTGATCATCTTTGTAACGTGTCATCAAAATACCATTTAAGAGCTCTAACAGGACACCAAACCTTGTCCTCGCGCACTGACGAGAAGTCAGATAGTGGACAAAGAAAAACTTCAACAGGGCCAGAAGAAGCCGTCTGGTTCTTGGCAAAGAAAGAAGCTTTAGGAATCAAACTAACACCTTTTCTCTCCCAACGAACATGACCGGGGGAAAGAAAGAGGGCATGAAGGGTACTCGTCTCTGACCAGAGGCAATGGCTACCAAAAAGAGCGTCTTCACCGTAAGATGGTGAAGCGAAGCTTCACCTAACGGTTTGAAAGGAGGCTTATCCAGGGCTTCTAGAACCCGAGGCAAACGCCAAGACGGGACTGATTGAGTACGAGGGGGACGTTTCAGAAAGAAAGACCGAATTAATCCACTCAACAGCGGGGAATTAGAAATCCCCAGCCATCCGGAAACCCCGAATGAATGGCACCGATCGCAGACAGGTAGCCTCGGATAGTAGAGATAGACCTTCCTTTGTCAAACAGCGAGATTAGAAAAATCCACAATTGAACCAATAGGAGCCTTAGACGGGGATTGATCCCGCGCCTTACACCATTAAGAAAAGGCTGAAAGACGGGAATTGAAAATTTCCCTAGTAGAAACCCTACAACTGGACATTACAAAATATGCGGCCCTTTCAGAAAGACCTGACTGTCTCGCAGATTCCCCAATAGGGGCCAGGCAGTCAAATGAAGGGACGCTGGACTGTGGTGAAGAATCCCCGAAAGGGGTAGCGACACCAGATCCGGTCTCAACGGAAGAAGAAATGGTTGAGCCACCAGAAGGCTCACTAACTCTTGGAACCAATTCCTCCTGGGCCAAAAAGGGAGCTATTACAAGCACCCGAGCCCGATCTTCCCTGATTTTCTGCAAGACTCGCAGAATCAGCCGGAAGGGAGGAAAGGCAAACTCTCGAAGATTCTCCCAACTGAGAGAGAATGCATCCAGGGCCATAGCCTCACGGTCGCGAACACGGGAGCACTACCTCGGAAGCTGGTGGTTGAGAGCGCAAATAGGTCCACCTCTAGCGGACCCCAGCAATTGTAAATAAGGGAAAAAACCTCTGGATGGAGCTTCCATTCTGATGGAAGACACCTGCCCCGGGATAGGAAGTCCGCAATGAGGTTTTCCTGACCGGGGATGAAAAAGGCAACAGGCATGATCGCCATGTGACGACACCACTTCCACAGTTGCGCTGCTAAGGCATCCAGGGTGGCAGAACGAGTGCCTCCCTGCCGATTGATATAAGCCGCAACTGTGACATTTTCCGTAAGAATCAGAACTGAACTACTGAAAAGTCGTCTTCTGAAGTGCAGTAGAGTTAAGAAAACTGCCATGAATTCCAGGACATTAATATGGGGTAGAGTCCCAAGATAAGACCAATCCCCCGAAAACGTACTGCCGTTGCAATGTCTGCCCCGCCCTAGCCGAGAGGCATCTGTCGAGACTGAGATCGACGGAAGCGGGGTACGGAAGGGTTTGCCTCGCGCGAGAAACTCCGCATTCGTCCAACGGGAGAGAAGGGATTTTATTTTTTTTTTTTGGCAGGAGTTTCTGCATTTATTGTCAAATCAAATAACAAATTTACAAACAATTATAGTAATAAATATACAACATAATTGTTCAAATTCAAAAATGTGACAATTAAATAACAATGACAACAGAATAAAGACAAGATTATAAATCGAGATGAACAAGTAGAAATAACAGAAATGCAGGGGCCAGCTATCTTAAGCAAAATGCTTGAATGAATAGCAGCCAGTGGAAAGGGCTACATGGAAACCATAATTAATATAAATGTCTATATCATAAAAGCGATGTCACTAACTGGAAAAAAAAATTACTACAAACAAAAAGGGGAAGGAAAGGGATTGAAGTGAAGTGTGTGCAAGTGGGTGCACGTGCAGTGAGAAGTTTACGAATAAGTGGATAGCAAATACTTCTTTAACGAAGCTTTAAAAGAAAAAAGAGATACGGCGTGTTTAATATCATGAGGTAAATTGTTCCAAACATCTGGACCGTGATGTCTTATCGTTTTTTGAGCTATTATTAATTTTGGATTTGTTAAATGAAGATCTGATGAATGTCGTGTCGGGTAGGAATGGACATCTCTGTTGTAGATAAAAATATTATGAAAGGATATTGGTGTAGCATTGGTGGAAAATTTATACATAAATATAGCAGTTTGGTAGGTGTGAATATCGTTAATTTTCAATGTTTTAAACTTATGAAATATAGGATCGGTGTGGGCTAAATAATGAGAATGAGAACAGATACGGAGAGCTTTCTTTTGAAGACGCAACATAGTGTCTATATTCATTTTGTTACTATTTCCCCATACTATGTTACAATACGATACATGTGACAAAATAAATGAGTTGTAAAGCATTAATAGCGATCTTTGAGAAAGATAATATTTGAATTTATGTAAAATACCTATGCATCTTGCTACCAACATGCTAATGTTACGAACGTGACTATTCCAAGTTACATTTGAGTCGATTAATATACCTAAAAATTTTGTTTCATGTTTTTCGGTAACGGGCATGTCATCAATGAAAATATTATTACGAAATACATGTGTAGAATTAATGTGTTTAAAGTACATGAAGTTTGTTTTGTTTATATTGAGGGAGAGTTTATTGGATTTAAACCACAATGATTATTTCTTTAGTTCTAGATTCAGAGTTGTAACAAGCATGTTTAAATTTTGGTGTGAATAAAATATGTTAGTATCATCTGCAAATAAAACGTATGTTAGTAAAGGTGATGCATTGACAATATCATTCATATATATTAAAAACAGCAAGGGCCCTAAGATTGAGCCCTGTGGTACTCCACATTTCACAGTACATATATTAGATGATTTGGATTTGAAATTAACATATTGACGTCTATTATCTAAGTAGTCCTTAAACCAGGAAAGTACGATCCCTCTGATGCCATATGTCTTTAATTTACATAATAATATAGCATGATCCATTGTATCGAATGCCTTCGATAAATCCATAAAAACCCCAACAGTGTGCTCCTTTTTTGAAAATGAATCGGTTATTTTGTCGTAAAGTTGTAAGATTGCGTAGTCAGTCGAATGATTTTTTCTGAAGCCATATTGGTTGGGAATTAATAATTTATTCACATCCAAAAAAGAGTATAAACGTTTGTAAACAATTTTTTCAAGTATTTTAGAAAAGCTTGGTAACAACGAGATTGGGCGATAATTTGCAATACGGCATGGGTCATCTTTTTTAAATATTGGAATTATTTTGGCAAGTTTTAGTGAATCAGGAAAAATTCCCTGGGAAAGAGATAGATTGAAAATATGTGCCAGCGGGGAAGCCAGGAAATGAATAATTTGTTTTAATAGATATACACTTATTCCATCATGGCCACTAGATTTAGAAGGACTTAGAGATCGAACAATTTCTAAAATTTCATGAACATTCGTTGGATTAAAAAATAATGAGTGCTCGGTATGATTATTTAGATATTGTGAAAAATCATTATCATTAGTAACAATCTTTGAGGCCAATTTTGGGCCAACATTGATAAAATATGTATTAAATGCATCAGCAATAAGACCATTGTCTTTAATGGAATTTCCATTCTCTAAAAATTCAACATTTTGTACATTTTCTCTTTTTTTACCTAACATTTCATTAATTGTATGCCATAATGTTTTGTTATTGTCTTTATTGCTTTCAATTTTGTCAGAAAAATATGATTTTCGTGCTAAACGGATAACAGAAGTTAACCTATTACGGTATTTTTTATATTTGTTTTGATGTGCCAAAGTAGGTGATTTAAGTGATATTTTATATAATCTATTACGAGTAAATATTGATTTTATTATTCCTTGAGTGATCCACGGTTGTTTATTCTCCTTTTTGCTGGAAGTTATTCTTATCAGAGGCACATTTTTATCATAATAATGAAGAAGTTTGTTTATAAATATTTCATATGAACTATTAACATTTGTCTCATGAAGAACATCTTGCCAACTTTCTGTACTCAAATCTGTTTTTAGGGACTCTATGTTGCGTTTGGTTTCTTTTCGTCGAGTAATGTGTTCTTTATTTGAATGTTGATGTAAGCGTTTATTATCTGAACATATCGTGAAAATTGGTAGATGGTCTGAAATATCGTAGTATATTATTCCATTACTATCTCTACTCAGCACGTTTGAGAAGATGTTGTCAATTATTGTATGTGTTGTATTTGTAATCCTCGTAGGTTTGTCAATAAGAGGTTTGAAAGAAAATGATGATAATAAATTAGTAAAATGTTGCCCAAGGGCAGTGTAAGGCAAAGAGAGATCTATATTAAAATCACCCATGAGGTAAATGTCTTTGTTTTCTCGAGATACAGTTTCAAGACATGATTCTAATTTATCTAAAAATATATCAGCTGTGTTGTTAGGTGGTCTATAAATTACACCGACTATTTTATTTTTATAGTTATCGTCAATAATTTCTATGAATAGGGTTTCTACGCCGTTAATTATAATATCATGCCTCACTTTATAATGCAGATTATTGTGAATATAAAACGCAACACCGCCTCCCGTACCATTTTTGCGATCTATATGGTTAAATGTGTAATTCTCAATATCAAATATGGGAGGGGTCGTTGAGTGTAACCATGTCTCTGTCAAAGCTATTATAGAAAAAGGAAATGAATTTAATATGGATAAAAATTCATTGAAAGTATCAAAGTTCTTTTGCAAACTTCGGATATTTATGTGTATTACGCTGAAAATTTTTCGTTTACCATTTTGGTTTGTTGAATTAAAAGTAGAAATGAATTCTTTTGCAGTATAGTATTTGCTCTGGGAATTAAATAGTTCATCATTTAATATATCATCCAGATCCATGAATGAAGAACAAATTGGTATGCAATACGATAAAGTGCTTGGTGCGTGCAAGTGCAGAGAGGTGCATGTAGTGATGTGTCGAGTTGTGTGTCGAGTTGTGTGTGTGTACATGTTCGCGTATGTGTGACAATCTGACAGACTCGGGGCTGGTGGCAATTAACACTATTCTTCTTTTTATTTCTATTTTAATGGGGGAGAAAAAAGGGAAAATTTTTTTTTACAAATAGCTATAGACTTAATGGGGGGAAAAAGCTCTAAATTACATTGTTGATAATTCTATGTAGTCAATTGAAATTATATTTTAGTACTGGTAGGCCTATAAGCTGTACATTAAAATAGTGCGACCTGAGACGGAAAACAGGGATGATAAAGGCAAACAGGTTTTCCAGCATCGCACAATAGACTTCCATTAACATTTCGTTTTATCTGCTCTAGAAAGCCTATATAACAATCATATCCATGTGAACCACCTGTTCAGATGATCTGGTTTCCAAAACAACGGTCGAAATGCACAGATAGTAG
Organism: Heliocidaris erythrogramma; assembly: GCA_025617745.1. Classification (NCBI taxonomy): domain Eukaryota; kingdom Metazoa; phylum Echinodermata; class Echinoidea; order Camarodonta; family Echinometridae; genus Heliocidaris; species Heliocidaris erythrogramma. Next base: position 52,300,742 of record CM046856.1, on the reverse strand, counting down.
TTTGTAAAAAACAAGAATCAATTGAAGCCAAAGGAAACTTTACATATAAATCGCATATCTTTTTTTCCTAACAATCATTCAAAAAGGAATAATGTTCCTGCCAAGGAGATGAGAAAATATAACATAAAGATAGGCGTAGTGTACCGGTCGAGAATGACAAAATGGACAAAGGCATTGTATTACGAATCGAATAAGGAGTCTCATTTACATAAGTTGTTGTTACCCTGCTTGGATACAAATAAATGAGTTTAGACACAATGGCCCGCATTCCGAACTCCGGTTCAACCCAAACCATGGCCCAAACCTGCGGCTCAACCATGGGCAGCCAAAAATGTCAAAACTATGTTTACACTGCATGTTCCTTACGTCCACTGGACCCCGGCCTGATGCCGCAATGGCCAAGAAAACTATATTGCACCCACCATTCCCAGACAGTTTTTAAAAGCCTGAGTACCAAAAATGCTGACAAATTGAACATCTACTGCCAGAGATCTGTGTCACATTTGGCCGCCCATAGCCAAACCACACATTCAGACCACGGTCCAAGTCAAACCGGAGCCCAGAACACGGGCCAATGAAATAGTATATAAGAACAATTATTCGAGCAGGGAAAGATTAATCGACGTAGCGATTTACATATGGCTTGAAAACCTGTACTTTCACCATGAACACGACGAACAGAGAAGCGGACAACCCATACAGCCCCCCCCCCCCCCCCACCGCACCGGCTAACAAAAGAACACCCATTCACCGCTACTATGAGCGAAGGGATGTCCCATTGTCTACCAGAGCCATCGCGGAGGGCACAATGAGGAGCCGCACAAACCGTCCGCCCTCCCCGTCATCGCGTTCATAGTGTTTGCATATAGATACCCACGTGTTCATCCGCACAGGGCGTGTAGTGTATTTAAAAGGTTTTGATGTTTACATATCATTTTCTTCACATTATCTTTTGATCTTCTTAATGTTGTTCAAATATACACTGTTTTTAATTTATGAAGTCAATATTTATAGAAAAAAGGATAAAAACGTGGTGCACTAACATGCACTACAAACATTATCTTTTAAAAAGGAAAAAAAAAATTAATGCAGTTATAAAAAGTTCCTCATTTGCATATGCATTTACAATTATTATCCGTGTGTCTACACGTTCAAGTAACCTATTCGTCTGCAAACTGAGTTGGGCCAGTTATCGTGACGGTATATCTGAGAGAACATAGATCGTAGAAAAGCGAAATAAATAAACTAGCAATAGATCAATTTTTATGAAAAAAAAAAAAATTCTACTGGTACTGGAATCCAGACCAAGAGAGAATCCCTGCACGGTTTGTAAAACCTGAGGAGATGCCTTTGAAAAGGTCTCATAAGGAGCCGACACTCTTCTAGAACATCGACCAGACTGGCTAGATAACCTCACTGCCGCTGAGACAATAGTGAGTATTCTGTCTCGACTGGGCCGAGCCAATTGATTCTGAATATCTAACACTGCCCCCAGAAATACTGGTCAGCGTGTAGGAATCAACTCTGACTTTTCCCAATTTATTAGGAAAGCTAAGTCTTGCGTGCCTCGTGTAAAGACGATCTTGCAAAACAGCCGAAGGCCGCGGCGCCTCAGCGAGGCTGCCAAGACAGCCACTACCCGCGTGAACACCCGAGGGGCTGGACGCAGCCCAAAGGGAAGAGCGCGAAAGCGGAAAGTCTCTGAAAGGAAGGAAAATCCCAGAAGGTCGCGTGAAGTGCGATGAATAGGGATATGGAAATACGCATCTTTGAGATCTATCGAGATCGCGTAATCCTTCCTCTTGATCAACGGGAGAATTGAGGCGAGAGTTTCCATCCGAAAATGCACCGGAGGAAAGAATTTGTTTATTCACAGAGTTTTCCCGAGCGCTTGGGAATAACGAAAATCGGAGAAAGAGAAAGACGCGGCTGTTCTTTCACCTTTCCTATAGCTCTTTTGTTCAACAGAGATCTGACCTCCGTTGAAGCGTGACAGCGAGCCTGGGCAGACATGAGATTTTTTAGCCTTATGCGAAACAGTCAGAGAGCCACGACTACCTCTTGAAGAGGCCCTGCCACGTCCGCCTCTCCCGCGAGGGGGTATGACGGAGTAACAGCAGGTAATGAAACAGTGACCCGACGTGTTGTCCCGAAGTGGGAGCAACAACCCCCTGTCAGGAGGGGCTCGCGTCGGCTAGTAATGCTTATTAGCAAATTGAAGGGACGTCTCGGAGAAGAGACGATATGTCAGCCTCCTTAACACCCTACGGCTGTTCGAAACAGAAGCTAGAGAGTTGTGACCACTGCAGACCCGATAAAGTAAGCAGCAGGTCATCAATAACAAATTTATCACCTTCGGTGATATTCAACTCAAGAAAAACTTGGAATGCGGCCAAGCGCATACAGTCTCTGATTTGACCGCCGACATTGCCCCAATGTCTATCCTCAGCCTTAAAAGGGGAGGAAGTAAGCGGGTTTGGCGTACGCAAACGTCGACCCACCGCCAAAATCTTGGGATGTAAAGGCAAAAACCTTACCCTTAATCATACCAGAGCGCCTAAAGAGAGCCCGGTCTCGATGCGGTCATACACCGCCATGAAACCCTCCATGAGGGAAAAACCCTCAGAGGGATGAACAATATAGAAGTCGAACCCTGCGCGCGGGTTGACTGAAATCAGGGAGACATTTGGCCAACAAGGCAGCAGCCTCCGCCCCGCAAAGGGAAAGCGATTGAGGCTCTGCCTGCAACAATGTCGATTCAGAAACCGAAAATTGAGAAGCAGACTCAAATTCTGGTACCGCTTGATTAGTTTGGGACAAAGGCCCGCAAACAATGAACGAATCAGGCGGATACTCCCATGGGTCACTATAGGTCTCCTCGCCCGGCGGAGCCCCAACGGCTGCCCTGCTTCTCTTAGTCCCCTTAAATGTGTCCTTCTTAGGCTTCTTTTTAGCTGGCTCAACAGGAGCCAAAGCCATGTCCCGCTTCTTGGGACGTCTGACAGATTTGGGGCGGTTCTCCGAAACAACTTCGGAATCACGAACCAAACCCCCAACAGAGGGATGCCCGCCTCCCTCCAGGGGAGAGGTGTGCTGAGGGTATGTACCCAAAGTCGCGCACACACTACCCGCACTGGCTGAGCAACTAAAGGCTACAGCCACGGGTCGGGCACTCGAGGCGCCAAGAGCGAGGGCAGACTGGGACAAAGCCCAGTATTCGCCCATGAACTACTAATAGTATGTGGAATCACTATTGTACCTCCTATGGACTTCAATAGGAGACCACTAGTAGTCGCGCACTCCGGTGATCGCACCTGATGCTCCGTAGAGCGCCCATAATTGTTGGCTCGAGTTTTTCCCATCAGCTGGCAAAAGCAACAGCCCGGGTAGCACTCGTTCCCCCATACGGCATCAGCCGGGGACTATTCATTAGCCAAGTGCGAGGGCAGACTGGGACGAGTCTCCATGACTGTGCGACTCTTGGCGTTTCTATGGGGTCCGTAACCATTTTTATAGACTTCATAATCATATTGCCGACCCGTTTTATAAAACTATTAATACATGGTTGTGAGTTCGTGCGTTAGTGCGACCTGGCAACGCGCAGGTTTTTATCGTGGTGTCAAACACACTCGGCTTGCGCCTCGTGCGTATAGTACACCACGATAAAAACCCCGGCCCCCACTCAGTATTATTTAGGGTACGTGTATGCTTGTTCCCTCCCTTTGAAAGCACCCCCCTATCGCGGGCTTTGCGCGGGTTTTTCCTGCCTTGGAGACCCCCCTAAATTCAGAACACTGCTCAATGTACCCCCCTATCTCAGGTGAGCTCTCATTCCAACCCCATATCTCAGGACAGACACCAACCCCCCTCCCAAGTAAGCTGTCATTACAATACCTTGGAAGAGATGTTTTTTTATGTTCATGGGTGGGACTGGGGGCCAGTGTTTCTACTTTTCAAAATGAAATAATCCTGGCTGAATGAGCTATCAAAACTAGCAGGAATTTCAGGAATTTGATCCTGGGATAGTGATGAATTTTTCAAGATATTTCATAACCCCCCTTTTTAATTTCTCAGGTGTCGAAGAGAGAGAGAGGGAGAGAAAGAAAAACACCCCCTTTTTAAATGAAATCTCCGGGTGAAAGATAAAAAACACCCCCTTTTTTTTACAATTCACGGGTTGCGTCGCCCAAAAAATACCCCTTTACCGGAGATTTTGGGAACACGCATGCGGTCCCTTCGACCTCCGAATGGGGGGGGGGGGGGGGCCGGGATAAAAACCTTTTTGTTGCCAGATCGCACCAGCGCACTCCCAACCATGTATTAACAGTATATTAATGCATGATCTGGTATTAAGCAAATAATTACCGTTGGTGAAGGTGATGGGACAAACTATCACTTCCGAGGCGATCTGGATGTAGCTATCTTTCCGAAGCGAAGGTGAGGAAATATAGCGTATACATTCAGATCGCCGAATATTTGCTTTATATTCTGCATCTGAAACATTTAACTGGTACGAGAAAGACAATTATTCTCTACTTCTCGAAAAAGACATTTATGATTAGATGTTAAAACCACCATAAACCCCCATAAACCGTTCCCCTACCTGGGTGCGCACAGTTGTTTTATCATTAAAGCACGCGATTGGGCAATGCGCGCTTATTTTAGTACGCCTATGGAGCTATTCGTAGAGGTCACGCACTTTTCAATTGACTATTCGTAGAGGTCACGCACTTTCATTTCGCGCTTACCCAAATATTGATAACGCATTATGACTCTGTAATGGACTGAAGAGATCAGCGAAACACATAAGTACTATCCCGTCAAGGTCACGAACTTTTCTTCTCGGGTCGATTGATATGGGGAAAACTACGTTTTATCACGTGATTACCTTTTGACCAATCTAACAGCAAGATTCTTAGTATGTGGAGTATAAAAGATAATATTCCTAAAAGTATTAGTGAACGTGTTCAGACAGTTAATAAATTATCAATACTCCACAAAATAGAAAAGGAGAAAGTACACCTTCGACCAAAACATATTTCCTATAATAAAATGAAAGATAAACTATCAGGCAACTATCAACAAATAGATTTTTTTTCGAACACACTACCTCTTCTGACATTGATATGTCTATAATAATACCGGTATAACAGAATCGCATCTTCACCATGTTCACTGATCGCCCTGATTTTCAGGTGTTGAATCCACCTTAATATTCACTATTTTCTATTCATGTTATCTTTTTTTTGTCTTGGATAGGTAGAAGAAGCTTTTTTATTGTTATTGTGAATTATTAAAATAGTGTGCATAATATATAATCTCATTCTAACATTAATGTACTTTTTATTAGTAAATTTTGTGGTAATCATGTAGGACGAATCCTGATGAGTACTTGTGCTATTTCTGATTTTCCTTTATCACTTTCAGTATGTACATTTTACTTACAAACATCATTTTGAACATTTTGTTGTTAGGTTTTAGTATTGTAGTTATAAAATACTGAAATAATTTCAAACGCAATCAAGGAACGGAGGGGAGGCGGGGGGGGGGGGAGAATCTGTTAAGAGGGGAAACTTTCATCTAAGACTGTCTCTCGCAGTTTAATATCATAACAGAAAGCGAAAACGTGTCTCACGGTAGTCTCATATAAGCTGTATACTCATATCATTTTCTTCTAAAAAAGAAAGAAAAAAAAATCATGTACGTTGTCTTGAGTAAGATCTCACGTTGAATTCATTTTTTTGCGTAGAGATATCTCAAAATCTTACATTATACTGGCAGCGAAACGTTGATTTTTAAATCACCACTTTTTTCAACATCAAAATTTAACAGATGAACTTATGTATATGTATGTGTGTAATCAAAGTGTCAAAGATTGAAAAGATTCTGTTGTAAATCCAATTAGCCATATTTGCATTTCATCTGCTATCCATCTCAATCCTAATCCTAATTTTCTAACTAAAATGGTAAATACCCAGGGAAAAAAATCTATGCATCTCTCCTCGTGTTCTTTATCTTCCCGCGTATAACAAACACGACCATTAAAGTAATTTAAATATCGGACAAGGTACTAGGTAAATTTAGAATGATTGCACCATATTTCTTTTCTGCTTCTAAATGGCGGTCAGTTATATGATCAACGTAATGATGTACACATAATAGCGCCATCTATTTAATGCTGATATGCAGGAAGGCCGTATTAAATCTTTTTTTACTTCCTTATCTTATTCGCGAATGTATGCACGGCCGTGTTGGCAAGCAGCCGCTTCTTTTCAATTTGTGACCTTCCCATGAGTTTATCAGTCGATGTGGATGTGGATGTTTAGGAGTTTTATTGAAAATATCTTCCTTGCTATATCTATGATGGAGCGACGATTTTTCTTGATTTTTACCATTTACGCCGGATTTTTAAACGTAATTGCTGTTCAAGGTAAATATTATGTTATTAATATAAATATCATGCACATATTCATGAAAGAAATAATAAATTGCCATCGTCTTTTTAAAAAATATTACTCCCCAGCGTAAACCTTAACATTATAATTATCCTTGGCTGCGTTTCACGAAACCGCCATACGTACAAGTTCCCCGACATTTTATTAAAACCCATGCATTCCAAGTCGTTTCATTGGGATGTCGGTAAACTTTCGACGGTTTCTTTAAATGGTGCCCTGAGTAAGATAATGGGCTTATGCATTCACGTTCCTATATATATATATATATATATTAATTTATATGGTCCCCATTAAGGTTTTACCATCCAAATAGCAACGGCGTTAAACAAAACAACCGCAATATTACTTTCAGAAATATTATAATTTAGGCAATCCAAAGAGAGTTTATGTTTCTATTTTAAAATAAAAAAAATATCGATTTCTATAATTCACTCTCTATCTGTTTTGTTTCGCATAAGAACACTTGCGTTAAATTGAGTAAAAAGCATGCCAAGAAAAACATTTCAAAGGGCACAGACCGGTAGACGGAAAGTCCAGACACCGATAAATTTGGTAAATTTTCCATCTTCTTGGTCTTCGGTCTCATGAACCATATGAATAGTTGTCCAAAACCATTGGTCTCATTGGCCTCTTGTCTTGTGGTCTCCAGTCTTGTGAACCTTCAGACTATCTAATTTCATGAAGCGCCATGAAACCGCAGTGGGCTTTCTCGTTGGATTTCAATTTTGTGGGTCTTCGGTCTCGGTAAAATTGGACCTGAATGCCTTTGGTCATCTGGAATGTTCCAATTATGGGCTTGGTAGTCCAATAAAGTTGCCTGATCTTATCATCTTAAGAGGTGAAGTCCCAAAAGTATAATATAGGTTTTCCCGCCCATTTTCATCAGAGTTGTATTCGAATTCATGAATAGGCGTTCAAGTTCGAACCATTTTCGTCAACTCTCTGCTCTCATGATTCATTTTCATTCTTTGAGCATTAAATTTCGTTTTATATCATTCATTTTCCTCTCAAATACCAATTACAATTTCATTTATAGGCACACACCTTCGCACTTTGAACGTTCGAATTCAATTAACATAAACAAGTTCTGTTCTATGTAATTCTTACCTCATTTTTTCACGTCATATGCACCCCTTTTCACTGTTTGTGATTTTATAATTTCCTTCTCATTTTTTCAAACTTTCATTTTCAAAGTTTATTTTTATCATATTTCATGTTTACTCTAGGTTTTCCCGCCCAATTTCGTCAAAATTGCATCCGATTTAACAATGCAATCATTCAATTTCGAGCGAATTTGAATGATCACCGAGATCAACATTCAAAAAGCTAACTAGTTCATTCAATTTAATTTCATTAGCATGCGATTTCATAATTTTCTCAAATAAACGTGTAAAAAGCGCGTTCAAATTAAAAATGCACGTAAAATGCATTCAAATTCGCACCTGCTCTGCCCTGATGAACGTTTGGGGACTCAAATTCACGAATAGGCAAGCATTTTCAGCATTTGGGCAGTGTTTTTCGTTACTGCTTATGTTCTTTGTAATCTGCATTTGTTAATTATGCAAACTTTATTTACCTTGAAATGTGAAATTTGCCTTATATTGATCTTTCTCATTCCTCTGACAAACCGTCATCGAAACAACATCCCGTATAACTCCACGTTCATATACATACAATCAGGCCACTGTGAACGATTTTGTTACTGGGGGTGCTGTGAGCAGATTTTTTTTTTGTATGCAGTTGCTTATCTATGAACGGCGGCCGGGGCAAACGATGAAGCTGCTTTAAGTGAAAGTGTCCAATATAGAAAACTGGGGGTGCTACAGCCAGTGGGGGATCCAGGATTTTGTGATATTCACAAAGTTTTCTGACAAGCAAAAAAAAAGTCCTCAACGTTTTGCGGTGTCTTTTTAACTCCAAAAATCTTTGACAAGCAAGCAAAAAAAAAAAAAAAAAAGGCATAAGCATTTTGCTGGTTACAACACCCCCGCATCCTCTACCTTCTAGGGGTTGATGTGCAACCACTCAAAAAATTCTGGGGGTGCTGCACACCCCCAGCACCCCCGCCTCCCAGGGGCCTGTATACAATTCATTTATGCACGACTATGGTGGCGGCTCGAGGAGATTACATGAATATCTCGTATACGGAAAGAATTAGGTTGGCTGAAGCATTTGACGGCAAGACTACCTAGAACTGGCAGACGCTCTAGGAATAAACATGAAATATAATAAAAATAAACTTTGAAAATGAAAGTTTGAAAAAATGAGAAGGAAATTATAAAATCACAAACAGTGAAAAGGGGTGCATATGACGTGAAAAAATGAGGTAAGAATTACATAGAACAACAGAACTTGTTTATGTTAATTGAATTCGAACGTTCAAAGTGCGAAGGTGTGTGCCTATAAATGAAATTGAAATTGGTATTTGGGACGAAATTGAACGTCTATCCAGCTGGCGCGAAATTGAATGACAACTTCGCGTCGTTGAATTGAATGAATTTCTCTCTAAATTGAATGAAATAAAATTTAAAAGGAATGATATAAAACGAAATTTAATGCTCAAAGAATGAAAATGAACCATGAGAGCAGAGAGTTGACGAAAATGGTTCGAACTTGAACGCCTATTCATGAATTCGAATGCAACTCTGATGAAAATGGGCGGGAAAACCTATCCTAGAGCGTCTGCCAGTTCTAGGTAGTCTTGCTGTCAAATACTTCAGCCAACCTAATTCTGTCCATATTCGAGATATTCATATAATTTCCTCGAGCCGCCACCATAGTCGTGCATAAATGAATTGTATACAGGTCCCTGGGAGGCGGGGGTGCTGGGGGTGTGCAGCACCCCCAGAATTTTTTGAGTGGTTGCACATCACCCCCTAGAAGGTAGAGGATGCGGGGGTGCTGTAGCCAGCAAAATGCTTATGACTTTTTTTTTTTTTTGCTTGCTTGTCAAAGATTTTTGGAGTTAAAAAGACACCCCAAAACGTTGAGGACTTTTTTTTTTGCTAGTCAGAAAATTTTGGGAATATCACAAAATCCTGGATCCCCCATTGGCTGTAGCACCCCCAGTTTTCTATATTGGACACTTTCACTTAAAGTAGCTATCCAAAGAAAATCACAAATATGGCAATTAATGTATCACTAGAAACTGGGAAGCTTACAGATGGCAGTCGTATAAGTTTTATGTCAACTGCGTATATGATGATTATAAAAACAACACAAATAAAAGCTCTTCTCAGCATCTGGAATATCCGAGGATTCGCCAGAAATACAGCGAAGTTTTGATATCGTCACACTAGGGACCAATCCTGCTTAAGCAGACGACGTCCTATAATGAATAAACGTAACTGCAATGCAATTATTTATCAAATTATAAAGAGTTTGGTACATTTAAACATGACCTTATTTCACACCTTTCTAAAAGGGAAAGTGAACTGATTCTGATAACTAAAACCGTTTGATACACAGTAAATACACAGGAGAAGGGTCAATGATCAATGAAATAAACCCCACTTTCAAATTGAAAAGCCCTCCGAATAATATCACAGATTGTATTCGTTCCCTCTTGAAACGCCGAACATGCCCCGGTGCAAGCAGCTGAAAATACAATGGCGTCTTATTTTGTTTACAAGTGACTGATTCCTTTATTTTTTTAACGCTGCATTTTTCATCAAAATAATACCATACACGAAGTTAAGAGTGAGGCAACAGACTAACATTAAGACTGACGCTAGTCAAGTAAGAGAAATAAGTGAAGAGGAGATGACAAAACAGGCACTGAAAAATGTGTAAGATGTTATGGGACATCGTCTGCTTAGACAGGACTGGTCCTTCGTGTGTCGTCACACATCTCAGCAGTGTTCAAGGAGCTCTTCAGCTGCTATATCGGGGGCTGTATTTTACCGTTTTATAATTGATAATAATCATTAATTCAAATGTTTCCAAGCGTTGAATTTGGATAACCTTGTATAATTTATGCCATCTATGCAATAATAAGTATTAAGCCAATATTTATTTTGATGGAATTTTCTTGCAATGTGATCTTTAAAGCAACTTCATCGTTTGCCCCGGGCGCCGTTCATAGATAAGCAACTGCATACAAAAAAAAAATCTGCTCACAGCACCCCCAGTAACAAAATCGTTCCCAGGGGCCTGATTGTATGTATATGAAAGTGGAGTTATACGAGCTGTTGTTTCGATGACGGTTTGTCAGAGGAATGAGAAAGATCAATATAAGGCAAATGTCACATTTCAAGGTACATAAAGTTTGCATAATTAACAAATGCAGATTACAAAGAACATAAGCAGTAACGAAAAACACTGCCCAACTGCTGAAAATGCTTGCCTATTCGTGAATTTGAATTCCCAAACGTTCATCAGGGCAGAGCAGGTGCGAATTTGAATGCATTTTACGTGCATTTTTAATTTGAACGCGCTTTTTACACGTTTATTTGAGAAAATTATGAAATCGCATGCTAATGAAATTAAATTGAATGAACTAGTTAGCTTTTTGAATGTTGATCTCGGTGATCATTCAAATTCGCTCGAAATTGAATGATTGCATTGTTAAATCGGATGCAATTTTGACGAAATTGGGCGGGAAAACCTATAATATGCAATCACCTAAAGTGCATTATCTCTTCATATTGAAAATTATTAAACTTAAAAAAAGAGATTCCTATCCCTTTAGATTTTTCAGATTTTTATGCTTCAATATAACAATGAATCATTTCAAAATGGATTATCTATTTTAATGTGGATTTGAAAATATACATAGATTTATATAGTTTGGTCAATTGTTGGCTTATATTATAAAAGCCGGAAGCGGGGGGAGGGGGTGGGAGTCGGCAGGATAAAGGGGGCAGACAGAGCTCTTTCATTAAGCGAGAGAGGCAGATCTTTGCTTCCATCATCGGTGCAAAGTAGTTTTTGCGCCCCTTTCCGACAATAAAATTCGCGGTATTGCGATCAGTTTTCTAGTACTAAAAGGAAAGTTTCACAATTTCAACACCTAAATGTTCTCAAATATAAGGCCTCAACATTCCAAAATATTTTTTTTCGCTCAGTCGCTGCGCTTCCACGCAGATTAACTAAAACATTGCTTCTTGGACTTTACAAACTCTCCTACTACAAGGCCCCGAAGCGCGTGGGTGGGGCGGGTGCTTCTCTGTCAAAATAAAGAAAGAAAAATAAAAAAATACATTAAAAAAAAATATTTTAAATGCAAATATATTAGTAATGGAAAAGCTGTTTGTGCTCTAAAATCGGCATTTTCAGCATCGAATGAACTAATTTTCTCACTCGATGGCTACACTCCCTCGCATTTCAATAAATGCAGTGTTTACTAACATTGACTGTAAGAACCCAGTCTACTTCAAGACCCCAGATGTGTGGGGTCTTTAAAGGGATAGGAGCAAACACGTTTTGTTCTCGCCCCCTCGCAAGATTATTATCTATGAAGCATGGACTATATCTTTACTGTTGTGTGAATCACAAATTTAAAGTGGGCTCTGACTTGCACGCACATTGCGGTATTATTATGAGAGCGATATTTTGTTCGGTCGCTACGCTCCCTTGCCTAATAATAAACTTATTTAAAAGTCATATGATACTGCAGAAATTCTGTTCTATTAAGAGTAATGTCTTAAGAAAAGAATTTTTTGAATGATTCTGTATTCACCAACAAAATCAAATTAAAAAAATCTAAGAATATTTTGCAGGGATACATAGGCGTACGAGACAATGCTGCAGCCCCCGGGATTTTTATATAGTTCCACTATTCGTGCAATCCTCACCTCATATTTGGGCAGTGAGGTACCCGAATGAGGTTGGACCCTCAGCCTGTTTGCCCCCCCCCCCAAGCTGGATCCCTTCTGTCGCGCCTGTCAGTAACTTATATTCAATATCAGTCCCAAAATATTTCACTTTTTTGTGTTCATTGTCAGTGATTATAAATAAAGTTCATAATTTCCAGCATGCTCAATCAAACTCTGCCTACCTCGTGCTGTGTATATCTCCGTGTTGTGTGTCTTCTCTCTGTACAAAAAAAAAATTAACAGGCAGAGTAATTGTCTTGCAGTTCTTATTCATTGCAGAAACGTCACTGTTAGTTTCGCATGACTGTGTTAAGTAATTTGTTATAATTATTTAAAATGAAATGAATATATGTCGTCGTAATTTTGATGGTCCTATATGATAACGGATAAAAAACTGCTTATGATTTCTTTCAACCTTACAGAGTACAATGTTTCATTGGACTGCAGTGCCACTGTAAACATTACATCTCCAGGCTATCCTAGATATTACAGTAATGATCTGGACGTTGAATGGGAAGTCACCGCACCAGCAGGCATGGAAATCGCCATCGTGTTTGAAGAGTTCAGTACAGAAGCACTATATGACACACTTGAGATCAGAGATCCAGCTTTCCTATCTATGAATCGGACATATTCAGGAATTAAGAACTTTCCATCCTATATCTCGAGAGGTTCATTATTGACGCTCGTATTTACAACAAACACTAGAGTGGGCACCAAAGGATTTTTTCTCAAGTTACATCGCTATAATGCAACAGGTAATACAACATTGCTAAATCTCTTTACAATCCGAATATTTGTTCTGTTGATTCTCTAGAAAAAAACATGAGTTAACAAAATTGAATACACTTATTTAATGTTTCTATTAATTTGTTTCTTTTCCTCATATCTGAAAATATGCCTAGGTCGAGTCATGCAGCTTCACAAATTTGTTTGATTAGTGTACTTGAGTATGGGTTAAGACCAGCTAAACATTACGCTGAAATACATAACGCCTTGTAGTCATACAAAGCCAAGGTCACAATCCTTTGTCTCCTACACTTTCGCATGTGCTTCTGCAATATATAGAGCAGCCTAGGCAAGGGTTGGGGGGGGGGGGGGGGAGTACAGCAATTTTAATTTAATGTCCTATAACCCTACACAAGCGCCGTAATGCATCAGAATGCAGAATTCCCATGTTCAAATTTTATAGCTTGGTCGGTACGCCCAGAATAACAGATAATTGTGTAATTTAACGTTCCACCACAAAAAAAAATGTTCCTAGTACCCCAACTCCCACAAAATAAAGCGGTGACCCCGACACCCCCACTGAAAAAAAAATTATGGCCAAGACGCTGATAATAGCTCCTACACGCAAGTTATTCTTCTTCAGAAAGTCATCGAGATGTTTGAATAATTGTGTTTGGTATATCTGATATTGTTTACCAGTTGTCACTGTGATTACTATTCTTAAATCACCACATTGATAGATAACTGAATAACAAAGTTAAAAAGAATATCATAATTGACCTCATGTTTTTATAAAATAGGATAGGAAACCATCATACAGTAATGCATTAAGTTGAAATCCAATCCCAAATATATTACTGTTTGATGTCTCGTTGCCATGTTTTCAACTTTCATCAAAATCCATCCAAAATATCGTTTATTTTAAGTGCAGAAATCAATTCCTCTTTGAACACGAGGGAGTTATATATGTTTTTTCAGTATTTTCATTTGGTTGGGCATCGCGCAAATATAAAATAAACTTGCATGGACATATAAAGGGCTGAAAATACAAGTTTTTCAACGCTCGGTCGCTTTGCTCACTCGCCCATCTCTCTTTGGGATCTTTCCTTTTATTGCACTCCCCAATAGCAGGGTAAATTGCATCGAAAGTATTTTAGATAGAATCGAAAATACGTTTAAGAAGTTTAGAAAGTACATTTATCCTAACGCTCATCACTTTGCTCCCTGGCGTTTGCTTATTCTAGATTTCATAATAATCCTGGCTAAAGTATAGAAAGTATTTAGGACAGAAAATAAGAGCATCATGTTTGGTTTACGAGTAACTTTTAATCATCACAAGTGTATACACCAATGTCTTGTATGGATTAACTCCATAATGTAGTGTAAAATGTATCAAATCTGTAGAGGACATAAAATATTTATTTTCCCAAATGCTCGATCGCTTTTCTCTGTAGAGGTCACAATGTGTTAAAAGAAAATGCTTTTTTGTTACCCAAAGCCTAGTCTGTTTACTCTTTCGCGCATGATATTGGTCAGGATATGCTTCAAAAACATGCCTCTGATCTAAGGTGAACTATAATTTTGAATGGCTAAAAATGCAAATTTTCTGATCTTCGAAATCCCATTTGTTGTTTTAATCCTGGAACATGAAGAGCGGCTTAAGTATATAAGATTATCAAATGGTAATTCTGCGAACGAAGGGATCTTCGAGGTGTCTCTTCCGGACAGACTAAACGAATGGTTACCCCTCTGCAAGGAGAGCTGGAACAGAGAAGTTGCAGATCTCGCTTGCAGACAACTAGGATATCCTGGAGTGTATCGTTTCAGCAGTGATGGAGATGAAGTGGAGGGGAATTCTACTTGCGCAGTAACATCTTGTACAAACAGTGAGATTATCATTCCATATTGCTTTGATGTGCACATAATAGCTGTTTCAAAGCCCCAATCATAGGATTAATACACCTAATGCGAAATAATGGATTCAATTACGGGGCAAGCACGATTTGTTTCGTAGAAAGTCTTAAATAATTTAGGAAATTTTCTAACCCATATTCACATTAATCTATCTCACATTTTCATTACCATAGCAACGATTTCAACGTATTGTGCACAAGGTTTAATGACTACTGGCCTCGACACAGTATTCGAAATTTCATATGCTGCACGTACTTGGTGACAGAGCATTTTCAATTGCTGCTCCCAAACTGTGGAGTCGACTACCTCAAATTTTCCGCAACCAACAATCTCCCAATGTTTTCAAAAAGCTTCTCAAATCTCACTTATTCCGTTCACAACAACAATGTAAAGCGCATTTGAACATGGATATGGAAAACGCGCGATATAACTACATTATTATTATTATTATTATTATTATTATTATTATTGCACTTGGTCTAATATTTTTCTGTAGCTATCTATTGGAATTCGTATTGAATCCTTTAAAGATTCGTCACATCTTTGGTTACTTCTAAACAGAGCATTTCCTCTTCCAAGATTGCCTAACAAAGACGGAGAAGAGAATGAACGTCAATAGTACGAAACTTCATTGTTACAGTAAGCAGACATCGAATATTCAATTTTATGCTTTAAATGAAATAATTTACACAACCATGACAACTGTTACAGTAAATACACAAATGAATTAAATTCTAAAAATATCAAATGTCACATTTGTTTAACAAGATACTGTAAAGTTCAAATGTGTTTTATTTAGCATTTATGCTATTGTAGTTAAACACAACATGTATTTTATTCATATATGTGCACTCCAAGCTCTAAGAAAACATGGAATATAATTTCGTAATAAACTAAATGATTTCGGCTCAGATCATGGCTACATCGGATGTATTCCGCTACCAGACGACCAGTCAGCACACAGTAGTTCTACTTTGGACGAAGTTCCCGATTGTATGTCTCTCTGTTTCACGGAGAAATATGAGCTAGCAGCAATCCGATTGGATGGATGTTATTGTCTAAATGCTACCCAGTTCCGACTCAGAGAATTTCCTCCAGATGAAGCCCAATGCGATTTGAATCGTGATACCGTTCATGAGGGGGAGCTCAAATGGGCAAATCACTACAATGGTATGAAAACATTGATATAATTTAATTTCTCAATAAACTAAATGATTTGCTCTCTGATCATGGCTACATCGGATGTATTCCTCTACCAAACGACCAGTCAGCACATGGTAGTTCTAATTCGGACGAAGTTCACGATTGTATATCTCTCTGTTTCACGGAGAAATATGAGCTAGCAGCAATCCGATTGGATAACTGTTATTGTCTAAATGCTACCCAGTTGCGACTCAGAAACTTTCCTCCAGATTAAGACCAATGTGTTATGAATCGTGATACCGTTCATCAGGAGGAGCTCAAATGGGCAAATCACTACATTGGTATTATCGTAAACCTTAATATATAGCACATTATTTAAAGCATATGCACATTGCATTTCCTATCCTACAATTATCCTGAATAGTGACGGTAGATGAGGACTACAGAACGCAGCAATATAAATCTTATTTCACCTTTCTTTGAATCTTAGTTACTACTGGGTTCTGTGAACACCCTGGAGACGTTGCAAATGGTTGGTGGTCATCAAACAGCACCTATCTGGGCTCCAGACTCACCTTAACATGCGAACCTGGTTACGTCATCAACGGGAGCAATACGATCGAATGTCAACCATATGATACAGATCGGAAGATTGACTGGGACAATAAGATTTCACATTGCCAATACCTGACTCCTACATCATCTGAAGAAGGTATAACGCATTTAGTTTATGTTCAAATTAAGAATTAAAAATAAAATGTATTCGTGTCTCTGCATTGTTAACTCATCACTTCCTTACACTTTATCAACGTATTTCCTATGACGGGAATACACTTAAAACTGAATTTATTAGGGCATAATAGAAATAGACTGGGACAAGATTCCACATTGCCAAACATGAACTTTATATCGAACCATGGACAAATCTTTTTTCAAAGTTATCTTAATGAGCAAATCAATCTGGCAACGATCATGTAGCTGTTTTAATACGTATATCATATCTTGCCAACACCCCCGCGTGATATTACCTCGTACTGTAAAGAAACGGACTTCAATCAATCATTGATTTATATCTATTGTCAGTATGAAAAGAAAAGAAGTAAATGAAAACCTTTAAAGATATATTTTATTTCACTTTCAATAATAATAATAAAAATAAATGTAACTTATATAGCGCCAAATCCACTCTGTGGAGTGCTCAAGGCACATGTAGAAATTAATTAAGAATTAAACAGAAATGTTTTTTACATGATTTTTTAAAAGAATCAGATGTTATGCACTTTTTGATGTCTTCAGGAAGGCTATTCCATAATTTAGGACACGCATGGGCAAATGATCTTTCCCCCCAAGATCTTGCGACTTTTGGGATCACAAGAGAACTGGAAGTAGATAAGCGCAAAGATCTCGCGGGGGTGTAATTTTGAATTAAAGAGGTATTGTATCGGGGAGCAGAACTGCAGTGAAAAGTGAGCAACAAAATTTTGAAAATAATGCGATGTTTGACAGGGAGCCAGTGTAGCGACTGCAAAACAGGGGAGATATGAGTACGCTTGGTGGACAGAGTAACAATGCGAGCCGCAGCATTTTGAAGCTTCTGGAGCTTGGACAACAGATTTTTGGGGATATTGAACAGAAGGGCATTGCCAAAGTCGAGACGGGAGGAAATTAAGGCGTGAACAATCTTTTCAGTGGCAGACTTGGACAAATATTATTTCCGAATAAAACCGATATTACGGAATTGGTACCTAACTGATCTGCAGATATTTGAAATTTGATTAGACATTGTCATATATGAGTCAAACATAACCCCCCTCCCGCGGTAGGGAGTTTTTTCATTTTTCAACTTGAAAATGTGCAATCTAGGACATACCTAGGAAGGAAACCTATACTTTAAAATTTGCAACATGGGGCATACCTAAGAAGACCATTTCGACTTGACGATATGTACTATATGCCAAGCGTGTCGCGATTCGACCGACCGGGATAACGGCTCGTAGCACCTTTTTTTAGGCGGAAAGTTATTTCGACGTCCGCACTGCTTTTCAGTTACTTGGACGTAATACTGCACTGTAACAGGGATGGGTGCAGGGGGGGGGGGAATTTCCCCCCTTCTCGCGTGAAGCTCGAAAGCTTTGACGTTTTAGCAAATTTGAGAGAAAGATAACGGCTTGTAACACTTTTTTTAGGCGGAAAGTTAGTTCGACGCCCTGGCTGCTTTTCGGTTACTTGGACGCAATCCTGCACTGTATGCAACAGGGGTGGGTGCAGAGAGGAGGGGGGGGGGGGGTTTCCCCCTTTCCGCGCGAAGCGCGAAAGCTCTGACGTTTTAGCAAATTTAAGAGAAAGATGAACGGCTCGTAGTAAACCATTTTTTTAGTCGGAAAGTTATAGTTCGACGCCCTGACTGCTTTTCAGTTATTTCGACTGCAATACTGCTGTGTATGTGACAGCTGGTAGTGCTCGAAAGCTTTGACGTTTTAGCAAATTTCAGAGAAAGATAACGGCTCGTATCAAACAATTTCTTTTAGGTGGAGAGTTATGGATCGGCGCCCGGACTGCTTTTTAATTAATTGGACGCAACATTTCACTGTATGTAACAAGGGTGGGTGCAAGGAAAGGAGAGTTATTGCCCCCTTCCCGCGCGAAGCGCGAAAACGTTGACTTTTTAGCAAATTTTGAGAGAGAGATAACGGCTTGTAGCGCCTTTTTAGGCCATTTACTCTCACTTCCCTCGCTTTTTCGTTCTCGCTTTTTTTAAGTGGCTGAATAGGGGGGGGGGGGCATGGCCCCCTGTGCTCCCCCTGTCTACGCCAGTGTTTGTAACAGAAAGGGAGAAATACACATTTTATTGTGAGCAGATTAATTTTTTTATTTTGGTATGCAGTTGCTTATCTATGAATGGCGCCTGGGGCAAACGATGAAGTTGCTTTAAGCGCAAGGGGAAGTGTCCCCTATAGAAAACTGGGGGTGCTACCGTTCAGCGGCGGATCCAGAATTTTGTGATATTCACAAAATTTTCTGACAAGAAAAAAAAAAAAAATCATCAGTATTTTGCTGGCTACAGCACCCCCTACAGCACCCGCATCCTCAGGCCTTCTAGGGGTGCTATGCACCCCCTCAAAAAATCTTAGGGGTGCTGCACCAGCTCAAGCACTCCCGGCTCCTAGGGGCCTGCACACAATTAATTTATATACGACTATGGCAGCGGCTCGAGGAGAGTACATGAATATCTCGAATACGGACAGAATTAGAATTATGTTAATTGAATTCGAACGTTCAAAGTGCGAAGGTGTGTGCCTCTATAAATGAAATTGAAATTAGTATTTGCGACGAAATTGAACGTCTATCCAGCTGGCGCGAAATTGAATGACAACTTCGCGTCATTAAATTGAATGGATTTCTCTCTAAATTGAATGAAATAAGATTTAAAAGGAATGATATAAAACGAAACTGAATGCTCAAAGAATGAAAATGAACCATGAGAGCAGAGAGTTGACTTGAACGCCTATTCATGAATTCGAATGCAGCTCTAATGAAATTGGGCGGGAAAACCTATATATTGATATACGGTTTAGTTACGTTAAAAACGTAAAACGTAAAACGGATGTAGTCGCTGCATAAAACAACAAGAATATTGTGAAGAAATATTTTATCCCAAGCCATGGAAATATGATTATGTATCAATTTTCATTACCTTCATATCGGTCATTGTAAAACAATATCCTTATTTTTACTATAGGTTTTCCCGCCCAATTTCATCAGAGTTGCATTTGAATTCATGAATAGGCGTTCAAGTTCGAACCATTTTCGTCAACTCTCTGCTCTCATGGTTCATTTTCATTCTTTGAGCATTAAATTTAGTTTTATATCATTCCTTTTAAATTTTATTTCATTCAATTTAGAGAGAAATTCATTCAATTCAACGAAGCAAAGTTGTCATTCAATTTGGCGCCAGCTGGATAGACGTTCAATTTCGTCCCAAATACCAATTTCAATTTCATTTATAGGCACACACCTTCGCACTTTGAACGTTCGAATTCAATTAACATAAACAAGTTCTGTTGTTCTATGTAATTCTTACCTCATTTTTTCACGTCATATGCACCCCTTTTCACTGTTTTTGATTATATAATTTCCTTCTCATTTTTTCAAACTTTCATTTTCAAAGTTTATTTTTATCATATTTCATGCTTATTCCTAGAGCGTCTGCGAGTTCTAGGTAGTCTTGCTTGTTGTCGAATGCTTCAGCCAACCTAATTCTGTCCGTATTCGAGATATTCATGTAATCTCCTCGAGCCGCCACCATAGTCGTGCATAAATGAATTGTATACAGGCCCCTGGGAGGCGGGGGTGCTGGGGGTGTGCAGCACCCCCAGAATTTTTTTGAGGGGGTGCACATCACCCCCTAGAAGGCAGAGGATGCGGGGTGCTGTAGCCAGCAAAATGCTTATGACTTTTTTTGCTTGCTTGTCAAAGATTTTTGGACTTAAAAAGACACCCCAAAACGTTGAGGACTTTTTTTTTGCTTGTCAGAAAATTTTGTGAATATCACAAAATCCTGGATACAAAAAAAAAATCTGCTCACAGCACCCCTAGTAACAAAATCGTTCCCAGGGGCCTGATTGTATGTATAATTATGAAAGTGGAGTTGTTGTTTCGATGACGGTTTGACAGAGGAATGAGAAAGATCAATATAAGGCAAATGTCACATTTCAAGGTAAATAAAGTTTGCATAATTAACAAATGCAGATTACAAAGAACATAAGCAGTAACGAAAAACACTGCCCAAATGCTGAAAATGCTTGCCTATTCGTGAATTTGAATTCCCAAACGTTCATCAGGGTAGAGCAGGTGCGAATTTGAATGCATTTTACGTGCATTTTTAATTTGAACGCGCTTTTTACACGTTTATTCGAGAAAATTATGAAATCGCATGCTAATGAAATTAAATTGAATGAACTAGTTAGCTTTTTGAATGTTGATCTCGATGATCATTCAAATTCGCTCGAAATTGAATGATTGCATTGTTAAATCGGATGCATTTTTGACGAAATTGGGCGGGAAAACCTATATCATAATCTTCGGGGAAACCACCTCGTTCTAAAATGTACTGAATGGCGAACATTCACTAACATTTGATTGTGCGTACGACTGAAATGAATGTTGTTTTTTTAAAATACAGATTCAAGTAACTTATAACCCTATTGAACATACTGCAAGCTTCTGCATATTCAATAAATTAAGAAATTCTTATCCAGTTAAAAAGGTACCAGTTTTTTTTTCCTTAGTAGAAATAATTTCTTGGTTCATTGCCAACTGTGGAGGATTTAAGACCCCTTTTTTCGATTGTGTCCCCCCTTTTAGAACGAAAACCTTTTTATTAAATCTGAAATCTGAATCTCAACAGATACAACTGTACAACCCACCACGCAGATAGGTAACTTTATGTGACATGCATTATCTTTTATATTTTTTTTCATTTTCATTCCACGGTTACTTTATCACTTTGTTTTATTGTAGTGTATTGATATTGAAACCATCATTGATTATTCCTTTATTATATGCAATTGAAAGTCGTTTAGAAATATGTCGAATTCATGTAATACTTGTTATAAGCGCTGGATTACTATTAGATATTCCTAGATATAACGTGTTGTCAAAGACAACATCATGCAAACACACAAGCAAACGCACCCGCACACACCTCCACCCCTTACCATGGCCCTTACACAACCATAGGCACCGCTAGTTTATTGGTAAGGAAGTATGTGATGGGGCTAAGGGTTGCAGCCTCCTCCCATCTGTAGCTGTCAATCCAGTAATTAGCACAAAGCAAAACACGCACCCCCGCACACACCTCCACCCCTTACCATGCCCCTTACACAACCATAGGCACCGCTAGTTTATTGGTAAGGAAATATGTGATAGGGCTAAGCGTAGGGGCTAGGGGCTGCAGCCTCCTCATATCTGTCAATCCAATAATTAACACAAAGCGGGAGATATCATTTCCCAGCATGCCAAGTGTGCACTTTAATGGTCATCAAATCCTAAAAGAGCATTTAGGCTCAACATCACATAAAGCATGTCCTTTAAGAATGTTCAGCTGTAAAACATTTTATTTTTGAAAATGACAAGCTTTTGACGAAGTCTTTATGTGCTTTTCACCTAAGCATCAGTCTAGAATTGTAATATGAATCAAGAGCTTAAATAACGTACAGCACAATTAATTGCGCAGGTAGCTCAGCATTACAGAATTAGGGCAGGGTAAATTATCATTATCACTATTATTATTATGATTACTACTACTATTATTATTATTTTATTCGTGATATCAACATAGAATAACATAACATGCACAATATTTGACATGAGCCGAAAGAGTGAATCTAATCACTTTTGCCCTTATTCATTCAGCTCCCTCACATAACATTACAATACATGAAACATATATATGAGAACTCTATCATATCTACTTTCTCACTTTCTTATGATTTTTTAGCTCATTTAAACAGAACTTAAAGCAAAGCAGGAGGCACAAACTTTCATTTTGCATAACGCTTTTATAACAAATAATCTCTATTGTCTTTCTGGAGTGAAAGTAATCTTTTATTATATTAAAATGCAGATTCAAGTAACTTATAACCCTATTGAACGTACTACAAGCTTCTGCAAATTCTATAAATTAAGAAATTCTTATCAACTTAAAATGGTACCAGGTTTTTGTTTTCCTTAGTAGAAATAATTTCTTGATTCACTGCTAATGTATCATTTTTTGTAGTTTATTATGTGAAAAGTCCTCCATGTAATTACTTGTCTGTCTTCTTTATTTTTTTCTACAGCATCGAGAATGAGAACTTATGCCATCGTTTTCGGCGTCCTTGCCGGGCTTGTGGTCTTATTCTTATTCTTATGTGTAGTTTGCAATTGGAAGAGGTAGGCAGATACCCAATAGTAGCGTTCTTTAGAAACTTCACAACTGAATCAGTATTAATGTTGTTGGAGCAGCTAGAGATTCGAAACCTTCATGTGAGAAGTGAATATATTAATCTTAGATCTCATTTGAACACCTATTCTCATATCTGTTTTGATCAGGACATATTACCTATTTATTTCATTTATTTAAAAATGATATACACAATATCTTATCTGTACACTGTAAAAACTGAAGTGCTGAAACACGAGTGCTAATTTGCGTCTGGGAGATGATAAGGTGCAGAAAATTGAGTGCTAAAAGTAAGTGCTGAATGTTAGGACGCTTGTTTTAAACTTCAAGTGCTGACCAACGTCCCGTGATAAAGCGATTTCGTAATTAGGATTTGCGCATGAGCAGATAAAGGTCATTTGACATAAACTGGCATGTTCGTTTAAAATGCACTGAGATAAGCGTCGACTGTGTAATGATTATTCATATATTCATTTAATTATACTTTTCATTAAATCCACTGAAAAGCAACAAAGTGTTCATTGATGGTTGGTATTTGACAGTCTGCCAAATGATAGCCAACTTGCAAACAATGCGCTTTCCCAAGTGTTCATTGACGTGCTATTCTAGTCACCTGGTCTACGATGTCTTTCTTTCATAGAGTTTGAATTCTTTAGGTTGCTATGTCGGGCAAGCTTACGTATTATCTTTCTTTGAAAAGATGCCTATCCTAATGAAAAAGGGAAAGGTCATTTGCGAAAAGTTGCTCATGGGCCAATAGACCTGTTTACTCAGTGATTCAAATTTATGGATGTTTCTTTCCTGGGGACCTAGTAACGAGGTATCATTAACATGTTATTATGTGTGCATACATTACTTGTTGCTATGTCTGACAAGCCTCTGGCAAGCTTTCAGGTTGTCAAGAACAACCTTTGTTTCAAAAGTATGTATAAAATTTGAATCACTTATTAGTAAACAGGTCTATTACGAAATCGCTTATTACGCAACTGTAGTGCAAGAGCCATCATCTGCTGCACAGGCACGGCGTGGTAAGTAAAACTTTAAGACATTAAATTTAGAACTTCTGTAATTTTATGCGAATAAAGGTATCAAATAATATGATAATTACATTAATTTTTGTGGTGGTGGATATGAAACATGATGAAAAGCAATGAAGTGGAAATGCCATGTTTCAGCGTGTGGCCAACCGTCTACGGTACGCGTTGTCGACGTTGACATGAAAATTGTTGATCAGCCAGGCATGGGGCCGGGCCTGGGAAGTTTGGAAGGCAGTGTGTGTGCTTTTTTTCGTCACGATTGTGGATTGCCGAAATGGAACAATTAAACCTCCGAAATTGCCACTTCTTGGTCTAAAGTAATTCTCAGATGATTAAATCCACATGCCATGGTTTTAGTCGATATCATCTATGTATATAACCAGTTCATATCAATCTAAAAACAAAATCTAGACCTTAGTGTAGGGCTGTTTAACAGACTATAGAAGAGTGAGTTTTCAGCACTACAGGTGTGATTTTGTGCATACTGTTTGTGTGTGTTCTTTAGCACTATATTGGGTGCAAAAGTGTTAGCACTAGTAGTGCCGTTTTGGGGGCTCTAAAATGAGTTATTTAATGCACTAGAAGTGTGGTTTTTGCGAGCTGCATGCGTCTAATAGCACCAGAAGTGTAAAAAGCTTACACTTAAAGTGTTTAAAGTAGCACTTGGACTGGTGTTGAATTATAGCACTTGTACAAGTGCTACTTTAGCACAATTTGTGCAGTTCCTATGCATACCCTTACGGGTGCTTCCTCCAAATCTTGAGGTGCTAATAATAGCACTTTATTTTTTAGAGTGTAGTAGGAGATTATTTTCAATCTGTGGATGTCTGTAGACAAAGAGTTCAAAGAAAGGGAATATAACAAAGCAAGTACACAAAACATATTCGTAGAAAAAAACGATGGAAGTTATTTTCTGGTCATCTATTGCAGATTGAAGGAAAACACATGCAGAAAAGTGGGGAGATGGTTAACTAAAAAGCCATTGTCTGTGAGAACTGAACCTACTCCAAGTGTCGATGACCCATCGCTGCCCAAAGAAAAACCCATCAAGTCGATCAATCAAGCAGCAGAAGTCGAGCAACATTCGTTAGAAGCCTCTAATACGCACGTTTGTCCACAGTCACTCCTCCTGAACCAACAGGATGAAAAAACAAAGAAAGATGCCTCCCAGCGAGTAGAGAGTCCCACACCATTGCTATATATAGAGGAATCGCAGGCAGATGAATATGCGACAGTTGGTGATGTTCGTCAAGACCATGAAGATTCCTTCCTCAAAGGGTCGAAAGACGTGGATAAATGCGAGACGAGGGCAGATGCTACTCTCCTGGGCGCTGACATCATTGAAAGCTCCACTCAGCAGTCTCAGTCTGGTAAGTCTCTCACCATGAGGAACCGACCACTCCCACGGTATCCAAAGGGTGGATCCCTCAAGCCCCCTGTACCATCAAGGAATGCACAAACCTTAACTCGACTGGATCAACCTGGAGATAATGACAAGACACCTAGTACCTCCAAACAGCACCTTGCTTCGTCTAATGACAAGAAGCAAGTAAGCAAGAAGGCACCCGGTGGGTCCACGCCATTTGTGAAGGCTAAAAGCAAGCGGAATAAGAATAAGAGTTCGAAGACCATAAATGGTCATGGTTCTATAAATAATTCCAATTCAGTTCAACAGGCCGACCCCGTGCCTCCAGAACAACTGTACTCCGATATTGATGACACATATCTACAAGATAAAGATGAGGCATCGGCAAATATGACCGGAGGTGCTTTTGTACTCGCAGGAAGATTTGATAAGAACTTTAAACCATCTACTCCATTAACCCCAAATGCAAGCAATCTGTACTACACATTGGAAAGCACAAATATGGACCTCAATACAGTGGGGGGTTCAGAATATGAAGACATTAGTAACATAGAAGGTAAATTCACCGGTAATGGGGCCTATGATACCTTGAATTTTAAATGAATAAACAACAGTTATCAAAATCAATCGGAGTACACTGAAATATGTTAAAACAATAATTGAATGGTGATCAGCAACGAATTATAATAGATAACATAAAACTATGCATTCTTTAGGTCAAGAATTTATACATAAAAAGATGCATATTGTATCATCAATCTATTTTTTGGCATATCGTTTCAAAACAAGAAATAGGAGTTTAATTTTTAAAGTGTGAATGTTTAATTTCTATTTTATATCAAATGTATGTTTATATCAATGTTTTAGCCAAATACCTTTCTGATTTTTATATTGATGCATTTGTAAATTGAATAGTTTCAGCTATCGAGCTGCATGTTTGATGTGTTTTACAGTAAATTTGTTCAATTCAATTTATTTCAATTCAGCCCTCCCGGAGATGGTGTTTGCTTAGGGATAAAAGAAAATGTGAACATTTTCTTCTTGATATTTCTTACCTCATGTTATTAAGAAATGACATGCCAGATTTCTTTTCTTCATTTGTGCATAACATATTCTGTGTCACACTGACCACAAATTCCAGGAAAATATTGAATGCACCAAAGAATTAAAAGAATCACAACGCGACTTGTGCGAAAATTATATCCACACTTTTAGCAAGTTGTGTGACATTGTGAATTTCGAGTGTCATATGTATTCCACAGATTGAGAATATGTTTTATACTAGTGCTGACTGTGTGCAAGGTGTGCGAGGAATTTTTTCCAGTGAGGTCTGTGGGAAATGATTTTTTATCACAATGAAAGCGAAGCAATTCAATGTATATTTTCAGAACTGGAATGCAATATCTGATTGTGATTCATAATTCAATTGTTTTAAAACAAGGCTATCTTTATATGGGCAACTCTTGTTGATCATTGCGTAATGTTTCACTTGTAGTAATATATACACCAGAGATCGAAGTAAGTGGAAAGACTTTATCATGTTTATCGCCAATGGCTGGATCAGACAGGGAACGTTGCAAGCAATAAGCAAATATTATATTTTGTATACTGTATCGTAGTATATGCCTCTGTCTCTACTGTACACTGAATAAGATGTTATATTCACACGTGCATATTAAATGAGAACTATAAACGTGCATGACAATCACTTTCTACAACTGAATATCACTCAACATATCATTACAATTTTGCCTTAGATTTTTATTCCAAAGATATTCTTCCTTCTAAATTTTATTCGTGTTTAAATAAATACCTGTCCATTTTATGTGTGATGTATTGCTGAATGTGTAACGTGGTCATGATATCATGTTGCGAAGTTTGTTTTACATCGTCTGTAATTTTGAATACAGTTCACAATTTAAGTTCTAATTTGTGTCTTTTTAAAATTTTTAAAACCATTTTGTTTTTACAACGGACGATGTCATGAACACTTCACATACATTATACTCTGCGTGTTAAAGAAAAAACACCAATGATTAATATCAATTTTATATGTTAGTAAGTGAATACATTTCTCTATTTTTTTTCTCTATTCCTTAATAAAGGTTTTCTTTTAAGCTCGTGACCTATTCCTTAATAAAGGTTTTCTTTTAAGCTCGTGACCTTTTCCTTATCTATAGCTGTTGGCCTAATGCCTATTTCGTTTGTATTTAAATAAATGTTTATTGATTGTATTGTACTTTAAATATGTAGTGCTCATAGGTTACCAAACCGTCCAATGTTTCATGGAATATTTGATTGTCAATTAAGAATACATTCGGTAAATGGAGCCAACAAGTATATTTCAAAAGCTAGTCAAGGTTTACCTCCTTCAATACGCTATAATTTATGACCAAAAAAATAATGATTAGTGATTATCACGAAATCATAAACCAGTATTTTCAGCGCTAACAATGAAGCACTTCTGTACTAAGCAATATATACACGAGACCAACATATAGCTCAAACATGTATACACTATTATTTACAGAATCTGGTTAGGACATGCTCGTAGGATTCTCATCATATTGTAGAGTTTTTTTTTACAATATATGCATCAGTAGGAAAATATCATATTCTTCATCTTCAAGAAAATCGTTCAATATTTGTTTAGAGATTTTTCTTGATGAATTATACAAATTAATGCCAGAATGTTTGTATATAGTAATTTGTGTATTTGGTATGTGTATTTTAGAGAAAATGCAATTATATTATATATATCATGCCAGGTACAGGTATTTCATAATCCGGTGTACGGTGAATGTAAATTATATCATAAGATATATTCTATTCAGTTGAATATATTTCCATTTGGCAATACATTTTGACGAGCTTCCTGAAAATGTGCCTTTTCTATTTTTATAGTTCGACACTATAAACACTTAGTGTTTATCATGTTTATAGTGCCATGGTGAATGGTGACTTTGTCCTGGTGGGTGACTTGAACATTCACGTGCATGTTCCGGATAATCCAGAAACAGCTCAGTTTTCAAACTTATATTGAGTGACTGAGGCCTTGTGCAACATACCAGTCACCAAACGCATATCGCCGGCCATACCATTGATCTTATCATCACGAGATCCAAATTTGCAACTGTTAGTGACGTGGAAGTCGGATCATTTCTGTCAGATCATGACATTTTAGGCTTTCATTTTATCTGTGAACTCACAAAGCCCAAGCAACAGGCTGTTGTGAAGAGATACAGGAAGCTCCGCTCGATTGACTTGATGTCCTTCCTGGCTGATATTGAATCATGGTTGAATCAAAGTGATTTCAAGAACGAAACTGATGTGAACCAACAAGCAAAGCTCCTTCATGACGCTGTAAGGGATGTTGTAGGCGTTCACGCTCCCATTAAGACAGCGAAGATAGTAGACCGCCAACAAATGCCATGGTATATATCTGATATCCGTCAACAGAAACAATGCACTAGAAGGGGTGAAAGGCGCTGGCGAAAGTCTGGACTACAGAAGGATCGTCTAAGTTTCACAGAGGAGGGTAATGTCCACAGGAAAATGACATATTGTGCCAAAAGAGGCTACATCAAGCAAAAGGTTGAGGACTGTTATGGTGACCAAAAGCGGCTCTTCCAACTGGCATTGCTAATCGCTTCAGCGTCTTCTTCCAGGATCAAATGCAAAATTAGACAAGCAATGTCTGGCTCGGATGCCTTGAACAAAATGTTTGAAACACATCTTGTAGCTGGATGGACAGACTTTCAGTTAGCTTCACTAACTGATGAAGTAGTGAAGATCATCAAATCATCGCCCTGTAAGTCTTGTGCTCTTGGTCCTGTCCCTACTTGGATGGTAAAACAAGCACCAGCTGCATTTACAGAGATGGTGATGACTGTCATTAACTCTTCCCTCTCATCGGCTACAGTTCCAGGTTCAAGATGGCTCTTTGTAACCCAGCTACTTAAAAAGCAGCTACAGACCTGTCTCTCAACTCTCAATCATCTCCAAGGTTCTAGAGAAGGTCATAGCTTGCCGTCTTTGTACCTACCTGAAGGATAGTAACCTCTCTGAAAGCATTCAGTCGGCCTAAAGCCAGGTCATAGTGTTTGAAACCGCTCTAATCAAAGTAACAAATGATAATCTGACAGCTGTAGACAACAAGCAGATGGTCCTTTTAGTCTTGTTATGTCTCTCAGCAGCGTTCGACACTGTGGATCATGGGCTCTTATTGAGAAGGATGTGTGAGGGGTTTGAAATATCTGGAGACATTCTCAAATGGTTCCATTGATACCTCGGGGCAAGGTCTGAAGCAGTAGGGATTGGAGATACCAAATCGTAAACTTGTCTTGTTTACAATGTATACAACTCCACTTGGGGACATTGCGCGACATCATGGCATGGACTACCATCTTTATGCAGATGATACACAACTCTACGTGGCGTTCAAGCAAGCTGTTAATCATGCTGATGCATCTCTTCGGCTTCAGAACTGCATCAGTGACATGCAAAAATGGATGGAAAGAAATTTCCTGAAACTCAACAATGAGAACACGGATATTTGACTCATCGGCTCCCGGCATCAGCATTCTACCTTTGATTTACCAGAACTCACAATAAACGGTGTTGTCCTGCAAGTTTCAGATAAAAGTTCGGGATTTAGGTGTTCATTTCGACAAATTCATGAACATGAATGCACATATCTCGGCCATCTGTAAGAGCGCATACTATCATTTATGGAACATTGCCATAGTCCGGAAGTATCTCTCTAATTCAGATGCTGCAAAAGTCATCAATGCCTTAGTAACATAACGGGTGGACTGCCGCAATGCAGTGCTTACTGTCCTACCAAATTCGTCAATCTCAAGACTTCATAGGGTTCTCAACAATGCTGCCCGAGTTCTCGTCAGAGTAAGGAAGCATGAATATATTACTCCAATATTGAAAGAACTCCACTGGCTTCTTGTGTCAAAGAGGATAGAATAAAAGGTACTGAATCTAGTTTTTAAAGCACTCAACAATACTGTTCCTGAGTATATTAAGGATCTTCTCGCAGTGAAGCAGTGTCACTATCCTCTTCGATCTTCTGTCTCCACTATGCTTGTAGTCCCACGGAGCAGAACCACCCACTACGGGGATCGTGCTTTCGGACACACTGCACCAGTAATGTGGAATAGATTACCAAGTGACATTAGAAACATTAATTGCCTTAGAACATTTCAACCAGAATCAAGCAGCTCATTTTCATTCAGAGCTATTAAGAATTAGAATATTATTGTACATTTGATTTTTTCGTTATTGTTTTGTTTAGTTAAGATAACCATTGTTGACATATGTTTGGAACTCCTTAAGTCGTACTGTACCAGAAAGTGCGCATTAGAAATAATAATAATTATTACTATTTTATTACTCCATGTTATTTAGAATTCAGATATGAAATGTACATGATGTATGATATAAAATTTCTGTAAATTGATATAGACCATAAAATATTTGCTTATGTTTTAATGTAAATTTTCAGAACTTGAATGTAATATCTGATTGTGATTCCTAATTCAATCGTTTAAAACAAGGCTATCTTTATATGGGCAACTCTTGTTGATCATTGCGTGATGTTCCACTGGTAATATACAAGGGGGGCGTTTCATCAAGTGTCTTGTCGGTGATTTTTACCGACAAATTTGCTTTCAGCCAATCAGATGCAAGGATTTCAGTAGCTTATAACAGTTATTGCTACTAATTGATGACAAGTTTTATGACATTAGACCAAGTACATGTATATTATTATAAGCTAAAGTGTTTTTAATTTTGTATTGTTATGTTGCTGATCCTTTTTTCAAGAATTATGATATTTTCATGTATTCTATATGACACATGTTCTAACAACTTTGCTGTATTATATTTATCATGTCATGTTTCTTTATATTTTGTTTATGTGAAAGGGAAAAAGAATAAATAAACTTCAAATAAACTTCAAACTTCAAAAGCTAATCAAGGTTTGCCTCCTTCAATACGCTATAATTTATGAAAAAAATTAATCATAAGTGATTATCACGGAATCATACACCAGTATGTTCAGCGCTAACAATGAAACACTTCTGTATTAAGCAATATATACATGAGACGAATATATAGCTCAAAACATGTATACATTATTATTTACACAATCTGGTTAGGACATGCATGTAGGATCCTCTTCAGATTGTACAATTATTTTTTACAATATATGCATCAGTAGTAAAATATTATCATATTCTTCAAGAAAATCTTTCACTATTTGTTTATAGCTTTTTCTTGATGAATTATATAATCAACGATCAATGCGAGACTGTTTGTATGTGGTAATTTGTATATCTCTATTATAGAAATAATGCAATTATATTGTGTATATATATCATGCCAGGTACAGGTATTTCAAATTCCCGTGTAGGTAAATGTAAATTGTATGATACGATATATTCTATTCAGCTGAATATATTTTAGTTTCCATTTGCCAATACCTTTTGACGAGCTTCCTGAAAATGTGCCGTTTCTTATAGTCTGACACTATAAACACTAAGTGTTTATAGTATACTCCATGTTATTCAGTATTTTATATGAAATGTACATGATGTACGATGTAAAAATTTCTGTCACTTGATAGAGACCTTAAGATATTTGTTTATGATTTTTAATGTAAATTTTCAGAACTTGAATGTAATATCTCATTGTGATTCCTGGTTCAATTGTTTTAAAACAAAGCTATATTTATAATTATGGGCAACTCTTGTTAACCATTGCGTGATGTTTCACTTGTAGTAATATATACACCAGAGATCAAAGTAAGTGGGAAGACTCTATCACGTTTATCGTCAATGGCTGGAACAGACAAGGAACCTTCCAAGTAATAAGCAAATGTTATATTTTTGTATAATGTATCGTAATGTATGCCTCTATATCTACTTTATATTGAATAAGATGTTATATTGACTTGTGCATATTAAATGAGAACTTATACGTGCATGACAATCACTTTCTACTGCTGAATAACACTCAACATTTCATTACAATTTGCCTTAGATTTTTCTTCCAAAAATGTTCTTCCTTCTCGATTTTATTCGCGTTGTAATATATACCTGTCCATGTTTTGTATGATGTATGCTGCATGTTGAACTTGGTCGTTATACCATTCTAATTTGTGTCTGTTTTGAAATTAATGTCTTAAAACCATTTTTTTGTAATCTTGTAATGGATGATGTCATGAACACTTTACACACATATTTTAACAAAAAACGTTAAGCTTTTATAGCAATGTTATATTTTAGTGGGTGAATACATAAACACCTTTGCTTGTTCTTTTTGCTATTTTTACTATATAGGTTTTCTGTTAAGCTCGTGACTTTCTCTATGTCTGTAGCTGTTGGCCTAATGCCTATTTGTAGTATAAAAATAATGCAATTATATTATATATATCATGCCAGATTCTCATAATCAGATATTTCATATTCCAGTGTATGGTGAATAAAAATTATATAATGCAGATAAATATAACTTTACATTCCATTTGGCAATACCTTTTTATGAGCTTTCCTGAAAATGTGCCTTTTCTATGGTTCAAGTTTCATTATTAGGTTCTGATTTGTGTATATTTGTATTTGCAATCCATTTCAATTTGTATATTTATTTTTCAAGTATCATCTAAACAGGGTAGCTACATCAGTGGTTAAAAATGCAGTTTTAACAATATCTGTACATGTTTTTTAGTTGTTAATTTTGAACATGGGTAGACAACTCCTGTTGCATACATGAAATAAACCCCATACACTCTTAAAAATGTTGGGTAAATGCCACTGGGTAAATGAAGATTGGGCATAGGTTGGTTAAATCTTGCTCAACTTTTACATGCATTTACCCAACATTGGTCAAAAATAAGAATGAAATTGGTAAAGTTTACCCAAAAGTTGGTCGGACTCATAAGGACCCTCATGTTGGGTAAAATTTGGGTAAAATTTTGCCCAATATTTCTAAGAGTGTATGATATACTCCCTGCTTCCCCCACCTTAGTCGTCAGAGTTACGATACTATAGGGTAGGTGTAAAATGAATATACTGATCGGTTCTATATTTTCTCATACCATTGTGCATTGCTTCGTAACGGTTACACCTATGTATTCCTTAACCGGAGGCATAGATATAGTTAAGAAATATTGAAATAAAGTCTTAATTTGAATCACAGATTCATCGCCCACTAGTCTTGTCTGTTGATTTTGTTACGAGTCCACTCCATTACATCATGATCACGGTGATGATAATAAAAAATGATGACATTTTATTGATTTATATAGAAAGCCAATAAACAAGAATATAATGTATGCGATAACAAGCATAAATCATAACCTAATCCTTTAATAGTCATAACCCTGACCTTAAACATTTACTTACGTTAGCATAGGACCACTGGGGTTATCTTTGTTAGAGCAACAGCCCCTCTGTAACTATTAATAAGCATGATAAGAGAGAAATAATAATAATAATCCTTTACTGTTTTGATCGCTTTATTTATGGAAACAACGATAGCTATGTTACAATCAGATTAGGTTCTTGCGTCATATCCTCAACAAAGTGGCCCTGAAATGCTCCGACTGTAGGTCAGCTACAGTCATTCGGAATCCAGATGAATTCAGTCGGACCAGTGACTCATTTAATATACTAGTACCTGGGCCAAAGGAGACAAAAAGTGGCGAAATGCCGTACAATTAGTTGCACAGTCACATACAAAATGGGCAAGGATACCAGCTCTTAACCAGGGTGACAAGTTTTGACATTTGAAATACGGGACTTGATTTACGTATAATTATAAAAAGTGCTTTATTGCATTTCTATTTAGTTTTGCAAAACACCCTCGTACAGATTCATTTTACATGTCCTAGTAGCAACCTTAGACATGTAGGCCTTTGGAACAGCAGATCATACTTTGCACGCATAAATAATAACACAGACCAATTACCATGTATATATTTATTACCAATTAATAAACTGTTTCTCTTTCATAACTGAGAAATGAAATGTCATGTCCTTCATAAAATGATGATTAACGTTAATGGCTTGTCATTCCTTTTCATTTCAATCCCTAGCATAATGATAAATACAAGAAAGCAAGAGTAATAACAGGCCGAATTTCAAAGTATAATGGGACTTAATGAAAGTATTGCTCATCTATTGTACTGAGTACTGACATCTTGAAAATTACGTTGAACAATACTGGATTTGTCTGGACATGTCTGGACAAGTACGAAACAGTTTCATCTATACTTCTGAAGTAGTTGTTTGCCATAAAAATTGCTGCTATAATTGTTGCTGTTTCTTTATTTCCTTTACATTAGCTTCTGTCAACTTCAATCTCCTTTGTGCCCCCCTTTTCAAGTACCCCAAAAGTGCCACTTTTCAGAGCTGATAAGTCCCCCCTTTTCTTTCTAATAAATGCCCTTTTCACCTTCTGATATGCGCCCCTTTTAACCTCAAATATTAGTGCCCCTTTGGAAATCTGGTAATTGCTCCTGTTTTCGTCTGATTAATGCCCATTTTCCGTTCTAATAGTGCAATTTCCCCTTCTGACAAGTGCCCCCTTTTGTTCGTATAAGTGCCCTGTTTTCGTCTGATTAGTGCCCATTTTCCTTTCTAATAGTGCAGTATTCCCTTCTGACAATTAAGTGCCCCCTTTTTTAGTACCCATTTATTTTACTTCTGATCAGTGCAGGCGATTTATTCCTCGGCTCCAATGATACACTGAGAAATTTTATTAAAAAGGTACAATACGGAAGGGGACGCTTTTACAGCACATCCAAGTTGTGTTATACGGCGCGTCCCAGAAAAAACGAAACCGACATTTATCAATGTTTAATCATATCTTACTCACAAAGATATAATCACATTTCTAGAAAGTTCATTTTCTGCCTTTTCATATGACACCTCACTCGGGAAAAATGAACCAGGGATGACAAAGCTCCGTTGGTTTAAAGTGATGCTTGCATTTCCTTGATTTATTAAACGAATATGTTTGCACTGGCTGCCTGTCCTAGATAGACAGAGCAGCACAGTCGCCTTGATTGAAGGCTAGGTAGAGATTGGATAGCACCAAGAAGGTCACCAAGAAGAAGCCGGCAACACACCCACCTGCTGCCGAAATGATAACAAGAAGGTCACCAAGAAGAAGCCCGCAACACACCCACCTGCTGCCGAAATGATAACCACCAATGATAGCACCAAGAATGTCACCAAGAAGAAGCCGGCAACACTCCCACCTGCTGCCAAAATAATAACTGAACCGTTGAAATCAACCGTCAGCAGTGCACGTCCAATTGCTCGCAAATTTTTCTGGATAATTTTTTTCTGGATTAATACTTGCTTTTCTGTTTTTTAGTGGTAACCTGGTGGCTTATGAGAGCAAACTCTCTGCAGATCCAGCTTTTGCTTTGCCGCTTCGATAGTGGACTACTATTGATAAGCAGACATTTTGGGCTTTTTCTCTCACATTATAGCTCCGCACAACTAACACCAGAAAAAGCGCATACGCAGTTTCGTATTTCCCGCCAAATTGGCACGGGCCAATGATGGCGTCTAATATCTTATATCCCCTATTACCAGGGGACTCTGAATCGGGCACCCCGGGCACAGATTTTGAGGGAGATTTTCAGACTGTAGGGCAATCGAGAAGACGCATGAAAAAGCGAAAAATACGCGAGGGAAGCCAAAGCGTGGAAAATCTTTCGCTAAGGGCGGAATCATCTTCTGAAAACGAATGCAAAGACAATACTGTCTTTCGTACCCCAACAGCCGACACCAAAACACCAGACCTGAAAGTTTTTATTAACCCAATTGACGGAGAAAAATCCTTGAAAAACATTAGCTTGATCACGATCGCTAAGTCCATCCAAAACTGCTGTGGCTCGCCACCCGAATTATTTAAACCCACAAGAACCTGAATACTAGTTAAATGCATGAATGCAAAACAACAAAAACGATTAACCTAAATTCAGTTAATTGGTAATATGTTAAGATAAATAATCAACCCAACCTAAAGAAGGGAGTTATATCTGGAGTTCCAACAGAAATGACAGACAAAGAAATCGAGATGGAATAGAAAAGTCAAAAAGTAGTCAATGCAAAAAGAATCCTAAGAAATAATCAAAATAGAACAGAAACTGACATGGAAACTCAGGATAATCTAACCCCCACCCGTAGTGTTATCATTTCCTTTGAAACGAATTCACTCCCGGAAGAAATAGTACTTTGCTTCCAAATGATAAAAGTAAAACCTTACATCCCACCCGTGTAAAGGTGCTTCAAGTGTCAAAGTTTTGGGCATACCGCGGCAACATGCCGCGAAAAACAAAGATGTGTCCAGGGTGGGGGAGAACATAATTGTAACGATTGTGCTAATAAAGATCAACCAAAATGCAAAAAATGTGATGGAACACTCAGCCGCCTATAAAAGTTGTGAGAAGGCAAAGAGAGCTAACGAAATTCAAAAAATAAAGATAGTCAGTAAAATAACATACGCACAGGCAGCCCAGAAGCTCACTGAAAATCAACAAAGTGACAATGCACAGGCCTCCACAAATCCGGCTCCACACCAATTTAACAAGATTTATACCATAGACAAAAGAAAAAACCAAACCTTAGTGAAGGCACAAATACATAGCAATCCCAACCCAAATCAAGCTAACGAACCCAATCCTATCCACTTAAAACTCCCTCAGATACCAGACCCCCCCCCCCCAAATGCCCCCATGCAGCTGCCGCAAAGCGATAGAACAGTCAATGAAAAGGTCCCAGGGCAAATTCCAGAACAAAAAAAAAAATCTTGACAACAGCCACCAATGAAGAGTTGATCATCTTTTTGTCAGACTTCTGGTCAACGTTGTTAAAGACCAGTCAGAGGCGGAGGTCTTGTCTTTCATCAAGGCAACCGCTGAACGACTTTTGCCTGTAAACCAAGCACAAACGGGTTAATCAAACTCGTCATGTTCGCGCTTCTAATATTGCAATGGAATGCGCAGGGCATGTACGGGCATGGGGATGAACTGATTCGTTATCTATTAGCTCCATCCCCTTCTCTCTCTTTCTCCCACCCCTATCTTTAGTCTGCAAGTACAAACCGTAATTTGACACTTAATGCGTCTTCAGAGAAGCCTATAACCAATGTCCTACATGTTGTAGCAGCGATAGTACAGGGTTAATGGTAGTCTTTCAGTTCAGCCTATCTGCTACGCGTTGCAACTGAAAATGGTGTGTTTCTGCTCTCTCTTTGCCGTCTCTTCATCAATTAAAAAAATTCTATACTGCTAGCCCTCTTTTAATCTATGATCCTCCTATCCTCCATTTTCTCTTTTTTTTCTCTTCTGCCTTACTTTCTGCCTTCAATTTTCATCTCTCTCCCATTAATTCCCTTCTCTCATATTTCCAATCAATTACATCACTTCCCCCCGTCTCCCTCTTTTCTTACCTCCCTTAAACCCCTCTCACCCATTTCCTCCCTCCTTAATTCCCACATTGTCGACCTAACCTCTATTTGCCTTTCCTTCTGTCCTCCAAAGCAGCCAAGTCAAGGGGGCTTGGTGGCAAATCGCCAACAATTTCTTGTTCCCCACAAAAAGGAACAAAAGTGCAAACAATAGATAGATAGATAAATAAGTAAATAAACAAATAAATAAATGAATAAATATATAATTAAATGAACAAATATTATTGAATGAACAAATGAATAAATAATAGACAAATAAATACGTGCACAACATAATGATAAATGATTGCTTAGTAACACAACCTTTGTTATAGAATAAGGCCTCTTGCCTTGTAATGTCTAGTTTCAATACTTCGAAATACTTCTTTTGCACTCGGTCGCTATGCTCCCTCACCAAATAATATCTAAGGTAATACCAGATTGACGACACCCCCTCACCCCCCTCTCTCTTAACTCTCCGTCTCTCGGCTAAAAAAAATCCTGGCTATGCCTCTGTTCGGGGTCATTCGGGTATCTCGACTGACAGCCCATGCAAGAGACCGACTTTACAAAAGGTTCAAAAGAAAGATAAAACAAGAAAATACATAAACGAAAAGGAGAGAAATGAAAAGAAGGCCTGCCTAAAAGGTCCACAGGACTGACGGTCCAGAAGACCGATAGCCCACTTGACCTACAAAACAAATTTAGATACACAAAGGAAGGTAGAAAATTGTTGGTCTACTGGGCTTTCGGTCTCCCAGCAGTCCCAGGCCGTTGCACAAGTGAACAGTCAGAAAATTTGTCAGAAGGCACACGAGACTGAAATTGTAGGTCTAGTAGTCTGTCGGTCTCGTGGGTTGTAGTTTTTCTACCCCCGTTTAAAAATCCTGGCTACGCCTGTGCTTTGCTCCTTTTTCCCTAAAATGTATTTCTTCCCAATTCTCTCATCTCTCTCCACTTTTTCACTTCCCCATCCATCTTCCCCTATTTCCCATTCCTCCCCTCCTATATGTTCATTAATATCCTCTCTTTAACTATCTTTGACAGCTTTTCGGCATCTTTTACAGTTCATATCAATTTCAGCCATGTAAGTTGCCTACATGTATGTACAAATACCAGAAACGGGTTGAGTCACACACCAATCATTCGCATATTACACTCGCAACAGCGGATACCTATCTCCAGGATGGCCGGTGGGGTGGGGGCAACGGGCCCTAGTGCCCCCTCATTTTTTTCTAGTTAATCAGAAAGTGCCACTATTTATTTCTGACAGGCGGTATTTTCAATCCATATTACCTCTTTTCCTAAAGTGTCCCTTTCACCTAGTTTCCCCTTTCTCGTATAATTGTGCGCAGTCAAGCATAACCATCTTTTTGTAGTAGGAGGCTCCAGACCTTTACAATATGATCATTATTAAAACATCATTTGCTCTTTTGGTTTGAGGTCTGATTCATTCTTCAGCTAACATGGTGTTTCCATTTTGTGGAATATGACCAAACACAATTATCATTATTATCAACTTATGCATCTTATACATCGACATCCACCCTCACCCCCCAAAAAAAAAGGTGGAAATAAATGAATAGGTGCATGTAGAAATAGAAATAGATAAATTTGAGCTCGTTCCATACTCTTCCTTGAATAGCTCGTTCAACTAGAAGTTCTTTTGTCATCAGATCCAGTGCTTTAAAACATCACCATGTATGGTTATTTTATGGAATAAGTCTGGTCACAATGAGAACCCCCCACTATTTTTGTGCCAACATATATATGCATTCAAACCCAGCAAACAAAATTGGGAAATTGGGTAATTGGTCATTTGGTGTCCTATACCTAATGAAGCATTGTTTAGTTTTGAACATAATATTGACATCAAAAATGTCACTTCACTTCATATTTGTTTTCTAACCATGGTTGACCTACACTCTATAGGACTATTAACTTTCAACTTCATAGAGTTATTATTATATATATACCGGGTGTACTAGCACTGGTTGGCAACGAATAGGGCAAAATAGTTTGGATTCACATTGTATGCAAGTTATGCCGGAGTTCAATATAAACATGAAGCTACAATGGTATAAGTTTAGAATCTCTGTCCCGTATATTTCCTTTCATCGGGTCGACCTGACTTAACTTCGAGCGCTCCCATGTTATCACCCCCTCTCTCACTTCCCCCCTCTGTTGATGACACATGTATTTATTTTACCTGATTGCTAAAATAGCAAGTCTACACCTATCTGATGAACTCGCCTGCGCCCCTTCCCTGTATCTCCCTGTCTTTGTCTCTGTCTCTCTCTCTCTCTCTCTCTCTCCCTCTTATTTTTTTCTCTCTCTCTCAGAATTGTGATGTATCCCCCAAAATGCAGCTAGCCTCGATAAAACTCTCGATACATTTTGTACCTATCTGCGGTCGTGTTATCCTGGCTTGCGGCTGCACTATGCATGTTTATAATGAATTCAGTAGGACACTGGAGTATTTAGCGTATTAAAAGGATATTTTTTCCCGTATCATCATTTGCTCGTATGTCCCCACCCCACCCCGAAAGCAAGGTCCGGATACACCACTGCATGGAGTTGTGGTAGTACAGTGTATGTGTATTTC
This sequence comes from Heliocidaris erythrogramma, assembly GCA_025617745.1. Lineage (NCBI taxonomy): Eukaryota > Metazoa > Echinodermata > Echinoidea > Camarodonta > Echinometridae > Heliocidaris > Heliocidaris erythrogramma. Next base: position 52,260,260 of record CM046856.1, on the reverse strand, counting down.
GACAAATTAGCTATGAAATCAGGAATTCAGTGACTAATGCTTTCCCTCTTTTTTTGCAAAGTTCGGATATTTTTGTCAATAATACCATAACCTACCTTATATGAAAAAAGAAATTATTTATATTTACATCGTCCCCTGTCTTTTTACACAATGTTTTCTTCTTGAAAGTTGGATTGATTTGGACAAAGTAAAAGGTATAAAAAAGCAACATATTAAATTAAAAGTTGATTAATGCAACTGGTCATGATTGTTATTAAAAATTAATGTGGCCAACACACCTCCCGCAAACGATATAGTATTAATCTCTAGTTCTAATAGAGTCAACAGCCAGTTGACAGGAAGACATCCCCCCACACACAAACACACTGTTTCAAAAGTGGGGGAATATCATAGCATTTATCTACACCCTCCCCATCACTACTAGGGGATTTTAGCTCTAGAATGATTTAATACGCCCATTTTAGTACCCCAAAGTTAGGTCCTGTGTTTTTGAGTGTGTTTGCGGGGTGTGTGTGGGTTGGCCTGTTTAGCAGTATGTCCGAGGACATTTTCGGACAGGGAACAAAAAAAAAATCATGAGAACAATGGTCCTCGGAAGCCGGACAATAGTCCTCGAACGTCGAACAATGAATTTGTGCTTTATTCCGTCGACTGTCCGAGGACGAGGAACAATAGAGGAACAATACTTGTCCTCGGAAGTAAAGCCATGTAAACCTTTGTGTGTGTGTGTGTGTGTGTGTGTTGATTATACATTTTAAACCATCAAATCTCACGTAATACCAATACGTTCCAAAGAGAGAGAGAGAGAGAATACTACTTATTCAGAAATAAACCGGACCACTTATCATAATTATGAAACAATCTCATAAACTTTTAATTTCCTTTTTTTGATCATTTATTTGTATTGTATCACTTATTTAAAGAACAATTTAAATTACAAATATTGAATTTGAAAAAAGAAAATCAAAAATATTTGCCACAAAAGAATGGTGAACTTGCTATTTACTTTTTATTTACCCTGTGTGGCTGAGCTGCGCATTATAACGTCACATATGTTTTTAAGAAAAGGTGAATAACATGTACTGTATTTAAATATTTATCGGTTTTATGGGAAGGAGTTACATAACGTCAAGTTGATTCAGTGACAACTTTTGGAAAGTGTTCAGTATGATATATTTATGTGAGAAAAAACGGGGAGGGAGACCGAGAGAGAGAGAGAGAGAGAGATTTGAGAATTGGTTAAAAAAAGAGAAGAGAAGAAGGAAAAGTGATAAAATTAGTTTTCATATAAAGCAACTGTCGGGGTTAAATATAGAGAGAATAGGTGTGAGAAAAAGCAAGGATAGAGAGAGAGAGAGAGAGGAAGAGAAAGGTAAAGGAAACAAGAGTGAGGAGAGGGATGATAAAGAGACAAAGAGAAAGAAAATAAGAAAAAGTACAGGAGAAAACAAAAGAGAGATAGAGATGGAAGAAGTGAGGAGAAGGATAGAAATGGGTCTGAGAGAATAGGGGGATATAAAATAGAAAGTGTGTCTGTGTGTGTGTGTGTGTGAGAGAGAGAGAGGGGGGGGGGGGGGGAGAGCACGAGAGAAAGAAATGAAGAAAAGGAAACAATAAACAAGTAAATTTCATTTCAAGTAAAATTTTAAAATAGTTCAAAATAAACAAAAAAAATTTGGGGAGGGTAAAAAGAGAGGAGAGGGATAGATATAGAAATAGATAGAAAAGAGAGGTGAACGGAAAGAACGAGGGTGACTTAGACGAAGAAGGACGAAGAAGACAGGTGAAGACAAAAAGTAACTAACATGCCAAGTGTAGACCACAGAAAAAAGTGAGATAGAAGCGTTTAGGAGAGATAATGTTGGAAAAAGGGGAACCACTCAGGAAATAGAACTAGTGCAGTCGCCTCAATCTAATAGAATCTCTCAAGGCAGGTTATATTTATATCTGTACATGTACAACTTTTTGAATTAGAGAGCGTGCGTATAAAACACACTCATTTTCTTGAAATATTGAGAATTCTTACGTCTTGAAAATATCCTTTGTTTTTCAAAACAGGTTATGACGGCAGTAAATCTTATGTCATGCAACACCAAAAGAAAAATCGATGTTGACCAGGAAGTATAATACGTTTAAAATCCTAAAGCAGGTTTGCACTCTGCTGATTATGAACGCGATGGGTAGGTTAAAACAATATTGCATTCACAAAGGATTTATATCTGTATAAATGCGAGTACATTCTACTTGTGCTCTTAGCATTATAAATAATCTTCAGAAATCGTCCTGACATTTAATTCAAAATATAAGCTCCTATTGTTGATATCTGAATGGAGGAGACAAAACATTTATCGGTATAAAACTAAATGGGTTGAAAGAAGGTATATAGAAAGTTTCGCCTTCTGGTCTGAATAGGACGAAATCCCCTCATCTTCGCGTCTCTACTTTTGAGTCAAAATCAAGTATGAATGTGCAAGCTTTGTTGCCATGGACACAGAATGTCATGGTTATGGTTGCTTACTGTCGAAGTCAATGCATCCGAGATAACGTGGCTAATATCTTTATCCTGAACCTTGCCATCACTGATCTCATCGTGGGAGCCTTCATGTGGCCTGTCAATCTAACATGGCTCATCAAAGATCGCTGGTCATATGGCGAAGTCCGTGGTAAGGTTGGTTGGTAGCTGATTACACAGTGAGTGTGGTGTCTGTTCTTACAATGGTACTCATCAGTTGAGACCGTTACTGTCTCTTGACCATGGGAGTGCGGTATCAGACATTTCAGACGAGGAGCGATTGGGACTGATCCTCCTTGAACACGACAAAAACTACTTTCGAAAATAAAATCAAGACTATTTCAATAGCCCTGTCTATCACCTTTAGAAATATGCGAACATTACAATGGTGTATTACATAATCCGAACCTGATTTCTATGGGCAGTACAATAGGTCTTTGCCCTTGAGTTTATTTTTCGAAAGTAGTTCTTGTCGTGTTCTTGTCACATGATGGACAATCTTTTTACTTGGTGCACATTCCTTCCGTTTGCATGGAGTCCCATTGTAACTGGACAGTACAATGTAGATTATACTAATAACTGTGAAAGGGAATGCACATTCAGTCTTGGCGGAACAGTAATTGTAAACGCCCTTGAGTTCTTCATTCCGCTTACAGCCCTGTTTATCCTGAATGTAGCAGTTTATACCAATATCAAACGGAGATCAAAGGGCATCGTAGGGCAGAGTCCTCCGACCAACCAAACGATTATGTCAAGAAACCTTGTGCAAACCGATAACTCATCATGTCCAACGAACGACGAGCGTTCTCCAGGACCAGTTTTCAATAGTAGAGTGGCCACTATGTCACTGTCAATCACGTTGCTGAAGCCAACGAACCTCAGCTCAATGAACACATACCCAGCAACAATGCAATGGGCCACAATTCCGAGGCAAAACAACGGACATTCGTAAGACACCGAAAAGCCGCTGAAGTCCTTGCCGTTCTTGTAGGTTGTTTCGTGATCTGTTGGTTACCTATCCAAGTTACAACCGTCATGTTTGCAATATGTGCACTCTAAAAAATCAAGTGCTATTTTTAGCACCTCAAGATTTGGAGGCAGCACCTGCAAGGGCATGCATAGGGACTGCACAAATTGTGCTAAAGTAGCACTTGTACAAGTGCTATAATTCAACATCAGTCCAAGTGCTACTTTTTACACTTCTGGTGCTATTAGAAGCATGCAGCTCGCAAAAACCACACTTCTAGTGCATTAAATAACCCATTTTAGAGCCCCCAAAACGGCACTACTAGTGCTAACACTTTTGCACCCAATATAGTGCTAAAGAACACACACAAACAGTATGCACAAAATGACACCTCTTAGTGCTGAAAACTCACCCTTCTATAGTCTGTTAAACAGCCTTACACTATTAAAGGTCTAGGTCTACATTTTATTTTTAGATTGATATGAACTGGTTGTATACATAGATGATGTGGACTAAAACCATGGCATCATGTGGATTAAATCATCTGAGAATTACTTTAGACCAATAAGTGGCAATTTCGGAGGTTTAATTGTTCCATTTCGGCAATCCACAATCGTGGCGGAAAAAAGCACACACACCACCTTCCAAACTTCCCGGGCCCGGCCGCATGATCAACAATTTTCATGTCAACGACAACGCGTACCGTAGACGGTTGGAAACATCACACATGCTGAAACATGGCATTTCCACTTCATTGCTTTTCATCATGTTTCATATCCACCACCACAAAAATTAATGTAAATATCATATTATTTGATACCTTTATTCGCATAAAATTACAGAAGTTATAAATTTAATGTCTTAAATTTGTAAAATCAGCACTGATTTTCTTATTTACTAGATAAATCTATATACCTACCTATTATGCTAGTCGCTTGACTACGCTAACCGTTTTTAACACAATGTTGTGCGCATCCCCCGTAATCCCATTGTTATCCCCTTCGCCACTCACCCGCAGTAATACGCAGCGGCCATCTTCCTCTATTGCGAGCAACCCCAAGTAATAAAACATGTTGCTTGCAAGGCGAGGGGAAGGAAGGAGGGTCATAGGTAGGTATATAGATTTATCTAGTAAATAAGAAAATCAGTGCTGATTTTACAAATTTACTTCAATAAATCATATATACCTACCTATTATGCTAGACTAGCACCCATTCAAACCGGGTGGCATGTTTTAAGTGAAGGGAACAGGATTACAGAGAAGACACCGCCGCCTTCAAGGTGGCTGACGCAAATAACTCCTCACCTGCAGGGACATCCCTAAGGTAGCTAGAAATGAAGGAATTGGGCGAACGCCAATAGGCAGCCCTCAAAATATCATTAAGCGTCACGTCTTGAAAAAGGGCCCAAGAAGTGCTAACACTACGAGTGTCATGAGCATGGGGCTTACTATCTGATAGGAGAGCCTCTGGGCCAGCGGCCCGAATAGCTTCAACAATCTATCTAGAAATGGAATCAAGAGAAGCAGGAGAAAAGGGGTTCTCGAGTGATCAGAAACAACTGATCATCTTTGTAACGTGTCATCAAAATACCATTTAAGAGCTCTAACAGGACACCAAACCTTGTCCTCGCGCACTGACGAGAAGTCAGATAGTGGACAAAGAAAAACTTCAACAGGGCCAGAAGAAGCCGTCTGGTTCTTGGCAAAGAAAGAAGCTTTAGGAATCAAACTAACACCTTTTCTCTCCCAACGAACATGACCGGGAGTAAGAAAGAGGGCATGAAGGGTACTGCGTCTCTGACCAGAGGCAATGGCTACCAAAAAGAGCGTCTTCACCGTAAGATGGTGAAGCGAAGCTTCACCTAACGGTTTGAAAGGAGGCTTATCCAGGGCTTCTAGAACCCGAGGCAAACGCCAAGACGGGACTGATTGAGTACGAGGGGGACGTTTCAGAAAGAAAGACCGAATTAATCCACTCAAATCAATCCACTGGCACCGATCGCAGACAGGTAGCCTCGGATAGTAGAGATAGACCTTCCTTTGTCAAACAGCGAGATTAGAAAAATCCACAATTGAACCAATAGGAGCCTTAGACGGGGATTGATCCCGCGCCTTACACCATTAAGAAAAGGCTGAAAGACGGGAATTGAAAATTTCCCTAGTAGAAACCCTACAACTGGACATTACAAAATATGCGGCCCTTTCAGAAAGACCTGACTGTCTCGCAGATTCCCCAATAGGGGCCAGGCAGTCAAATGAAGGGACGCTGGACTGTGGTGAAGAATCCCCGAAAGGGGTAGCGACACCAGATCCGGTCTCAACGGAAGAAGAAATGGTTGAGCCACCAGAAGGCTCACTAACTCTTGGAACCAATTCCTCCTGGGCCAAAAAGGGAGCTATTACAAGCACCCGAGCCCGATCTTCCCTGATTTTCTCCAAGACTCGCAGAATCAGCCGGAAGGGAGGAAAGGCAAACTCTCGAAGATTCTCCCAACTGAGAGAGAATGCATCCAGGGCCATAGCCTCACGGTCGCGAACACGGGAGCACTACCTCGGAAGCTGGTGGTTGAGAGCGCAAATAGGTCCACCTCTAGCGGACCCCAGCAATTGTAAATAAGGGAAAAAACCTCTGGATGGAGCTTCCATTCTGATGGAAGACACCTGCCCCGGGATAGGAAGTCCACAATGAGGTTTTCCTGACCGGGGATGAAAAAGGCAACAGGCATGATCGCCATGTGACGACACCACTTCCACAGTTGCGCTGCTAAGGCATCCAGGGTGGCAGAACGAGTGCCTCCCTGCCGATTGATATAAGCCGCAACTGTGACATTTTCCGTAAGAATCAGAACTGAACTACTGAAAAGTCGTCTTCTGAAGTGCAGTAGAGTTAAGAAAACTGCCATGAATTCCAGGACATTAATATGGGGTAGAGTCCCAAGATAAGACCAATCCCCCGAAAACGTACTGCCGTTGCAATGTCTGCCCCGCCCTAGCCGAGAGGCATCTGTCGAGACTGAGATCGACGGAAGCGGGGTACGGAAGGGTTTGCCTCGCGCGAGAAACTCCGCATTCGTCCAACGGGAGAGAAGGGATTTGATTTCTACTGGTACTGGAATCCAGACCAAGAGAGAATCCCTGCACGGTTTGTAAAACCTGAGGAGATGCCTTTGAAAAGGTCTCATAAGGAGCCGACACTCTTCTAGAACATCGACCAGACTGGCTAGATAACCTCACTGCCTGGCCCCGACCCTTCTGGCCAGCATCAGCCTGCGAGCCGCTGAGACAATAGTGAGTATTCTGTCTCGACTGGGCCGAGCCAATTGATTCTGAATATCTAACACTGCCCCCAGAAATACTGGTCAGCGTGTAGGAATCAACTCTGACTTTTCCCAATTTATTAGGAAAGCTAAGTCTTGAGTGACTTTGACGAGCATGCGTGCCTCGTGTAAAGACGATCTTGCAAAACAGCCGAAGGCCGCGGCGCCTCAGCGAGGCTGCCCTAAGACAGCCACTACCCGCGTGAACACCCGAGGGGCTGGACGCAGCCCAAAGGGAAGAGCGCGAAAGCGGAAAGTCTCTGAAAGGAAGGAAAATCCCAGAAGGTCGCGTGAAGTGCGATGAATAGGGATATGGAAATACGCATCTTTGAGATCTATCGAGATCGCGTAATCCTTCCTCTTGATCAACGGGAGAATTGAGGCGAGAGTTTCCATCCGAAAATGCACCGGAGGAAAGAATTTGTTTATTCACAGAGTTTTCCCGAGCGCTTGGGAATAACGAAAATCGGAGAAAGAGAAAGACGCGGCTGGTCTTTCACCTTTCCTATAGCTCTTTTGTTCAACAGACATCTGATCTCCGTTGAAGCGTGACAGCGAGCCTGGGCAGACATGAGATCTTTTAGCCTTATGCGAAACAGTCAGAGAGCCACGACTACCTCTCGAAGAGGCCCTGCCACGTCCGCCTCTCCCGCGAGGGGGTATGACGGACAGACGGAGTAACAGCAGGTAATGAAACAGTGACCCGACGTGTTGTCCCGAAGTGGGAGCAACAACCCCCTGTCAGGAGGGGCTCGCGTCGGCTAGTAATGTAGCAAATTGAAGGGATGTCTTGGAGAAGAGACAATATGTCAGCCTCCTTAACACCCTACGGCTGTTCGAAACAGAAGCTAGAGAGTTGTGACCACTGCAGACCCGATAAAGTAAGCAGCAGGTCATCAATAACAAATTTATCACCTTCGGTGATATTCAACTCAAGAAAAACTTGGAATGCGGCCAAGCGCATACAGTCTCTGATTTGACCGCCGACATTGCCCCAATGTCTATCCTCAGCCTTTAAAGGGGAGGAAGTAAGCGGGTCAGGCGTACGCAAACGTCGACCCACCGCCAAATCTTCTTGAGAGAGATTTAGCTTTGAAAAAGCTATCCTGATCTTGGGATGTAAAGGCAAAAACCTTACCCTTAATCATACCAGAGCGCCTAAAGAGAGCCCGGTCTCGATGCGGTCATACACCGCCATGAAACACTCCATGAGGGAAAAACCCTCAGAGGGATGAACAATATAGAAGTCGAACCCTGCGCGCGGGTTGACTGAAGTCAGGGAGACATTTGGCCAACAAGGCAGCAGCTCCGCCCCGCAAAAGGAAAGCGATTGAGGCTCTGCCTGCAACAATGTCGATTCAGAAACCGAAAATTTGAGAAGCAGACTCTAATTCTGGTACCGCTTGATTAGTTTGGAACAAAGGCCCACAAACAAGGAACGAATCAGGCGGATACTCCCATGGGTCACTATAGGTCTCCTCGCCTGGCGGAGCCCCAACGGCTGCCCTGCTTCTCTTAGTCCCCTTAAATGTGTCCTTCTTAGGCTTCTTTTTAGCTGGCTCAACAGGGGCCAAAGCCATGTCCAGCTTCTTGGGACGTCTGACAGATTTGGGGCGGTTCTCCGAAACAACTTCGGAATCACGAACCAAACCCCCAACAGAGGGATGCCTGCCTCCCTCCAGGGGAGAGGTGTGCTGAGGGTATGTACCCAAAGTCGCGCACACACTACCCGCACTGGCTGAGCAACTAAAGGCTACAGCCACGGGTCGGGCACTCGAGGCGCCAAGAGCGAGGGCAGACTGGGACAAAGCCCAGTATTCGCCCATGAACTACTAATAGTATGTGGAATCACTATTGTACCTCCTATGGACTTCAATAGGAGACCACTAGTAGTCGCGCACTCCGGTGATCGCACCTGATGCTCCGTAGAGCGCCCATAATAGTTGGCTCGAGCTTGTCGAGTTTTTCCCATCAGCTGGCAAAAGCAACAGCCCGGGTAGCACTCGTTCCCCCATACGGCATCAGCCGGGGACTATTCATTAGCCAAGTGCGAGGGCAGACTGGGACGAGGTCCCAGTATTCGCCCATGAACTACTAATAGTATGTGGAATCACAATTGTTCCGCCTGTGGGCGGCAATAGGAGAGCACTAGTAGTCGCGCACTCAGGTGATCGCACCTGATGCTCCGTAGAGCGCCCATAATTGTTGGTTTGAGCCTTCCCATCAGCTGGCAAAAGCAACAGCCCGGGTAGTACTCGCTCCCCCATTGGCATCGCCCGGGGGCTAGGGTAAGAAAACCCAGACCAACATGGGCGGTGCCCGTGAGCTGCCCCGCAGTAGTGGCACGCGTCTCCCCTAGCGGATATTATGCGAGTCGTCGCACCCGTTGCCGGGAAACAGACGTCCCCCTTCTGGTCTGAGCGACCGGGGGATTGGATTTATGATATCCAAACCACTAGAGCCACCCACCCCGAAACCACGGGCTTCGGAGTTGACGTCCCAAGCTCAACTAACGCCACCCGCCCCAAAGCCGCATGCTCCGAGGCTGGCAAACTCTGCGGGGTAACACCACTGGGCAACTTACCTGCAGCTCTCCTCCCTCCCCCATGTACGAAAGTACTCAGGAGAGTTCTGGAGGGCCGAGTCGTCTTGATAGGCGACTCTTCGGAAGAAGCAGGTCTCCGTGACCTAACTGCTTCTTCTTCCGAACTCAAATTGCTGCAATAAAACAGACAATAAAAGTATACAAAAATATGAAATACTTTTAGCAAGCAGGCAATATAAAACCTAAAAATTTGGAGGATACGCACAAAATTTCTACAAACAAACACCGTATAACAAACACCGAAACTAGAACAGGATCGGAGCAAATGGAAACACCAGCAAAACACACAGAAATAACTACGTGGGGCTGGTCGTTAAACGTAATTAAACTGCCTGAAAAGGAACATAAAATTTCCCTTGCAAAAGGCAAAAAAGTGACATAAAACACAAGAGTACTATAATCTAGAACAAAAATAAGAACAGAAAAGTGTTTAAAAGAGCGTAACAGCGCTCTGAAAAGATACAAAAAGACCTGAAATCAGGAGCGCCGGAACTCGACAACCTAACTCGACAGGAGCGAGCAAGAAAGAGGAAGATGGCCGTTGCGTATTACTGCGGGTGAGTGGCGAAGGGGATAACAATGGGATTACGGGGGGGGGGGGGGGGGGGGGTGCGCACAATAATTATATTGTGACTCATGATTTGTGTTAAAATTCTCGAACGGTTAGCGTAGTCAAGCGACTAGCATAATATATGATTTATTGGATTTTTTACTTACCACGCCATACCTGTGCTGCAGATGATGGCTCTTGCACTACATTTGCGTAATAAGCGATTTCGTAATTGGCCCATGAGCAACTTTTCGCAAATGACCTTTCCCTTTTTTCATTAGGATAGGCATTTTTGCAAAGAAAGATAATACGTAAGCTTGCCCGACATAGCAACCTACAGAATTTAAACTCTATGAAAGAAAGACATCGTAGACCTGGGGGGGGGGGGGGGCGTTTCATCAAGTGTCTTGTCTGTGATTTTTACCGACAAGGATTTCAGTAGCTTATAACAGTTGTTGGAAAAAATCACCCGACATAACACTTGATGAAACACCCCCCAGGTGACTAGAACAGCGCGTCAATGAACACTTGGGAAAGCGCATTGTTTGCAAGTTGGCTATCATTTGGCAGACTGTCAAATACCAACCATCAATGAACACTTTGTTGCTTTTCAGTGGATTTAATGAAAAGTATTAGCACTCAGTTTTCTGCACCTTATCATCTTCCAGACGCAAATGGCACGTGAGGTTTTAGAAATAGCATGCCAAGTGCAAACTTCCAATTAGCACTCGTTTTTCAGCACTTCACTTTTTAGAGTGTGGAGACAAATGCGTGTCATGTCTTAGCTGGGAGGTCACAAATTCACTTGTGTGGTGTAACTCCCTGATCAATCCTTTCATATATGCTGCCACTAACATACATTTTCGCCGTAATTTTCGTCATTATCTGCTCCTCGATCGCTGGACCTGTGATTTTAAGCGCTGCAAAGTAGATATAGTTCCATGATGCAAATGATCAAAGTGTAACGACGCAATCTTTCACCGTCATTCTTCATTAAGGTGGATGTTAATTTGTATAATAAATGATTTGTAACTTTAATATTAATAAGGTTAGATAGGTAGAATAAAACTTTGTGCAGGAATCAATCAAGAGTTGAAAATTTTGCATGTACATATATGGATAATGTCCGATCATTATGTACTATAAAACGGGTTCAAGAATGTAGCCATCCTCTGGTGCCTCTGGTGCGTGCAAACTTAAAACGCAATGAAATCGCGTAGTTTAATTGTCATTTTAGCCACTGAAACGCGCATGACTTTTGTTATTTTAATATTTTCCCTTTAATCGGTGCCTTTGCCATTGCAATTCCAGCTATTCAATCCAAGTCGATGTATCTATCCGCCTGATCATTTCTTTGCACAGTTTTGTTTTTTTTTGTTTTTTTTTTGTTTTTGTTGTTTTTTTTTTTTCGTTTACAGTTATATTTTTTTTCATTTATTTAAGTAATTTATGTAATCATTTATTTATCACTATAATATGATTAGTGATAATTATTACTATTATTATTATTATTATTACTATTATTCTTATTATCATCATCATTATTATTATTATATTATCATTTTCTTTTTTATTATTATTAATATCATTATTACTATCATTATCATTATTATAATTAGGCCTACTATTATAATAATAATAATTATTATTATTGTTGTTGTTATCATCACCATCATTATTATTATTTGATGTATATATGTTATCTATTTATCTACTCTTTATTTTCTTCTCTCTCGTTCTCTTTCCTTTTCTTTTTTTTTTTTTTTTTTTTTTTTCCTCTCATCAATCAATTTAGTGGCACATTTGCTCCTTCGACAGGTGCTCCGGTCTTAATTTCACCGAGGACGTATAGGGTTAGAGTTAGGGTTGTGGTGGGGGTTCCAGTTTGGAACTGGGAGGAGAATGAGGTTGGGGTTGAGTTTGTGGCTGGGTTTTATGTTTAATATGTGAATGTTCCATGGGAGCAGTTGTCGCCGGAGCAAATGTCATGGAATCATCAATTTGCACACTTTATGTAATATTTATATTTCTCATTATTCTGTAAATAACTTATTGTAAATACTGCAGCGAGCCTGCCTTGTCGCCGATAGAGGGCGACAAACCTGAATTATTGAACTTTAGCTTTTCATAACAAATATTTCATATTTTATTTCTTTTGTCAAGGATGATGCCGATTGATGAAGACTCGCTTATTAAAGTTATAGAATTGGATTCGTTGTAATCAAAGTATATGATTGAAATTGGTGATTGGGTGGAAAAGGTGTTAATGGAGTTACATAGACAAAGAAAAACACAGGTTTTGGATAAAGATTTAGGTTTGAACTCAAAAACAAAAACTCATCTTTTATTCAACATTTTACATCATTCACAAATCTCGCCACTGTTACAATCAATAAAGTTCTTATTATAATTACTACATAACAATTCCCAGAATTTATTACAAGTGTTTTAATGCCTTTATACCAATTTATTTCCAAAGGGAATTATGTTCTTTAATTATAATTCAATTAAGTTTCTAATGGGTGTTATATTATATAGAAAACTTTGATCTATTACAAGGCTATACCGATTATCAGTACACGTAGTTAATTTAGTTTTAGTTTGCCAATTCTTACCAATTTGCGTAATAAGTTCGAGGGTAAATTAAGGATAAGAAGGGAGAGTTGTGTAGGTATAGGGAGGGAAGTTCTGTGGAAAAGGAAGTTCTGTGGAGAGGGAAGTTCTATTTGGCCCGGAGGTTCTGTGGGGAATGAGCCAGCCGAACTCGTGAAAACTACTTATATTTATGCTCTCTATACGTACGTGGGGGAAAACCTGTCTTGGCCGCACGATCTGATTGGCCAACGCATAATCTACATTACTTACAGCGCACGACGCGCCTTTTTCTACACGTCGCGAAAAACGATAAATTGTTAAGAAAATGCTTATTTATTCTTCTTTCAATACATCATATAACAAATGAAATATCTTATACCAAAGACAAATCTATATTACAATGTTTTATATAATTATTAGATTATAACTTATAACAATTAATTCATAATAAGTGATTTAGTTTGTAATTCATGCTTTTGTTGGATCGAAACTTATCATAGCTAAACAATACGTCATACACGAATGCGCGTACGACGGACTTGCTTTGTATCAAACAACGCAATAATTTCCAATATTTCTCGACACATATCAAGAAAAACATTCAGACATGTAATCTATTTTGTGAATAATTACCGAGTCCACGGAATTCCTCAGTCTATTTGTGATCACTGATTTCATAAAAGCTATATCTGGATGTAAGTTTGAACACTCCAATGTCGGAGCTAGCTACTTCGTTACTACTACATAGCCCTACCTTCCAGTGCGAACTGCAGTGTATGATACACGCACAAGGTAAGCTACACCGTATCCGGACACCTACCCCCTGGACAACCACCCCCCGGATAACCACCCCTAGGATAACCACCCTCTAGGACAACTACCCCCTAGGACAACTACCCCCTAGGGCAACCACCCTCTAGGACGACTACCCCCCTAGGACAAGTACCCCCCGGATAACTACCCCCCAGACAACTACCCCCTTGGACAACCACCCTCTAGGACAACTACCCCCCGGATAACTACCCCCCGACAACTACCCCCCGGACAACTACCCCCTGGACAACTACCCCCCGACAACCACCCCCTAGGACAACTACGGGGGGTAGTTGTCCAATACCTTGGAAATACACTAACTTTATTGTGAAATGATATTGTATATGTTACGTTCTATGATTAGTGTCCCCAATACCCAAACGAGGGTGACATGGGTCCAATAAAATCATTGTCATTGTCATTGCCATTGTCATTGTCAATCATTGTCATTGTTGGCTGCGCTTCTGTGATGTCATCCAGGAAAGCAAATGGCAGCCTCCATGACTGTGCGACTCTTGGCGTTTCTGTGGGGTTCGTAACCATTTTTATAGACTTCATAATCATATTGCCGACCCGTTTTATAAAACTATTAATACATGATTGTGAGTTCGTGCGTTAGTGCGATCTGGCAACGCGCAGGTTTTTATCGTGGTGTCAAACACCGTATAGTACACCACGATAAAATCCCCGGCCCCCACTCAGTATTATTTAGGGTACGCGTATGCTTGTTCCCTCCCTTTGAAACCCCCCTCCCAAGTAAGCTGTCATTACAATACCTTGGAAGAGATGTTTTTTTATGTTCAAAAATTTAATGGTATCTCAGAACTCAATGCAGTCATGGGTGGGACTGGGGGCCAGTGTTTCTACTTTTCAAAATGAAATAATCCTGGCTGAATGAGCTATCAAAACTAGCAGGAATTTCAGGAATTTGTTCCTGGGATAGTGATCAATTTTTCAAGATATTTCATAACCCCCCTCTTTTAATTTCTCAGGTGTCGAAGAGAGAGAGAGAGAGAGAGAAAGAAAAACACCCCCTTTTTTAATGAAATCTCCGGGTGAAAGATAAAAAACACCCCTTTTTTTTACAATTCACGGGTTGTGTCGCACCAAAAAATACCCCTTTACCGGAGATTTTGGGAACACGCATGCGGTCCCTTCGACCTCCGAGGGGGGGGGGGGGGGGGTGGGGCGGGATAAAAACCTTTGTGTTGCCAGATCGCACCAACGCACTCCCAACCATGTATTAACAGTATATTACTGCATGATCTGGTATTAAGCAAATAATTAACGTTGGTGAAGGTGATGGGACAAACTATCACTTCCGAGGCGATCTGGATGTAGCTATCTTTCCGAAGCGAAGATGAGCAAATATAGCGTATACATTCAGATCGCCGAATATTTGCTTTATATTCTGCATCTGAAACATTTAACTGGTACGAGAAAGACAATTATTCTCTACTTCTCGAAAAAGACATTTATGATTAGATGTCTCCATAATTCTTGACCACCAAAAAGGGTGGGAACCAGAATGGTATGACAATTATGAAATAAATTTGATATAAATACTGTTGCTTTTCACAAGCTTATTTCTTGTACGTTAGTTCGTAAATGAATTTAAAAGGGATAAAAATGGTATCTGAATCGTATGAAACTTCGTACAAATAGAGCCAATCAGTAACGCCGTACATGCTTTACTCGGCAATTTGCGATTGGTATTGACCAATCACAAACTACCGTAGTAAAATTACGTGTAGTAAGTCGCGTGTATTTGTATTTGTCGTGCGTGCGTGTACTGTGTGACATGCAGTGTACAACATGGCTGCCTCCATGGATGAGGAGTGCAAAGTGTGTTTTATGTGCATTTTCCCTGGGAAGAAATCGACTGTGGTACCATTTTCGGATAGAACATGGTCACGTTTTTTACATTTTGTGAAAGAATGGAAGGATTTAGAAGGGGATCAGGCAGAAATAGCAAGACGGTACATCGTCGATGTTGCTGCTGAAGCCTGAACTGGCTGAACCTGAAGTGAAGGCGGTAATCTCCGTGACTGTGACTGTGACTGTGAGTGTGACATGCCGGTTGATGTAGGGTTTCATCGAATATGTTACACACGTACTTACACTCCTATGGGCGCTGTTTCATCTGTGTATCGCGCCGTGACGTAATCACTGCGCGAGAGTGCACTGTAGGTGGCCAGGAAGCCCATTCATTTTTGTGTAATTTACTGGTCATATTTCTTATATTTTCTTTTTGACTGCAGTTTTCCCGATGTAATGGTATACTTTTATTGAAAATTCAATACCTTCTTGTAATATTAATATGAGTCGCAATGGATACTCATTTTTTTTCTTTCTTTCCCAACGTTCTGAATTTGGGCATCACAGGTAAATTTATTCCATTCACCTACGTGTTATAGTGGGCGACATATTGCCCAGATAATCGGACACAGGTAGGTCAAAATGCCATTATGTTAAAAGCATCACCCTCATATCGAATATAACTTGACTCATATAAAAGTACTGGATATTTCTGAGCTATTTCCCACTCTCTTGAGTCCAATGTGAATAGATATTCATGAATATGATCATCATACATTCGCAAAAACAGCTAATTCATCGAAGCGCGACGCACCCTAACCGTACGCCCTGAGTGCGGGCGCCGCGTCAAGGTCAACCTCTCGTTGACTTGGCTCCCCGGTTTTGCAAAGAAACACGGAGAAATTTAGCTTTTAAAAAATAATTGTGTAACTCAACAACTTTTTAAACGAATGATAAAAATGACAAATATATTTCTGATTATACTGCTAAAGTTTTCATAATCATAGGATCAGCACAATTACAAATGTAAATATTTAAACTGAACTATTCCCCTTTTCATCTGAAAAAGGACGCGAAAGTACTGTGCCGCCCACGGAGTTGGGCTGGCTTTTGATGCCGACACGCTTGGCGTACGGTCTCGTGGCGCTTCGATGGAAAGCCGTTTCTGCAGCTCGCTGTCTCAGATCAAAGTTTGTATTGTCTGAAATATCTGCAGACATCGGACTTGAAAGTGGAAATAACTCTTTAAGAATATACTTCGAGAGAACATTTCATAGCTTAAATTCGATATGAAGATGATTCCTTGAACATAATTCCGTTTAACCAGCCTGTTGCCACATGTGGGAGCAAAAAAGAAGAAAAATTTGTATTTTTCCATTAGATTTCGTGTTCACTAGCTCTGCGAGAAAAAATGAGTACTGGAATTGGTTTGTGTTTACGTAATTTACATATTTTGAATAATAATGATTCATTCAATATAATTTCTAAAAAACTGCAGTTTTAAAAATTTGGGCCAAATTCCAATACCTACCATTTTCCCTGTAAATTGCAAAATTATTTCAACATTTTAAGAGTATATTTGTATGAATTTTTATGCAGCTACGTAAGATTTTATCACATCATTTTGAAAGAGGCTAAAAATACGGTTACATGTCGTTTTTCCGAAGGTACGTATTTCCGAAGGTTCGTTTTTCCGAAGGTTCATAATTCCGAAGGTTCGTTACTCCGAAGGTTCGTTTTTCCGAAGGTTCGTTTTTCCGAAGGTTCTTTTTTCCGAAAATGAAATAGGGTTCATAATTCCGAAGGTTCGTATTTCCGAAAATGAAATGAGGTTCGTATTTCCGAAAATGAAAAAGGGTTCGTATTTCCGAAAATGAAAAAGGGTTCGTATTTCCGAAAATGAAATGAGGTTCGTATTTCCGAAAATGAAAAAGGGTTCGTATTTCCGAAAATGAAAAAGGGTTCGTATTTCCGAAAATGAAATAGGGTTCGTATTTCCGAAAATGAAAAAGGGTTCGTATTTCCGAAAATGAAAAAGGGTTCGTATTTCCGATAATGAAATAGGGTTCGTATTTCCGAAAATGAAAAAGGGTTCGTATTTCCGAAAATGAAAAAGCGTTCGTATTTCCGAAAATGAAAAAAGGTTATAAATTCAGAAAATATGGCGTCAATCCGTATTTCGGATAGGGAGGAGGGGAAAGACGGCCAAGTGTAAAGATATTCATTTCGTACTCAATAATCATAACAATGATGATAACAATTATAATAATATCCAGAGAAATAGCCATTATATTATCGTAATTCCTATCAATATTATCATTATTATTATTATGATTATTATTATTATAATTATTATTATTATTATTATCATGATTATTGTTATTATTATTAATATTATAATCATTATTATCATTGTTCCTATTATAATAACCAATATTTGTGAGCGAGCGTAGAGAGCGAGCGCCTCAGGAATACATGTTTCATTTCTCATAAAATGATATTACTTCGGTGATTAAAATACATACTGATGTATTGAAGAAAGTGAATGATCGGATTCCGGATTAAATTTGCTACAACGAAATTGGCTTGAAGTTATTTATATAATGTATATACCGCTTTGGAAAATGAGACACACCAAAGTTCCAAGTAGAATTTTTATTGTAATGGAAATGCAATTTCGCCATCAAAAGACAAATATAGAACATGTAATAATGAGCCATGAATAATATTACTTAACTGCTGCCGAATATGGAATATTTGGGCACTTCACTCGCCCTAATGAAGGGCGTTCCCTGTCCCAAACTATTCCGTTTCTAAATCTTACGCGCTAGTGAGCAAGTAAAAAAAAGGAGATATTGTCTATAGAATAATGATTTTTTTACCAGATAATCCAAACAACGATAACATTTTGAGTACCTTCCCGCCCACAGATAAGGATAGCCGACCATCTCGCTTCCCAAAATAAAAGGATGTTCAGGCACCACGCTGCTGGATTCCAGCGAGCCAAACATTGACACTTTATTATCTTTAAGACATGTAAGATGTAATTACTTCGTCAACATTCAACATAAATTGTGATTAAAAAAATACTATGAAAAGTGTATACTAAAAATAAGGTGGGGCGTCCTGCATCCCTAGCCCTCAGAGCCATCTATTACAGAGTTTGGCCAACTCGGCTCCATGTAGGTAGCAATATGGCGCTTGTTGCTTTGTTAGGCAAGCACTAAACAAAGGAATATACGCCATGTTGTGCCCAAATAAACCGAGTTGGCCGAAGTCTGTAATATGGCTCTGTAGATGACTCTACAAGCCCTCCCCTCCGGTCCCCAAAACAACAACAGCAATAAAAACAACAACATAATATTACAGAGAGTTCATAAAGGAGTCACAACATATAACAAGCATATTATTGATACGTATAGGCTATAGGCCAATTATACGATCATGACAAAGGAAATAAAAGAAGCAATAGTAGAGTAACCGGTGCAATATCTAAGTCTGGTCGCATAACTCCATCCAAAATGACATCGTCATCGTAATTCTGGGTAGTCCACTTCATAATAACAATTGTAATAATAATAATAACAATAATAACAACAACAACAATAATATTATCAATAATAAAAATTATAATACTGATAATATTAGTAATAATAATAATAAAAATGATAAAACAGATAATACTACTACTAATAATAATGATAATAATGATAATTATAATAACAATAATAATAATACAAATAATACTAGTAATAATAATAAATAAATGAATAGATACCATAAACAACCAAAGCCGAAGAAAGATGGATCATAACAAGTTAAAGAAGGAGTCTTATCATCAGGCTGATATGATTATCATAAAAGGAAACAAAAGTAAAACCAAACTATAATGCAAAATATCTCAAACAATTTATGCAGCAGGGCAGACTGAAATCATTGAGCATGTTTTATAACCTTCCAAAAGTATTAACATTTCTTAAAACAGATTAAATTGTAGAGGTAAATGAATGAAATGCAGCATAGTATGCTGTAAGTAATGACCTTGCTTACACAACTATACAGCATTTTGTTTGCCGCATATCTGAAATGATCTATGACGCAGATAGTTTTCAAACACTTTACAATTCCAACAGAACTTTACAAAAGCCGTGCAGCAGCTACTTCTTAAGGAAACCAAATTCAAGAAAAGAAAGATAACAAGTGAGCAATAACAAAAATGTTAAAGCCACTGCTATGTAGCACACCGCATCTGAAGAATAAAAATAACTCTTTATATACTGGCATATTATGTGTAAGTATAGGTCAGGTGCAATCGCTAATTGAATATAATGATAATTGGATTACTGAAGAAAAGGAGACTTTCAAGCTCAGATGTTAGAGATGCCGATTAATTGCATAGCAAATTTTATTCAATCTGCATAAAGGAAAATCAGAAAAGGGGCATCATAAGTATGCTGTCTATGAACATTCACCATGGTATTCTTTCATAAAACACAGTTTACAATTGATATCAGTTGGTTTTCACCCGATCTATTAAATCATTGTTCTTAAACAATAAGTATTTTATAACACCTTATCTTTCAACCGTGTGTTATGTTTATTTTGAAATAAATTCTTTGATCAACAAAACAATCCTGAGTGATGCTTCTATATTTGAATTCTGTATCAATTTTGGACAAGATGTGTAAAGTTAAAGAAAACATTTGTTTTTGGGCAATGCACTGAAAAGGCATTTTTGCATATGCTTGCTAGGTTGAGTTATAGGGAAATATTAAATATTTAAATCAGGCATTCAATCAAAATTAAACATTAATGCAAGAGTTAGATACAGAATGAATCATAGAAGCATCACTCAGGATTGTTTTGTTGATCAAAGAATTTATTTCAAAATAAACATAACACACGGTTGAAAGATAAGGTGTTATAAAATACTTATTGTTTAAGAACAATGATTTAATAGATCGGGTGAAAACCAACTGATATCAATTGTAAACTGTGTTTTATGAAAGAATACCATGGTGAATGTTCATAGACAGCATACTTATGATGCCCCTTTTCTGATTTTCCTTTATGCAGATTGAATAAAATTTGCTATGCAATTAATCGGCATCTCTAACATCTGAGCTTGAAAGTCTCCTTTTCTTCAGTAATCCACAAATTCAATTTCTTGTTCGGCATTCTAACCGCTTCAAGTTTGGCTAAATTTTAACTGATTTAACTGATTTAACTGATCTGATGATTGGTGCAATAAGGGATGGTGATAGTATTTGCACTGCTCCCCGTTCAGTTTCTCAGTACAACGACGCCGTCTCTTACAAGTAGACATCCTGTGCCCGCCTGCTGCTCGCTTCAGACAAGAAAAACATGCATTGTTTTCCTTGACCAGATCCATTCTCTGCAGGAATGACTTGGAGAGAAATGTCTTGCATTGGTCAGTCCAGTGAGTGGACCATCCTCTATCATCTCCGCTTGGCCGGCCTTCATCTTTCGAGCTTTCAAGTTCCTAACAAATCTATGAACATATGCTGTCACTCTGATGAGTTTTCTCCATGATGAGAACTTATCACATGCAATACCTGAGCAGCTTGTATGCAGTATCTGCTTCGACTTTCTTTTCTCCTCATTACATTCTTGGACTGGTAGTGACCTGTCTTCTGGCCATTCATCTACAGGCTTGCACAAGAAGTCAGGTCCATGCTCCCATTCCTTGCCAAGGTCAGATGCTGATATGCCCCTTGAAATTTTGTCCGCCGGGTTCACATTTCCTGGAACATATCTCCAGCTCTCTGGATTAGATGCACTCTGAATTTCACCTACCCTGGCTGAGACGAATGACTTGTATGTTCTTGACTGACTGTGGATCCATGCCAGGGTGATGAGACTGTCAGTCATGAAAACAGTTTCTTGCAACTCAAAACTAATCTCCTCCCTCACTGCAACAAATAGCCTGGTTGCCATTACAGCGGCCTGGAGCTCCAATCGAGGGACAGACAACTTCTTAAGTGGGGCTACTCTGGATCGTGCTGCAACAAATCTTGTTGTGAAGCTGCCATCTCCTAATTTCCATCTGAGATATGCACAACATCCAAAGGCTTCTTCGGAGGCATCAGCAAAGATGCATAACATTGGCTTCCCCGCAGCTTCATCAGGTGTTAGACAGCGTGGGAACTCAACATTATTCAACTGTTCCATCTCTTTAAAGAGTTCCTGCCATTTAACTTGCTCATTCTGAGGAAGGTCATCATCCCAGCCAACACCAAGTTGCCATAGCCTCTGGATTCCAGTCTTTGCCTTTATCATAAAGGCACCTACATATCCAATGGGGTCAAACACTCTGGCTATTCTACTCAAGATCTTAAACATTGAAACGAATATTCCTTGCTTTCCAGATGCTTTTACTAAAATAAGTAATTATTATGGCTTTTTACTTAAATTCATATCATGACTTCTCACACTTCAAAACTGTCAAAATGATGTGCTTCTTCGAAGAATCAGTTAAATCAGTTAAAATTTAGCCAAACTTGAAGCGGTTAGAATGCCGAACAAGAAATTGAATTTGTGGATTACTGAAGAAAAGGAGACTTTCAAGCTCAGATGTTAGAGATGCCGATTAATTGCATAGCAAATTATCAGAAGAAAAGGTCTTGGGAGTCGTATGGAATCAGGATAAGGATACATTCTCCTACAAGGTGGATCCGGGCAGTGCCTCCATGTACGATAAGTATATTCTTGCCTACGAAGAGTTACAGGAAAGGCACGAGAAGTTCACGGAGCTTATCGAGGATGATGACGAGTATGAAAACGAAGAAAAATGGATGGTGGACTGTCAACAATCTTTCCTTAAACTTCAAATATCTTTTAGAGATTATTGCAAGAGGGATACCGAGAGAGACGCTTCGTCACGAGGACTGCAAGAACAGGTCATGTCTGCTTCAATAAGTAACAAAGGTGTAAGTCCAGCTGATGAAGAAGCGCCTTCCCAAGCTGCTGAATAATCTCTCCCTATCCCTTGGATCATCTGTAGGGGCTGTGAACATGCTGATCAATAACTGGTATCTTGACACGATGGTACATTTTTGATATATCACCGCACACTCCAACTGGGTCTTCACGAAACTTCATCAGAACTCCGAAGAGTGAATTCAGCAAATCAGGTCCCTTGTGCCAGTATTCATTAAGAACATGTCCCTGGTAGCTAGCTGAGGAATTGAATACTATGCGCACAGGGGTACTTTTCTTTCCAGGCCTTATAACTGCATGGTGTCCTATATAGTGAACAGGGCCTGACAAAGGTGTAAGTCCAGCTGATGAAGAAGCGCCTTCCAAAGCTGATGATGAATCTCCACCAAGTCTCATGCAAGATGATGTTCTTTGCCAGAGTCCTCAGATTGGAAGTTCGAAAAAGAAAGTGGGATCTGTGTTTCGAATGGAAAAGCCGAAGATGCCCACATTCAACGGGAATGTTCGCGATTATTGTATATTCAAAGCAGACTTCCAACACGCCCTAGGAGATGCATATGATGAAAGGGATGCTTTGATGATTTTGAGATCATGTCTTCATGGAAACCCCTACAGATGATCCAAGGGATAGGGAGAGATTATTCAGCAGCTTGGGAACAGTTGGATATGATGTATGGAGACCCGAGACTAGTAGCCGATGCCATAATTCACGACATCACCAAGTTTCGTTCCCTGAGGGCAGGAGAAGATGATCGGTTCAGTGAATTTGTGAATTTGGTACGCAGGAGTTACAACGTGATCAAGGAAATCGGTAAAGAGAATGATCTTAATAACAGTCATATGTTGGCAATAATGGAGAAAAAGCTGGCACCTGATGACAGGAGGATCTGGTTTCGAAGTCAAGAGGCGGGTGAGATGACAGCTACTTTTGAGAAATTTCTCCATTTTCTCACTCTAGAGCAGAGAGCAAGAATGAGGTCAGCAGCTCCAGTAAGAGGTGAGATTAAGTCAAGCGTCAATGTTGTATCCAAGCAGCCCAGCACAACTAAGACCAACAGTGACAGGAAATTTGACAAGTGTTGGATCTGCAAGGATGACTCTCACTGGACTGACCAATGCAAGACATTTCTCTCCAAGTCATTCCTGCAGAGAATGGATCTGGTCAAGGAAAACAATGCATGTTTTTCTTGTCTGAAGCGAGCAGCAGGCGGGCACAGGATGTCTACTTGTAAGAGACGGCGTCGTTGTACTGAGAAACTGAACGGGGAGCAGTGCAAATACTATCACCATCCCTTATTGCACCAATCATCAGACGTCAGAGAAGTTGGAGTAGCCTGTATTGGTGCAAAGGAAACCATTCTTCCAGTAGTCACCGTGCAGATAGCTGGTCAGAATACCTGGAGGAATTGCAACCTACTTCTGGATTGTGGGTCACAGATTTCTATCATCAAACAGTCACTGGCAGATGAATTACAACTGGAAGGAAGGGACATCACAGTTGAAATTTCTAAGCTTGGAGAAGTGGAGGAACCAGTGACCACAAAGGCATACAGAGTAAAGGTCAAAGAGTTGGGAGGCAAGAAAACCTTCTCGGTGACGGTGATTGGTCTTCCCCATATCAGTGCTCCAGATAATGTGTCAAAGACCGACCTTGAGGTAGCAGCTAAGGAACTGGGAATAGACAGAAAGCTGATCAACAGACATGGAGGAGAGATTGAACTGCTAATTGGAACTGACCAGCCGAAGTTCCAAGCAGGTGAAGCAAGAGAATCCAAGTCCAATAACTTTACTGCTAGACGATCACCAGTTGGATGGGCTGTATTGGGTACTTTTGGTCATGAACAAATGCAGCCGAGTCAAGTCTTGCATGTACAGGTAGCCAAATCAGTGGACCTTACTCAGTTTTGGACGACCGAGTCTATGGGTGTCAGAGACAACAACTGTTCATGTCAACCTTCCGGAATGACCAAGCTGGAGAAAGATGAGTATGATCTAATCGAAAGATCATGCATCAAAGAGGGTAACCAGTGGCAAGTCTCGTACCCCTGGAAACGAGATCCAGAGAATCTCCCAGATAACCGGTGGTTGGCAGAGAAGATGTTAGAAGCTTCAGAAAAAAGACTCTTAAAGAATCCAGATCATGCCAAAGCGTATCAGGACGAGATGTCACAGCTAGTGGGTATGGGTTTTGCACGCAAGTTGACTGATGATGAGATCACGAAGTATTCAGGCCCTGTTCACTATATAGGACACCATGCAGTTATAAGGCCTGGAAAGAAAAGTACCCCTGTGCGCATAGTATTCAATTCCTCAGCTTGCTAGGTTGAGTTATAGGGAAATATTAAATATTTAAATCAGGCATTCAATCAAAATTAAACATTAATGCAAGAGTTAGATACAGAATGAATCATAGAAGCATCACTCAGGATTGTTTTGTTGATCAAAGAATTTATTTCAAAATAAACATAACACACGGTTGAAAGATAAGGTGTTATAAAATACTTATTGTTTAAGAACAATGATTTAATAGATCGGGTGAAAACCAACTGATATCAATTGTAAACTGTGTTTTATGAAAGAATACCATGGTGAATGTTCATAGACAGCATACTTATGATGCCCCTTTTCTGATTTTCCTTTATGCAGATTGAATAAAATTTGCTATGCAATTAATCGGCATCTCTAACATCTGAGCTTGAAAGTCTCCTTTTCTTCAGTAATCCACAAATTCAATTTCTTGACGGATCAGAAGCTGTAACGTCTACTTCAGGGATTGAAGCGAAGGAGAAATGGATGAGACTGCTGGAGCCAAGATAGACCCTCTAAAGAGTCAACGCCATCTACGCAGAGGGGCAAAAGGCAAGATGACTAGAGTGGGACATGCCTTGAAAAGCCTTTTGGATGAAAACAGGCCAGTTCCAGAAGTTAAGGAAGTGTACGATAAGTATATTCTTGCCTACGAAGAGTTACAGGAAAGGCACGAGAAGTTCACGGAGCTTATCGAGGATGATGACGAGTATGAAAACGAAGAAAAATGGATGGTGGACTGTCAACAATCTTTCCTTAAACTTCAAATATCTTTTAGAGATTATTGCAAGAGGGATCCCGAGAGAGACGCTTCGTCACGAGGACTGCAAGAACAGGTCATGTCTGCTTCAATAAGTAACAAAGGTGTAAGTCCAGCTGATGAAGAAGCGCCTTCCAAAGCTGATGATGAATCTCCACCAAGTCTCATGCAAGATGATGTTCTTTCCCAGAGTCCTCAGATTGGAAGTTCGAAAAAGAAAGTGGGATCTGTGTTTCGAATGGAAAAGCCGAAGATGCCCACATTCAACGGGAATGTTCGCGATTATTGTATATTCAAAGCAGACTTCCAACACGCCCTAGGAGATGCATATGATGAAAGGGATGCTTTGATGATTTTGAGATCATGTCTTCATGGGAAACCCCTACAGATGATCCAAGGGATAGGGAGAGATTATTCAGCAGCTTGGGAACAGTTGGATATGATGTATGGAGACCCGAGACTAGTAGCCGATGCCATAATTCACGACATCACCAAGTTTCGTTCCCTGAGGGCAGGAGAAGATGATCGGTTCAGTGAATTTGTGAATTTGGTACGCAGGAGTTACAACGTGATCAAGGAAATCGGTAAAGAGAATGATCTTAATAACAGTCATATGTTGGCAATAATGGAGAAAAAGCTGGCACCTGATGACAGGAGGATCTGGTTTCGAAGTCAAGAGGCGGGTGAGATGACAGCTACTTTTGAGAAATTTCTCCATTTTCTCACTCTAGAGCAGAGAGCAAGAATGAGGTCAGCAGCTCCAGTAAGAGGTGAGATTAAGTCAAGCGTCAATGTTGTATCCAAGCAGCCCAGCACAACTAAGACCAACAGTGACAGGAAATTTGACAAGTGTTGGATCTGCAAGGATGACTCTCACTGGACTGACCAATGCAAGACATTTCTCTCCAAGTCATTCCTGCAGAGAATGGATCTGGTCAAGGAAAACAATGCATGTTTTTCTTGTCTGAAGCGAGCAGCAGGCGGGCACAGGATGTCTACTTGTAAGAGACGGCGTCGTTGTACTGAGAAACTGAACGGGGAGCAGTGCAAATACTATCACCATCCCTTATTGCACCAATCATCAGACGTCAGAGAAGTTGGAGTAGCCTGTATTGGTGCAAAGGAAACCATTCTTCCAGTAGTCACCGTGCAGATAGCTGGTCAGAATACCTGGAGGAATTGCAACCTACTTCTGGATTGTGGGTCACAGATTTCTATCATCAAACAGTCACTGGCAGATGAATTACAACTGGAAGGAAGGGACATCACAGTTGAAATTTCTAAGCTTGGAGAAGTGGAGGAACCAGTGACCACAAAGGCATACAGAGTAAAGGTCAAAGAGTTGGGAGGCAAGAAAACCTTCTCGGTGACGGTGATTGGTCTTCCCCATATCAGTGCTCCAGATAATGTGTCAAAGACCGACCTTGAGGTAGCAGCTAAGGAACTGGGAATAGACAGAAAGCTGATCAACAGACATGGAGGAGAGATTGAACTGCTAATTGGAACTGACCAGCCGAAGTTCCAAGCAGGTGAAGCAAGAGAATCCAAGTC
The DNA here is from genome assembly GCA_025617745.1 of Heliocidaris erythrogramma. Taxonomy (NCBI): domain Eukaryota; kingdom Metazoa; phylum Echinodermata; class Echinoidea; order Camarodonta; family Echinometridae; genus Heliocidaris; species Heliocidaris erythrogramma. The sequence continues at coordinate 52,233,504 of CM046856.1, read as the reverse complement.
CAATAACTTTACTGCTAGACGATCACCAGTTGGATGGGCTGTATTGGGTACTTTTGGTCATGAACAAATGCAGCAATTGTCACTCTCGCATGTGTCTTAAACCAGTAGTGCCTTCCACTGAACAAAAAAAATCAACTCCGGTCAAAGCCATGTGATCGGGTATAGCACCAAGATCAGGGCCCTGTTTCGTGGAACTTGTTATCAATAACAGCTGCCCCATTTCTATGGCGGATTTGCTCTCGGCCAATCGGGTTCAAGGATTTCGGCAGCTTGTAGCAATTATTGTGACTTGTTGTTGATGGGAAGTTTTACGAGGCAGGGCCCAGGGAATTTTCTTTAAGATCTGTGCTACTTTGGGATGATCTTTCTCAGCTTTTTCCGCTGTCTTTCTCAGTGCGATCTGGGCCATCGCCGGGGATGGCTTATCACCGAACGTGACTACCAACTTGACATAGACGTCGGGTTTCCTATCCACTTCAAAATCACGCCAGAGGTACCTGTGAACATGCTGATCAATAACTGGTATCTTGACACGATGGTACATTTTTGATATATCACCGCACACTCCAACTGGGTCTTCACGAAACTTCATCAGAACTCCGAAGAGTGAATTCAGCAAATCAGGTCCCTTGTGCCAGTATTCATTAAGAACATGTCCCTGGTAGCTAGCTGAGGAATTGAATACTATGCGCACAGGGGTACTTTTCTTTCCAGGCCTTATAACTGCATGGTGTCCTATATAGTGAACAGGGCCTGAATACTTCGTGATCTCATCATCAGTCAACTTGCGTGCAAAACCCATACCCACTAGCTGTGACATCTCGTCCTGATACGCTTTGGCATGATCTGGATTCTTTAAGAGTCTTTTTTCTGAAGCTTCTAACATCTTCTCTGCCAACCACCGGTTATCTGGGAGATTCTCTGGATCTCGTTTCCAGGGGTACGAGACTTGCCACTGGTTACCCTCTTTGATGCATGATCTTTCGATTAGATCATACTCATCTTTCTCCAGCTTGGTCATTCCGGAAGGTTGACATGAACAGTTGTTGTCTCTGACACCCATAGACTCGGTCGTCCAAAACTGAGTAAGGTCCACTGATTTGGCTACCTGTACATGCAAGACTTGACTCGGCTGCATTTGTTCATGACCAAAAGTACCCAATACAGCCCATCCAACTGGTGATCGTCTAGCAGTAAAGTTATTGGACTTGGATTCTCTTGCTTCACCTGCTTGGAACTTCGGCTGGTCAGTTCCAATTAGCAGTTCAATCTCTCCTCCATGTCTGTTGATCAGCTTTCTGTCTATTCCCAGTTCCTTAGCTGCTACCTCAAGGTCGGTCTTTGACACATTATCTGGAGCACTGATATGGGGAAGACCAATCACTGTCACCGAGAAGGTTTTCTTGCCTCCCAACTCTTTGACCTTTACTCTGTATGCCTTTGTGGTCACTGGTTCCTCCACTTCTCCAAGCTTAGAAATTTCAACTGTGATGTCCCTTCCTTCCAGTTGTAATTCATCTGCCAGTGACTGTTTGATGATAGAAATCTGTGACCCACAATCCAGAAGTAGGTTGCAATTCCTCCAGGTATTCTGACCAGCTATCTGCACGGTGACTACTGGAAGAATGGTTTCCTTTGCACCAATACAGGCTACTCCAACTTCTCTGACGTCTGATGATTGGTGCAATAAGGGATGGTGATAGTATTTACACTGCTCCCCGTTCAGTTTCTCAGTACAACGACGCCGTCTCTTACAAGTAGACATCCTGTGCCCGCCTGCTGCTCGCTTCAGACAAGAAAAACATGCATTGTTTTCCTTGACCAGATCCATTCTCTGCAGGAATGACTTGGAGAGAAATGTCTTGCATTGGTCAGTCCAGTGAGAGTCATCCTTGCAGATCCAACACTTGTCAAATTTCCTGTCACTGTTGGTCTTAGTTGCGCTGGGCTGCTTGGATACAACATTGACGCTTGACTTAATCTCACCTCTTACTGGAGCTGCTGACCTCATTCTTGCTCTCTGCTCTAGAGTGAGAAAATGGAGAAATTTCTCAAAAGTAGCTGTCATCTCACCCGCCTCTTGACTTCGAAACCAGATCCTCCTGTCATCAGGTGCCAGCTTTTTCTCCATTATTGCCAACATATGACTGTTATTAAGATCATTCTCTTTACCGATTTCCTTGATCACGTTGTAACTCCTGCGTACCAAATTCACAAATTCACTGAACCGATCATCTTCTCCTGCCCTCAGGGAACGAAACTTGGTGATGTCGTGAATTATGGCATCGGCTACTAGTCTCGGGTCTCCATACATCATATCCAACTGTTCCCAAGCTGCTGAATAATCTCTCCCTATCCCTTGGATCATCTGTAGGGGTTTCCCATGAAGACATGATCTCAAAATCATCAAAGCATCCCTTTCATCATATGCATCTCCTAGGGCGTGTTGGAAGTCTGCTTTGAATATACAATAATCGCGAACATTCCCGTTGAATGTGGGCATCTTCGGCTTTTCCATTCGAAACACAGATCCCACTTTCTTTTTCGAACTTCCAATCTGAGGACTCTGGGAAAGAACATCATCTTGCATGAGACTTGGTGGAGATTCATCATCAGCTTTGGAAGGCGCTTCTTCATCAGCTGGACTTACACCTTTGTTACTTATTGAAGCAGACATGACCTGTTCTTGCAGTCCTCGTGACGAAGCGTCTCTCTCGGTATCCCTCTTGCAATAATCTCTAAAAGATATTTGAAGTTTAAGGAAAGATTGTTGACAGTCCACCATCCATTTTTCTTCGTTTTCATACTCGTCATCATCCTCGATAAGCTCCGTGAACTTCTCGTGCCTTTCCTGTAACTCTTCGTAGGCAAGAATATACTTATCGTACACTTCCTTAACTTCTGGAACTGGCCTGTTTTCATCCAAAAGGCTTTTCAAGGCATGTCCCACTCTAGTCATCTTGCCTTTTGCCCCTCTGCGTAGATGGCGTTGACTCTTTAGAGGGTCTATCTTGGCTCCAGCAGTCTCATCCATTTCTCCTTCGCTTCAATCCCTGAAGTAGACGTTACAGCTTCTGATCCGTCAAGAAATTGAATTTGTGGATTACTGAAGAAAAGGAGACTTTCAAGCTCAGATGTTAGAGATGCCGATTAATTGCATAGCAAATTTTATTCAATCTGCATAAAGGAAAATCAGAAAAGGGGCATCATAAGTATGCTGTCTATGAACATTCACCATGGTATTCTTTCATAAAACAGCATACTTATGATGCCCCTTTTCTGATTTTCCTTTATGGAGATTGAATAAAATTTGCTATGCATCACAAAGATTGTCGTGGTATACCCGTCTGAAGGCTACGTGGATGAATAAATGACTTTGTGTATAAGTACTATGTTTCTAACTTACTTCTTTTCCGGCGGGGGGGGGGGGGGGGGGGGGGGGGAGGATGGTTTGCCGAGCAAACCTATTTTTTTCCTTTTGATTTGCTTTTTTGACTCGACCAGATAGGTCAGCACACTTTTGCCAACAGTGTGAAGAATGATGTGCTTCTTCGAAGAATCAGTTAAATCAGTTAAAATTTAGCCAAACTTGAAGCGGTTAGAATGCCGAACAAGAAGTAAGTTGAATGACAAATGTTTCATGTTTCTATAAAGATTACAAAAATATAATATTGTGAGTAATTATGTTAAAAAGGGGGATCGTACAAATTAAATAGTGTCGGGGTCAGTTATACAGAAAATGGCGTACGTGTCAGTAGAAGCAATGGGAACTATTTATGCAAATGAGTATGATGTCGTGATAAGTGTAAACCAACTTACTTCGGGAAACGAAAATGACATTCGGCAAACTAAATAGTTGACAGATTTTGAAGTGTGAGAAGTCATGATATGAATTTAAGTAAAAAGCCATAATAATTACTTATTTTAGTAAAAGCATCTGGAAAGCAAGGAATATTCGTTTTGGTTAGTTTGGCATTTAAAGAAACAATATTTTATGAATTTGGCCATAAGGGGGTTATGGCTGCTTTGTATATAATGTGTATGAAATATCAATGTCATTTGGATTACTGACCTGCTTGTTTGAATGACAAAATTATGCAGTCCTTTTACAGTGGAAACTCTGTATAAAGAGATTTGATATGGAATGCTGATTGATATGGGTAGGTAATTGGGCTGGTCCCAACTTTTAAGCTGTTGTTTTCGGCCATGATGTGGCGGGATTCCTACTGTGGCAAGGGTTTTTTTATGGTCTCAAGCACCTCGTTATACTGAGTTTCGACTGTATTTGGAAGGTTAAAATATATTAAATTTGAATTCTGTATCAATTTTGGACAAGATGTGTAAAGTTAAAGAAAACATTTGTTTTTGGGCAATGCACTGAAAAGGCATTTTTGCATATGCTTTTTTTGAAATTGAATTTGTGGATTACTGAAGAAAAGGAGACTTTCAAGCTCAGATGTTAGAGATGCCGATTAATTCACGACATCACCAAGTTTCGTTCCCTGAGGGCAGGAGAAGATGATCGGTTCGGTGAATTTGTGAATTTGGTACGCAGGAGTTACAACGTGATCAAGGAAATCGGTAAAGAGAATGATCTTAATAACAGTCATATGTTGGCAACAATGGAAAAAAAGCTGGCACCTGATGACAGGAGGATCTGGTTTCGAAGTCAAGAGGCGGGTGAGATGACAGCTACTTTTGAGAAATTTCTCCATTTTCTCACTCTAGAGCAGAGAGCAAGAATGAGGTCAGCAGCTCCAGTAAGAGGTGAGATTAAGTCAAGCGTCAATGTTGTATCCAAGCAGCCCAGCGCAACTAAGACCAACAGTGACAGGAAATTTGACAAGTGTTGGATCTGCAAGGATGACTCTCACTGGACTGACCAATGCAAGACATTTCTCTCCAAGTCATTCCTGCAGAGAATGGATCTGGTCAAGGAAAACAATGCATGTTTTTCTTGTCTGAAGCGAGCAGCAGGCGGGCACAGGATGTCTACTTGTAAGAGACGGCGTCGTTGTACTGAGAAACTGAACGGGGAGCAGTGCAAATACTATCACCATCATACTCATTTGCATAAATAGTTCCCATTGCTTCTACTGACACGTACGCCATTTTCTGTATAACTGACCCCGACACTATTTAATTTGTACGATCCCCCTTTTTAACATAATTACTCACAATATTATATTTTTGTAATCTTTATAGAAACATGAAACATTTGTCATTCAACTTACTTCAAGTTTGGCTAAATTTTAACTGATTTAACTGATTCTTCGAAGAAGCACATCATTCTTCACACTGTTGGCAAAAGTGTGCTGACCTATCTGGTCGAGTCAAAAAAGCAAATCAAAAGGAAAAAAATAGGTTTGCTCGGCAAACCAATAATGATTAAAAGCAACATACAACCAAATTTGAAGAATAGTGGATCAAAATGTTAAGTTTTTCTTTCAGTCGGGCTAAAATAATTATCATACAGGGAATAATCCTAACTATCTATGCCGCATAAATAGATTAAAATCATTGAACATGTTCTTTAACTTTGCCAAAATACCATCATTTCTAAACATGGATGAAAATCTTTAATTTTATACAGCTGCTTACAGCATAATAAATTTGTACAGATTCTAATAAGTTGCTTCATTTTACTGCACAGTCTGCGTTTTTAACAGTTACAACCGCTGACCTGAAGTTTGAAATAACTTTTACAAGCATAACGACTTACAAAACACTAAAAAAAAATTGAGAGTAAAACAATCCTCATCGTAAAAAATAGAAATAAGGAATTACACATGGAGAAGAAAACATTCTGACCTAAATTAATGGCTTTTATCAACCAGTGCCCCGCCTTATAAGGAGTTGAAGCGATTTATTTGAAACAATCGCAAGTTAAAATCAATCGCAACTGTGTACTTAACATAGGCGTACGAGAAGGGGGGCTGCTGCAGCCAACCCCCCCCCCCCCTCCCCGGATTTTGAAAGTGCAGATATTCCGGCAACTCACACCTCATATTCAGGGAGTGAGGTGCCCGAATATCCTCATATTCCAGTCATTATATGCCGAAATACGTTATTTTTATGATTTTTCACAACGGAAAGGCACAATTATTTTTGGTCGCTAGCTTCGCGCGCTCGTAAATTAAAAAAAAGGAAAGTTGCTATATTTTTTACAACAAAAAGGCCATAGGTGCCGTAACAGGGATCAAACCCCCAACCTTCGCGTTTCCAGTCAAGCGCTGTAAACCGTTCGACTACGACACCTCCACACACGCACACACAATTACGTTTACATGGCTTTACTTCCGAGGACAACTATTGTTCCTCTATTGTTACTCGTCCTCGGACAGTCGACGGAATAAGGCATAAATTCATTGTTCGACGTTCGAGGACTATTGTCCGCCTTCCGAGGACCATTGTTGTCATGATTTTTTTTTTGTTCTCTGTCCGAAAATGTCCTCGGACATAATGCTAAACAAACGCACACCCTCACACACACACACACACACACACACACACATAAACACTTATTCGATTTTTCTAATCTCGTCCTCTTATTTTCGTCTCTTTTCTCTTCTCCTCTCCTCTTTTATAAACCTTCCCAGTTTTGTGTCTCCATTTCATTTTTTTATTCATTGCGGGGGTGGGGGAGGTGCTTTTCGTCGAAAAGAGATCCGCTTTTTGAAGATGGCAATTAAAACCATAATATCCTATCGTTACCCTAAATTTTCCCTTTAACAGTGGCGTAGCTAGAGTCTAGCCATTGTGGGAGCACTGGCACCATTGGAGGCACAAGTCTTTTGGAATAATCTTAAAGCTAATCTAAGACGCCGCTGGTGGAAGAGGGTTGGGGGTTGCCGGAAGGGGTCCAACCGTCTTCTTTCCTATTCCATTTCTTTCTTTTTTTCTTATTTTTTCGCCATCCGATGAGGGAGGGGTGGGGGCGTGCCCCCCCCCCCCGTTGCTACACCTCTGCTCCTGATGAATTCGCCTCTTTTTACCAGGAATTATGAACCCTATTTCATTTTTCGGAAATACGAACCCTATTTCATTTTCGGAAATACGAACCTTATTTCATTTTCGGAAATACGAACCCTATTTCATTTTCGGAAATACGAACCTTATTTTATTTTCGGAAATACGAACCCTTTTTCATTTTCGGAAATACGAACCCTTTTTCATTTTCGGAAATACGAACCTTATTTCGAACATACATGAACATTCCGCCTGATGATTCTCTATTTCTATATCCTACAGATGAAAATGAAATAAGTAATATTGTCAACTCGTTTGAAAATAATAAATCTGCAGGTTTAGACGAATTCAGTCCCAGGGTAATTAAAAGTGCGATTCGGTATATATCTAAACCGCTATGTCATATTTTCAATTTATCACTTAATAAAGGGATTTTTCCAGACCTACTGAAAATCGCTAGAGTCACACCCATATTTAAGACTGGTGACAAAAGACAGCTTACCAACTATAGACCAATATCTGTTCTATCGGTTTTTTCTAAAATTCTTGAACGCATTGTATACACCAGGACTTACGAATTTCTTGTTAAACACGACATTATTTACAAAAACCAATTTGGATTCCGCCAAAATTTTTCTACAGCTATGGCATTATCTAAACTAACAAACGATATAATTGACTCCTTTGAAAAAAATCAATATTCAATTGGAATTTTTATAGACTTATCGAAAGCCTTCGATACCATTAATCACTCAATTTTATTAAAAAAATGTTATATGTATGGAATCCGTGGCATAGCGCACGATTGGTTTGCCAGTTATCTTAGCAATCGCCTCCAGTGCACTAAATTTGACTCGGTCGTCTCTAACATGAGTAATATCACATGTGGTGTACCTCAAGGTTCGTTGCTTGGTCCGTTACTTTTTATTCTTTATATAAACGACATTTTCAAATCAACAGCAACATTAACTTTTGTTCTTTATGCCGACGACACGAATATTTTATGTAGCGGATCTAATCTTACCTCACTATGCAGTAATGTTAATCAACAGTTAACCTTTGTATGCGAGTGGTTTAAGGCCAACAAATTGTCTGTCAATTTAAAAAAATGTAACTATATGATCTTTCACAACAATAAAAACACTGACTTAGACAGCATTTCCATATATCTCGACAACGTACTACTACCTAGAGTTGAAAACACAAAATTTTTAGGTGTACACATTGATAGTTCTATGTCTTGGAAGAAACATATCCTTGAAACAGAAAGCAAAGTCTCTAAAAACATTGGCATTATTGCTAGACTGCGGCACATTTTACCAAACAACATCCTCCGTATGCTTTACAATTCTCTCATCCTACCATATCTATCATATTGCAACCTAGCCTGGGGGAACTCTACAATATCCAAATTACACAAATTAATCACCCTACAAAAGAAAATAATTCGTATAACTACAGGTACTGCCCCCCGGTGTCACGTTGACCATTTGTTCAAACAATTTAACATACTAAAATTTACCGATATAAATAAACATCAACAAAGCATTTTTATGTACAGATGTACAAACAATTTATTTCCTGACGAATTTTGTAACATCTTTCAATTAAATTCTACTATTCATAAATACGAAACCAGACACGCAAATCACATCCATCTACCCAAACACAGAACCTTACTATTCCAACATAACATCCGGTACTCGGGACCTAAGCTGTGGAATGCTATCCCTGACACAATAAAATTCTCCGCATCTCTCGCCAGCTTCTCAAGAAGGATAAAAAAACATTTAACTTCATCTTACAAATAATATGGTTTAAGATTCTTCCTAACCCTCCATTGGGTCTATTTTCTCCTTTTCCTCTCTCTGCTTCTTTGTGAATACATCTTTTATCCGTACTCATTGTATGTTGCACCTTCATCCTTCCCCCTTTTCCCTTTTTTCTCTCTCTTTCCTTTTATCTTTTTTTCCCTCCAATTAAGCTCAGCGGTTAAGGAATGTTATCTTTTTTTCTTTTTTTGTATGTAGTTATTGTCTTTTTATATATTTATTATGTAATATTATGTATTATGTTACTAAGGGCACCCTCGCCACAAGCTTTTGCTTTTAGAGGTGTGTCCTCCAACTATGTATGTACCGTATGAATGTGTATTAAGTCGTATTTTTTGTTAAAAAACGTTATTACTTTGTACACTTATATTGAAAAGTTGGAAATAAAATGTTTTTTGAAATTTTATTTTCGGAAATACGAATCCTTTTTCATTTTCGGAAATACGAACCTTCGGAATTATGAACCCTTTTTCATTTTCGGAAATATGAACCTTCGGAAATATGAACCCTATTCCATTTTCGGAATTATGAACCTTCGGAATAACGAACCTTCGGAATAATGCAACAAATGTTCGGAATTACGAACCCTTTTTCATTTTCGGAATTATGAACCCCCAGGCATGGGAAATTAGTGTTTCGGAAATACGAACCTTCGGAAAAACGAACCTTCGGAAAAACGAGATGCCCCCCAAAATACATATTCAGTAGATGAATAAACATGAGATTCAGATTACCTATTGGGGGATATCAATTTTGATTGGTTGATTTTTCCATACCATTTCTTTTCATTTTCAATATTTCTGATCAGCTGTTTGATGAGCCAACGCGCGCATATGCAAATGACAAAATGGCCGCGCGCACAGATGAGACGCAGTGTAAGTACGTGTACAGTATTCGCGGTTTACGGACAAGCAGAGGATTGAGAGGGTGCAAAACAATATGAAAAAGAAAGAACAACGTGGAGCTAGCGGTAAGTAACTAATAGACCTAGGCCTAGCCCTGTAGGCCTAGTTATATTCTGAAATATTAATTTAATTTTGACCTGGCAGTGGCAAACTGAGGAATATCCTTGTGAAATTAAAAATTCACTCTCAAAGTTGTTGAGAACCATGATGACTTTTTGTATGTTCATATGAAAAATACGAATTTGATGACAACACAGTACGATTTCTGTCTTTCTTGGAGAGATTTAAATTTTATGGTGTGAGTTTAAATACTATTTAGAAAAAAAAATGAATATTGGATTAATTTCAGTTCCACCCATTATCTCTAGGCCTACTAATATTATTAATAATATAACCCTCTCTCCCCCCCCCTTTTTTAGCCATCTAGTACAAGAGGAGTTTGCAGCCAAATCCACTCATACCACCACCTGATGGCCACGGGTGGAAGATGGACAGTAATGGGGAACTTGTCATCGACTGGATGAACCTTTCGTCTGCTCCAGAGAGTGTGATGGAGCTAGCTCATTGTACAGCCAGCTGTAAGAAAAGTGGTTGCAATGATGTCAACATTTCAGCTGCTTAGAGAACGCTATCCCATGTACAGATTTGTGTAAGTGTGCCAGGATGAATTGCTCCAACGTTTGTGGTCAACATGATATCGAGGATGACGATGAAGATGAGAGTGGATTCAGATACTGAGGACTGATCATCAAGTCACCAAGTGCCTGGTGATACATACCGTAGCCTAGCGCCTAGACTAAGGGAGTTTTCCCCCTCGCAATAATTATGTTTGAAATGAGTCTGAAAACTTGTGTAAACACATTTTATAGGCTAGTTGATGCACTCAAATTTAAGGGGACAAATACCGGTACTGCAAAAGTGGAAATTTTCGAGCCATTAATTTTTGGCGCCGAGGAATTGAAATGCATGTTTACGCGTTTTTGAATTTGCAGATAGCATGCTCTAATACGCACGCATTGGTTGCTTGAATTTATTTTTGTGCTTCACTTGCTGAGCACAAAATGCATGAATATTTCCACTTCCACAGTAGATGACCTAAAAGTCTTTCAAATGTGTTTTTAATTGTAAATGGGGCAGAATGCCCCTGTAACATACTTCTATTATATTTTTGTGGAACTGATTTTCTCACTCAAGCTATAATGACTTTACAGCCTAATTCTTACACATATTTTGACACCAGATTAATACACTTCCAAGTTAACCCAAGGTTACTCCGCAGCACAAAGTGTTTAATGCTGCACCCAGGAATCTCACTATGACAACATTGAACACTTGTGTTGAAACATTGGCCAGGTTAAGTTTCTTCATATTTTTTCTAGATATTGGCTTTCTCACTTTTGTAACACAAAAGTGGTAACAAAATATTGCACTCTTTGAAACTTGCTCCATGACAACATGCCTCAATCCATGTGCATGACTAGGCATTCGGTTTATTGTCTTAGGTCATATGCAGGTGTCCATGTGACCATGCAGTGTAATTCCATCAGTACAATTGTGTAAAGAAAAAGAGCAGGATAATGTTCTATAGTCATTTGTGCATATTATTTATCATGATTGATATATAAGTATCTGAATATTCATTATTTTGATTTCACTTCTTGTCAAGATCTCATATACAGTTTTATTTTTAATGAAGTCTTCCCAGATTTTGTTGGTATCTTTCCTGTGGTTAGTTGGTTATTATCATCAAGTTTAGAGAAAGAATTTGTCTAGCAAGATATTCTACATTTTCATTAACCCCTCAAACTTCCATAAGTTTTGTGGATAGCGAGATGTAAAAGTATTGTTATTGCTGGATCATTAAGAAAGCTGGGCAATTTTAGTCCCGTCAGTGATATTTCCTTGACCCGTCAAGTAAAATCAATAGTCATCATGTTTACAATTACAGTGAAAATTGCTTATAGCAAGGTCACTGGGACCAGGAAACTATGCTTCTCATAGCAGGTATTTTGTTAAATCAGTAGTCAATAAACAATATAAGACAAATCAAATTTACTTAATTGGGACTGAAGATAGTAGTTTGTTATAACAGATATTTCTTGATATCAGGTCTGTTGTATTTATACATTTTCCACTTAGTACAATTCACCACCTGTAAGAAAATATGTTTTGTAAAAGGAATTACTAGGATATGGCCTTTTTTGATAGCTATAATCTGTCCTATTTTGTTTTATTGTGCGGTTTTTCTTCTTCACATGGTCATTTGTGAAATGAATGTAATAATTATTAGTACATGTATGTCCCAATATTTTGAGGAATAGTCAGTTTCATTTAAACTTTCCAGAACTATTTGTTTACAATATGTTGCTTTTGCATCTTTTTGAAAAAGAGTATAAATATCAATCGATGATACAGGAAAAGAAGATTTCTGTTAGATGCTTTTTATCTTTCTTGTTTCTTTTGATATTGATTTTTTTTTCAGTAACATGCTAAATGGAAATGCAAATACAGAATAACAAGAGAAATGTTAGTGACATGCTATCCCATAAATATAGTATTAATTTATAAAGTGCCATAAACCATTTTGTATATATTCTACTTCAGTGCAAGAGCTACTGTTATGCTTAAGGTACTATGGATATTTAAATGAAAATGTGTACATTATTAATACATGTTTTTAGGCCTGTTAAAAAGATGATTACATGTAATTTGTTTTCCTTTACATCATTGACATCAATTTCATGTCTTGGATGTTCAAGTGACTCATGATGATGATGATGCAGATTGGTACCGATATTATAGAATACAACGTCACCAATGTACGTGTGTGGATACTTTCGTAATCTTGTTGAAACTGTTGTTTGGGACACTATGTTTAAAGGGGAGACTTGGAGAGAGAGAGAGAGAGAGAAAGAGAGAGAGAGAGAAAGAGAGAGAGAAAGAGAGATAGAGAGAAAGAGATAAAGAGATAGAGAGATGGAGAGCAGTGTGAGAGGGCATTGGAAGGAAACAATGCGAAATAATTTTTTTTTTTTTAAAGAAAGAGATGAGCATGTATTAATGTATGGGGATAATGACAGTTGTAATGTTAATAATGATAATAATATAAATAGGAATGATTGCAAAAGTTCTATCAATCATAAATTCATTGATTCATTATCGATATTATTACATCATTTCCTTTATCATGTTCCATCATATTCCATGAGATATGATAGTGAAGTAGAATCTAAGAAGTAACGTGTCCATATATAAGTAGAAACCTTTGCAGTAAAACAAGGGAAAAGACATTTTGAGTGTCCCTCAGATAGGATGTAAAGCTGCATTCACATGATTTATAACAAGTTAGGTTTTCAACATGGATTTACATCATATTCTTCCTTATATAACAAAAAGAGGGGTTGAGAAACACACCTTTTGTCTTATTTTCCATTTTTGGACTCAAGAGGGCGACAAACATAATTATAAAAAAACTAAAATTATAAATAATTCATTAATGTGCAAGAATTGAGCTTGTGAAAAAATATATGTTGTTTAGAGGGTCATACTACTTCATCATATGAAAGGAAACAAAATCCCTAGATGGTGGTCACGAAAACCAAAAAATAGACACAAATGTCTTCTATGGCCTGCTGTCTAAAACCGTACCCCTACCTGGGTGCGCACAATTGTTCTATCATTAAAGCACGCGATTGGGCAGTGCGCGCTTATTTTAGTACGCCTATGGAGCTATTCGTAAAGGTCACGCACTTTTCATTCGACTATTCGTAGAGGTCACGCACTTTTCAGTTGACTATTCGTAGAGGTCACGCACTTTCATTTCGCGCGTACCCAAATATTGATAACGCATTATGACTCTGTAATGGACTGAAGAGATCAGCGAAACACATTAAAGCAGCGTTTACACTTTGCCGAGTTAACGTGGCGAGTAATGGCGAGTTGTGGCGAGTTACCAAAAGGCGGCATTTGCGATAACTCGCGTGAAGCTCTTCATATAACTCGGAATTACTCGCGACAACTCGGCACGGCTCGGCGGAACTCGTTCAAGTGCGGCACAACTCTCCGTGAAGTCGCGAGCAGTTCCAAAATTTTTGAACATGTTCAAAATTTTGGCTAACTCGTCTTAGCTCGTGCTGAACTTGTTTACATACTCGCAATACTCGCTTCATACTCGCATTGCTCGTAAGAAGCTCGAGATATCCTCGTAATAACTCGCCAAATTCAAGCATACCCGAGTTTAGAAGAGCGAGATACGAGCACTGCGATCGTTTAACGAGTCAAGCCGAGGTGCCCAGGAGATTAGCTCGAGTTTAGATCGAGCATGCCGAGTTACAGCGAGTTTCGTATGAGCTTACGCAGAGTGCTTTGCAAGCGTACATTGACATACCAGTTGGTCTCTAAAATATGCAGTGGTTTATATTTTCTCATTTTATTAAGTACTTTCAAGAGACTAAAACCATCATCATTGGCATCATAACAAGGCCTACACCCAGCAAGCAAGGCAAGAAACATGCCTCGACCAAAGAAATCAAAGAGTGCACATTTTGTTAGGAAAGGGACAGGAAGATATGAAAGCAAGGGGCGAAGTAGAAGAAGTGCAGGAAGAGACAATGGAAGAGAAGATCCATGATGAGCAGATCCATGATATCAGTAAAATCCTAGCGTTTGAAATCAATTCTTTTTTAGATGATCTTTGAAGGTGACTGTTTTACGTTGTCATTCAAGTGTAAAACTATGTTGGCAGTTTTTAAATTTTTATGAGTGAATACCATTCACCGAATCTTATTTGCATTCAAAACCAGCTTATTTATGCTTAACCATTTACTTATCTCATGGATTTCAATATCATATTTCAACACTAATTCATCGAGATATTAATCTGACATTAAATGGTAGTGTCATCTGTGAACAAATCATCTGTAATTCTTAGATACACAAATGTGATTAATATCCACATATTTGCATCAATTTCGTTTCAGAAGAACAATTATTAACAAACACACATTGGCGGCGGTGAGATAAATAATTTGAGCATAATTTTAAAAGAACTCCGCGTATACCATAGCATTGTAATTCAGCCAATTAAATGTAATGATCCAATGTATCGAAATCATTACTTTAAAAAAAATTACTTAAAATGTTTTATCATTAAACGCTGACGTTACGTTTTTGAACAAATCAATGAGAGCTAGAGATGTGGAGTGCCTCTATAGCTATATTGCGAATTGGTAATGATATCCATTTTCTCCTAAATTTGGAGAGGCGAGTGTATATGCATACATTTTTAATAGCTTAGAGAATATTGGTAGAATCGAAATTGGTCTATAATTTGAAAGATTAGCTTCTGGATCATTTTTATATACTAGAACCTTTATTTTTTTTCAGGAAGTACGTCACTGGATAAAACAGAATTTAAAATACAGCACAATTGATGACAAATTATGTTTATGACCTTCTTCACAATCGATTATCGAAAATGAAACAATTGACATGATTTCACTGGGAGTACTAGGATTAAAGAAAGCAGTTTCTTTATCATGTTTTAGATATCGTCACACTGGATTCTACTTTTGAAGAGCGAACAAATATTTAAAAAATATTAATTATTAAAGCTTTTGCAATATTCAAGTCTGCATCTAAAGTTGTATCAAGTTTAATATTATGAACTTTTAAATGATTAGCGTTTTTCCTACCAATCGCATCATTAGTGCTGTCTTCATATTATGTTAGCATCATTGAATAACTTTCTGTAACCTGATTAATTTCACCATTAACTTGATTCCGATAAGATTTATTTTCGTTCGTTATATTCAGTTGGATTATCATTTGCTATACTACCGAAATTTCTTATTACACATTTTGCGCACATTTTCATTAAACGAGTCCTTGTTTTGCTTTCCATGGTCATTTTAGGGAGGGATTCATCATACAATGTCATAAATTGAACCAGAAATAATCGTAATTCATATTTGCATCTATATTATATATCCTCGAAGAAACATTTTATTAATATAGCTTCCAATATTTCCCTCAGTAATATTGCATTAAGTGAATACCTAATCTTATGTCTGTCATGGTAACATAATATCATACTGCTGTTGAGGAAACTCTAAATAATATTTCATTTCGTGTACACAAACTAATTGGTAAACTATTTTCTTTGTTCCAGTAGGCCCTACTCTTCAAAACTGTTGTAAGCTTTCATACCATGATTTCTAGTAAACTACTAAATGTTATTCATCATCGTGAAATGTGTCTATATGAGTATTGAAGTTATTGATATTATTTTATGTTCAAGCTCCTCCAACGAGCAGATGAGGTCAGAGAACTACGAAAGTCTACTTTCGCCGTGGCGTCTCTTCCCGCCCAGCTATCCCCCCACGAGGAGCAGGTCAAGAGTTTCGTAGCATACTTGACCACACAGCTGCGTCAGATCCCACATGATCACTGGCTAAATTGCACCGTAGACACTAATGAAGATGGTGCAAAGCTACATTAACATGGGGACGTCTTCACCTGCTTCAATGTCTGCACCGCGTGCTCAACCGCCTCTTCAGTCCCAGCGTGATGACCCATTCCATTCTACGCATCATCCGTCCCAGGGAGCATCTTCTACCTTCGGCAGGATGCCTCCACCAACCTTCCATCAACCAGCATTCCCTTCACGCCAACAGATGCCACCGCCACGGATGACAGCTCCACATGGGATCTTCCACATCTTTTTTTCTGCGGCGCCTCCTTGACAACAGGGTCGCACCAACTGTGCAGAAGATCAAGGTCTCTTTTTCCTCAAGCAGCGCGAAAATGCTTCTGGCATCCATCTTTGAGCGCCAAAAAATTTTATGCACTCATTTTCCCGCCCCCTCGATCGCATGACTCGCTGATAGATCGCTTTGAGTCGTATAAAGGTCACTGCAACTCATACTAAGCTCGGTAGGACTCGTTTTGCGCTCGGTTCACTCGTACAACGATCGTAGTAAACTCAATGTCGACTCGTATATCAGTCATGCGCATTCCAGAAAAAAAGTGTACATTTCGCGCGAGTTCACGCGAGTACAGGCGAGTTAAAGCTCGCGCAGCTCGCGCACTACTCGCGACTCCAACTCGGCAAAGTGTAAACGCTAGTACTATCCCGTCAAGGTCACGAACTTTTCTTCTCGGGTCGATTGATATGGGGAAAACTACGTTTTATCACGTGATTACCTTTTGACCAATCTAACAGCAAGATTCTTAGTATGTGGAGTATAAAAGATAATATTCCTAAAAGTATTAGTGAACGTGTTCAGACAGTTAATAAATTATCAATACTCCACAAAATAGAAAAGGAGAAAGTACACCTTCGACCAAAACATATTTCCTATAATAAAATGAAAGATAAACTATCAGGCAACTATCAACAAATAGATTAAGTTTTTCGAACACACTACCTCTTCTGACATTGATATGTCTATAATAATACCGGTATAACAGAATCGCATCTTCACCATGTTCACTGATCGCCCTGATTTTCAGGTGTTGAATCCACCTTAATATTCACTATTTTCTATTCATGTTATCTTTTTTTGTCTTGGATAGGTAGAAGAAGCTTTTTTATTGTTATTGTGAATTATTAAAATAGTGTGCATAATATATAATCTCATTCCAAATGTACTTTTTATTAGTAAATTTTGTGGTAATTTTGTGATTTTCCTTTATCACTTTCAGTATGTACATTTTACTTACAAACATCATTGTGAACATTTTGTTGTTAGGTTTTAGTATTGTAGTTATAAAATACTGAAATAATTTCAAACTCAATCAAGGAACGGAGGGGAGGCGGGGGGGGGGGGGGAATCTGTTAAGAGGGGAAACTTTCATCTAAGACTGTCTCTCGCAGTTTGATATCATAACAGAAAGCGAAAACGTGTCTCACGGTAGTCTCATATAAGCTGTATACTCATATCATTTTCTTCTAAAAAAGAAAGAAAAAAAATCATGTACGTTGTCTTGAGTAAGATCTCACGTTGAATTCATTTTTTTGCGTAGAGATATCTCAAAATCTTACATTATACTGGCAGCGAAACGTTGATTTTTAAATCACCACTTTTTTCAACATCAAAATTTAACAGATGAACTTATGTATATGTATATGTGTAATCAAAGTGTCAAAGATTGAAAATATTCTGCTGTAAATCCAATTAGCCATATTTGCATTTCATCTGCTATCCATCTCAATCCTAATCCTAATTTTCTAACTAAAATGGTAAATACCCAGGGAAAAAAATCTATGCATCTCTCCTCGTGTTCTTTATCTTCCCGCGTATAACAAACACGACCATTAAAGTAATTTAAATATCGGACAAGGTACTAGGTAAATTTAGAATGATTGCACCATATTTCTTTTCTGCTTCTAAATGGCGGTCAGTTATATGATCAACGTAATGATGTACACATAATAGCGCCATCTATTTAATGCTGATATGCAGGAAGGCCGTATTAAATCTTTTTTACTTCCTTATCTTATTCGCGAATGTATGCACGGCCGTGTTGGCAAGCAGCCGCTTCTTTTCAATTTGTGACCTTCCCATGAGTTTATCAGTCGATATCTGTGGATGTTTAGGAGTTTTATTGGAAATATCTTCCTTGCTATATCTATATGATGGAGCGACGATTTTTCTTGATTTTTACCATTTACGCCGGGTTTTTAAACGTAATTGCTGTTCAAGGTAAATATTATGTTATTAATATAAATATCATGCACATATTCCTGAAAGAAATAATAAATTGCCATCGTCTTTTTAAAAAATATTACTCCCCAGCGTAAACCTTAACATTATAATTATCCTTGGCTGCGTTTCACGAAATCGCCATACGAACAAGTTCCCCGACATTTTATTAAAACCCATGCATTCCAAGTCGTTTCATTGGGATGTCGGTAAACGTGTACTTTCGACGGTTTCTTTAAATGGTGCCCTGAGTAAGATAATGGGCTTATGCATTCACGTTCCTATATATATATATATATATATATATATATATATATATATATATATATTAATTTATATGGTCCCCATTAAGGTTTTACCATCCAAATAGCAACGGCGTTAAACAAAACAACCGCAATATTACTTTCAGAAATATTATAATTTAGGCAATCCAAAGAGAGTTTATGGTCCTAGTTTAAAATTAAAAAAATATCGATTTCTATAATTCACTCTCTATCTGTTTTGTTTTGCATAAGAAAACTTGCGTTAAATTGAGTAAAAAGCATGCCAAGAAAAACATTTCAAAGGGCACAGATCGGTAGACGGAAAGTCCAGACACCGATAAATTTGGTAAATTTTCCATCTTCTTGGTCTTCGGTCTCATGAACCATATGAATAGTTGTCCAAAACCATTGGTCTCATTGGCCTCTTGTCTTGTGGTCTCCAGTCTTGTGAACCTTCAGACTATCTAATTTCATGAAGCGCCATGAAACCGCAGTGGGCTTTCTCGTTGGATTTCAATTTTGTGGGTTTTCGGTCTCGGTAAAATTGGACCTGAATGCCTTTGGTCATCTGGAATGTTCCAATTATGGGCTTGGTAGTCCAAGAAAGTTGCCTGATCTTATCATCTTAAGAGGTGAAGTCCCAAAAGTATAATATAAGTTTTCCCGCCCATTTTCATCAGAGTTGTATTCGAATTCATGAATAGGCGTTCAAGTTCGAACCATTTTCGTCAACTCTCTGCTCTCATGATTCATTTTCATTCTTTGAGCATTAAATTTCGTTTTATATCATTCTTTTTAAATTTTATTTCATTCAATTTAGAGAGAAATTCATTCAATTCAACGACGCGAAGTTGTCATTCAATTTCGTCTCAAATACCAATTACAATTTCATTTATAGGCACACACCTTCGCACTTTGAACGTTCGAATTCAATTAACATAAACAAGTTCTGTTCTATGTAATTCTTACCTCATTTTTTCACGTCATATGCACCCCTTTTCACTGTTTGTGATTTTATAATTTCCTTCTCATTTTTTCAAACTTTCATTTTCAAAGTTTATTTTTATCATATTTCATGTTTACTCTAGGTTTTCCCGCCCAATTTCGTCAAAATTGCATCCGATTTAACAATGCAATCATTCAATTTCGAGCGAATTTGAATGATCACCGAGATCAACATTCAAAAAGCTAACTAGTTCATTCAATTTAATTTCATTAGCATGCGATTTCGTAATTTTCTCAAATAAACGTGTAAAAAGCGCGTTCAAATTAAAAATGCACGTAAAATGCATTCAAATTCGCACCTGCTCTGCCCTGATGAACGTTTGGGAATTCAAATTCACGAATAGGCAAGCATTTTCAGCATTTGGGCAGTGTTTTTCGTTACTGCTTATGTTCTTTGTAATCTGCATTTGTTAATTATGCAAACTTTGTGTACCTTGAAATATGACATTTGCCTTATATTGATCTTTCTCATTCCTCTGAGAAACCGTCATCGAAACAACAGCTCGTATAACTCCACTTTCATATACATACAATCAGGCCCCTGGGAACGATTTTGTTACTGGGGGTGCTGTGAGCAGATTTTTTTTTTGTATGCAGTTGCTTATCTATGAACGGCGGCCGAGGCAAACGATGAAGCTGCTTTA
Organism: Heliocidaris erythrogramma; assembly: GCA_025617745.1. Lineage (NCBI taxonomy): Eukaryota > Metazoa > Echinodermata > Echinoidea > Camarodonta > Echinometridae > Heliocidaris > Heliocidaris erythrogramma. The sequence continues at coordinate 52,213,181 of CM046856.1, read as the reverse complement.
AGTGAAAGTGTCCAATATAGAAAACTTGGGGTGCTACAGCCAGTGGGGGATCCAGGATTTTGTGATATTCACAAAGTTTTCTGACAAGCAAAAAAAAAATTCCTCAACGTTTTGGGGTGTCTTTTTAACTCCAAAAATCTTTGACAAGCAAGCCAAAAAAAAAAAAAAGCATAAGCATTTTGCTGGTTACAGCACCCCCGCATCCTCTACCTTCTAGGGGGTGATGTGCAACCACTCAAAAAATTCTGGGGGTGCTGCACACCCCCAGCACCCCCGCCTCCCAGGGGCCTGTATACAATTCATTTATGCACGACTATGGTGGCGGCTCGAGGAAATTACATGAATATCTCGAATATGGACAGAATTAGGTTGGCTGAAGCATTTGACAGCAAGACTACCTAGTACTGGCAGACGCTCTAGGATAGGTTTTCCCGCCCATTTTCATCAGAGTTGCATTCGAATTCATGAATAGGCGTTCAAGTTCGAACCATTTTCGTCAACTCTCTGCTCTCATGGTTCATTTTCATTCTTTGAGCATTATTTCGTTTTATATCATTCCTTTTAAATTTTATTTCATTCAATTTAGAGAGAAATTCATTCAATTCAACGACGCGAAGTTGTCATTCAATTTCGCGCCAGCTGGAAAGACGTTCAATTTTGTCCCAAATACCAATTTCAATTTCATTTATAGGCTGAATTTTTTGAGTGGTTGCACATCACCCCCTAGAAGGTAGAGGATGCGGGGGTGCTGTAGCCAGCAAAATGCTTATGACTTTTTTTTTTTGCTTGCTTGTCAAAGATTTTTGGAGTTAAAAAGACACCCCAAAACGTTGAGGACTTTTTTTTTGCTAGTCAGAAAATTTTGGGAATATCACAAAATCCTGGATCCCCCATTGGCTGTAGCACCCCCAGTTTTCTATATTGGACACTTTCACTTAAAGTAGCTATCCAAAGAAAATCACAAATATGGCAATTAATGTATCACTAGAAACTGGGAAGCTTACAGATGGCAGTCGTATAAGTTTTATGTCAACTGCGTATATGATGATTATAAAAACAACACAAATAAAAGCTCTTCTCAGCATCTGGAATATCCGAGGATTCGCCAGAAATACAGCGAAGTTTTGATATCGTCACACTAGGGACCAATCCTGCTTAAGCAGACGACGTCCTATAATGAATAAACGTAACTGCAATGCAATTATTTATCAAATTATAAAGAGTTTGGTACATTTAAACATGACCTTATTTCACACCATTCTAAAAGGGAAAGTGAACTGATTCTGATAACTAAAACCGTTTGATAGTAAATACACAGGAGAAGGGTCAATGATCAATGAAATAAACCCCACTTTCAAATGAAAAGCCCTCCGAATAATATCACAGATTGTATTCGTTCCCTCTTGAAACGCCGAACATGCCCCGGTGCAAGCAGCTGAAAATACAATGGCGTCTTATTTTGTTTACAAGTGACTGATTCCTTTATTTTTTAACGCTGCATTTTTCATCAAAATAATACCATACACGAAGTTAAGAGTGAGGCAACAGACTAACATTAAGACTGACGCTAGTCAAGTAAGAGAAATAAGTGAAGAGGAGATGACAAAACAGGCACTGAAAAATGTGTAAGATGTTATGGGACATCGTCTGCTTAGACAGGACTGGTCCTTCGTGTGTCGTCACACATCTCAGCAGTGTTCAAGGAGCTCTTCAGCTGCTATATCGGGGGCTGTATTTTACCGTTTTATAATTGATAATAATCATTAATTCAAATGTTTCCAAGCGTTGAATTTGGATAACCTTGTATAATTTATGCCATCTATGCAATAATAAGTATTAAGCCAATATTTATTTTGATGGAATTTTCTTGCAATGTGATCTTTAAAGCAACTTCATCGTTTGCCCCGGGCGCCGTTCATAGATAAGCAACTGCATACAAAAAAAAAATCTGCTCACAGCACCCCCAGTAACAAAATCGTTCCCAGGGGCCTGATTGTATATATATGAAAGTGGAGTTATACGAGCTGTTGTTTCGATGACGGTTTGTCAGAGGAATGAGAAAGATCAATATAAGGCAAATGTCACATTTCAAGGTACATAAAGTTTGCATAATTAACAAATGCAGATTACAAAGAACATAAGCAGTAACGAAAAACACTGCCCAACTGCTGAAAATGCTTGCCTATTCGTGAATTTGAATTCCCAAACGTTCATCAGGGCAGAGCAGGTGCGAATTTGAATGCACTTTACGTGCATTTTTAATTTGAACGCGCTTTTTACACGTTTATTTGAGAAAATTATGAAATCGCATGCTAATGAAATTAAATTGAATGAACTAGTTAGCTTTTTGAATGTTGATCTCGGTGATCATTCAAATTCGCTCGAAATTGAATGATTGCATTGTTAAATCGGATGCAATTTTGACGAAATTGGGCGGGAAAACCTATAATATGCAATCACCTAAAGTGCATTCTCTCTTCATATTGAAAATTATTAAACTTAAAAAAAGAGATTCCTATCCCTTTAGATTTTTCAGATTTTTATGCTTCAATATAACAATGAATCATTTCAAAATGGATTATCTATTTTAATGTGGATTTGAAAATATACATAGATTTATATACTTTGATCAATTATTGGCATTTATTATAAAAGCCGGAAGCGGAGGGAGGGGGTGGGAGTCGGCAGGATAAAGGGGGCAGACAGAGCTCTTTCATTAAGCGAGAGAGGCAGATCTTTGCTTCCATCATCGGTGCAAAGTAGTTTTTGCGCCCCTTTCCGACAATAAAATTCGCGGTATTGCGATCAGTTTTCTAGTACTCTAAAAGGAAAGTTTCACAATTTCAACACCTAAATGTTCTCAAATATAAGGCCTCAACATTCCAAAATATTTTTTTTCGCTCAGTCGCTGCGCTTCCACGCAGATTAACTAAAACATTGCTTCTTGGACTTTACAAACTCTCCTACTACAAGGCCCCGAAGCGCGTGGGTAAGGCGGGTGCTTCTCTGTCAACATAAAGAAAGAAAAATAAAAAAATACATTAAAAAAAATATTTTAAATGCAAATATATTAGTAATGGAAAAGCTGTTTCTGCTCTAAAATCGGCATCTTCAGCATCGAATGAACTAATTTTCTCACTCGATGGCTACACTCCCTCGCATTTCAATAAATGCAGTGTTTACTAACATTGACTGTAAGAACCCAGTCTACTTCAAGACCCCAGATGTGTGGGGTCTTTAAAGGGATAGGAGCAAACACGTTTTGTTCTCGCCCCCTCGCAAGATTATTATCTATGAAGCATGGACTATATCTTTACTGTTGTGTGAATCACAAAATAATTTAAAGTGGGCTCTGACTTGCACGCACATTGCGGTATTATTATGAGAGCGATATTTTGTTCGGTCTCTACGCTCCCTTGCCTAATAATGAACTTAGATATGATACTGCAGAAATTCTTTTCTGTTAAGAGTAATGTCTTAAGAAAATAATTTTTTGAATGATTCTGTATTCACCAACAAAATCAAATTAAAAAAATCTAAGAATATTTTGCAGGGATACATAGGCGTACGAGACAATGCTGCAGCCCCCGGGATTTTTATATAGTTCCAATATTCGTGCAATCTTCACCTCATAGTTGGGCCTGTTTGCCCCCCCCCCCCCCCCCACAAGCTGGATCCCTTCTGTCGCGCATGTCAGTAAATTATATTCAATACCAGTCCCAAAATATTTCACTTTTTTTCGTGTTCATTGTCAGTGATTATAAATAAAGTTCATAATTTCCAGCATGCTCAATCAAACTCTGCCTACCTCGTGCTGTGTATATCTCCGTGTTGTGTGTCTTCTCTCTGTACAAAATAAAATTAACAGGCAGAGTAATTGTCTTGCAGTTCGTATTCATTGCAGAAACGTCAATGTTAGTTTCGCATGACTGTGTTAAGTAATTTGTTATAATTATTTAAAATGAAATGAATATATGTCGTCGTAATTTTGATGGTCCTATATGATAATGGATAAAAAAGAACTGCTTATGATTTCTTTCAACCTTACAGAGTACAATGTTTCATTGGACTGCAGTGCCACTGTAAACATTACATCTCCAGGCTATCCTAGATATTACAGTAATGATCTGGACGTTGAATGGGAAGTCACCGCACCAGCAGGCATGGGAATCGCCATCGTGTTTGAAGAGTTCAGTACAGAAGCACTGTATGACACACTTGAGATCAGAGATCCAGCTTTCCTATCTATGAATCGGACATATTCAGGAATTAAGAACTTTCCATCCTATATCTCGAGAGGTTCATTATTGACGCTCGTATTTACAACGCACGCTAGAGGGGTCTCCAAAGGATTTTTTCTCAAGTTACATCGCTATAATGCAACAGGTAATACAACATTGCTAAATCTCTTTACAATCCGAATATTTGTTCTGTTGATTCTCTAGAAAAAAACATGAGTTAACAAAATTGAATACACTTATTTAATGTTTCTATTAATTTGTTTCTTTTCCTCATATCTGAAAATATGCCTAGGTCGAGTCATGCAGCTTCACAAATTTGTTTGATTAGTGTACTTGAGTATGGGTTAAGACCAGCTAAACATTACGCTGAAATACATAACGCCTTGTAGTCATACAAAGGCAAGGTCACAATCCTTTGTCTCCTACACTTTCGCATGTGCTTCTGCAATATATAGAGCAGCCTAGGCAAGGGTTGGGGGGGGGGGGGGGGGGGTACAGCAATTTTAATTTAATGTCCTATAACCCTACACAAGCGCCGTAATGCATCAGAATGCAGAATCCCATGTTCAAACTTTTATAGCTTGGTCGGTACGCCCAGAATAACAGATAATTGTGTAATTTAACGTTCCACCACAAAAAAAAATGTTCCTAGTACCCCAACTCCCACAAAATAAAGCGGTGACCCCGACACCCCCACTGAAAAAAATTATGGCCAAGACGCTGATAATAGCTCATACACGCAAGTTATTCTTCTTCAGAAAGTCATCGAGATGTTTGAATAATTGTGTTTGGTATATCTGATATTGTTTACCAGTTGTCACTGTGATTACTATTCTTAAATCACCACATTGATAGATAACTGAATAACAAAGTTAAAAAGAATATCATAATTGACCTCATGTTTTTATAAAATAGGATAGGAAACCATCATACAGTAATGCATTAAGTTGAAATCCAATCCCAAACATATTACTGTTTGATGTCTCGTTGCCATGTTTTCAACTTTCATCAAAATCCATCCAAAATATCGTTTATTTTAAGTGCAGAAATCAATTCCTCTTTGAACACGAGGGAGTTATATATGTTTTTTCAGTATTTTCATTTGGTTGGGCATCGCGCAAATATAAAATAAACTTGCATGGACATATAAAGGGCTGAAAATACAAGTTTTTCAACGCTCGGTCGCTTTGCTCACTCGCCCATCTCTCTTTGGGATCTTTCCTTTTATTGCACTCCCCAATAGCAGGGTAAATTGCATCGAAAGTATTTTAGATAGAATCGAAAATACGTTTAAGAAGTTTAGAAAGTACATTTATCCTAACGCTCATCACTTTGCTCCCTTTGCTTATTCTAGATTTCATAATAATCCTGGCTAAAGTATAGAAAGTATTTAGGACAGAAAATAAGAGCATCATGTTTGGTTGACGAGTAACTTTTAATCATCACAAGTGTATACACCAATGTCTTGTATGGATTAACTCCATAATGTAGTGTAAAATGTATCAAATCTGTAGAGGACATAAAATATTTATTTTCCCAAATGCTCGATCGCTTTTCTCTGTAGAGGTCACAATGTGTTAAAAGAAAATGCTTTTTTGTTACCCAAAGCCTAGTCTGTTTACTCTTTCGCGCATGATATTGGTCAGGATATGCTTCAAAAACATGCCTCTGATCTAAGGTGAACTATAATTTTGAATGGCTAAAAATGCAAATTTTCTGATCTTCGAAATCCCATTTGTTGTTTTAATCCTGGAACATGAAGAGCGGCTTAAGTATATAAGATTATCAAATGGTAATTCTGCGAACGAAGGGACCTTCCTGGTGTCTCTTACGGACAGACTAAACGAATGGCTACCAGTCTGTAAGGAGAGCTGGAACAGAGAAGTCGCAGATCTCGCTTGCAGACAACTAGGATATCCTGGAGTGTATCGTTTCAGCAGTGATGGAGATGAAGTGGAGGGGAATTCTACTTGCGCAATAACATCTTGTACAAACAGTGAGATTATCATTCCATATTGCTTTGATGTGCACATAATTACTGTCTCAAAGCCCCAATCATAGGATTAAAGGCATTCAGTAACTTTGTGGAAGCTTGATTTAATAAATTGTTGAATTTTGATATCTGTCTTGTATAATGATGTTCAGAAGGATAAATAAATAGCCAGGCATAGAAAGGTTTTCAAATATATAATGCTATTATTAAGATATCTGTGACTGAATACTCATATTTACGAAAGCGTATGGCCATACGCTTTAGTCTAACACTGAGTCAATGGGGAAAATGAGTCTGGCATTTCCGGTCATTTGCATATGTTTACTTTTGTGAAGCACATGGTGATTTTAAAGTGCTTTTTTCCGCATGGGCTTCATTTTTACACCATATTACATACACTGATAGCATGTAAGGCCAGACAGCTCAGATTTTATCAAGCCTCCACAAAGTTACTGAATGCCTTTACTACACCTAATGCGAAATAATGGATTCAGTTACGGGGCAAGCACGATTTGTTTCTTAGAAATCATCTTAAATCATTTAGGAAAATTTCGAACACCTTAATCTATCTCACATTTTCATTACCATCCCAACGATTTCAACGTATTGTGCGCAAGGTATAATGCCTACTGGCCAAGACCATTGTGGTAGAAACAGTATTCGAAATTCATATGCTGCACGCACAGGGTGACAGAGCATTTTAAACTGCTGCTCCCAAACTGTGGAGTCGACTACCTCAAATTTTCCGCGACCACTAATCTCTCCATGTTTTCACAAAGCTTCTCAAAACTCACTTATTCCGTTAACAACAACAAATTTAACATGAGTAAAAGCATTTGAACATGTATATGGACAACACACTATATGAATACATTATCATCATCATCATCATTATAATTATTATTATTATTACACTTGCTCTAATATTTTTCTGTCGCAGTCTATTTGAAGAATTCGTAATAAAGCCTTTAAAGATTCGTCACATGTTTGGTTACTTCTAAACAGAGCATTTCCTTTTCCAAGATTGCCCAACAAAGACAGAGAAGAGAATGAACGTCAATAGTACGAAACTTAATTGTCACAGTAAGTAGACATTGAATCTTCAATTGTTATGCGTTATATTGAAAAAATTAACACAATCATGACAACTGTTACAGTAAATACACAAATTAATTAAATTCTAAAATATAAAATGTGATATTTGTTTAACAAAATACTGTAGAATTCAAGTGCAGTGGCGTATCTGGGTCTTCTGGCGCCCGGGGCAAACTTTCAAATCTGCACCCCCCCGATTTCCACACTCAGATTGATGAGCATTTTTAATTAAAAAATGATGGCACTGCGTGAAAATTAATTTCGTTGCACATAACCCGGAGTTGTTAGCCCAAATTTGATGAATTATAGTACAAGCGAAAGGGCAACGCGACCGAGCAGCAGATTTTTTTTTCATTTTCACCCGTGAAATTAAAATCTCTCATGTATTTTACCCTTAGAAAAAACAATCCAAGGGAATACAGCGACCTAGCAATAGATTTTTTATTTTTTTAAATATTTTGATCATTCCTATTTTGGGAGGGCAAAATGAATGAAAACCCAGAAGAAATGTACGTTATGAAATTAGCAAGGCTATTTGCAAGGCAAATTTATGATTTCCTTCGAATGTTCTATACTTGGAATCTGCTTTTTATGCACTTCTATCCCATCTGGGGGTGCAAAAGTTAACGGGGGGGGGGGGGCAATTGGGGAGTCAATTAATGGTTAACACTATAAATTTTCGCAGTACGAAATAACCCTCAAAGACCACATTTTTTTCTTATATTACTCCACCTTTCCTTTTTCTCTTTTCCCTTTTTGCGCCCCTTCAAGTGCCGACCGGGGCGCGAATTTTTTTTTTACACAACTGTTCAGCCACTTTTTCAAAAAAACCCAACGAAACTGCTCGCGCGCGAATCTAGTCCCTAGTCTGCACTGTATTACCGACACGGTGAATCCAACGAACTCAAGCAATGGGTGATCTCGGTCTGAACTTTTTGAACTTTGAACTTTATTTCTTTCGACCCCTTCCGGAGTATGAGAAATATAACATATTTACAATATTGTACAACATAGAATGATTACAAAATGGCAGTTTTCATACACATGAGATGTGATAGTATTACTACGTATACTTAAGAACAATATAAGAACAAGAAACAAAACAAAAGTATTTAAAGAGGTAACAGCATATCTTAGAAGATAAATTATCTACTAAACTTCTGTAATATCGCTTTAACAAACTTGGCAAGTTTAGACAACAATTTCATGTCTTTAGTATTAAATAACTCGTACATTTTCAAAGTATTTGGACGAGTCATGTATTTCTTTGGTATAGAGACTTTTCGTTCCTCAATAAAGTACTCACACTGAAAAATATAATGAAACTCATCACCTACCAAACCAACACTACACAAGGAGCACAATCTGTTTGACCTTGGTATTCCTTCATACCGCCCACTTACACTGGGGAGACGGTGGCTCCCGCAGTGAAATTTACATAAATTTTTGCTATCCACATTACTACACTAAATAACTAAGTATGGATCAAATGTTAACCCTTTGGAGACGACGGGCTTCTACAGAAGCCGAGCGAGGTGCTCAGTCTGTGACGGAGGGCTTCTACAGAAGCCGAGATTTATGCCTAATATGTTGACAAAGTTTTCCAGCTAACTATCCGCTCTTATGCGCTAAAATTCTTAGTAGTATTATGTAGATATATTCATTCACAATACCCGTTAAAAAAAATATGAGGTTACGTGGAGAAAAATTGATATAAAATAGGATTTCGTTTCAACTTTAGCCGAAATTCTTGTTTGGGATCGTAAATCTTGTATACATACAGACGTACGCGTCCGCTTTGATCATGTTATTTCCATTGTCTAGAGCTCCGATCACGAGATATCATAGCGTTCAAAGCGCCGATCGATCTTGACAAAAAGCTACAGCTACGTTATGTGCGTATTCACATTTACACTCCCGACTTCGATCCTGACGTTGTTTACTTATTTATTTTTTATCTAAGGCATTTTTCATCAACTGATTTGAAATAAGCACATGATTTGTTGTTTCTCGTAGGAATTAAATTGCTGTGCACCCGTCAACTATACTACCTTTGATTGGTTGTTTATTGATTTTTTAAAATGTATTTATATTTTAATGTTTTTAGGAAAGTGTGTACTAGATGAGAGCTATGGAAGATAGAACCAGAGAGAGAGAGAGAGCCCCTCCGCCTCCAATCCATCCCGGTCAATGACAAGAAATCGGCCTCCCTGTTCCAAACATCATGTTCTTTGATAACTTGACGTTGCTCCTTATAATCCAAGTTCATAAGATAAAATAAAAGGAGCTTGCTCAAGGATTATATCAATTGAAATTGGCCAATTCAGCCCTTCATTCATGAATGAACCATTCTACTCTTTTCCGAAATCCAAGTTCATAAAATAAAATAAAAGGAGCTTGGTCAAGGGTTATTGAAATTTAAATTGGCCAATTCAGCGCTTCATTGATGAATGAACCATTCACTCTTTTCTAAAACCCAAGTTAATAAAATAAAATAAAGGAGCTTGGTCAAGGATTATATCAATTGAAATTGGCAAATTCAGCGCTTCATTCATGAATTTCAGTGAACCTTTTCAAAATGAAACGCTTTCTCAGTTAACAAGGATTAGCATTTTGAAAGAAGAGGAAGTATACGTAGGTCGACCTACTGAATACATGTATACAAGAATGAACTGTAAACATGCGCTGCCATGCTATCAAACTATAAAGCTACAACCCCAAGAATTACGGGAACCCAATTATTAATGCTCATTTTGAAATTCACAGTACAGCCCGTTAAATGGTTATCCTGATGACTGGGATTTGTGTCAAAAGGATAACCATAATATTGCATACTTTGAAAGCTTTAATTTCATGCATCTTTATTTTATTCCCGATTCCGTCATCTGCTGTAAAAAAAAAAAATAATAATAATAATAATAAAGGGGAAGGCGGGCTGTTATTGCAAATATTGCAACATCACTATAAAGATATATTAATTTGGTAATTAACTTGGCTGTAAGCCTACATTACAATAAACTTAAAACTCACACGTTTTCTTTTTCTAACATAAATGTGTTTATTAACCGTCCTGACATGATATATTGTCATCATCAATTTCTTGTCACGGCCAGGGAAGGGGGGGGGGGGGGGACTAGAAATTACCATCATTGATTGCTATACTATCGGGATCGCCGATCGTCATTGTTGTCATTGCCCGCCCCCCCCCCCATATCGCTGTTAATTTTTTCAAAAACATATTTCTTTATCGTTTTAGTTTGTTTATGATTCTTGTCTTTATCCAACTCAACTCTTGTCTTCCTGTTTCAATATTTTCCTCGAAACATACAATTACTACACTCTCGATATCATGCTCCTTTCTGATGTTCTCTTTATTTTCAAATCGATCAAACTCTGATAAATAGCCACATCCTTTTATAATAAAAATTGCATGCAATGAGGAAATAAAACGCACTGAAACAAAGTTTTAATTGCACGAACTTCCTGACGAGTTCAGAGAGAGAGAGAGAGACCAGGCGGCATTGAGATGTGATAAAGTATTATTTTGTTCCACTCACTGTCATTCATTTAGCTTTTTCCCATTACAAACAAAACAAATCACATAATTTTATGTGTACATGATTTTAATAAATTGTTTTATTGATAAAACAACTACATAGGGAAAAAGCGTTGAAAGAGAGATGGATAGATAGAGAAATAAACGAATGAAGCGGGAGAAATAAAACAAATAGTTATGACAAATCATAAGAAATGTATTCGAAAGTAAATAGGATTATTTTTGTCTTATTGAATAAATAATGTTCATCTGAAAAAACAGTTCCCTGATACATGTGATATAGAAAGCATTTAGAGTGATAATGTCAGAATGCTGGTCAGAATACGACTACAAAATGAGTCGGAAACACGTGTAAAATGCAGGGCGCAATGCATGACTTGGCAGATAATCGCCTGAGCATTAGCAGACGACAATGGGGGCCAATGAATGGGGTATTGATCGAACCAAGGAGGTATCACAGACATTGATCTAACCGCGTGTGCGACGGCGTTTACGCAATTTGTATTGTAAGTGTACTGAAAAGGAAGGAAGCGAAGCTTCAACAAAATAAGACGGCTTTTCCCCTGTAAAATAACAAACCTTATTTTTTATTTCGATAAACAAAACTTATATTTTTAGAAGGAGAAAAGTCTGACCTTTCATGTTTACATTTACTAAATATTACGAAAATGACCGAGTGAGGTACAATGAGCAATCAAAGTAGAAAGCACCTCCAAATTTCCATTACCGGCAATGTAACCGAAATCGCTCCGTCACAGGGAGAACAATCGCTGTGCGCGGGCTCGCACTCAAAGGGTTAATGAGTCTTTAAAAATTCGATAATTTGGCTATTTCCATTTACATCACTCAACCAGTCTTGTCTATCAATATCTTTCAACCGAAGATCAATTGCACGTTTTAACCACTTGACATTTACAATTGCGCTAGTCTGCAAACACGGACACTATTTTGACTCACGAACACAATATTTTCAAAAGTCTTGAATATGCATAACAATGGCAAGTCTCTGACTGTGTCAGATGAGTCAAGAACGCGTCAAGAACAGCATGAGCACAGAGCAGACGAGTTATAATTGTGTAGTCTCATTTCCATACATTGTGATGTGCATAATGGCGAACTAAGGGTTTGTAGCTGCAGACTAGCTCTGGGCTGCGTGTAAAGCGAAAGCTGCCTCGGTCTTCCCCTCTCTCTCTCTCTCTCTCTCTCTCTTCACTGCTTTGCTCCTCTCTGCTTCTTTGTCCCAATATATCTTCTTCTCTCCGTCATTAAGCTTGCATTTCTTCTCTATTAATGCACCCCTTTCTTTGTCTTCACCTATCCCTAGCTCGATCGATTTGTCCATCTTCTGCATTTATCTATACCTGTCTTTCTTCTTCTCCGTCTTCTCTCTCTTTCTCCCTTGATCCCCGTCTTTATCTCTTTCTCAGATTTCTTTACCTTGCATTTCTCTCTATTTTATTCACGGATCCGCCCTCTCTCTCGGTCTGTATCTTCATTTATATTCACCGTGCATGTGTCTCTGGCTTGTTTTCCCCTCTAGCTTTAGGCCTTAATTTGTCCATTTTTCTCTTCACAAAGCACACTCTTCTCCCTTCCTTTGCCCACCATGCATTTTCTGAATCAATCTACTTGCGCCCCCCTCGATCTCTCTCTTCAGTCCCTCCTCCATATAATAGTTATATCTTCTTCAAATTGTACCGTGTAATATACATGTACCACGTACCCGTACCCGTCCGTGTCCCCCCCCCCCCCCCCCCCCCCTCCGCCCCCCACACTCTCCACCCCCTCTCTCGCTCTTCCAATTCTATCACTTTGTCTCTCATTTATATGGGCGTCAGTTATTTCCCCTCTCTTCATCACTTGACATTTCTTTATATTCTATTATCTGGCTTGTCTCGAATGGGTGGGTTGCGGGAGCGGGATGGGAGCGGGATGGGAGCGGGAACGGGCACACCCTTTCGAGACAAGCCCCCCCCCCCCCGGTTATCTCGAATGGACGCGTTCCTACCGAGAAGTTCAATGAACGCGCCACTTCGAGACAACCGGGGGGGGGGGGGGCTTTCCTCGAATGGGTGTGTTGAGTAGACTTTTGTAACAGACGTTTTAGAAATTTTTGAAAAATGTACTCTTGCTGTCTTTTTTTTCCGTTTTTCTTTTGTCTAAGATGTAGAAAATATAATAAAACAGTATCTAAAAAAAGCTTTTGACAAGGAAATCATTATTTGTGCAAAAAAATTGAATAATTATGCATTAAAACACACGGGGACGAAAGGGCAAGTGGCGTAGCTAGGATTTTTGTATTTATTTATTATTTTTGTTTGGCGTGACCTGGGCCCCGTAACATAAAGAGTGTTTAGCTGATATCGCTGAAAGCATGACTGGAAAAATGAGGTAAGTACCTCCGTTTTATTATATGACGATGTCAATATTTTTTAATAAATCATAACAATAATTATGTATAATTCTAATGTAAGTAGCATTCTATGACAATGAATTGTGCATATATAAAGATGAAAGCTGATATTTTACCGGAATTAATACGCCTTTTTATCCTATCGCGCAACCCTGTTTCAGTGGCAAGAAACACACACTGACGGAACAACCAAGTGTCCTTCGCCCGTGATCTCCGCCAGACCTCGCTTTGCTTGCCCGGTGGGTTGTGTACAGCAGAACGTTTTTCTGACTTGGACGATGCAAATTTCATTGTGCTTGTAAAACTAATTTGTTATGATGGTATTATTATGACCCATATCTCCTACTATTTCTTAACACACTTGTGCAAACCCACAAAATAAGGGCCGGATTTTTTCCAAGCTATTATAAGGCCAACCAATAACAACATTCAACAGGCAGGCCCACTATGTTTAAACAACAGTAATAATATTAATAACAACATGCAACAGGCAGGCCAAACATTTGGGCCTGCTTGTTGCAAGCATGTTGTTGTTATTGGCTGGCCTTATAATAGCTTGGAATCCGGCACCTATTTTGTGGGTTTGCCCAAGTGTGTTAAGAAATAAGAGACATGGGTCATAATAATACCATCATAACAAATACACAATTAGTTTTACAAGCACAATGAAATTTGCATCGTCCAAGTCAGAAAAAAATTCTGCGGTACACAACCCACCGGGCAAGCAACGCGAGGTCTGCCGGAGATCACGGGCGAAGGACCCTTGGTTGTTCCGTCAGCGTGTGCTTCTTGCCACTGAAACAGGGTTGCGCGATAGGATAAAAAGGCGTCTCAATTCCGGTAAAATATCAGCTTTCATCTTTATATATGCACAATTCATTGTCATAGAATGCTACTTACATTAGAATTTTACATAATTATTGTCATGATTTATTAAAATATATTGACATCGTCATATAATATGAATAAAACGGAGGTACTTACCTCATTTTTCCAGGCATGCTTTCACTAGTTTCAGCGATATCAGCGGGGAAATGTGGAATTGTCATAGTCTCAAGACAAGTCGTTACGTGTTATTTAAATTCATTGCAAAAATTAATAACGATTGATCGCTATGAATCATGCTCTAATAGCCTTTGATTGAAAGGGGGGGGGGGGGGCTTTGTGTTACGGATTTTAGCGATTGATTGTCATTAGCGCTTGATCGGAGTTTATAAACACTCTTTATGTTACGGGGCCCAGGTCACGCCAAACAAAAATAATAAATAAATAAATACAAAAATCCTAGCTATGCCACTTGCCCTTTCGTCCCCGTGTGTTTTAATGCATAATTATTCAATTTTTTTGCACAAATAATGATTTCCTTGTCAAAAGCTTTTTTTAGATACTGTTTTATTATATTTTCTACATCTTAGACAAAAGAAAAACGGAAAAAAAAGACAGCAAGAGTACATTTTTCAAAAAATTCTAAAACGTCTGTTACAAAAGTCTACTCAACACACCCATTCGAGGAAAGCCCCCTCGGTTGTCTCGAAGTGGCGCGTTCATTGAACTTCTCGGTAGGAACGCGTCCATTCGAGATAACCGGGGGGGGGGGGGGGGGCTTGTCTCGAAAGGGTGTGCCCGTTCCCGCTCCCATCCCGCTCCCGCAACCCACCCATTCGAGACAAGCCTTATTATCTAATACATCAACCTTCAAATGATTTTGGGAACAAAATACATGTCAACTAGAAATGTGCATTGCTGGTGCCGCGCAATGCGAAATGTATCCCCCGGCACTGGCAGCGATTTGAAGGAGGGACAAAGACCCTCCCCTAGCCCCTCCCTCAAACAAAAGGATGGTGTAGAAATTGCCGCCAGTGGCCCGGAATATTGTCAACACTAGGAGCAGCATTACCGAAACGATTTGTGCAGATTAGAGTATAATGCATTTTTATAGAAAATTCGGAAGAAATATGACCTCAGAGCGCACATAAGCCATCCACTAAAATATGACCTTTATCCTATGAAAGACGGAACACTAGAGGCAGCATCACCAAAAACTGTAGAGGTGTAATCTATAATGGACCTATACATACAAAATCTGAAAGAAATGAGTTAACAAATGTGTCCACCAGAATGCATGCAACAAAATATGACATTTGACCCTAACGACAACCTGAATATGACATTTGAGTGTAAAGTGGTACAGTGGGGGTAGCATCAGCAAACAATTTAGATGTGTAGGTTTCACTAAGACACATCTTCATATAAAATTTGAAAGAAATGTGTTGAGAGATATACCAAGATACATCTCCATACAAAATTTGAAAGAAATCCATCAAGAAATGTGGCCTGCAGAGTGCACTCACGCCATGCCCTGAAGTATGACCTTTGACCCTATAAAAGACGGAACACTGGTGGCAGCATCACCAAAAACTATAGGTTTTTAGATTACACCAAGAGACACCTTCATCCAAATTTGAACGAAATCCGTCAAGAAATGCAGAAGTAAGAGTGCAAGATATGGAAAAATGACCTTTGACCCTATAAAGGACGGAACAATGAGGGCAGCATCACCAAACAGTAAAGATGTGTAGATTATACCAAGATACATCTCCATACAAAATTTGAACGAAATCCATCAAGAAATGTGGCCTGCAGAGTGCACTCACGCCATGCCCTGAAGTATGATCTTTGACCCTATAAAAGACGGAACACTGGTGGCAGCATCACCAAAAACTATAGGTTTTTAGATTACACCAAGAGACACCTTCATGCAAAATTTGAACGAAATCCGTCAAGAAATGCAGAAGTAAGAGTGCAAGAAATGGAAAAATGACCTTTGACCCTATAAAGGACGGAACAATGAGGGCAGCATCACCAAAAAATAAATATGTGTAGATTATACCAAGATACATCTCCATACAAAATTTGAATGAAATCCGTCAAGAAATGCAGAAGAGTGCACAAAAGGGAAAAATGACCTTTGACCCTATAAAGGACGGAACAATGAGGGCAGCATCACCAAAAATTAAATATGTGTAGATTATACCAAGATACATCTCCATACAAAATTTGAATGAAATCCGTCAAGAAATGCAGAAGAGTGCACAAAAGGGACAAATGAGCTTTGACCCTATAAAGGACGGAACAATGAGGGCAGCATCACCAAAAATTAAATATGTGTAGATTATACCAAGATACATCTCCATACAAAATTTGAATGAAATCCGTCAAGAAATGCAGAAGTAAGAGTGCACAAAACAGAAAAATGAGCTTTGACCCTATAAAGGACGGAACAATGAGGGCAGCATCACCAAACAGTAAAGATGTGTAGATTATACCAAGATACATCTCCATACAAAATTTGAAAGAAATCCATCAAGAAATGTGGCCTGCAGAGTGCACTCACGCCATGCCCTGAAGTATGATCTTTGACCCTATAAAAGACGGAACACTGGTGGCAACATCACCAAAAACTATAGGTTTTTAGATTACACCAAGAGACACCTTCATGCAAAATTTGAATGAAATCCGTCAAGAAATGCAGAAGAGTGCACAAAAGGGACAAATGAGCTTTGACCCTATAAAGGACGGAAGAATGAGGGCAGCATCACCAAAAATTAAACATGTGTAGAATATACCAAGATACATCTCCATACAAAATTTGAACAAAATCCGTTGAGAAATGTGGCCTGCAGAGTGCACTCACGCCATGCCCTGAAGTATGACCTTTGACCCTATAAAAGACGGAACACTGGTGGCAGCATCACCAAACACTATAGGTTTTTAAATTACACCTTCATGCAAAATTTGAACAAAATCCGTTGAGAAATGTGACCGCTAGAGCGCACACAAACTATCCCCCAAAATATGGCCTTTTACCCTATAAAAGACGGAACACTGGGGGCAGCATCACCAGAAACTATAGGGGTCCAGATTTTACCAAGATACACGTCCACAGAAGTCTGAAAGAAATTCGTCGAGAAATGTGACCGCTAGAGCGCACGCAAGAATGTGACGCGGCGGCGGCGGCGGCGGCGAAACGCTGCTGAATCCAAAGTATCCTCCGGCATACTGCCGGGGGATACAATAAGAATGTTAATTGTGAAGCTTTGCACCAATTAGGCATGAATATCAACCGATAGAATTTTCATTTGATATCAGATATTCATAGCTTATATCTCTCGATAACTTGTTACCAACTCAATGCCTCATTACTTCCATACAATGAACAATATACTTTCTATATCCACCTATAAATCACACTTGCAGTACAGCAATTTGTCAGTATTTTGTTTACTCTTTATTTTACATGCATCATGACTGATTTAACCATGACAATGAAATGTAACACTCATACAAACTTTGGTTGCTTTTTTTTGTTGTTGAAACAATTACAAAAGAAAAATGTAAACTTCCATGGGTACAAATGTCCCCTCCCACTGCATTGGGGCTTGTACACCGAGAACTTGATCGATGATATGGAAATAGATCAAAATTTCAAGATAGGGAAAGTTTTATGTCATTGCTGGGTCTTATAACTATATCACAATCCTATCTTACATAAATACATCCTTGTACTCATTATCCAAGCAATTAAGTTTACTATGTGGTTTGTATTACCTAAGTGCATTAATGGGGAAACACCAGGCATGTGTTTTTAAACAATATTATTATCTTGACCTGTCTCCAAACTTAGCTCAATTTTTACCTCATATTTCAAATAATCTTGTACTTTTCAGATTTACAAGACTCAAAGCCGAAAACTATCATCAAATGACCTTTGTGACTTCTTATCCATTTACCCCCAAATTTGAGAAGTTTGTCTCCGAAAAGATTGTTTTTGGCCAAATTATTTCCAGAGATATTGTGTTATAAAAGGCCCAAATCCTATTAATTCATATAAATTGACCATTGGGAAATTTACCATACATGAACCCCAACTGGTAAATTGCCATCTTGTCCAATGCCAACATGGTCTAAACCCATTCAGTCTGTGGTCTATATCCAAGCTGGTCTAAATTACCATTACATCTAAAGTCATTACATTAAAATTATCATTTCATCCAATAATCAGTTTGTCTAATCACCATTTGATCCAATATTCATTTGGTCCCATTTCCATTTCGTCTAAATGGTATATATGCAGTCCCCCAATCAAATGGTGAGGGGGGGGGGGGTAGAAACAAAAGGAAGATAAATTAGAAGGTGATGGGACCCCTCCGCCACATTCGTTCCATGTTTAAAAATTTGCATTAAATCTTCCGAGTAAGAATGGTTCCAAAAATAAAATGGACAAAGGGGACGCGTGCGAGGGGGACGAAGGAGGGGCAGAGAATGATTAGCCCTACACTTTCGAATTGGGCTTGAAATTTGTTTGCACATTAGCCAAATTCATTTGGTACTATGAGTCTTTCCCAGTGACTGGCACATTGTGGTAGCATGGCTCAGTGAATGCGGTGCAGCTGCCCGTGCCCTCTTAGGAAGCCCAGATTGAGATTGGGATCCTCTAGCATACCCATGTTCTTGAGTGGCAGCTTGTTTGGTAGGCCGACCCCTTGTTAAGCTTCTCCTACCCCCAAGCTTTGCGACCCTCCTAGCAACTGATGTGGGTTGTACCCCAATACTTGGCCCAAAAGTGGAAACTACCCCAGTAGTCTTGCCCTTTAAGGTCATACATGAACCACGCTTTGCAAGGTTGACACCACTGTATCGCCCAAACATACTCATAGCTGAGGCCAAACTGTTGTTCCCCCTCAGTTTTGTATAACTTTTCAGCATTTTCTCAACAGGGCCATCAAACACCTCAGGGTCTGTTTGAAGCCTACGTTTCATATCCTCAAACATTTAATGAAGGCCCTCCTCCAGATGATTTGAAGCTGAAAAAAAAGAAAGGAGAAAGCTTTAAGTAAAAATTCACATGATTTTTAGTTAAGAAAACAGAATTGACCGATAAGCATGATTTGAAATAACACATTATTGAAAACGATGCTAACAATGATATGTTACAGTTATTGTTATCAAACAAAACCCAACAAACAATAATAACCATTACAATTGACAATGGTTTCAAAACAGCAACTAGAAATGTGCATTGCTGGTGCCGCGCATTGCGAAATGTATCCCCCGGCACTGGCAGCGATTTGAAGGACGGACAAAGACCCTCCCCCATCCCCTCCCTCAAACAAAAGGATGGTGTAGAAATTGCCGCCAGTGGCCCGGAATATTGTCAACACTAGGAGCAGCATTACCAAAACGATTTGTGCAGATTAGAGTATAATGCATTTTTATAGAAAATTCGGAAGAAATACATGTATGACCTCAGAGCGCACATAAGCCATCCACTAAAATATGACCTTTGATCCTATGAAAGACGGAACACTAGAGGCAGCATCACCAAAAACTGTAGAGGTGCAATCTATAATGGACCTACATACAAAATCTGAAAGAAATGTGTCCTCCAGAATGCATGCAACGAAAATATGACATTTGACCCTAACAACAACCTGAATATGACATTTGACTGTATAGAAAGTGGTACAGTGGGGGTAGCATCAGCAAACAATTTAGATGTGTAGGTTTCACTAAGACACATCTTCATATAAAATTTGAAAGAAATGTGTTGAGAGATATACCAAGATACATCTCCATACAAAATTTGAAAGAAATCCATCAAGAAATGTGGCCTGCAGAGTGCACTCACGCCATGCCCTGAAGTATGACCTTTGACCCTATAAAAGACGGAACACTGGTGGCAGCATCACCAAAAACTATAGGTTTTTAGATTACACCAAGAGACACCTTCATGCAAAATTTGAACGAAATCCGTCAAGAAATGCAGAAGTAAGAGTGCAAGAAATGGAAAAATGACCTTTGACCCTATAAAGGACGGAACAATGAGGGCAGCATCACCAAAAATTAAATATGTGTAGATTATACCAAGATACATCTCCATACAAAATTTGAACGAAATCCGTTGAGAAATGTGACCGCTAGAGCGCACACAAACTATCCCCCCAAATATGGCCTTTTACCCTATAAAAGACGGAACACTGGGGGCAGCATCACCAGAAACTATAGGGGTCCAGATTTTACCAGGGGAGCACTATATGAGCGTCATTTGGGTACCGACGTCACACGCCTCATTAATATTCATCAACAAGTCGGATCAGTAAGACTATGCATATTCATGATCGGTCTTTCGGATCCCGCGCGCGCGCGCTCTTTAAAAACACATTAGCCGCCGACGTCTAGCGAGCTGCATGTACTTCTGTATTAATTATATTGTTGTTTTTTCTGACATTTCAAATGAACAAATGAAATGAACAAACTATCAATATAATATAGTTTTATGAAAATGCGATTTATCTGAAGGTGGAGAAAGGTAAAATACAAAGCTACCAGTATTTAAGTCGGAATTTAGCATTCAGGTACTGGATTGACGCTCGTGGTACTGGACTGATGCTCGTCTTAGAAGCCTCTACATAGGCTTTATTATATGCATTACATGGTTCGAATATACATTCAAATCCAAAAGGATCAATATAGTTTTATGAAAATACAATTTATTCTAAGGTGGAGAAAGGTAAAATAAAAAGCTACCAGTATTTAAGTCGGGATTTAGCATTCTGGTACTGGATTGACGCTCGTGGTACTGGATTGATGCTCGTCTTATAGAAGCCTCTACATAGGCCCTTGTTATATGCATTTCATAATTCGAATTATACATTCGAATAAAAAAGGTCAATATAATATATTTTTATGAAAATTTTATGAAAATACGATTTATCTCAAGGTGGAGTAAGATTAAATAAAAAGCGTGCAGTCAATATCTGAGGCTGGATTGACGCTCGAGATACTGGATTGACGCTCGTGATATGCCTACTAATGTGCATTTTATGATTCTAATATCCAATCAAATGAAACAAAGATCAATGTAATATAGTTTATGAAAATACGATTTATCTGAAGGTGGAGAAAATAAAAAGCTACCAGTATTTAAGTCGGGATTTAGCATTCTGGTACTGGATTGACGCCCATCTTCGTATATATACTGAGGCCTATATGCCGGTCTATAAATTTTAAGTTAATTTCATGACTCCAATAATATCCATTCAACTCGACAAGGATCATTGTATTTCATCGAAAATCCGATTTACTAGAAGGGGGTATGGAAACATAAAAGTTCCCGGTAAATATGTCATGATTAAACAGCTAGTCTGGTAATGGCATTCGATTGATATGCATTGATTTTAGGCCTATAACTCGACGAGGATTATAATAATAATAATAATAATAGAAATAATGATAATATTAATAATAATAATAATAATAGGTAACATTTATAGGCTATATAGCGCTGATATACATAGGCTATAGTTTCTAAGCCTGTACAAAACATGAATTATAACTTAAACAAATACTTCAGAAACAAATAGGCCTACGTAATGAAAACTACAATGAACAAAACATGAAAGAATTATGAATTTAAATTACAAATGAATTATAAGGTGATTAAGGAATCAGCTACGAGTACATGGGGAATTACTAGGTGGCCGGTTTTCAGTCTACGTTTAAAAGTGCCACGAGTTTTCATAATTCATCAAAATTGGATCTATATTGGAAAGGGGAAACGTAAAGTTTATAATTTATCTGTGTGTTTAGTGTGGAAAAAATGCAGGCGCAGTTCTGCGGGGAGGGAGCCCCCCCCCCCTCAAAAAAAAAAAAAAAAAAAAAAAAACGCTAAAGACCCCTCCTCCGGCCCCCTCCCCCTCCAAATTTTGGACAGTAAGGCCTATTCCAATACAATCCCCCAGCCCCCAGTAGCCCCCTCAAAATTTTTTCACTACAACTGCGACTGGAAAAGTGACTGTAGTTTGGAAATTTACACATTCACCCTGATAATGTTTTTATTCACACGCGCAATTCTTACTCGTTCTTATTAGATTTATGATACCTCTATGCCTATCGTCTAGGCATGCACGTGCGAATGGACTATACAAGAGTTTACGCACGCGTACACGTACACAGGTGTAAACACCACACAAACACACACATTGCCGTGATTTATGAATATGCATAGTATTTCAGATCCGCGAGGTTGATGAATAATTAATGAGGCGTGTGACGTCGATACCAGATGTACGCCCATATAGTGCTCCCCATTTTACCAAGATACACGTCCACAGGAAGTCTGAAAGAAATTCGTCGAGAAATGTGACCGCTAGAGCGCACACAAGAATGTGACGCGGCGGCGGCGAAACGCTGCTGAATCCAAAGTATCCTCCGGCATACTGCCGGGGGATACAATTACAAATCAAAATAAGGTTAAAATAATCAGTTTCCACATTATTTACTGGTTAATAAAACATTTTAAGTGAAGTCGCAAAAATACTGCTTTACATTTTAATTGTAAAAATGAGTATTGTTTACTTCATATGGTTATGTTACTCCTCCATTTCAAATTGGGTTGCATGTCTATGATTGATAAATCATTGTATACATCAATATGTAAACATGTTAAACACAACAAGTTTTAAGTTGAATATATGAAAACAATTAAGAAAGCATAAAACACCTTAAAAATATTTCTTTGCTAATGGACAACACTTCTTTGTGAAAATATACAAAACAAGAGCAGAGAAGAACATATTTAATGTCTATTTACTCCTGGTAACAATTTTACTTTGTCATGAGATAAAAAAAGTCTTAATTCTGTTTTTTGTTTTTACAATACAAATATCTATGTGAAAATGAAATGTGTTTTTCTTAGGAACTGGGTTACTCTGATTTCGTTTTGGTTTAAAATAAGGCAAGTAATGAGGTCATATCGGTGAACTATTTCCAGAGATACTGCATGGTTAAGAGAAATGTGCAGTTGGAGTTTTAATTTGTTAAGCTGTAAAAAAGTACATTTATTCACTTTTACTTACTTAGACAAAATGATCAGATGAAATCCAGTGGCTCATTATTGAAGGTAATGAGTTGTAACAGTCATGCCGAATGAAGATGAGAAACGAAGATTGTAAAATGAATTAGATCAAATACGTAAATGATATTTAATACGTTAGACATGCCCACGGATAAAGCTGATGTTGATAAGGATTTATGGACTGTAAACAAATATTGTCTTCAACCCCGGCACCCATGATTTCTTGAAACACCATTTTTCTTCCCTCTTTGTTCATGTACTGCACATACTGCACATTTGCACAGTAAATTGGAGAGGATTATTTTGTATCTTTTGATTTAGACTGCCTAGAGTTACCCACCAATTCATGAGTACATATTGACTAAATATTGTTTTGAAGACATGAACACTCTTTTATTCAAGTGTTTACTACTAATGATAATCACTGCATCCAAGTTAAAAAGTCTATTTCAGTTTATGTTAAATAAAAGCAAAATATACAATCAAACATTTTAGTTTTCTCATGTATCACATAAATGCCTTTCTATTTAGATATTAAGGTAAATCGTTGCTTATAGAAGTATGTGTATAGGAAAGGACTGATCAAATTCAATTACGGTATTTGCATTTTAAATTATTCAGATATGTCAGAAATATAATTGGATATAAAACATAACAGCCATTTCAACGTGACTCATAAAACATTTGAAGAAAATTTGTATTTTTAATCTTCAGGCAAATCAATATGAAATGTAAACGAAGAAGCTTGACTGGGGAGGAATTTTTAATTTGTAAACAAATCTTTAGGCATTTTACTCCCAGTGTTAAAGATCGTATGCTCGATCTGTAATGAAAAACACAAGTCAGAAAAAATTGGAACCAGCGGGATTCGAACCTGTCATCTACTGCTTGCCGGGCAGCGACTTAACCACCAGGATATTCTGGTTCACGGCCAAGTCACGATGAAACTAGAATCAAATACCCAAGATCCTCTTCTTTCTGACTCATTAATATTCATTTTTAACGGTCCGCCGTAGACAATGGTTAGTAAACGAAGAAGCTTGACTGGGGAGGAATTTTTAATTTGTAAACAAATCTTTAGGCATTTTACTCCCAGTGTTAAAGATCATATGCTCGATCTGTAATGAAAAACACAAGTCAGAAAAAAATGGAACCAAAAAAATATGAAATGTGTATGACTTGTTATTGATACTTAGTTAAGGTACTGAAGCAGTAAATTTTGGCATAGAAACAGCACCAAATATCATTTTCTTGGAATAAAGCAAACATGTTTGTGTCTGGGGAGAGGGGCAGTCATCAAATATAGACAAGAAAACTTGTGTTTGGTTTGGATTACTAAGGAGGGAAACTACAGAATGATGAGACAAAGTACATATTTAAACAAATATGCCTGCATGTTCTTGTATATCAAGGGCATCCGGCAATCTTAATGGGTAAACTAAGAGCACATCGAATCAAATTAGGGGATATGTTGCCTCCCAAGCGACTTTTGCTCTTGGAAGAGGTCCATTTTGTAAGGGATGAGCACTATCTAGAAGTGGGAAGGGCACTTTTTTGTGACTGAATGGGTGTGTTCTTGTCTGGGTGAGGCACTTTCTGTTTACACGAGGTAGACTTTTCTTGGTTTAGGGAGGGGGGGGGGGGGCAAAAGCCCCCGGCCTGGGCCCTAGTTCCACTGCCGTTCACCCTTGCTTCAGCTGCGGAGACAATAAACTTAAAAGCTACAGCAAAAATGATATGAATAATAATATTAGACTGTGTCGCACTTACAGATATCATTACCCTAAAGTGATTGACCAAAAAGACGGTCACATCCCATTTAACACCTGGGTGTAAAGTAGAAAATGTAGATTAATATTTTGCCAACGGACCTTTCCTTGAAAATGTGTATTAAAATCCCCCAAATAACAATACATTAGTACCTGCTCAGCCTCCCACCGGATGTCGCTGTTCTCCTCACAGTTATTTGAAGACTGGAACAGCACCCAGTGTCTTTCATATGGCGTGATCGTCCCTCTTTCAGTTTTCTCTGCTGTCCATGATGGCATCTGTAATCCTTCTGTAAGAGATAAATAACCAAAACATAGATAAAAATGTTCATTGAAGGAACTATACAAGAAGAAACAATTTCATAAAATTTGACACGGGAAATAGCTAAAAAGATTGGCAAAACATTCACCACAGATTTGTATATTGTTTCATATATATGTACTTCTTTGAGAAAGGTAGATAGTGTTGTATCAATGCAATGATTCCAAAATCTCCCACTATCATGGGTGTCAATCCTTACGTAATACCTATTCATCTGGGGGATGAGCTAGATGTATAGATTCATTTCCCTGCCCCTGATGAACAGGTATTGTGCCCATGCCCATTATACAACTGTTCTATGTAACTAATCTACCTTTCCTTGCTGCTTGAAAGGAGTATCTTTGACAATGTAATTACATGGAAAGAACTCATGTTAATCTTTAAGGTTATACGCAACATGAATTATACCTTAAAAACGACACGTTGTCCACTGCATGTGTATGTTCTCTTGACCCTCCAGGTACACTTTGAAGCTTCCTGAAAGTCCTTCTTCCACTGAACAGCATCTGAGGCACTAACCTCCAACAAAGCAATAAATCCAGCATTGTCAAGACTGAATGATGATATCTGATAATCATAATTATCAGGAAGAACTGCCTGCAGGACAAAAAAAAAATTAAAAAAAAAAATAAATCATCAACCATTTCATTTTTCAGACCGTTTTTGGCTGGCAGCTTTTGACCTTTATCAATTAACAGCTGCCCATTTGGTGGCACTGAGGCCCCATTTCCACCTTCTCAATGCTTTGACATTAATTTCTTGGCGAGAATGAGCTACCCCAGTTGCCCCCCCCCCCCCAAAAAGCAGGTGGCCTCATTGAGCCACTCCTCAGGCTTAACCATCCCTATCCTTGCATTGGAAAAGTAAAGGTAGGCCTAGTGGGAAAAACTGATTCCGGTATTTTCCGACCCAGAATAATTCTTTCTTTGTCTTTGTAACGTTAGATCTCCAAATAGATGTAAGTTGTAACGTTAGTCTACTCGCCAAAAAAAAAATAAAATTGGTGACCCGCATGTTACCCAAATGAGGCAAATCCACCCCTCTCCTCCCTCAATCGATCCCTTTGTTTAATGACTCTTGACTTTATAAATATCATCAATCCAAACAAGTAGCCCCCCCCAAAAACAAAACAAAACCACAACAACAATAGACTATTACTTTAATCATGTTAATAGTGGAGAAGAGATCTATCAATAAGTTAAGAGTTTACTTTGAGACCACGTTTCATGAGTGACTCTCCTCCCCTTCACCCTCAGGTTGCACTTTTTTTTCTTTTAATTATCATTAGAAGACCCCCCCCCCCCCAACATCAATCACCCACGCCTCCAAAGTCAAGTCCTTTTGAAAGTTATTCACACTACTCACAGTAAATTAGATGAGAAGAGATATATCTAAATTAACGTTAGACTACACAATTTCATACAAGAACTAAAAACGATCTAGGCCTAGGCCTACATGAGTGAAAAATAGATTCTAACGTTCCGTGAATTAAAAGTTATTATAGAATGGGTTTCAGAATCCCTGCAATCTCATTGGTCAAGAGCTGTGCCTTGAATTTTACTGGCCTGCACGTTCGATATCAATAATTATTACGATCACTGACGATAGCCACTGTAAACATGCTATCGATATTTATTTTAGCGAGTGCGACAGTCTGAGCTGAGAGCCGCGATATACGACTTTTTAATGACGGAGAATTGCAAGATTTGAGACAAAATTCAGATGTTAATGATAGTTGACTTCGGATTCTGATGGTAAGCCCAATAAAATCCGATTATAGGTCTACCTGTTTAAAAACAAGCAAACTGAAAAGGCGATTAAATGAAAATTAGTGCAGTGTGAAACTGAAACTTCAAGGAGAGGGTTACTGTACCGTAGTACCGTACGCTGCACTGCACTGCAGAGCATACGGTACGGTGATTCACTACAGTCTACAGCGCAGCATACACTGGTCTGGGCTGGCCTGGATTATGGGATGACCAGACTTAAAATTTGTTGATGCAAGACTAGAAGTTCTCTTTGCATTAATTCTTTATATTACTTGCTTTAATGTAAATAGACTAGATTATATCTAACTTGGGCTTGTTGTTGACACTGACAGATTCTAAAATAAAAAAAGTTGACAGTCATGACAGTAGTTAGCTTAGCCTTAGGGTCAAGACTCTAACACTGAAATAAAATGAAATTCTGAAATTTAACCTTAAAATTAGCCAGATTTTCAGTTCTCTATGGAAGTCATTAAATTTCTAAAATCTATTTATGATGCATGGAAATGATTTACCAGTGCCATGCGTCCGGTAAATTTGAGCCATGCGTCCGGTAAATTTAGCCATGCGTCCGGTAAATTTCAGCCATGCGTCCGGTAAATTTTTTTACCGGACGCATGGCTCACTTTCACTGGATGCATGATTGGGAAAAAGTTTGATTTTCACTTTTTTTTTTACCCATTCTATAAAACAGATGATGCACAGGAATTTTTCGTGGGTCGGTAGGAATTGTGTACCCTCGGTACCTCTGAATTTTGTCCGAAACCCACTCGGCTGCGCCTCGTGGGTTCAGACAATTCAGAGGTACCTTGTGTACACAATTCCTACCGACCCACTCCAACCTGTGCATCATTTGTATACTGGCATACTGCTTGCCCTCAGTTGAGTGGGAATGACAGTAGCTGCAGTTGAATCATCATCCATGATGCCTATCGTTAGTGTGTTGTTGTCGATTCTACTTTCTAACGTTAGCGTTGGGTCGGAAGATCAGAACAGCTTTCAAAATAGAGCATCAGACATGAACAGATGATGAAGATGATGTATAAAGTCTGTGCACATGATACGTACGTACGTGCACCGTACCGGTAGCGCGGCTCGAATCATCTCTCGCGCGCGCGAAATGGGTCAGGAGTAGATTAGACTCGCTCACGAGCAGTTTCGTTGGTTTTTTATAAAAAAGTGGCTGAACAGTTGTGTAAAAAAAAATACGAGACCGGGGCACGTGCCCCCTCTGCCCCCCGTAGATACGCCATTGTTCAAGTGTGTTTTATTTAGCATTTATGCTATTGTACTTGCGAACATAATATAACATAACATAATTTATTTCTTAATAAACTAAATGATTTGCGCTCAGATCATGGCTACATCGGATGTATTCCGCTATCAGACGACCAGTCAGCACACAGTAGTTCTACTTTGGACGAAGTTCCCGATTGTATGTCTCACTGTTTCACGGAGACATATGAGCTAGCAGCAATCCGATTGGATGGCTGTTATTGTCTAAATGCTACCCAGACCCGACTTAGAGACTTTACTTCAGATGAAGACAGATGTGTTTTGAATCGTCAGGACCTCACATGGGCATATCACTACAATGGTATGATCGTAAACCTTAACATATACCATATTATTTAAAGCATATCCAAATTACCTTTCCTATCCTAAAATTATCCCGAACAGTGACTGTAGATTAGGACGACTAGTAGAACGCAGCAATATAAATCTTATTTCACCTTTCTTGAATCTTAGTTACTATTGGGTTCTGTGAACACCCTGGAGACGTTGCAAATGGTTGGTGGTCATCAAACAACACCTATCTAGGCTCCAGACTCATCTTAACATGTCAACCTGGCTACGTCATCAACGGGAGCAATACGATCGAATGCCAGTCATATGATATAGATCGGAAGGTTGACTGGGACAATAAGGTTCCACATTGCCAATACCTGACTCCTACATCGACATCTGGAGGTACAACGAATTCAGATATATTAGTTGATATCCAAATTAAGAATTAAAAATAAAATGTATTCGTGACTCTTCATTGTTAACTCATCACTTCCTTACACTTTATCAACTTATTTCCTATGACGGGAATACACTAAAAACTGAATTTATTAGGGCATAATAGAAATAGACTGGGACAAGATTCCACATTGCCAAACATGAACTTTATATCGAACCATGGACAAATCTTTTTTTCAAAGCTAACTCCCCTGATAGCAGAAAGTGGTAAAAATTACGTGATATTTACGTCGTGGTTTTCGTCTTTTTTACGTCCTGTAATTACGTCAATAAGACGACAACTTGCACCAACGCAAGACGTCAAGAGGACGTCTTATTTTGACGTCATCTGTACACTGCAAAAACTGAAGTGCTGAGCACTTTTTGAGGGCATGCATAGGGACTGCACTCAGAGTGCTATTGAATGCACACAGCGTGCTATTTCAGCACTTTCACGGGAGCTGGACAGGCTCCTTAAACTGCTAAACATTCACACACAAAAAATGATTTGGGCGAGCTTCGAACCAGGGTCCGCTGATCGAGAATTGCTGGCATTACCGCTAGACTAACTCACATTGTACGATTAAGAGCAGATCATATTGTTACATAGTGAATTTACGACACCACATAGTTCATGTTATCTATTTATGACTAAACTGGATTGCAAGAAGCATTTGTTAGTCCATCGGTAACGTCAGCGCCTCCCAATCAGCGGAACCTGGTTCGAGGCTCGCCACGGTCACATTTTTTTTTTGCTGGTAAATTAGCACAAGTGCTATAAACAGCTTTTCAGGTGCAGTCACTATACATGCCCCTAAAAGTAGCACTTTAGTTTTACGGTGTACAAGACGTAGAGATGACGTAAAAATAAGACGTCCTCTTGACGTCTTGCGTTGGTGTAAGTTGTCGTCTTATTGACGTAATTACAGGACGTAAAAAAGACGAAAACCACGACGTAAATATCACGTAATTTTTAACACTTTCTGCTATCAGGGAAGAGGAATGAAGACGTAGAGATGACGTCAAAATAAGACGTTCTCTTGACGTCTTGCGTTGGTGCAAGTTGTCGTCTTATTGACGTAATTACAGGACGTAAAAAAGACGACAACCACGACGTAAATATCACGTCATTTTTTAACACTTTCTGCTATCAGGGTTAATGAGCAAATCAATCTGGCAATGATCATGTAGCTGTTATTATACGGATATATCTTGGAAACACCCCCGCCTGATATTACCTCGTACTGTAAAGAAAGAAACTTCAAACAATCATTGATTTATATCTATATTGTCAGTATGAAAGGAAAAGAATTAAATGATATATTTTATTTCACTTTCAATACAATCTTCCTATCACTCAGATCGATGAAGGTATAGAATTCTTTCAAGTGCTATTAAAGTGCATGCAGTTATAGCAGCATATGATTATTGATGGTTATTTTTGTGCATTTGTAGAATTCAGTTTTCATACTAGTTGATGGCCCAATGTGGGGGTCGATGAATATGAACCCATCTTTATGTGATTATAAACTTTATTTTCTATGAAGATTTTTCCCTGTAGGCTATATTGGGCAGACTTCACCATTAAGCATAAAATTACCATGCACTTTACATGGCTTCTACTACATTAGCTTTACTGATTGCAATGCCACTTTTAATGCATAATACAGGTTTTCCCAATTTCCCAATTTCGTCAAAATTACATCCGATTTAACGATGCGATCATTCAATATCCAGCGAATTTGAATGATCACCGAGATCAACATTCAAAAACCTAACTAGTTCATTCAATTTAATTTTATTAGCATGCACTGTTAGAACGTTGATTAAAATTTTTAATCTTGTTGGTTAAAATTTTAATCAACCGAGGATTACCAGGTGAACCACACATTTGTAGGTTAAAACTTTAATCAACGGCCTGTTGATTAAAGTTTAACCTGTGGTTGATTAAATGTTTTAGTCATTTGTTGGTTAATCATATTTTGCTCAACCTTGGTTAAATCGGTGCTGAATAAACTAAAACATATTGTTGGTTAAATGTTTAACCATTTGTTGGTTAGTAAACGAAGAAGCTTGACTGGGGAGGAATTTTTAATTTGTAAACAAATCTTTCGGCATATTACTCCCAGTGTTAAAGATCGTATGCTCGATCTGTAATGAAAAACACAAGTCAGAAAAAATTGGAACCAGCGGGATTCGAACCTGTCATCTACTGCTTGCCGGGCAGCGACTTAAAGTAGAACACTGATGATTTTAAATATTGGCTTAATACTTATTATTGCATAGATGGCATAAATTAAACAAGGTTATCCAAATTTAAAGCTTGGAAACATTTGAATTAATGATTATTATCAATTATAAAACGGTAAAATACAGCCCCCGATATAGCAGCTGAAAAGCTCCTTGAACGCTGCTGAGATGTGTGACGACACAAGAGGGGCGAGTCCTGTCTAAGCAGACGATGTCCCATAACATTATACACATTTTTCAGTGCCTGTTTTGTCATCTCCTCTTCACTTATTTCTCTTACTTGACTAGCGTCAGTCTTAATGTTAGTCTGTTGCCTCACTCTTAACTTCGTGTATGGTATTATTTTGATGAAAAATGCAGCGTTAAAAAAATAAAGGAATCAGTCACTTGTAAACAAAATAAGACGCCATTGTATTTTCAGCTGCTTGCACCGCGGCATGTTCGGCGTTTCAAGAGGGAACGAATACCATCCAGCTATTATTCGCAGGGCTTTTCAATTTGAAAATGGGGTTTATTTCATTGATCATTGACCCTTCTCCTGTGTATTTACAATCAAACGGTTTTAGTTATCAGAATCAGTTCACTTTCCCTTTTAGAATGGTGTGAAATAAGGTCATGTTTAAATGTACCAAACTCTTTATAATTTGATAAATAATTGCATTGCAATTACGTTCATTCATTATAGGACGTCGTCTGCTTAAGCAGGATCGATCCCTCGTATGACGACATCAAAACATCGCTATATTTCTGGCGAATCCTCGAATATTCCACATGCTGAGAAGAGCTTTTATTTATGTTGTTTTTATAATCATCATATACGCAGTTGACATAAAACTTATACGATTGCCATCTGTAAGCTTCCCAATTTCTAGTGATACATTAATTGCCATATTTGTGATTTTCTTGAGTGTTCTACTTTAACCACCAGGCTATTCTGGTTCACGGCCAAGTCACGACGAACTAGAATCAAATACCCAAGATCCTCTTCTTTCTGACTCATTAATATTCAAACGGTCCGCCGTAGACAATGGTTAGTAAACGAAGAAGCTTGACTGGGGAGGAATTTTTAATTTGTAAACAAATCTTTCGGCATATTACTCCCAGTGTTAAAGATCGTATGCTCGATCTGTAATGAAAAACACAAGTCAGAAAAAATTGGAACCAGCGGGATTCGAACCTGTCATCTACTGCTTGGTTAGTGTTATTTTGTTGGTTAAATGTTTAACCATTTGTTGGTTAATCAAATTTTGCTCAACATTGGTTAAAATGGTGTTGATTAAACTTAAACAAGTTGTTGGTTAAATGTTTAACCATTTGTTGGTGAGTTTTATTTGGTGAGAAACTCCCCGGAGAAAGTCTTTCCATATCTGTAATTGTTGTCTATAGTTAGTCTTCAGTAAAGAAATAGATCTACTCAGTGATCTTGCTTTCTACGTTCAGCGGTTTGGGAAGTTCGACCTGCTCAGACCTGGACTAGACTTGACTACGCCTACGCCTACATTTGATGCTATATCTTTTTCTCAAAAAATGTTCTAGTTTCAGTTTTTGTCATATTGCCCTGTCCGCGAAATATGGACATGCGCGAAGTTGAACACACAGCCTTCCCGCCGGCGCGGCGTCGCCTCCTCGATACCGTAGGCGTAGTCAGTATATAGATCTACTGGTGGGCCTGGCTTAGCCAGGTCTAGTCCAGATCGAGCAGGTTGAACTTGCTCCCAAGCCGTTTAAATTTAGAAAGAAAGAACACATTGTAGATCTATTTCTTCCCAAGATTAAGGTAGAAAACAATCACAAATATGAAGAAGAGTTTCTCACCTTCAAACACGCCGACAAGCTCTTTGAATGTCCCCAATAATGCAGCGACTTGAATGACAACGCCTTCCATTTTTATCGCAAACAATTTCTGTTACAATACAGAGATTTGTGCGCAGCGAATTTTGTTCAAAATCCATATGCGCATGCGCTGTTCGGTCACGAGATTACCACTTTAATCAAACTTGATCAAACTTTTAACCAACAAAAAAATAAAGTGTCTTGACAGTTAGCACTATCATTTTGGCGGGAAAGCCGAGAACACTGTTTTAATCAATGTTGGTTACAAAGTAACCAACAAGATTATGAACAATAAATTTAATCAACAATATTTTTAACCCACGCAAGATTAAAAGTAATTTTTAACCCACACTCATTTCATAACCAACGTTGAGCGATTTTTAATCAACAATTTTTTCCACATTTTCCCACATAAACGTGTAAAAAGCGCGTTCAAATAAAAAATGCACGTAAAATGGCATTCAAACTTTCATTTCAAACTTTCATTTTCAAAGTTTATTTTTATCATATTTCATGTTTATTCCTAGAGCGTCTGCCAGTTCTAGGTAGTCTTGCTTGTTGTCAAATGCTTCAGCCAACCTAATTCTGTCCGTATTCGAGATATTCATGTAATCTCCTCGAGCCGCCACCATAGTCGTGCATAAATGAATTGTATACAGGCCCCTGGGAGGCGGGGGTACTGGGGGTGTGCAGCACCCCCAGAATTTTTTGAGGGGGTGCACTTCACCCCCTAGAAGGCAGAGGATGCGGGGTGCTGTAGCCAGCAAAATGCGTATGACTTTTTTTTGCTTGCTTGTCAAAGATTTTTGGAGTTAAAAAGACACCCCAAAACGTTGAGGACTTTTTTTTTTGCTTGTCAGAAAATTTTGTGAATATCACAAAATCCTGGATACAAAAAAAAAATCTGCTCACAGCACCCCCAGTAACAAAATCGTTCCCAGGGGCCGGATTGTATGTATAATTATGAAAGTGGAGTTGTTGTTTCGATGACGGTTTGACAGAGGAATGAGAAAGATCAATATAAGGCAAAAGTCACATTTCAAGGTAAATAAAGTTTGCATAATTAACAAATGCAGATTACAAAGAACATAAGCAGTAACGAAAAACACTGCCCAAATGCTGAAAATGCTTGCCTATTCGTGAATTTGAATTCCCAAACGTTCATCAGGGCAGAGCAGGTGCGAATTTGAATGCATTTTACGTGCATTTTTAATTTGAACGCGCTTTTTACACGTTTATTTGAGAAAATTATGAAATCAAATAGGTCATTGTAAAACAATATCCTTATTTTTACTATCATAATCTTCGGGAAACCACCTCCTTCTAAAATGTATTGAATGGCGAACATTCAGTAACATTTGATTGTGCGTACGACTGAAATGAATGTGTTTTTTACACATTCAAGTAACTTATAAGCATATTGAACATACTACAAGCTTCTGCATATTCTATGAATTAAGAACTTCTTATCAAGTTGAAATGGTACCATTTTTTTCCTTAGTAGAATAATTTCTTGGTTCATTGCCAACAGTGGCGGATTTAAGAAAAGTATGCATTGTTCCCCCCTTTTTTCGATTGTGTCCCCCCTTTTTTCGATTGTGTCCCCCCTTTTATAACGAAAACCTGTTTTTTAAATCTGAAATCTGAATCACAACAGATACAACTGTACAACCCACCACGCCGATAGGTAACTTAATGTGACATGCATTATCTTTTAATTTTTTTCCATTTTCATTCCACGGTAACTTTAATAATAATAATAATAATAATAATAATATTGGATATTTATATAGCGCTCATATCCACCACTGGTGCTCAAGGCGCTCCAATATTACCCTGGCAAGGAATAAATTCCTACCTTATTTTAGCGTATTGATATTGAAACCATCAGGTGAAGTAAATGGGTACCCGGTAGGAAGAAATTCCTTGAAATGCTTTAGCGCAATAATAGGCAGCTCGGCTAAAGCCGGGGTAATAATGTGATACTTTGTATTAAGCGCAGTAGAGTATATCCATATAGTGGCTGCGCTATATAAATGGGCATATTATTATTATTATTATTATTATTATTCTTTTATTATATGCAATTGAAAGTCGTTTAGAAATATGTCGAATTCGTGTAATCCTTGTTATGAACGCTGGATTACTATTAGATATTCCTCGATATAAAGTGTTCTCAAAGACAGCATCATGCAAACACACAAGCAAAACACGCACCTCCGCACACACCTCCACCCCTTACCATGCCCCTTACACAACCATAGGCACCGCTAGTTTATTGGTAAGGAAGTATCTGATGGGGCTAAGGGTTGCAGCCTCCTCCCATCTGTAGCTGTCTTATTTTATGAAGTTACGATCTCTCATGTATGATTTTTCTCTCAAGAAGCTTCCTTTAGCACTGGCACAAATGTTTAAAATAAATAATGAGGTTCATAAATATAATACTAGACAAGCCACCTCCTTCCATATATCTCGTGTAAGGACAACATACTCTTGACACAATAGTCTGTACTGGACCATGGTTCTGGAATGCAATCGATTATAGCATTACACATGCTGCCAGTATTTCTGTGTTTAAACGCATATTAAAGTCTTATTTATTAAGTAGATATAAAGATGATTTGTGAAGCCTTAATTTATTTAGTTCATGCATTTGTATACGAAGTCAGTTTTGTTATTTTTTATACTTAAATTGTCATATAGTGTACTAGCAGACCCTTGCCCCTTCCCTTTCATTTTGGGCTGGCTTGTGTTTCTGTGTGGCTTGTGTTTCTTGTGTTGTTTTGCGGTTTTATCCCGTCCTCTGTCTTGTCCTTTCTTTTTTCATGTCGAACTGTGCCACATTGTCTTTTGTGTCTTTTCCATCTTCACCTCTCTCACTTACTTGTATCCTGGCTTATACCAGTAAGTGATCTTGTTTTCCCCGTAATACCTTTTGTAAATACATCTCACTGTCAGATGCACTTATTGCATCTATTTTTTCCGTGTTAATTGGAATTAATTAGTTAATTAGTTACTAAATTAATTAGTTACTAACATGCCATGAGGGGCCTTAATTTTACAAGCATTGCTTTCACCAAGGTCTCCTCGTCTTTCTTTTCAACTATTTACAGTATAAGTATTTTGCATTGTTCATTTGTCGTGCCTACACTATATAAACTTCATGTTTTGTTATTTCACAATTGTACATGTACAATGATTTGAAAGACAAATAAACTTGAACTTGAACTTGAACTTGAATCCAGTAATTAGCACAAAGCAAAACACGCACCCCCGCACACACCTCCACCCCTTACCATGCCCCTTACACAACTATAGGCACCGTTAGTTTATTGGTAAGGAAGTATGTGTTAGGGCTAGGCGTAGGGGCTGGGGGCTGCAGCCTCCTCCACTCTGTCAATCCAATAATTAACACAAAGCGGTAGATATCATTTCCCAGCATGCCCAGTGTGCACTTTAAAGTTCATCAAATCCTAAAAGAGCATTTAGGCACAACATCACATAAAGCATGTCCTTTAAGAATGTTGAATTCAGCTTATTCTTGAAAATAACAAGCTTTTGACAAAGTCTTTATGTGCTTTTTAATAAAGCATCAGTCTCGAATTGTATTATGACACAATAGCTGATATCACGTACAGCACAATGAATTGCGCATGTATCTCAACATCAGAGAAATAAGGCATGGGAAATTATTATCATTATTATATATTATAGGTTTGCTCGGTAAAATTCACAAAATTAGCTTTCAAATTCATTTTCAAACGCTCGTATTGAAAAAGCAATTTGTTCGTCCTGTTTACTCCTTCGGTTCATATTATTTTTCAGTCGTTCAAACTCATTTTCCAGCTTCCAGAAATGTGCTTCGAACATCAAGATTAGCTTATCGTTGTTCAATTAAAGAGAAAAAAATCGTCATTCAAATTCATTTAGCACGAATCAGGTGCGAATTCTTGCTCGAGTTTTACTTTCCTTTTCAGTCAACTTAGCAGTATTCATTTTTAAACAGGTATACGAAGTACAGAAAGTAGCCGGGCTTTGTCTTTTTTATGAATCTAATTTCTCAAATTTTTCGTCACTCAAGTATTCTCATGTTTTCAGATGTAATTTGTTGTTGCAAAATCATGTAGTCATCTAATCATATGGGTGTAAAAATAATATACTACCTTTAACTTTTCATATACTGTATCGTTTCAAATTTGTAAGCGTATTCAAAGTAGACTTTCACATCATAATTATTGTCTGTTTTTTCTATCTAATCTAATTTTTTTCAGTTGACCATTAGCTTTATTATTTTTTATTTTTTTAAATAATCTCAGGCTCCAAATAGGAGGGGTGCTTACGGGGCCCGAGCCCACCCCACTTCATACTTAAAAATCGTTTCGCGGCTTTCGCATTTGTTATCAATTTTTGTTTTGTTCCATAATTCTTAATTTTTGTCGAATATTTATTATTTTTCATCATTATCATTTATTCCTGTTCTATGACATTGCAAGTTACTTTGCATATTGTTTCTAAATCTTATCATGGAAAAACGATTTTAAAATTCGAAGGGTAGGAGTGCATTGTTAAATCCATTGCCTAACCCTTTGGAGACGACGGGCTTCTACAGAAGCCGAGCGAGGTGCTCAGTCTGTGACGGAGGGCTTCTACAGAAGCCGAGATTTATGCCTAATATGTTGACAAAGTTTTCCAGCTAACTATCCGCTCTTATGCTCTAACATTCTTAGTAGTATTATTATTTAGCCGAAATTCTTGTTTGGGATCGTAAATCTTGTATACATACAGACGTACGCGTATGCGTCCGCTTTGATCATGTTATTTCCATAGTCTAGAGCTCCGATCACGAGATATCATAGCGTTCAAAGCGCCGATCGATCTTGACAAAAAGCTACAGCTACGTTATGTGCGTATTCACATTTACACTCCCGACTTCGATCCTGACGTTGTTTACTTATTTATTTTTTATCTAAGGCATTTTTCATCAACTGATTTGGAATAAGCACATGATTTGTTGTTTCTCGTAGGAATTAAATTGCTGTGCACCCGTCAACTATACTACCTTTGATTGGTTGTTTATTGATTTTTAAAATGTATTTATATTTTAATGTTTTTAGGAAAGTGTGTACTAGATGAGAGCTATGGAAGATAGAGCCAGAGAGAGAGAGAGAGCCCCTCCGCCTCCAATCCATCCCGGTCAATGACAAGAAATCGGCCTCCCTGTTCCAAACATCATGTTCTTTGATAACTTGACGTTGCTCCTTATAATCCAAGTTCATAAGATAAAATAAAAGGAGC
The DNA here is from genome assembly GCA_025617745.1 of Heliocidaris erythrogramma. Classification (NCBI taxonomy): domain Eukaryota; kingdom Metazoa; phylum Echinodermata; class Echinoidea; order Camarodonta; family Echinometridae; genus Heliocidaris; species Heliocidaris erythrogramma. The sequence goes on along the minus strand of CM046856.1, from coordinate 52,174,728 downwards.
TTGCTCAAGGATTATATCAATTGAAATTGGCCAATTCAGCCCTTCATTCATGAATGAACCATTCTACTCTTTTCCGAAATCCAAGTTCATAAAATAAAATAAAAGGAGCTTGGTCAAGGGTTATTGAAATTTAAATTGGCCAATTCAGCGCTTCATTGATGAATGAACCATTCACTCTTTTCTAAAACCCAAGTTAATAAAATAAAATAAAAGGAGCTTGGTCAAGGATTATATCAATTGAAATTGGCAAATTCAGCGCTTCATTCATGAATTTCAGTGAACCTTTTCAAAATGAAACGCTTTCTCAGTTAACAAGGATTAGCATTTTGAAAGAAGAGGAAGTATACGTAGGTCGACCTACTGAATACATGTATACAAGAATGAACTGTAAACATGCGCTGCCATGCTATCAATATGATAAAACTACAACCCCAAGAATTACGGGAACCCAATTATTAATGCTCATTTTGAAATTCACAGTACAGCCCGTTAAATGGTTATCCTGATGACTGGGATTTGTGTCAAAAGGATAACCATAATATTGCATACTTTGAAAGCTTTAATTTCATGCATCTTTATTTTATTCCCGATTCCGTCATCTGTTGTAAAAAAAAAAATAATAATAATAATAAAGGGGAAGGCGGGCTGTTATTGCAAATATTGCAACATCACTATAAAGATATATTAATTTGGTAATTAACTTGGCTGTAAGCCTACATTACAATAAACTTAAAACTCACACGTTTTCTTTTTCTAACATAAATGTGTTTATTAACCGTCCTGACATGATATATTGTCATCATCAATTTCTTGTCACGGCCAGGGAAGGGGGGGGGGGGCGACTAGAAATTACCATCATTGATTGCTATACTATCGGGATCGCCGATCGTCATTGTTGTCATTGCCCGCCCCCCCCCCCCCCATCGCTGTTAATTTTCAAAAACATATTTCTTTATCGTTTTAGTTTGTTTATGATTCTTGTCTTTATCCAACTCAACTCTTGTCTTCCTGTTTCAATATTTTCCTCGAAACATACAATTAATACACTCTCGATATCATGCTCCTTTCTGATGTTCTCTTTATTTTCAAATCGATTAAACTCTGATAAATAGCCACATCCTTTTATAATAAAAATTGCATGCAATGAGGAAATAAAACGCACTGAAACAAAGTTTTAATTGCACGAACTTCCTGACGAGTTCAGAGAGAGAGAGAGAGAGCAGGCGGCATTGAGATGTGATAAAGTATTATTTTGTTCCACTCACTGTCATTCATTTAGCCTTTTCCCATTACAAACAAAACAAATCACATAATTTTATGTGTACATGATTTTAATAAATTGTTTTATTGATAAAACAACTACATAGGGAAAAAGCGTTGAAAGAGAGATGGATAGATAGAGAAATAAACGAATGAAGCGGGAGAAATAAAACAAATAGTTATGACAAATCATAAGAAATGTATTCGAAAGTAAATAGGATTATTTTTGTCTTATTGAATAAATAATGTTCATCTGAAAAAACAGTTCCCTGATACATGTGATATAGGAAGCATTTAGAGTGATAATGTCAGAATGCTGGTCAGAATACGACTACAAAATGAGTCGGAAACACGTGTAAAATGCAGGGCGCAATGCATGACTTGGCAGATAATCGCCTGAGCATTAGCAGACGACAATGGGGGCCAATGAATGGGGTATTGATCGAACCAAGGAGGTATCACAGACATTGATCTACCGCGTGTGCGACGGCGTTTACGCAATTTGCATTGTAAGTGTACTGAAAAGGAAGGAAGCGAAGCTTCAACAAAATAAGACGGCTTTTCCCCTGTAAAATAACAAACCTTATTTTTTATTTCGATAAACAAAACTTATATTTTTAGAAGGAGAAAAGTCTGACCTTTCATGTTTACATTTACTAAATATTACGAAAATGACCGAGTGAGGTACAATGAGCAATCAAAATAGAAAGCACCTCCAAATTTCCCATATACCGGCAATGTAACCGAAATCGCTCCGTCACAGGGAGAACAATCGCTGTGCGCGGGCTCGCACTCAAAGGGTTATATTTCTAACATGCTTGTCTATTAATGAATTCATATTCCAAAATGTTCACGATCCGAATTTGAATGTGAATGCTCATTGGGTAATGCATGATGAGAGTATGCGATCGCTTGCATTAAAAATGAAATTGAATGCTCTTTTTAGGCAATTGAATGTTGATCTTGATGAGCATTGAAATTCACATGAAATCGAGCGACTGTGCATCAATTTGACAGCTGCTTTGATGAATTTGACCGGGAAAACCTATATTATTATTACTATTTTATTTGTGATATCAACATAAAATAACATAACACGGACAATATGTGAATCTACTCTCTGTTGCCCTCAGTCATTCAGCTCCCTCACATAAAACACAACTCACATAACTTTACAATACATAAAACATATCATAACTCTTATTTCATTTAAACAGAATTTAAAGCATAGCAGGACGCACAAATTGTCATCTTGCCAAACGTTTTTATGACAAATATTCTTTACTATCTTTCTGGAGTGAAAGAAATCATTTATTATTTTATGTTATCAATATATTAAAAAAAAAAACAGATTCAAGTATATATAACTCTATATAACTCTATTAACGTACTAAATCAGCGTCGGCATGTTTATATTGTAAATTTAAAAAAAAATCACCTAAAAAATGTTACTACTAACTTTATACCTTAAAAGAAAAAAATTCTTGATTCATTGCAATGTATCGTTCTTTTTGTAGTGAATTAAAAAAGAAGTATATGTAATTACTTGTCTTGTTACAGGAACTGATGGGCCGCCAAGGAGTATTTCTGGCATCGTTTTTGGCATCCTTGTTCCTGTGCTTGTGATCGTGGTCGTATGTGTAGGGTGCAGTAGGAAGAGGTAGCACACCCGAACAGAATATTCACAACTGAATTATTATTAATAATGTGTGACAAAAATGTTGCTGGAGGAGCTAGAGTTTCGAAAACCTTCTTATGAGAAGTGAATAATATTTTAATCTTAGAACTCATTTCAACGCCCATTTTCATATCTGTTTTGATCAGGACGTATTTACTATTCATTTCATTTATTTACTTGGTTTTCTCTAAAGCAGGAGAGTTCCATTCTGAGCCACATTGACCTGCTTTACAAAGGAGCCCTTCTTGATACATAAATCGTAAAAATATTGATAATGATAATGAGATAATGATACTACTACTTCAACAACAACAACAATAATAATGATAATAACAGATTCATAGTGGGAATCTTGATATTTATGCTCATTTATTTGATTAAATAGGTAAACATTCTAAAATTTCCTATCCAGATAAATATGATAGACTGAATATCTTATCTGTAGTAGGAGATTATTTTCCATCTGTGGATATCTGTAGACAAAGAGTTCAAAGAAAGGGAATATAACAAAGCAAGTACGCAAAACATATTCGCAGAAAAAACGATGGAAGTTATTTTCTTGTCATCTATTGCAGATTGAAGGAAAACCCATGCAGAAAAATGTGGAGATGGTTAAGTGAAACGTCTGTGAGAACTGAACCTACTCCAAGTGTCGATGACACATCGCTGCCCACAGAAAACCCATCAGGTTGATCAGTCAAGCAGCAGAAGTCGAGCAACCTACGTCGGTAGCCTCCAGTATGCAGGATTGTCCAGAGTCACCTTTCCATAACCAACGTGATGAAAGAACAAGGAAAGAGGACTTCCAGCGAGCAGAGAGTCCCACACCATTGCTATCTAAAGAGGAATCGCAGGCTGATGAATATGCGACAGTTGATGATGTTCGTCAAGACCATGAAGATTCCTTCCTCAAAGGGTCGAAAGACGTGGATAAATGCGAGACGAGGGCAGATGCTACTCTCCTAGGCGCTGACATCATTGAAATCTCCACTCAGCATTCTCAGTCTGGTAAGTCTCTCACCATGAGGAACCGACCACTCCCACATTATCCAAAGGGTGGATCCCTCAAGCCCCCTGTACCGTCAAGGAATGCACAAACCTTAACTCGACTGGATCAACCTAGAGATAATGACAACACACCTAGTACTTCCAAACAGCACCTTGCTTCGTCTAATGACAAGAAGCAAGTAAGCAAGAAGGCACCCGGTGGGTCCACGCCATTTGTGAAGGCTAAAAGCAAGCGGAATAAGAATAAGAGTTCGAAGACCATAAATGGTCATGGTCCTATAAATAATTCCAATTCAGTTCAACAAGCCGACCCCGTGCCTCCAGAACAACTGTACTCCGATATTGATGACACATATCTACAAGATAAAGATGGGGCATCGGCAAATATGACCGGAGGTGCTTCTGTACTCGAAGGAAGATTTGATGAGAACTTAAAACCATCTACTCCATTAACCCCAAATGCAAGCAATCTGTACCACACATTGGAAAACACAAATATGGACCTCAATACAGTGGGGGGTTCAGAATATGAAGACATTAGTAACATGGAAGGTAATTTCACCATAAATGGTCATGGTCCTATAAATAATTTCAATTCAGTTCAACAAGCCGACCCCGTGCCTCCAGAACAACTGTACTCCGATATTGATGACACATATCTACAAGATAAAGATGGGGCATCGGCAAATATGACCGGAGGTGCTTCTGTACTCGAAGGAAGATTTGATGAGAACTTAAAACCATCTACTCCATTAACCCCAAATGCAAGCAATCTGTACCACACATTGGAAAACACAAATATGGACCTCAATACAGTGGGGGGTTCAGAATATGAAGACATTAGTAACATGGAAGGTAATTTCACCGGTAATGGGGCCTATGATACCTTGAATTTTAAATAAATAAACAACAGTTATAAAAATCAATCGGATTACACTCAAATATGTTAAAACAATAATTCAATGGTGATCAGCAACGAATTATAATAGATAACATAAAACTATGCATTCTTTAGGTCAAGAATTTATACATAAAAAGATGCATATTGTATTATCAATCTATTCTTTGGCATATCGTTTCAAAAAACAAATTTAAACTTTTAAGTGTGAATGTTTAATTTCTATTTTATATCAAATGTATGTTTATATCAATGTTTTAACCAAATACCTTTCTGATTTTTTATATTGATGCATTTGTAAATTGAATAGTTTCAGCTATCGAGCTTCATGTTTGATATGTCTTACAGTAAACCTTTTCAGTTCAATTTATTTCAATTCAGCCCTCCCGGAGAAGGTGTTTGCTTAGGGATAAAAGAAAATGTGAAAATTTTCTTTTTGATATTTCCTACATCATGTTATTAAGAAATGACATGCCAGATTTCTTTTCTTCAGTTGTGCATAACATATTCTGTGTCACACTGACCACAAATTCCAGGAAAATATTGAATGCACCAAAGAATTAAAAGAATCACAACGCGACTTGTGCGAAAATTATATCCACACTTTTAGCAACTTGTGTGACTTTGTGTATTTCGTATGGGGCGCCAAGTGTAAAGTGGCTATTCCGTTACAATATTGCCTCATTTCGTGACAAAATTCACTCAAAACTGTCTTCTGTTACAAAATTATTGAACAACGGTTCATTTTGTTACAAAATGAATTTGGAAAAGTAATTCTGTAACAAAATGATTCTGACCACTTTCATTCTGTAACAAAAATTTATTTCGTGACAAAATCATTCACACTTCCATTTTATTTTGTAACGAAATCATTTTGTTACAAAATTGACATTACAAAATAATTTTGTCCACTTTCATTTTGTAACGAAATCATTCTGTTACAAAATAGTATGGACGAAATGATTTTGTCTACGTCGTTTTGTAACAAAACCATTCTGTTACAAAATTGACAGGACAAAATAATTTTGTCCATTCTATTTTGTAACAAAATCATTTTGTTACAAAATTGACAGGACAAAATAATTTTGTCCATTTCATTTCGTATGACAAAATCATTATGTTACAAAATGGATAGGAAAAAATAATTTTGTCCATTCTATTTTGTAACAAAATCATTTTGTTACAAAATAGACAGGACAAAATGATTTTGTTCATTTTCATTTTGTAACAGAATCATTCTGTTACAAGATTGAAAGGACAAAATGATTTTGTCGTATTTCATTTCGTATAACAAAATCATTCTGTTACAAAATAGAAAGGACAAAATGATTTTGTCCATTTTCATTTCGTACGACAAAATCATTCTGTTACAAAATGGATAGGACAAAATGATTTTGTCCATTTTCATTTCGTATAACAAAATCATTCTGTTACAAAATAGAATTAACAAAATCATTTTGTCCATTTTCATTTTGTAATCGTTTCTCTTGCATTTGTAATCGTTACTCTTTATTTTGTAATCGTTACCCACAACAGCCAACAACAGCCAACAACCGCCAACAACAGCCAACAGCAGCCAACAGCCGAAAACAAATCCCAGAGCAGCCAAGAGATAATAAAGAGGGACTTTCAAGATTGCTAGGGCTTATTTCAGTAATTTTCAATCAGAAATTGACCAGAAAATATTATTTCAGGACCTAAAATCACGAAATAATCAAAGAACAAGTTGTGATCGACTCATATATATTTTAATACGATTATTATTATTATACGTAATCTGATTGGTCAATTTGTCTGAGAGATAATTCCGTATTCTTGACCAATAAATTATAGGTGTACACTTTAAGGGATAAAATCGTTGCACCCTGCTTGTTCTCACGGAATACGGGAAATATCTACGTTCTGGTTGCATATTCCATTCGGCCACAAGCAGGGTGTAACTAATATTATTTTTTAACCAATAACCATAAGGGTATGGAAGTACAAGTACAAAATGAAGTAGTGGCAAACATACTGAGACTTAATTTTTTTTTTTTTTAATATTTTAAAGTTTTCCTCCCCTATTTTTTCCTTTTCCTTTTCTTTCTTCCCCCCTTTTTTTTTTTTGGGGGGGGGGGGGGAGCAATCTTGAAAGTCCATCTTTATTATCTCTTGGCTGCTCTGGGATTTGTTTTCGGCTGTTGGCTGCTGTTGGCTGTTGTTGGCGGTTGTTGGCTGTTGTTGGCTGTTGTGGGTAACGATTACAAAATAAAGAGTAACGATTACAAATGCAAGAAAAACGATTACAAAATGAAAATGGACAAAATGATTTTGTCCTATCCATTTTGTAACAGAATGATTTTGTCACACGAAATGAAATGGACAAAATTATTTTGTCCTGTCAATTTTGTAACAGAATGATTTTGTCATACGAAATGAAAATGGACAAAATGATTTTGTCCATTCTATTTTGTAACAAAATCATTTTGTCCATTCTATTTTGTAACAAAATCATTTTGTTACAAAATAGACAGGACAAAATGATTTTGTTCATTTTCATTTTGTAACAGAATCATTCTGTTACAAAATTGAAAGGACAAAATGATTTTGTCGTATTTCATTTCGTATAACAAAATCATTCTGTTACAAAATAGAATTAACAAAATCATTTTGTCCATTTTCATTTCGTATGACAAAATCATTCTGTTACAAAATGGATAGGACAAAATGATTTTTTCCATTTTCATTTTGTATAACAAAATCATTCTGTTACAAAATAGAATTAACAAAATCATTTTGTATTGCTGAATGTGTAACGTGGTCATGATATCATGTTGCGAAGTTTGTTTTACATCGTCTGTAATTTTGAATACAGTTCACAATTTAAGTTCTAATTTGTGTCTTTTTAAAATTTTAAAACCATTTTGTTTTTACAACGGACGATGTCATGAACACTTCACATACATTATACTTTGCGTGTTAAAGAAAAAACACCAATGTTTAATATCAATTTTATATGTTAGTAGGTGAATACATGGACATTTTTTCTTTTTCTTTTTTCTTTATTCCTTAATAAAGGTTTTCTTTTAAGCTCGTGACCTTTTCCTTATCTATAGCTGTTGGTCTAATGCCTATTCGTTTGTATTTAAATAAATGTTTATTGATTGTATTGTACTTTAAATATGTAGTGCTCATAGGTTACCAAACCGTCCAATGTTTCATGGAATATTGGCTTGTCAATTAAGAATACATTCGGTAAATGGAGCCAAACAAGTATATTTCAAAATCTAGTCAAGGTTTGTCTCCTTCAATACGCTATAATTTATGACAACAAATTAATCATTAGTGATTATCACGGAATCATAAACCTGTATGTTCAGCGCTAAAGAATGGAACATTTCTGTACTAAGCAATGTATATATATGAGACAGTTATATAGCTCAAACATATATAGACTACACTATTATTTACTCAATCTGGTTAGGACACGCTTTTAGGATTCACTTCATATTGTACAATTTTTTTTTACAATATATGCATCAGTAGTAAAATATTATCATATTCTTTAAGAAGATATTTCAATATTTGTTTAGAGCTTCCTGAAAATGTGCCTTTTCTATATTTAAAGTCCGATACTATAGCAATGTTATATTTTAGTGGACGAATACATAAACACCTTTGCTTTTTCTGTTTGCTATTTTATGGTTTTCTGTTAAGCTCGTGACTTTCTCTCTGTCTTTAGCTGTTGGCATAATGCCTATTTGTAGTATAGAAATAATGCAATTATAATATATCAAAATATCAGACATTTCATATTCCAGTGTATGGTAAATGAACATTGTATAATTATATATTTCCTATGCAGCTGAATATAATTTTACTTTCCATTTGGCAATACTTTTTTACGAGCTTTCCTGAAAATGTGCCTTTTCTATGGTTCGAGTTTCATTTTTAGGTTCTGATTTGTGTATATTTGTATTTGCAATCCATTGGAATTTGTATATATATTTTTCAAGTATTATTTGAACAGGGTAGCTACATCAGTGGTTAAAAATGCAGTTTAAAAATACTGTAGGGGCCTACATTTATTCAGTTGTTACTTTTGAGCATGATAGACAACTCATGTTGCATACATGAAATAAACCCCATATGATATACTCTCTGCTTCCCCCACCTTAGTTGTCATAGTCATGATACTATAGGGGAGGTGTAAAATGAATACACTGGTCGGTTCTATATTTCCTCATACCATTGTGCATTGCTTCATAACGGTTACACCTATGAATGCCTTTAAATCACCGGGGACGTAGATATAGTTAACAAATATTGAAATAAAGTCTTCATCGCCCACTAGTCTTGTCTGTTGATTTTATTACGAGTTCTCTGCATTACATCATGATCATGGTGATGATAATAAAACATGATGAAATTTTATTCATTTATATAGAAAGCCAATAAACAGGAACATTATGTATGCGATAAAAAGCTTTTAAGCTTGTTATCACATACATTATATTCCTGTATATTTAAAAATCATAACCTAATCCTTTAATAGTCATAACCCTGACCTTATACATTTACTTGCGTTAGCATAGGACCACTGGGGTTATCTTTGTTAGAGCAACAGCCCCTCTGTAACTATTAATAAGCATGCTAAGAGAGGAATAATAATAATAATCCTTTACTGTTTTGATCGCTTTATTTATGGAATCAACGATAGCTATGTTACAATCAGATTAGGTCCTTGTGTCATATCCTCAACAAAGTGGCCCTGAAATGCACCGACTGTAGGTGAGCTACCATTGTGGCCTTTGCACAGAGTCATTTATAGTCCAGAGGAATTCAGTCGGATCAGTGACTCATTTAATATACCTGGGCCAAAGGAAACAGCAGTTGACGAAATGCCGTACAATTAGTTGCACAGTCACATACAAAATGGGCAAGGATACCAGCTCTAAACCAGGGTGACAAGATTTTACATTTGAAAGACGGGACTTTATTGACGTATAATTTCTAAAACGTGCTTTATTGCATTTCTATTTAGTTTTGCAAAACACCCTCGTACAGATTCACTTTACATGTCCTAGTAGCAACCTTAGACATGTAGGCCTTTGGATTCAGTAGATCATATTTTGCACGCATAAATAATAACACAGAGCAATTACCATGTATATAGTATCATCAATTAATAAACTGTTTCTTTTTCATAACTGAGAAATGAAATGTCATGTCCTTCACAAAATGATGATTAACATTAATTAATGGCTTGTCATTCCTTTTCATTTCAGGATAGGTTCGCCTAATAATAGATTGAGATTTCGACTTCTTATTAAATCTATTTATTATTTTTTTATAACCTCGTTGTAGTTTAACGTCGAGACTAAGAGTAGCAGAGAATCTATAATCCCGATGACTAGTGTTTAAAATGAGACACGTATTATTTTTTCCATTTCTGAAAGTATGTGGTGAATGTATGTCTATGTGTAGATAAAGTATGTTCTTAATGGAAGCCAAGAAAAACATTTTATATGTATTCAGCCTATCTGAATTCTGATTTTGCGTCCATACGATGCAAACAGCTTGCATCGTTTGTGATCATATATTTTGGCCCATTTCAGCCCGCCAATTAACAATTTTGCTCAAGATTATCATTAGCCTTCTTGTATTATTCTCATCAATTTAAGCATCTATATAAAAGAATTCTAGATTCATTATGGAAATCATTGGAAATAGTTTTTTCCTCTTTGAATAAACAGAATTCTGTCTGTGAAGTAGGCTATGTAGGCTAGTTTGATGGCACGCGTGCCACATTGCACCCCCTCCCCTCTGCTGGACCTACTAGTAGGTCCATGCCCCATAGGGTTAGGGTTGCAGCTTCGCTACAAATTGCTTTAAAACACAGTATGAACTGGTCGAATAACATCATTTATTAAAATTTTTCTTCTTTGTTTTGCTCATCTACCTTTATCTAAAACCTTTAAAAAAAGAAAAATATCAACACCTGCTCTCCCGTCGGTACAAACTTATCTAATCCTTCTTTCTCTGGAGCTCCTCTTTTTTCAACACTCAGCCCTTATATCCGGCTCCACTTCTTCCGAGTGATCTCCCTCCCAATTTTCACAGCTCCATCCCCCTCTCTCTTTTTTCTCCCCACTTTTCTATACCTCAACTATCTACACGCCGTTCCCCCTCTGGCCCTCCATTTCTTTCACCCCAATCATCGCTATTCCACTAGTCCAATTGACTTTCCACAGCTAATTATTCACTTTCGCTTTTCTCTTTCCTCCATGCTCACGTCAATCTCCAAAAATCCAGCTCGCTAATACCTCCCAATCTTTTACCCCTCTCTTCTCTCCTTCCTTCCATTCGATCCCTTTCTTCCCACGTCCTTCTCTTCCTCTCCTCCGCCTCTCCCCCTTTTCCTTCCACTCCCTCTCTTTCTATATCTGTCTCACCTCTTTCGACCCTTTCGCCCCGCCCTCCGTATTCAATTTCCTCTCCTTTATCCACCCCCTTTTTTTCGTCCTTCCTATCTTTCATTGCCCAGCACTCATCCTTCGACTCTGGCTCTGTCCACTCTCTCTCTCTCTCAGAATTGTGATGTATCCCCAAAAATGCAGCCAGCTTTAATGAAACTCTCGACACATGTTGTACCTATCTGCGGTAGTGTTATCCTAGCGGCTGCACTATGCATGTTAATGAATTCAGTAGGACACTGGCGTATTTAGCGTTAACCCCTTGACTACTGAATTCTTTAACTCTCATAGGCTTATACAGGAGCCACCCGGTTGATTAATGCAACTGGTCATGATTGTTTTTAGATATCAATGTGACCAACACACCTCCCGCAAAACAATATAGTATTAATCTCTAGTTCTAGTAGAGTCGACGTCGACAGCCGGTTGACAGGAATACGTTTCCCCCTCCCACACACACACAAACACACGGTTTCAAAAGTGGGGAAATATCATAGCATTTATCTACACCCTCCCCTTCACTACTAGGGGATTTTAGCTCTAGAATGATTTTATACGCCCATGAAAGTTAAGTCCTTCCATGGCTGGGGGCAGGCTTCCTCTCACCCCAACCCTATTCGATCAGTCTGCTTAATTGCAACAGTGGCCATGGAGTATCTCTGAAAGTGTGTTTGGGTGTGTGTGCGTGTGTGTGTGTGTTTAATATACATTTTATACCATCAAATCTCACGTAATACCAATATTCCCCCCAAATACAACTTATTGAGAAATAAACCGGACCACTTATCATAATTATGAAACAATCTAATCAAATTTTAATTTCCATTTTTGATCATTTATTCGTAGTTTATCACTTATTTAAAGAACAACTATTTTTTTCACGGAATAAATATTGAATTTCAGATTTAAAAAAATCAAAAATATTTGCCACAAATGAATGGTGAACTTGGTACCAACTAATTTGTATTTACCCTGTGTGGCTAAGCTGTGCATTATAACGTCACATATGTTTTTAAGAAAAGGTGATTAAACATGTATTGAAATATTTCTCGGTTTTATGGGAGTTAAATAACGTCAAGTTGATTCATTGACAACTTTTGGAAAGTGTTCAGTATGATATATTTATGTGAGAAAAAAGGGGAGGGTGACAGAGAGAGAGAGAGAGAGATTTGAGAATCGGTTAAAAAAAAAGAGAAGAAGGAAAAGTGATAAAATTAGTTTTCATATAAAGCAACTGTCGGGGTTAAATATAGAGAGAATAGGTGTGAGAAAAAGCAATGATAAAGAGAGAGAGATAGAGGAAGAGAAAGATAAAGGAAAAAAGAGTGAGGAGAGGGATGATAAAGAGACAAAGAGAAAGAAAATAAGAAAAAGTACAGGAGAAAACAAAAGAGAGATAGAGATGGAAGAAGTTAGGAGAGGGATAGAAATGGGTCTGAGAGAATAGGGGGGGGGGGTAGAAAATAGAAAGCGTGTGTGTGTGTGTGTGAGAGAGAGAGAGAGAGAGAGGGGGGGGAGAGCACGAGAGAAAGAAATTAAGAAAAGGAAACAATAAACAAGTAAATTTCATTCCAAGTAAAATTTAAAAATAGTTCAAAATAAACCAAAAAATTTGGGGGAGGGTAAAAAGAGAGGAGAGGGATAGATATAGAAATAGATAGAAATGGAGAGAGGTGAACGGAAAGAACAAGGGTGACTTAGACGAAGAAGGACGAAGAAGACAGGTGAAGACAAAAAGTAACTAACATGCCAAGTGTAGACCACAGAAAAAAGTGAGATAGAAGCGTTTAGGAGAGATAATGTTGGGAAAAGGCGTACCACTCAGGAAATAGAACTAGTGCAGTCGCCTCAATCTAATAGAATCTCTCAAGGCAGGTTATAATTATTTATATCTGTACATGTGCAACTTTTTGAATTAGAGAGCGTGCGTATAAAACACACTTATTTTCTTGAAATATTCAGAATTCTTACGTCTTGAAAATATTCTTTGTTTTTCTTATGTCATGCAACACCAAAAGAAAAATCGATGTTGACCAGGAAGTATAATACGTTTAAAATCCTAAAGCAGGTTTGCACTCTGCTGATTAAGAATGCGATGGGTAGGTTAAAACAATATCGTTTCTGTATTAATGCAACTACTGTTTATTTGTGCACTTAGCATTATAAATAATCCTCAGAAATCGTCCTGACATTTAATTCAAAATATAGGCTCCTATTGTTGATATCTGAGTGGAGGAGACAGAAACCTTTAAAGGTATAAATCTAAATGGGTTGAAAGAAGGTATATAGAAAGTTGCGCCTTCTGGTCTGAATAGGACGAAATCCCCTCATCTTCGCGTCTCTACTTTTGAGTCTAAATCAAGTATAAATGTGCGAGTTTTGTTGCCATGGAGACAGAGAGAACATCCTGTCTATTTAGCTTTGATTATATAGGAGACCATTCAACAATATCGTATTACCATAGTTGTTTTTGTTCGGAATAAAAGCACACTCATTTTCTTTTTAATCTCTTAAGAGTGACATAAAAATATACATTTCTGATATTTATCGATATGCCTTTTTTTATGAGTTAGGTTAAATCGTTTATGGATAAATGCACTTTTTTTTCTTACAAGGCTCTTGAAATTTCTTATATTTTTCTGCTTTAAAACAAAATGAGAAAGTACCACTCCATCCCTTTTACCATCGGAAAAAGGGCCCAAAATAAAGTGTATCCTTTAAAATACTGAACTCCTATAACTCCCTTGCCTTAGCAAAGATGGGATACGACTCTGTAATCAAGTTGTAGCTACTATTATAGGCAGATACGCCCTTATGACAACGACCAAGGCAGAAGCATCTCCACGAGAGAGACTGGCGTTCGGTTATCAGAGGCAGTACGACCACGAATCACTGAAAAGAAAACATCAGTAGTTACGTTCGTGTCATGTCATTGCAACCATATGGTTGGATTCACACATGATTAAAAAAAGACATTCAAATTGACATTTAGATTACAAAGAATACGACATACATTTAAATAATTCATGAAATACAATACTTATATAGAATAAAATACATGTACAAGACAAATCGGCATGATATGGCAAAGTATAGTAAAACATGAAAACGATAGATTAATCAAATTTAAAATTACTTCTGCAAAATAAAGTTTTGATTTAATTTGAAAATTAATATGATTTAAATGAAATTGAACTTGACGGGAAATGTGTCGAAAACAGCAGAAGTCAGTCTCAGTGATGTGGCGATCGGCCACACGGAATGACAAGACAACGGGGAAAAAGCCATGCACCAGGCCAAGACTACAATGGATTTCCCTAGCCTGATGCACATGTGCCCCTACTTGTCCTCCAATGTGGCGTTAGAATGACGTCACCGTAAACCCTCTTATGGGGTAAGGAGAATTTTGAATGAATTCTATAAATGAAATATGACATAATATAGATATAACATTTGAATTGCAATGATATCTTAAAATGATTATTATAATAAAATACATTACTATTGCATTTATGATGATGTGGAACAGCAATCCTGTGTGAATATTAAAAATCGTGCACTGCATTACAGTAGGTTTGTATAAAAATTATATCACTCCATGCTTTATGTAAAACATATATATCTTATATCGTCTGCTTGGAGCCAGAAGGGCGTTAACTCCATTACTTTAACACAGAGCCAACGCTCCTCCGGCTCCAAGCAGACGACACAAACAGATACATCATTAAAAATTACTGGAGGTTATATAAACACCAGGGAATAAAACTATTCTTATATCTGTTCGTTTTGCATTTTGGCGGAAGGAGCTTTTTCTTGTTCCTCAGGGCATACCTTGTTTCTCTAGGGGCTGGGAGAAGACTGTTGAGTTTATGATTGGGGTTTTGTATTTGAGTGAACAGATTAAGACATAGCATTCTTCTGCGATCAGACAAAGATTCAAGTTGAAGGCACATAAGGGACTCGTTATATGACATTTCTGGTGCAATGATTCTGAGCGCCCTTTTCTGTATTGATTCTAACCTATTTGATTGCTCCTTGGTTAGGCCACCATGGAAAACCTGACATGCGTACTCTAATACTGATCTTATACAAGCAACATAATATCTGCACATATCAACCTGACTCAATCCCGCTCTCCGTAACTGAATAAGAAGGTACAGGCGTTTTGCAGCCTTTGTGTAAGTTTCCTTGACATGAGTTTCCCAGTTCAGTTTATTATTGATGTACAACCCAAGCAGTTTTGTTTCTTCAACTCGCTCTATCCTATCCCCAGAAATTGTAAGGTAAAGTAATTCTAGATCATCTTTCTTGAAACAAATTAGCATTTCCTTTGTCTTCGTTGGGTTAATTTTCATGTCATTTGAGTCAGACCAATTGATCAATTCATTGAGTGCATCTTGGACTGTGCCATGTTCTCCATATGGGCAGATATCATATATCGTCGTGTCATCAACATATTTGACAGCTGGGAGGTTACATAATAGATCGGATACCATGATGATAAATGATTACATTAATGGATCTTAGCTTCCTTTCTATGTCATATGGGGCAATAATGTATGCATCAGGTAAGATATACTCCTCATTATTGGTCGGTGTAACATGGGGTTGTAAGGGCGGGAGATCCTCCGAAACCGAGACAAAAAAGTGGTTGATCATATCTGCAAGACGGGATTTGTCTCCCTCTGCGATGCCATTAGTGAGGTTACTCAATGGATCATAGGTGGTTTCTGACAAGTGAGGTTCTTTACTTCTTCCCACCAATTATGGCGCTTATTTGTATTCAATTGATCAATCTTGCCTTGATAGTATCGTTTTCGGAGGGTTTTCCGCATACAGTTTACTTTGTTCCTTTGAAAAGCATATTTACATAAGTATAAACACTGTCATCTGAATGCTTCTTCTGAATCTTCTTTTCGGTGTTTTTATGTCAGCGATGGAAAGCCTAATGGACAATCATTCAATTGATTGCAATTATTCAGTTGACTGCAATAATTCATTCGATTACATTTACGAATACCCCAACTCAATAATTGCTTGGCTTGCAACAGTTCCGTTGGTTGTTTCAGTCATCATTGCTGTCACGAGCGTCGGTAATGTCATGGTTATGGTTGATTACTGTCAAAGTCAACGCATCCGAGCTAACGTGGATAAAATCTTTATCCTGAACCTTGCCATCACTGATTTCATCGTGAGAGCCTTCATGTGGCCTGTCAATCTAACATGGCTCATCAAAGATCGCTGGTCATATGGCGAAGTCCTTTGTAAGGTATGGTTGGTAGCTGATTATACAGTGAGTGTGGTGTCTGTTCTTACAATGGTACTCATCAGTTGGGACCGTTACTGTCTCTTGACCATGGGAGTTGTCAGACATTTCAGACGAAGAAGCGATTTGCACTGATCCTCCTTGTTACATGATAGGCAATCCTTTTTACTTGGTAAACATTCCTTGCGTTCGCAGGAGTCCCATTTTAACTGGACAGTACAATGTAGATTATACTAATAACTGTGAAAGGGAATTCACATTCAGTCTTGGCGGAACAGTAATTGTAAACGCGCTTGAGTTCTTCATTCCGCTTACAGCCCTGTTTATCCTGAATGTAGCAGTTTATACCAATATCAAACGGAGATCAAAGGGCATCGTAGGGCAGAGTCCTCCGATCCGACCAACCAAATGACTATGTCAAGAAACCTTGTGAAAACCGATAACTCATCATGTCCGACCAACGACGATCGTTCTCCAGGACCAGTTTTCAATAGTCAAAGTAGAGTGGCCACTGCATACAATCATAATGTCAATCCCGTTGCTGAAGGCAACGAACCTCAGCTCAATGAACACATACCCAGCAACAATGCGATGGGCCACAATTCCGAGGTAAATCAACTGACATTCGTAAGACACCGAAATGCCGCTGTAGTCCTTGCCGTTCTTGTAGGTTATTTCTTGATCTGTTGGTTACCTATCCAAGTTACAACCGTCATGTTTGCAATATGTGGAGACAAATGCGTGTCATATCTTAGCTGGGAGGTCACAAATTCACTTGTGTGGTGTAACTCCCTGATCAATCCTTTCATATACGCTGCCACTAACATACATTTTCACCGTAAGTTTCGTCATTACCTGGTCCTCGATCCCTGGACTTGTGATTTTAAGCGCTGCAAAGTAGATAGAGTTCCGTGATGCATAATTATGATCAAAGTGTAACAACGTAATCTTTCACCGCCATTCATCATTAAGGTGGATGTTAAATGAATTCAGTATTTCGATGATCAGATAATAAATACGTCTTTTAAGATGTCTGCAGTAATAACACTTCACAAACAGATGAAAGAACTGTATAGAGGAAGCCATGCTAACTACATTTCGTGATTGATTAGTTAAATACGCGGGGAAAAATACTTTATGATTTGATGAATTGAATGACCAGACGTAAGCCTTTCAACAAACAGGCACTCATAAACAACCAATAAACCACCATCTTCACTCGCAGTAGACATAACTTCCAAAAACACCACAAATTGTAAGGCAATGTCCTGTCCGCGACAACTTTGGATGCGTTCTTCAGGACGACCAAGCGAGAGTGACAAAGACGATGGGTTCAGTTTTTCAAACAAAATTATTAGAAAAGGGTTCTGCAAAGCGATTGCGAATCTGACTTACCAATGCTTTCTGACTGTAAAAAGAAAAAAATCACGAAAAGGGGTAAAATGGTGGAAAATAATGTCAGAGAAGCTGGCATGACAAACATGCACATATAGGGAATAAGATATCTCCTCTTTGCAATAGTTTCGTTCGGCTAGTCTTTTCGAGAAAAAGAAACAGAAGTCAAAACTGTGCATGCACTCATATCGCTAGAGGGCCTTTCCTCAGGACATTCGATATTGCAGTTCACTTTAACTTCGCAAGAGATATATAGAAAGAGAGAGAGAGAGACTGAGAGAAAGAGGGGGTGGGGAGGTATAAACTTAGTCTTATACGAATACTCCCATGCAGGCATAAGGTTGAAACAAGGTTGAAATAACAACATGGGCCTTGTAAAATAAATGATTTGTAACTTTAATATCAATAGGGTTAGATAAGTAGAATAAACCTTTATGGAGGAATCAATCTAAGAGTTAAAATTTTGCATGTACATTATTATTATGGATAATGTCCGATCATTATGTATTAGTGTATGATCTGGTATAAGATAATATATGTATTCCTGAAAGTATTAGTGAACGTGTTCAGACAGTTAATAAATTATCAATACTCCACAAAATAAAAAAAGAGAAAGTACACCTTCGACCAAAACATATTTCCTATAATAAAATGAAAAATAAACTATCAGGCAACTATCAACAAATGGATTAAGTTTTTCGAACACACTACCTCTTCTGACATTGATATGTCTATAATAATACCGGTATAACAGAATCGCATCTTCACCATGTTCACTGATCGCCCTGATTTTCAGGTGTTGAATTCACCTTAATATTCACTATTTTCTATTCATGTTATCTTTTTTCAACGGAGGGGCGGCCGGGGGGGGGGGGGGAGAATTTGTTAAGAGGGGAAACTTTCATGCAAGATAAGATAAGTTTGATATCATAACAGAAAGCGAAAACGTGTCTCATATAAGCTGTATACTCATATCATTTTCTTCTAAAAAGGAAAGAAAAAAAATCACGTACGTTGTCCTGAGTAAGATCTCACGTTGAATTCATTTTTTTGCGTAGAGATATCTCAAAATCTTACATTATACTGGCAGCGAAACGTTGATTTTTAAATCACCACTTTTTTCAACATCAAAATTTAATGGATGAACTTATGTATATGTATATGTATATGTGTAATCAAAGTGTCAAAGATTGAACAGATTCTGTTGTGAATCCAATTAGCCATAATTATTTGCATTTCGTCTGCTATCCTTCTCAATCTTAAGCAAATGAACATCACACTGTATGGAGAGCGTAATTGTGTAATTAATTACTGCATGACCTGGGCAGAAACCTTCACTCTTTTATCACTTTCTTTCTACAGACGACAAAGTCCGGAATTTGAGAAGGTATAAATTTATTCTGATCATCGCGTTAACGAATAATGGTAAATAATGGAAATAAATCTAATTTTTTAATGTTGTACTTTGTATGCTTTTGTGAAACATGTTTATCTTTGTTTCTCTGTCATTTGTAAATATTTCTGCTTAGAATTAATAATATTCTGGAATCAATAATAACTGAATGAATATCTAATTATCTTACTAAAATGGTAAAAACCCAGGAAAAGTGTCTATGCATCTCTGCTCGTGTTCATTATCTTCCCACATATAACAAATGCGGCTCATGAAATAATTTAACTATCGGAAAAAAAGGGTACTAGGTAAATTTAGAATGATTGCACCAATTTCTTTTCTGATTCCAAATGGTGGTCAGTTATATCACCTACGTAATGATGGGTAGTGTCCCTGTATTAAAGAGTTGCGACATGGACGTCCCACTTTTCTGGAAACAAAATGGCGTTCGAATTGTTTCTATTGAGAACACCCAGGTGCTCATCGGACTTGAATAGAAATGTTACGTAATAGTGGAAACAAAATGTCGTTCAAACCCCCAGTTGTCGCAACTCTTTAATACAGGGACACTAATGATGGACATTGCCGTATATAGAGAGAGTCTGGCCAACTCGGTTTCAGTTGGGTAGCAACATAAGGAATATGCGCCATGTTGTTACCCAACTGGAGCCAAGTTGGCCAGACTCTATCTATATATACGGCACTGATGATGGAGACATAATAGCGCCATCTATACAATTCTGTTATGCAGGAAGGGCGTTTAAAATCTTTTTCGCTTCCTAATCTTATTCACAAATGTATGCACGGACATGTTGGAAAGCTTCTTTTCAATTTGTGACCTTCCCGTGAGTTTATCAGTCGAGTTCTATGGATGTTTAGGAGTTTTATTGGAAATATCTTCCTTGCTGTATATATATATATATGTATATATATATATATATATATATATATATATACATAGAATAAAAAATAAAAAATAAGTGTCCTGCGTCGGTTGATGAAAAATACACAAAAGTCAATGATGAATATATACATATATATATATGATGGAGCGACGATTTTTCATGATTTTTACCATTTACGCCGGGGTTTTAAACGTAATTGCTGTTCAAGTTAAATATTATGTTATAAATATCACGCACATATTCCGGAAAGAAAATAATAAATTGACATCGTCTTTTTAAAAAATATTATTCCCCAGCATAAACCTTAACATTATGAGTATCATTTTTTAGCGTTTCACGAAACCGCCATTAGTACAAATTCACCGACATTTTAATAAAACCCATGTAGTCAAATTAACACGCGTTTCAATTGGATGTCGGCGAACGTGTAGTAAAGGGGCCGTCATACATGTATAACCAAACCGGAGACCGCCCGACTTCTCTGCGAGCTCAAAATGGCATTTTTGCCCTGAATATGGCCGGAATGCGGCCGGTGTGTGCTCGATCAATGTGGGCTTCCCTGCGATTATTAAGGGTCGGTCGACTCCAGCATTATGTTACCTACGGGCGCCGGGCAAATTCTGTTCGCTAGTGTTCAAAGGGCTCCTACCGAGCCTCGTCCAATATGTGACATGGTAGATTTCAAGCGAGAAATACGCTCGACTCCCGGGCACAGCACAGCACAGCACTTCCCAAGCAGTCTTAACTCTTATTAACACAATAACCAGCGCCATCGATAAAGCATCACACACGGTTGGAATCTTCCTGGACTTTTACAAGGCCTTTGACACTATTGATCACACTATTTTATTATATAAATTATCCCACTACGGGATTAGAGGAAAGCCCTTGGAATGGTTCAGGAACTACCTTTCTAATAGAAACCAATATGTATCACTCAACGGGCACAGTTCTTCTATTAAACCAGTAAATTGTGGAGTAACACATGCAGGGATCTCTCCTTGGACCCTTGCTTTTTATCTTACACATCAATGACATTTATATATCTTCCTCCATTTTATCTTTTATATTGTTGCTGATGATTCCAATCTCTTTTTTCCCATCAAGACCCTGCAATTTTACTTTCAACAGTCAATTCGGAGCTGAATGGATAAAAGCGAATAAGTTGTCTCTAAACCTAAATAAAACAAATTACATGCTCTTCAGCAATACTCTTCAATCCCTGCCTGATAATATTCTTTTTGATAACATACCTATCAAAAAAGTGAAAACTAATAAATTTTTAGGTATAATAATTGACGATAAGCTCTCTTGCAAACCACATACTGATAACTTTTCAAAACTGATTTCGCGAAACACAGGAGTAATTAATAAGTTGAAATATCAATTCCCATCCTTTGTTGTCTCTTTACCTAACCTTATGTTTTCCACATCTTAATTATGGAATTTTAGCATGGGGTAACTCTACCGCGCAACAACTAAACAGATTACTATTACTTCAAAAAAGGCCATCTCACATACTAACCAGCTCTTTCATAGTAATAAAGTTCTCAAAGTGTCTGACTTATACGTTTATAATCTAGGTCAATTTATGTTCCAACTAATAAATAATGAACTTCCGAGTGCTCTCTCAGACCTTTTCACAACTAACAATACACTCCACAACTACCCAACGACACAATCAAACTTTTTCCATCTTCCCCGCACGAGAACGCTCCTAGCTCACAAAACATTCGTCTTTACAGGTCCCAAATTTTGGAACAGTCTCGATCCAGACCTTAAGAAATAGAGAAACTGCACCATTTTAAAAGAAACAGTTGAAATCTCTTTTGCTGAAACCACTAGAATGCTGCATGGTTGCTGATCTCGATCTGTACTTCGCTTCTCTCTTCTCTCTTCTTTCTTCTATCTTCTCTCTTTTCTTTTCTCTCTCTCTCTCTCCACACACACACAGACACACACTCTCTCTCTATCTCTCTTTCACTCTATAACTACTTAATTTGTTATGTTCTCTTTTGTTTCCATCTGCTGATTTCCTTCCTTTCTTTGTTTCTTCTCATCTTAATCTCCCCATTCTTCTTTCCAGATCCTTTTCTCGCTAAAAGGGGACCTAACTTGACAAGCCTCGCTTTTAATAGGTTCCCCTACAAGTGTATATACTGTATGCGTTTATTACATCTACTGGAAGATATTTATTATATTGAGTTTTTATGATATATGTATTATCCTTTGTATTATGTTTATATTTTGCTTTCTTATGTATATATGTAAACCGATTATGGAAACAAATAAAATCAAAATCAAAAATCAAATCAAATTCGGCGACTTTCTGGCGATCCACAAATTCGGCCGGAGACCGTTGGATATGTGATGCAGGCTTTACGACAGCTTTTTTTCAAATGATGCCCTGAGTAAGATAACGGGCCTATGCATTCACGTACTTGTATTTTCTTTATTTTGAAATTGTGAAATCCTCAATATATAATAGTTTTCCAATCAACCAAAAATATATTAAATGTTCTTATTGAAAATTGTTAAACCTTCGTTTAACTCCGGCCCTTTAGATTTTTCAGATTTGCAAAACATTTTTATGATTCAGTTAACAATGAATCATTTCAGAATGGATTATCATTTTAATCTGGACTCGATGATATACATAAATTTATGTAGTTTGATCAATTAATTATTAGCAATAAATTGATGACAGTAACTTATAAGCTGTCTCACACAAAAAAACCCAACTTTTTTTCTTGTTCATTGTCAGTGATTACAAAATAAAGTACATAATATTCCGGACGCTTATTCGATCATTGCCTTCCTCTTTCTTTTTTTTAACTCTGTGTTCAGTGTCTTCTCTGCTCAACACAAATAGACTTTATAGTTCATATTCATTACAGAAACCTCTATATTAGTTTAAAATGTGTAAAGTAATGCCATAATTATTTAAAATGAGATGAATATATATCGTCGTAATTTTTGGTGGTCCTATGGAAAATAACAGCTGATGGTGTCTTTCAACCTCACAGAGCACAATGTCTCATTGGACTGCAGTGCCACTAAAAACTTTACGTCGGCAGGCGATGCTAGATATAGCACTAAAAATCTGCACGTTGAATGGGTGATCAGCGCACCAGAAGGCATGATAATTGCCATCGTGTTTGAAGAGTTCAGTACAGAGGAATTCTATGACACACTGGAGATCAGAGATCCTGCTTTCCTATCCATCGATCGGACATATTCAGGACGTGAAAAGGACTTTCCATCGTATATCTCGAGAGGTTCATTATTGACGCTCGTGTTTAAAACGGGCGCTAGCGCGATCCCCCGAAGTTTTTTTCTCAGGTTACATTGCTTTAATGCAACAGGTAATATTACATTGCTTAATCTCTCTTTATAATTCTAATATTTGTTCTCTTGATTGGCTAGATAAGAATTCAATTAACAAAACTGAATACGCTTTAATTTTTATATTTTTCTTTTCCTCGTATGCGAAAAATATGCCGGGGGGGGGGGGGGGGGGGACATGCACCCCAAATTTGTTGCCTCAAGTTCCTCCCCCACGAAATAATTATTTTTAGGAAAAAGGTACAGAAATGTTAATTTAATGTACTATAACACCAAACAAGCGCTGTAATGCATCAGAATGCAAAATTTCAATGTTCAAAATGTATTTTTTCTTTAGTTCGATTGGTACGCTCTCTCGCAGAATAACACATAATTGGGTAATTTAACGCTCCCCCACAAGAAATGTTTCTAGTGTTCTTACACAGAAAATGGCGCTGACCCGGCACCCCCACTTAAAAAATCCTGGCTAAGACACTGATAATAGCTCCTACATGCAGGCTTTTTTATTCAGAAAGTCAACTAGATATTTAAATAAATGTGTTTTGTTTATTTGATATCTATTACCTGTTGTCACTGTGATTACTATTCTTAAACCACCTCATTAATTTATGACTGTGAATAGCAATTTTAAGTTGAAAAAGTATAAAAGAATATCATAACTGACCTCATGCGTTTATAAACTGTAACTTAGGCAGGAAACCGTCATACCGCTATGACCGAAGTTGAAATTCAATCCAAAACATGATACTGTTTGATGTCTTGCTTCTGTGTTTTCAACTTTTATTAAAATACATCCAAAAATTCGTTTATTAAGAGCAGATATTAAAACTTGTGACCTTGAAGTTTCATAGGCAGTATCTACATGATGTTTACTAAACCTGCGCAAAGTTTTGCGGAATTTTGCGTAAGTCTGCAAAAGGGATGGAATTGTACATGTTTCTTCATATACACTGTTGGTCATAATGGTAGCATAATTTTTTTTCTACCTTTCGTACAACAATATGAGTAATTCTTTTGCAAAATATAGCTTATATCTTCACCGATTTTATTGATAAATCTGTTCTCAACATATGAAATAAAAAATATAAGACAAAAATTAATTCATACAAACTTTATACACTGGTTTAAACCACTTTTGACAAACACAATCATCCAGACCTTGGATTCCTTGAAAAAATGTATCGTTTTTGGTAAATGTTTAACCATGATAATTTTATCGTGAAAAATAAAATCTTGGGATCTTTTGATGATTGAAGGAAAGTGTTCCTCTTTTAAATCTTATTGGGTCACTTAGTACCTGGTATGGCCACCTCTGGCACGCACCAGTGCCTCCACACGCCGTGGCATACTGTCCACAAGGTTGTTGATGGTGTTCAAGGACAGTGCATCCCACTCTTCGGTCAGTGCCTGGGCTAACTCCTGCACATTTTGAGGATGATTGTTTCTCTCATTGATGGCACGGCCCAATGCATCCCAGGCGTGCCCAGTGGGGGTTCATGTCGGGGGAACAGGCAGGCCAAGGCATCTGCTGCACGTCCTCTGCGTCAAGGAATTCCCTCACCAGACGTGCCCTATGTGATTGAGCGTTGTCGTCTTGGAGCTGAAAGTTATTGCCATATCTTCTCGCGTATGGAAGACAATGGCGTTCCAGGATATCGCGGTACACGACGGCGTTGACGTTTCCTTCAGGTGCAGCCAATGGTGTTTTTCTGCCATAATGTATTCCGACCCATACCATCACTGAGCCTCCATCTGCTTGATTGGTTTCCTGGACACAGTCATTACGGAGGTTCTCGCCCCACAATCGTCGAACCCTCTGCCTCCCATCGGTGCGGTCAAGGATGTACCGGCTTTCATCAGTGAAGATTACATGGCGCCAGTGACCAAGCTGCCATCTCCTGTGCCTCCTAGCCCACTGGAGCCGAGCAACCCGGTGGCGAACAGTGAGATGTGGAACCTTGGTCATTCGCCGAGCTCTGTAGCCATGTTGGACAAGTCTCCTGTTGACGGTTTCCCGTGAAACGTTCACTCCGAAGTGCCTCCTCCACAAGTGGCAAAGACGACTCGCTGGCATTCTCCGGTTCCTACGGCACATGTTCAGCAGTTGACGGTCATCCCGTGCGGATGTTCTTCGTGGTCGACCTGTAGATCTCTCTGGACTCAAAGTAATCGCCTCTCGATGTCTTCTGAGGATGCGGCACACACAACTCTGCGATAGTCCAAGAATATCTGCAATCTGGGCCTGTGTCCGTCCATTCCGTCGGAGTGCAAGGACCCTCTGACGAATTGCAAGTGCCGTTGGGCGAGGCATAGTGTAAGGAATCAATGTACCAAATTTGGTAGGAATTGATCAAGCTAACTCTGAAAACGGGCTGTTAACACACGTAGGCTTTCTGCACGAAATGGACAGCAAAACAACAGCAGAAAGGAGGCTCTGCCTTTCATAGCACCAAACAGCAATAAGGCCACGTTATGGAATGTTCCACTTGACCGACTTTTACCTCGACAATACAAAATCATTATGTAATCAATGAACCTGGTCAATATTATCTATTTAGGCTTTTAAATATGATTAAATCAACGGATGACTATGAAAATACGAATTATGCTAACATTATGACCAACAGTGTATATATAAGGTAAAATTAAACGGAACAGGCTGAAGAAATACAAGTTTTTCTAACGCTCGGTCGCTCTGCTTTCTCGCCCATGTCTCTTTGGGACTTTTGAAAGCACTCCCAAAAGCAGGGTAAAATCCATCTAAAGTAGTTTTGGTAGAATCGAAAATACGTTTTGGAAACTTAGAACAAAGTACATTTATCCTAACGCACGATCGCTTTGCTCCCTAGTCTTTGTTTATTCTAAATATCATAAAAACTTGCGCCCGCAAATTCTGGCTAAAGCATAGAAAATATTTAGGTCAGAAAGTAAGATCCTCATGTTTGAATGACGAATAACTTTCATTCATCACAGGTTATACATGAATGTCTTGTATGGATCATCGCCATAATCTAAAGCAAAATGTTTCAAATTTTCCATATGTAAAGGACATAACATCATTTTCCCCCCTAAATGCTCGATCGCTTTTCTCAGGTAGGGGTCACAATACCTCGTTATAATTGCGCTCCTGTTACCCATGGTAACGCATTAAAAATATCGTGTGTGGATAACATAACATTCATTGTTATTTTTTGCCCAGAGCCTGGTCTATTACCCCCTCGCGCATATATGATATTGGTCAGAATTTGCCTCTGATCTAAGGTGAAGTGTAATTTTTAACCGCTAAAAATGCAATTCTTCTAATCCTGTAACATTAAGAGCGGCTGAAGTATGTAAGATTATCAAATGGTAATTCTGCGAACAAAGGGATCTTTGAGTTGTCTCGTCTGGACAGACCAAACGAATGGCTACCAGTCTGTAAGGAGAGCTGGAACAGAGAAGTTGCAGATCTCGCTTGCAGACAACTAGGATATCCTGGAGTTTATCGTTTCAGCAGTGATGGAGATGAAGTGGAGGGGAATTCTACTTGCGCAGTAACATCTTGTACAAACAGTGAGATTATCATTCCATGTTGTTTGAAGTGCACATAATTACTGTCTCAAAGCCCCAATCATAGGATTAATACACCTCATGCGAAATAATGGATTCAATTACGGGGCAAGCACGATTTGTTTCTTAGATATCATCTTAAATCATTCGGGAAGATTTCTAACCCATATTTACATTAATCTATCTCACATTTTCAGTACCATACCAACGATGTCAACGTATTGTGCAAAATGTTTAATGACTACTGGCCTCGACACAGTATTCGAAATTTCATATGCAGCACGCACTTGGTGAGAGAGCATTTCATTTGCTGCTCCCAAACTGTGGAGTCGACTATCCTTAAATTTTCCGCAACCAACATCTCCCAATATTTTCAAATAGCTTCTCAAAACTCACTTATTCCGTTAACAACAACAACAACAATATAAAGCGCATTTGAGCATCTATATGGAAAACGCACTATAAATTACATGATTATTATTTTTAAAGATTTATTATTTTCATTCCACTTGGTCTGATATTTTTCTGTAGCAATTTATTTGAATTCGTATTAAATCCTTTAAAGATTCGTCACATCTTTGGTTACTTCTAAACAGAGCATGTCCTCTTCCAAGATTGCCTAACCAGCACAGAGAGGAGAAAAGATGTCACTAGTACAAAACTTCATTGTCACAGTAAGTACACATCGAATCTTCAATTGTTATGATTTAAAGGAAATAACACAAACATGACAACTGTTGCATTAAATACACAAATTAATTGAATTATAAAGTACCAAATGTCATTTGTTTAACAAAATACTATAAAGTTCAAGTGTGTTTTATTTAGCATTTATGCTAATTTACTTTAAAAACAACATGTACATTTTTCGATAATTGTGCGCTCCAAGCTTTCAAAAAACATGGAATAAAATTTAGTTTTCTTGACAAACTAAATGATTTCCGCTCAGATCATGGCTACATCGGATGCATTCCGCTACCAGACGATCAGTCAGCACACCGTACTTCTACTTTGGATGCAGTTCCCGATTGTATGTCTCACTGTTTCACGGAGAAATATGAGCTAGCAGCAATCCGATTGGATGGATGTTATTGTCTAAATGCTACCCAGGCCCGACTTACAGACTTTACTCCAGATGAAGACCAATGCGTTTTGAATCGTGATACCGTTCATCAGGAGTTCACATGGGCATATCACTACAATGGTATGATCGTAAACCTTAACATTACCATATTATTTAAAGCATATGCAAATTACCTTTCCTATCCTAAAATTATCCCGAACAGTGACGGTAGATTAGGACTACAAGTAGAACGCAGCAATATAAATCTTATTTCACCTTTCTTGAATCTTAGTTACTATTGGGTTCTGTGAACACCCTGGAGACGTTGCAAATGGTTGGTGGTCATCAAACAACACCTATCTAGGCTCCAGACTCATCTTAACATGTCAACCTGGTTACGTCATCAACGGGAGCAATACGATCGAATGCCAGTCATATGATATAGATCGGAAGGTTGACTGGGACAATAAGATTCCACATTGCCAATACCTGACTCCTACATCGACATCTGGAGGAGGTACAACGCATTCAGATATATTAGTTGATATCCAAATTAAACTCATCACTTCCTTACACTTTATCAACTTATTTCCTATGACGAGAATACACTTAAAACTGAATTTATTAGGGCATAATAGAAATAGACTGGGACAAGATCTGCCTTATATTGAACTTTCTAATTTCTCTGACAAACCATCGTCGAAGCAACAGCGCATATAACTCCACTTTCTTAATGCATACAATCAGGCCTACGGGAACGATTTTGTTACTGGGGGTGCTGTGAGGTGATTACCTTTTTTTTTTTTTTTTTTTTTTTTTGGGGGGGGGGGGGGTATGCAGTTCCTTATCTATGAATGGCGCCTGGGGGAAACGATGAAGCTGCATTAAGCGCAAGGGGAAGTGTATGGAACGATAGTTGTCAAAAAATTCGATAAATATAGTTTATCGACGATAAACTAGGTTTTTCGCCGAGAATCGTAGATTATAGAATTGATAAACCTAGTTTTTCAACAACAACCCCGAATATCAAGCGAGAAACCTAGTTTATCGAATTCTTTGAAAAACCCGGTTTATCAATTTGATAATCCTAGTTTTTCGATTCGATAAACTAGGTTTATCAAATTTGATAATCCTGGTTTATCAGAACCCTGAATATCGACCGATATCACAGGTTTTTGATAATCCTGGTTTTTCGATTCGATAAACCTAGTTTTCAATTCGATAAACTAGGTTTATCAAATTTGATAATCCTGGTTTATCAGAACCCCGAATATCGACTGATATCACAGGTTTTTTGATAAACCAGGTTTTTCGATTTGATAATCCTAGTTTATCAAATCGAAAAACTAGGAATTCGATAATCTAGGTTTATCGAATTCGATAATCTAGGTGTATCGAATTCGATAATCTAGGTTTATCGAATTCGATAAACTAGGTTTATCAAATTCGATAAACTAGGATTATCAAATTCGATAATCTAGGTTTATCAAAATAGTTTCGAATTGATCACATGACATGTCGAAAGTGCAAAAATGGCGGCGAAGAACATGACAGTGTTGGTTTTTGTGGTAGCTAATTTAACTTTCGTGTTGGCACCTTTACCCAATCGTGATGAACGTAGCAATGGTCCTGGCATCTTCAGGTTGTGGGATCATGTGAAAAAAATCCAGACTTGACAAGAATTTTTATTTTTAATAATAATAATAATAATACCTGGCATTTATAAAGCGCCTTTCCCAAACTGGATCAAAGCCCTGATATATATTATTACCCGGTCATTTTTACTGGCTGGTATCAGCAAAGTTGAGTGTCATGGCAAGGCTTATAAACATTCATATTTGAGATCAATAATAGACAATTTATTAAAGAAGAGGTTCTGTTTTCTGTATGTCTTTACGTATCTCATCAATATGTTCATGCTTCAGTGAGAAATTAACTGCTTTAGTGAGTGTTTTGAAATATTAGTTTTGGCAAGGTTTTAATTCAAGCTAGTTTTCTCAGTCAACCATAAGGTTTTGATGGGATATGTCAAGACACAGAAAAGAAAGCATATTCTTTCATATATTGCCTTTTAATGATCAGAATATAAAAGTTTCTAAGCCTTTTCAAGACTCTTAACTTGGCTGATACCAGACAGAACCAATACAAAGTTTTGTCAACCGTGGATTTTGCACCATTTCACAATAATGGCTTTTGCTCACTCGAGCTCAAAATATTGCCAGATATTTTGGTGTCATTTGATAGAAGAGACCCCAATCTATCCACAGGTATGAAAATTTCCTAAAAAATACTTTGAAATATATATTTTGGGAGACTTTATCCAACTGTTTGGGGGACGCACTGTGTGTGTATATCATATTTCAATATAAGAGTTGTCCTCAGCACTTCTAATTCGATTAAAAACTTTCAGTGAGTGCAACAAAGACTTTCTATAATAAACTTACAAAGTTCTTAGTGCTGGCAGTTTGCTGAATGTATCAGGTTTGATATCAGGTATCAAATTTTCTTGGAGGTCCCTTAAAGAAAAAGAAAATAAAGGGAATGCAAATGTGAGACAGGATGTTTGCATTAACTTTTACCTTAAAGGGATACTCAATCGCAGATTGTGGACGTTAAATCATGTCGCGGGAGGGCGCCGTGATCGTTACCTGAGCATGCCGTTGCCTGTGAATACACAAATCTTTACAAGTAGCCTGATTGTCATGTAAACAATTAACATTAATTAGCAAAGATTAAACTCTGTTATACATGTTTTTTTTTATTATAAATGTTTTGTATATAAACTCTGTTCCAATTAGTCACGTACGGTTTGTAATTGTAGTAAATGTATTTATGAGCCTTTAATGTTTGTGATTGTTTTTGTTTTAATTTGTAGCTGTTTATGTCAGCTAGACAGATCTAACCTTCAAAAAAACAAAATATAATTTAAATTAGCCTTAATAAGATGGAGATTTTTAATATCAGCTTATAAAAATCACCTTGATAATAAATTATGTGTATTTTCAAAGAAAAATATGAGTCAGTTTGAGGATAATATTTAATATTTTAATGTATTTTTTGCACGTTGAAATATATATTACATGAAAGAGGATGGTATGGTAATTATTTTCATGTATATTCATAAATAATTAGAAGAACGGGGTAATGATTGGATGAGAAAACTCGAAGTTATTCCGGCGTGCGAGTAGGTGCCGGCTGCGCATGCCCCGAGCCGCCCCGCGCCCCAGAACCCTGAATATCGACCGCTATCATAGGTTTTTTGAAAAACCCGGTTTATCAATTTTCTGACAAGCAAAAAAAATATCCTCAGCGTTTTGGGGTCTCTTTTTAACTCCAAAAATCTCTGACAAGCAAAAAAAAAAAAAAAAAAAAAAATTCTTTTGCTGGCTACAGCACCCTGTACAGCACCCCGCATCCTCAGCCTTCTAGGGGTGCTGTGCACCCCCTCCAGCACTCCCGGCTCCTAGGGGCCTGCATACAATTCATTTATGCACGACTATGGCGATGGCTCGAGGAGATAACATGAATATCTCGAATACGGACAGAATGAGGTTGGCTGAAGCATTTGACAACCAGCAAGACTCCCTAGAACTGGCTGACACTCTAGGAATAAACATGAAATATGATTAAAATAAACTTTGAAAATGGAAGTTTGTAAATGCGAGGGAAATTATATAATCAAAAACAGTGAAAAGGGGTGCATATGACGTGAAAAAAAAATGAGGTAAGAATTACACACAACCTGCACAATTCTGTGCTAATAAGCGATTTCGTAATTAGGATTTGCGCATGATCAGATAAAGGTCAGTTGACATAAACTGGCATGTTCGTTTAAAATGCACTGAGATAAGCGTCGACTGTGTAATGATTATTCATATATTCATTTAATTATATTTTTCATTAAATCCACTGAAAAGCAACAAAGTGTTCATTGATGGTTGGTATTTGACAGTCTGCCAAATGATAGCCAACTTGCAAACAATGCGCTTTCCCAAGTGTTCATTGACGTGCTATTCTAGTCACCTGGTCTACGATGTCTTTCTTTCATAGAGTTTGAATTCTGTAGGTTGCTATGTCGGGCAAGCTTACGTATTATCTTTCTTTGAAAAGATGCCTATCCTAATGAAAAAGGGAAAGGTCATTTGCGAAAAGTTGCTCATGGGCCAATTACGAAATCGCTTATTACGCAACTGTAGTGCAAGAGCCATCATCTGCTGCACAGGCATGGCGTGGTAAGTAAAACTTTAAGACATTAAATTTAGAACTTCTGTAATTTTATGCGAATAAAGGTATCAAATAATATGATATTTACATTAATTTTTGTGGTGGTGGATATGAAACATGATGAAAAGCAATGAAGTGGAAATGCCATGTTTCAGCATGTGTGGTGTGGCCAACCGTCTACGGTACGCGTTGTCGTTGACATGAAAATTGTTGATCAGCCAGGCATGGGGCGCGATCGACCGCACGGGCCGGGGCCGGGCCCGGGAAGTTTGGAAGGCAGTGTGTGTGCTTTTTTTCGTCACGATTGTGGATTGCCGAAATGGAACAATTAAACCTCCGAAATTGCCACTTCTTGGTCTAAAGTAATTCTCAGATGATTAAATCCACATGCCATGGTTTTAGTCGATATCATCTATGTATACAACCAGTTCATATCAATCTAAAAACAAAATCTAGACCTTAGTGTAGGGCTGTTTAACAGACTATAGAAGAGTGAGTTTTTTCAGCACTACAGGTGTGATTTTGTGCATACTGTTTGTGTGTGTTCTTTAGCACTATATTGGGTGCAAAAGTGTTAGCACTAGTAGTGCCGTTTTGGGGGCTCTAAAATGAGTTATTTAATGCACTAGAAGTGTGGTTTTTGCGAGCTGCATGCGTCTAATAGCACCAGAAGTGTAAAAGGCTTACACTTAAAGTGTTTAAAGAAGCACTTGGACTGGTGTTGAATTATAGCACTTGTACAAGTGCTACTTTAGCACAATTTGTGCAGTCCCTATGCGTGCCCTTACAGGTGCTTCCTCCAAATCTTGAGGTGCTAAAAATAGCACTTTATTTTTTAGAGTGTATGATATAAAACGAAACTGAATGCTCAAAGAATGAAAATGAACCATGAGAGCAGAAAATCGTTCGAACTTGAACGCCTATTCATGAATTCGAACGCAGCTCTAATGAAATTGGGCGGGAAAACCTATATATTGATATACGGTATAGTTACGTTAATGCTGGCAAGTTTCTGATTGGTATATAAACTGGACTTATTCTTATTCTAAAATACCCTTCCTCATGTAAAAAGGACGTAGTCGCTGCTAAAAAACAACAGTAATATTGTGAAGAAATATATTATCCCAAGCCTTTGAAATATGATTATGTATCAATTTAACTTTAATAATAATAATAATAATAATAATATTGGATATTGATATAGCGCTCATATCCACCAATTGTGCTCAAGGCGCTCCAATATTACCCTGGCATTAGCCCAGCTGCCCTATAATAATATATTAATTTAGGATACGGAATTACATTTAGATAACGTTGAGCAAGAAATATTTAACTTTTATGGACTGATGGCGTGCCTGGTGGACAGTGAGAAAGAAGAGACTTGTAATACGATATTTATAGACAGAACCATTTAGATATCAAATAGTGCCCTGAACTCATAACTTTATGCAGCTCATAAACTTTAATCATCTCATGAGAAATATGGACTCAGTTTGATAATTCACAACTCTTAATTTTTATTGGCATATTTACTCGTATTTTTCAGAGAAATTGTTGAAAATGATAGAATATGCATTTTTTGTTCGTCGAAGGAGAATTTAATTATGTAGCAGTTTGAAGAAGCAAAAATGAGCACAGCAGTCCCCCCCCCCCACATTACATACAGGTAGATATTTTTTCCATTCTCTTCAAGAGCTGAGCTAGCCTAATAAGCATGGGCGTCAATCCTCACAGGAATTCTATTCAAGTGGGGGGACACCTTATTGTTGCATCCAGGTGTGTCCCCCTACTTGAATAGAATTCCTGTGAGGATTGACGCCCATGCTAATAAGACACTGATAATCCCAGAAGCTCTCTGCCCCCTCTTGACAGTTAATGAATCTGGAAATTCTTTCTCATTTTCTAGATCTCTTGCACAAACTCTATATGTTGATTTAGTTGGTCCAAACATGCGGACATGCGGATTCCCGATTAGCGCAGCTTGACCAATCACAATTTCAAAGAAGCTTTAACTTGATTATTTCACGTCAAAACTACCAAGCTTCGAAAATGAAATGAGCAGAATCCAAGTCCAAATGAACAGAATCCTATAGTAAAAATGACTAGAATCTGATTAACAAAATGTGACCAGGCGATCTACTTAAAATAAAATGACTGGACATTTTTTTAGAGTGCACCGTCGTTGACTCTGTTTAGAATTTATAATGTGAATATATGTATTGCATCTGACCTGTGGTCTAGTTTTGTTTGTTTTTTCCAGTTAAATTGCAACTATTCATTTGATTTGATAGTGCAACATATATTTTGGGCAAAAATGTTGGGATTTTTTTTATACATTTATTCATCAAAAAAACTTTGTATAGTTTTAATTTGCTTAGGTTGGCTTTATTGTCAAACATTCTTATGTATTTCGTGTATTTTTGTCTGATATTGCAACCACTTGTAAGTGGTTGCAATAAGCCAGTTCGGGGTTAGCGCATGGTACAAATGACCCCAAATATCCACAGATATTTTAGACATGGAGGGTCCCTTTATGTGCACTTCAGAAAAATAACTCTGGGAGTGATAGAGGTGCCTCATGAATAGCTTTTGTTTCCCCGTTTAAAAAGAATACTTCCACCTGGATATCATGGAATGCACCATTAGTGCATAATTGAATAATGATTACATGACATTCATGAGCACATGTCATATTCTGCCATATTCTCCTTATGGTGTTATTGTCTGCATCACACACATTCATGATTCATCCAGCCACACATAATTACGGGGGTTAAATGACTATAAAACAGGCACGTTACACGAATGTTCTTAACGATAGACTTCTCGCCATATTACTAACTGCAACTGTTTATTCTGTTCTTCCATTCTATATTGTCTATATCAAACCCCGCCAGTAGATGGCGCTATTCCACAATGGTATTACAATATGTTGAGTGTCAAATGATTTCCAGGATACTACATCCCTCCCCACCTTTAGTAAAGAAGCATATACCTGCAATTATAAAAACACCCCTGCTTTGTGAGTGGTTTTCCTTTTCTTCTGCAAAACCATTATTACAGAGACTTTATGCTAATATCAACCACGGGCATATGTCTGTTTGTTTGTCTGTTTGTTTGTTTGTTTGTTTTTTTGTTGTTTTTTTGGACAACACTATTTACAAAGAAAACAAAGGATATCATCCTAAACCAACTTAAGCTACAACCAAACTTATCTTGGTCTTAATCAAAACTCTGACTTTCATCACAAAACAAGGCATTTGTCCATATGCTTCCTTCATGGATTCTAATAAACTCAACTATAACAAAAACATGGATGTGCCGACAACCTTTTATCAACACAGCGCTATAATCATTCGAATGCCAATGCATATCCAATCAAACCAAGTTCCAAGTAATCAACTGGCCAGACAATCTGTGTCTGCCTGACTATAACTATAACTTCTGTCTTTCTGACTTGACATTGTGTGGAATAATAACTGTAACATTATTATTTTGATAGGCAGCTCATCTCTTCAAATTGAACAAATGTATTCGCTTTGTGCTTTCCTATTAATAAAACCATTTGTAATGTGCGGGAACATACCGCATTGCAACCAACAGTTTTCAATACACTTTGTCTTGTTACACCTCATGATGCACATTGCCTATCTCCAGAATAAAGAAATATTTAACAATAACAAATGTTATCGTCCAATCGGACCGAGTATGACAAAACATTTGATTAAATAAGAGAAGGAATAAAACGAAATGGCCCATATTCTTTGTGGTATGATTACTAACTTGTACACAGGATTTTACCAAATAATGTTAAAAGACGCATACACTTATATACCCTTGGTACTTGCTCCCCTAACACTCATATACCTCATATTGTTTATTTGATCATTCACTTTTTTTTTTTTGAATACCATCGTGTGAGGTAATATATTAATAACAATAAACACACTATCAGGAGGTGCACACTTGAAAATAAACGTAATAACTGTCTATTGAAGAGACTTTGAGAATACAGGGTGCAAGCACAAATGTGCAAACATACATGTATAAAAACTGTTATTTCAGATCCAAATATACCATTTCCTGGCACAAGAATGCAGTAATTGGGTTGACTGATATTACGTGTAACCTGAAAATGATAACACTGAAATATGCTCTATCCAGACTTAATCATTAAAAAAAATGTTTTGTGTACACAAAGTGTATAGTTTGATAACAGATAGGACCCATTAAATCCAAAGTCAATACCAGTACCATGGTATACTGCTTATGAAAAACATTCATCCAAAAATATAAAGCAAATAATATGAGGCACTCTACTAACTCTGTATTATGAGTGAATAACGGTCAGACATACAAATCATGCCAAATCATGTCTGGCAGTGAAGTTTATAAAAAAAAAAAGAATACATTTCTTGGTGCTTTCATTTTTTTTCTTCTTTGTTACCGTTAACAAATCATGCAAGTTTTTTTTCCGTCACCACATGATCTTTTTTTTTCAGTCAATGTCTGGATGTGGTGACATAGTTTTTTAGGTAAGATGGGGGTCGACGGTGTCGACGGGGGCGGCCTGGGGCAGGGGGTTAGGCCGATAGACATGATCGGGGGAGACCATGGGGGTGGGTGGTGAGTCGAGCTCACCGACGTCATCGAGGTCATCGTCCGCTCTTGCACAAAATGAGTCATCAAAGAAAATCTTCTTGAAGAACGAGATATTTCGCGTAACACGACGATTTGCACTTTCGGCTGTTACCATGTTGCCGTTCCTAGCAACCACAAACATGGGGGTTGGGCGAAATGTAGGGGAGAGCTTATTACCACGCTTGTCATCACGAACTACCACTCGATCACCCACAGTTAGCTCACGAGTGCGTGCACGGTTTCGCTTGTCTGCGTACCGCTTTTGTTTCTGTTTCGCTATCGCGTCTCTTTATTTTGCCTGTGATGAAGATGTAGTGGTGGTATCACGTTGCTTGTCAGCGACCTCCGCGACATTGGGAAGACGCGTACGCGGGTTGTGACCGAATAGCAAACAGTGTGGGCTGACGCCGGTAGACGAGTGCGGAGTCGCGCGGTACTGTCGAAGAAACTTGAACATTTCTTGTTTCCAGCTTTTCTGTTCAAGGTGAGCAGCTTTGATCGATTTCAAAAGCGGCTTATTAAAGCCTTCAGCTTGCGAATTGGCTCGTGGCCATAGTGGTGTTATGCGGCGGTGATTGAAACCACAATATTTGGCATACTGAGCGAATTGGGCAGAGTTGAACGGACTGCCATTATCGGTTTTCACAACAGCTGGGAATCCGAAGACAGATAGCACCTTATCTAGCACAGGCAAGACTGTAGCCGCGGATGAGCTGTGCACGATCTCTACAACAGGATATCGGGAGTACTTGTCGACGATCACCAACAAGTGATCTCCTGATGGTAGTGGGCCGCAAAAGTCCATGCTGATATGCTGCCATGGACCGGGGGCAGCGGAGACATGCGGAGTGGCTCCATTGGCGTGTGTGAATCTTGGACAAGTTGGCATGCAGGACATCGTTTGATCGTGGATTCAACTTTCGCGTTAATGCCTGGGAACCACACTTTAGAGCGTAGGAGAGCCTTTGTGCGAGACATCCCTTGGTGCCCCTCATGCGCTAGCGACATAAAGTGGTCTCGGAGATTCGCGGGAACGACGATCAGTGATCCACGGAGCAGGACACCAGCACTATGAATGGTCAATTCATCCTTCACATTTTTTAATTCCTACAGCTCGCGAAGATCAATGTTGGGATCATTGATCTGTGGTATTTCATGCCATTTTCCAGACTGCACAAATTCCATCGCTTTTGTGAGCGTGTGATCCTCCTTTGATGCGTCCACTATGGCAGCCAACGACAACGTGTTCGGAGTCGACGATGACGCGATGAAGTGGACATACTGCTCGGCGACTGTCTCAGAAATCGAAGCAGATGTGCGTGCGATTGGGTGGCGGGACATATAGTCGGCAGGATTGTCGCGACCTGGCTGCTATTTGATTGTCAGTTTGTATGGCTGTAGGCGTAAGCCCCATCGTTCGATGCGCAGTGGTGGGCGTGGCTTGTTCCATATCGTGATGAGGGGTTTGTGGTCGGTTACCACTGTGAATGATGGTGCGCCACGAAGATACATATCGAAATGTTCACAGGACCAAACCACGGCTAGGGCCTCGCGTTCGGTTTGGCTATACCTTGATTCCACGTTGCTCAACGCTCGGCTGGCATACGCTACAACTTGATCATTCTGGGTGAGGATCGCCCCCAATCCTACAGGGCTGGCATCGGTGAAGATCGTTGTGGGGGCATGGGGATCATAATACGCGTTTGTAGCGATATAGGCCTTTGTGCGTAGCGAAGGTGGTGATGTACCGGGATTCCTTTGCTAGCTCAAGCTGATCGGTTATCGCTACTGGTGGCACATTCTCGCTGATATGCAGTTGAAAGGTCCTCCCTTTCAGTCTGCCTATTCCTTGGGAGAGCTGTGGATAGGCTCGTTTCCAGTCAGGCAAGGCATGGACGAGGTGTACGAGACCGCGTGATATGGCAATGTCTTGGCCGATCAAACAACCGTGGGAGCCAGAAACAATGTGAAAGTCAATTGATGTCTTGCGGTGATCTGGCAACTCAGTGGCAAGGCAGCAACATCCCAGGACTGGGAGAGGCACTGAACTGCCATAGGGGAATAAAGGTAGTGTGGGCTGGCGTGACAATGGAGGTTTCCCCAATTTGTGGTAGGTTTCCTCGTCTATAATGTTTACAGTTGCACCTGTATCGATTAGGAAGTTGACAGGTTTTTTCGTTGATGGTGAGGGTAACAGTTGGGCCAATAGCAGACACTCGTCCACAAGAAATTGGAAAGCAGTAGTCAGCGACATCGCCATCATCGCTGGGGATGTCAGGGTATGGAGTTTTATCTTTGTCTTGGGTGATTTCCTTGACCTGAGCTGCTTTCACTCCCTTAGCTGCGCGAGACTTTGATCGGCAAACCTTTTCAAAATGATTGAGTTTTGAGCAGTAGTTGCAGCGTTTACCTGCTGCAGGGCATGTTCCGTCATGTGGGTAATGTCCGCCACAGTGGCCGCAGGTGTGAGAAGATTTACGTGTGTTACGGCCATGCGATGGTCCTTTTCCCCTGTTGGACTGGGGACGTGGGGCGTGTTCACAGCATGTACAGTGGAACTCTGTTTGGGCTTTTCCATCTCCTTTGCCTGAGCCTCAGATTGTTCAAGCAAGCGAGCCATGTTGAGAACATCACTCAAGGATTTATCGGGATCACGCAGGGCCATTCGACGAAGACGCTGCGAGGAGCAGTGCTGGATTAATTGCGATAGAATTTCATGCTCTAGTTCACTAAATGAGCAAGACTGGGCAAGTCGACGCAGTTCAGTTACGTAGGCCTCGAGTGGTTGACCGGGAGCCTGTGTGCACGAGCGAAAAATGTACCGTTCCATCTGAGTGTTCTGTTTAGGTGAAAAGTAAGAGGTGAAAACGGAAACAGTGCCAGCATACGTGGCTGGATCTGGAGGGGCAGAGCTTGTGGAAGATGCAGTCGAGCTACCTGTATTGGAACCCCGCGTAGGTGGAGGTTTTTCTGCATCAAAAATTTCGTACACCTTCTCACCCGCGTAGTGGAGGAGTAGGGCACGTTTGCGCAAATCATCAGTCACACTGAGAGCGACGAACAAATTTTCGAGGCGAGCTAGCCATTTCTTCCATCGTGAAGCTACATCCGCTCGATCAAGCTCTGGGTCAAAGGGTGGGAAAGCAGGTAAGCTATCCATTGCTATAGTGCAGGTCAGCCTGATGTGTAATGTACAAACCGCAACGTCAATGGGTGGGACACACGTGTATAACTGCCTGCGTACGTGTATGATCGCAAGGCTCGATAGAAATATTGATTTCAAACTCAAAGTTAGAAGGTTTCAACGTTTACCTCGTCGCCAAATGTCATATTCTGCCATATTCTCCTTATGGTGTTATTGTCTGCATCACACACATTCATGATTCATCCAGCCACACATAATTACTGGGGTTAAATGACTATAAAACAGGCACGTTACACGAATGTTCTTAACGACAGACTTCTCGCCATGTTATTAACTGCAACTGTTTATTCTGTTCTTCCATTCTATATTGTCTATATCAAACTCCGCCAGTAGATGGCGCTATTCCACAATGGTATTACAATATGTTGAGCGTCAAATGATTTCCAGGATACTACAGCACATATCGAATATAAGTGTCAGTGGGTTTTAAAATTTGGTACAGATGACCTTTATCTGCTCATGCTCAGATTGCATCTCCGAAGTGGCTTATATGTACACGAATATATGTAAATGTTAACGTTACGATTAATGGCCAAAAAAAAAAAGAGTCTAGATCTGGACTAATCTAAAACCGCTTACACATATGTGAGGTGACTTTATCGGCTTCTGTCATCTCCTTGTAATAACGCCATCTTGTGACTTAATCATGAATGTGACCGATCGTATCAGTAAAATGGTTTTGGTCTCGGTGGTGGATCCAAGGGGACACAAGGGGCATCTGACCCCGTCAATCCTATAACACCTATTTTTATTATTTGAATTTGTGGAAACTTCCAAATCAATATGTACATATATGAGTATTTCAACCGACTTTGATTGTTTATATCGAGTTTTCCTACATTGAATCAAACGTATTTGATTTAAAAATGTCGAAGATTGCTCAATTTCTACTTCTGACCAATATGATTTGAATATCAAAACACTTTACAAATGTAAATACCACAATTGACTTATGGTCCAATGTATTTCATATTCAAGATCGAAATTATCAAGCTTTACATCCTGATAACGATCGACTTAAACTCGAGAACTCTTAACTGATTTGTTTAATTCTAAAAGATTCATCAAACTAATACACTATTTCATTTTCATAACATTCCTCTATTGGTTGATTGGTAATATTGTACACACGTCATCATTATTCAGTATCTGACCTCCCTACTCATGTCCTTCACTGCATAAGCAGTGAATTCGGGAACCGAGAAGGAACCAGATAATGGTCTGCTAGCGGAGGTTCCAACTCGGTGAGGGGTTAGTCACAAGACCACAAATAAAATAAATTCCAAATGAATTATGAGGAAAATTAATAAACAATTTAATAAAAGCGCTGGGACACAATGTATAATAAGGTGTTATATAATATTTATTTACATATCAATAACAACTAAAACAATTTCATCAAATATCACCCATCAACTCTAAATCTATATTCTATTAAAAAGATCATATATTCAACAATACTTAGAGTAACCTATCTTACAGTGTTAACATTAGGACATTAAAGTACATATGGAATGCAAGTACATGTTGATCTTTGATGATGTGTATTGTTCAGTACATCACAAAATTTACAACCATTTGATCTGAATATGTGTCATATATTTTCAAATATTTTTGTAATTATTTTATTTTACCTGCATGAATATAATTTACAGTCTATAGGCTGACGGTGACATAAAGATGGATTAAAACATATATACATTTGGGGATTGAGTCTGTTCTTGACTATGGGAAAGAACAATGGCGCCGGAAAGACAGAACCAGCTTATAAATCTCTACATACAATATACAATAGGGAGACAGACAAGAAATAGAGAGAAATAGAAGTCAGCACAGAGGAAGGGAGATTAAAATGACTCTAAATAATATCTACGATAGAAGGCATATTTCCATGCCCTCTACAAGTATATACCCTATTTCAAAATGATATTTACTTTATAGTCAACATGATGAGAAACAAATATTGGACTTTTTTCCCCAGCCCAATGATTTAATATGACTGCAGTGTATGCTCCCATGTACATGTTAGTTTTATTTTGTTCGTATTTAATGTGTTTTCTATTAATTTTCAACCCAGACCACTGATAAGCTTCTCTGGCTAAATATATTATTCAATAGATAAAACAATTCAATTAAAACAGTTTAATGTTAAAATATATACTACTTCTCTACTGAGCGAGTCTGGGACAGTTAGAGAGAGAGAAAAACACACACACACACACACACACAAAACCCAACTCACCCCCAGTGAAATAATCCTGGGTCTGCCAATGTGTACAACATTATCATATGAATTTGCGTACGACGTATGATATTTGAACGCGGAAGTATATATATATATATATATATATA
This sequence comes from Heliocidaris erythrogramma, assembly GCA_025617745.1. Taxonomy (NCBI): domain Eukaryota; kingdom Metazoa; phylum Echinodermata; class Echinoidea; order Camarodonta; family Echinometridae; genus Heliocidaris; species Heliocidaris erythrogramma. The sequence goes on along the minus strand of CM046856.1, from coordinate 52,132,091 downwards.
TATATATACAGTATGCTATAATATTTTCATGGCGACTACACGAACGGCGGAAACACGGAACTGGTGTTATACTTGGATATAATAATTCACTTCGGAATGTTGCTACAAATATCATGGGTACACGGCACAGAATATGGCAAGTTGTCCACATTAGCTTTTTGCAATCAAATATCTGTCATGCTCCTACAATTACGCTGTTTATAATTGTTTTATAGCTTGTGTAACAAGTTGATGTTGATACACATGTTGATACACTCTTATCTATTGATGATAATGATAAGACAACAGAAAAATTCAATTTCCCAAAGCCATCTCCGTTATTGCTTTTTCTAACATTGTTTTAACACTATATAATTATTAAAACAGTTAAAAAAAGTGTGATTATCGTAAATTGTATTGCTTTACTGAGCTCGTATAATGGTATACATAATCACATCATTTGTTACGAATCCAATGTTTTCTAATAGGAGGAAACATAAGCCTAAAATGTAATGAAACCAACGAGCTGAAATCTCCTAATTACCCAAACCAATATGATTACGACTTGAATATCACGTGGAATATCACAGCTCCGGCACACAGAGGAATTGCGGTTGTCTTTAGAGATTTCAGCACCGAAAAAGGGGATGACATATTGGAAATACTGGAACCGGAGAGAAGTTTCAGCAGCCGGGACTACTCGGGATCGCCTGAATTTATCACGCCCTTCCTTACAACAGGATCATCTGTTCTTATCACTTTCTTATCGAATGAAAGGAATTCTGACACAGGTTTCAATATGACACTTCATTGTTACGATATATCAGGTATGGGCTCAGTCCAACAATGATTTAAAATTTTGTTTTTGAAAAAAACTCTAATTTTAGTTCCAAGCTCTTTACAACAGATCTAATACTAAAAAGTAAATTTAGGATTACAACATTTGAAATGTGTTTGGGGAAATGAATGATATACTACCTTTTCATTTAACTTCATAAAAAACACACAAAACAATATCTAATTATATATTCAAACTCGTATCCTTATGTATCATAACGGACCAATAATTTCAAAAAAAGGATAACTAATATGGTATAACTGAATGGATTTGTTACCAAATGCGTATTGATTACATGCACTGTCTAAATATATATATATATATATATATGCATACATATTTATATTTCCTGTTCAGCAGGACATCTATCACATCTATAACAGGACATCTAATAAAATTTTCAACAATGGCAGTGAATGATGAATTACCACAAAAAAAGGACATCACATGTATCACATGAATAAATCCAAGTCAATGGTTTTGAATAGAGGGACATTCTCACGTGGCCCATTTGATTTTCTGCTAAGAACAGACTCATATAATCATAATATGATTGCATATCAAATTAAAGAAGTGGTTTTTCCTCACAGTTTGCCTTCCTTATCATCCTTCATGTGAGGATTGGTATATAATATTGACATTGTTTATTAGTTTAACCACGTTATTATTTTAACCACGTTCACCCTCACTTCCATCTTACCATGCGGGTGCTTTGATGTTGTATTAATATGCAGAACAAGCAACATCAAACTCGAGAACAGCATTAAAGCTAATGAGGGAATCTTGGAGGTTTTAAACCCATATACCGCTAACCAGTGGCTACCTGTTCGCGAAGAGAGTTGGGATATAAAACTGGGGGAGATCACCTGTACGCATTTGGGATTTCCCGGAGTATATCAGATTAGAAGTGAGGTGGACGAACAATATAACAAATCGAGATGTGCAAACATTGAATGCAATAACTGTAAGTAAATTATATTGACCTGAACGTATACTGCGTGATATGTTTGTATATATAGAGCCTTTTCATAAATGTAAATGTTTCTGAATATTCCATTGTTTGTTTTAAGCTGTTACGGACGTAATCATAATGAAGTTCGAAAATCATTACAGTATTCCGTGTAATATATATTGTCTGATCCGTTTGAAACACTAAAATATTTTCGTTGACTTGTCTGTTAAAAGTAATTCTTTTACTCTAGGACTTTACTATTTTCTTGTAGAAACGCAAAATATTGTATTGCTTTCCTTTATTTTCATTGCCTCCCCCTCTCTTTCAAAATTAGTATTGTTATTTCCAGACAAATTAATTCATGAATAAACAATGGCGATTAAGATTCATGTAAATAATTAACCCCCAAAATTGATGATTTTTGTGGCTATGATTTTAAGGCTTGTTTATTATATATGAGGTTATTATTTGCACATTAGACGTTGTATTTCTTCTCTGTTCTTGGCATTCATTTGGTTAAGAAAAAAAAATTACATTAAATTACCTTGAATTTGTTCATTGACAATTACGTACTCCTTTTTTTTCAGCTGACTTTCTAATACAGCAGTGCTTTTGGAATTTTACGAAAAAGGACACTGTAAAAGCTAGCCGACTACATTGCTTCAGTAGGTGTATATACATATTTTTAATTTTTTTTCTGAAATCCACGTCAGAAACTCTTTCAGTTTATGATTTCGTAATGTCTTAAACAGCGGTTTCATTTAATCGTATTAATGTGCTAAAGACAAAGACTCGTTGAATATAGGCGCTAACATATATAAATGATATAATGTCAGTTAGTCACTATATCTCAAATGTTTCTCCGTGATTGTGTTTTCTTGTACTTGTTCTTGTTAGTGTCCCAGCATCCTATGGACAGGTATATTTATGACTTGTACATCAGAGTGTGTGAAATCGACCTTGCCTTACTTCTTAACTTAATGTAAGATGGCTGTTTCAATACGTCTGAAAACATGGAAGTGATTATTGGTACTACTATTTGATAATACTGGATCCCTACTTATGAATTTTTATTCGTGTAATGATCGATGTTTTATATATGTTTACAGCGTTTGCATATCTTGGATGTTTCCCGCTTCCAAAGAATTTCGCAACATACCTCAGGTCGAATACAACTGAAGTTGGTGAATGCATGTACACGTGTTCTGCAAAGTCGTTTGAGCTAACGGCAATTAGATGGGATGGATGCTACTGTTTCAACGTCTCTCAATCTAACATTCACAATGAGACCCCAAATGATGACGAGTGCATCCTCGAATGCAACCCCAGCAAAGGAACAAATTGCCTAATCTGGGCCTTTTATTACGACGGTAAGATTATTTGTCATTTTAAGCAAAAAATTACATCAGTGACGAAACAAGAGAAAATGGTTTTGTCAGAATCCAAAACAATGAAAATATAGTTCGATATCATGATCTAACAAGTAGATTTTTCAAATATGATAGAGCATACCCGGGACAAGCATTTGCACTCTGGCAGCAAACATCTGAAATACAAAATTGTCACATTTATAAGAAACAGTTGAAGCCTGTCAATCTTGTAAATAGGAACAGTCAAACATTACTCAAAAGGCCTGTATGTCCTTACAGATATTATTTTTGTCTCCCCTACCTCGTATTTTTTATTTCCAAGACACACTGCAAAAATTGCGGTGTTAAATCAACAACAATCGGTATTTATATATGACTGACAGTCATATATGAATACCTAATGGTGTTAATTCAAAACCCCCGTTTTTGCAGTGCACTTTCAGGTTGATAGATATTTTTTTTCAAAAAAAGAGAGTATTTTTTTTCATAGCCATTATTCGACTTTATAACCAAATTATTCGTCTGTTACAATTTTCATCTCCAGTTACCCTATGGTTTGAAAGACCCTGATGGCTAATAAAATTGTGTCTAATCTTAATAAACTGTCGGTATAATGCATCACACATACTTATACATTTAGGCCTACATGTTAAGAGGTCATATTTTATGACTAAATAAACCATTTGCAAGGCAACATCCTCAACATGCTCAGGTTGAAAAAAAAGGAAATATATCTTTTAAATTTGAACACGGAGTAGACTCATTGATAATTGGAATAATTTTATTTGATATAATGGAATAACATATCATTTTTGTCTCGCCCACCGGAGGTGAAGGCGAGACTAAGGGATCCAAATGGCGTCCGTCCGTCGTCCGTCCGTCACAAACGTTAAAGTTTACCTGCAAGACTCTCTTATGATGCATTACTTGGCAACTGTTACTGCATTGGCAGCCACACTTGGGTGATAGAAGCACTAGGGGCATCTCCATGTTATTGTGTTGTCGGAGGTCACATGATGATGTCAAAGGTCATTTGAGGTCATATGTTAAAGTTCACCTGCAAGACTCTCTTTTCATATGTTAAAATTTACCTGCAAGACTCTCTTTTGTGAAATAACTTCACATCAGTTGCTTGGATTACAACCTAACTTGGGTCATATTTGCACTGAGGGTACCTTGACGTTATGTTGCCGTTGGAGGTCACATGATAGGGTCAAAGGTCATTTGAGGTCATACGTTAAAGTTTACCTGCAAGACTCTCTTTTGACAAATAAATTCACATCAGTTGCTTGGATTACAACCTAACTTGGGTCATATTTGCACTGAGGGTACCTTGACGTTATGTTGCCGTTGGAGGTCACATGATAGGGTCAAAGGTCATTTGAGGTTATATGTTAAAGTTTACCTGCAAGACTCTCTTTTGACAAATAAATTCACATCAGTTGCTTGGATTACAACCTAACTTGGGTCATATTTGCACTGAGGGTACCTTCACGTTATGTTGCCGTTGGAGGTCACATGATAGGGTCAAAGGTCATTTGAGGTTATATGTTAAAGTTTACCTGCAAGACTCTCTTTTGACAAATAACTTCACACCAGTTGCTTTGATTACAACCTAACTTGGGTCATATTTGCACTGAGGGTACCTTCACGTTATGTTGCCTTTGGATGTCACATGATATGGTCAAAGATCATTTGAGTCTATACGTTAGAGTTTAGCCTTATTTCATTTCCACTTTTCAACCTTAGCACTATTTTTAACCTTTTTGCATTTTTATGCCACCCAGAGACAAACTCTACTTCGCCTCTATTGTACAACTGATTATCATCCTATTTTGTATTTGTGTAATCTAATAGGACTTGATGGTAACATTTTATTCCATCTCTAAAAGGGGGGATGGGGGCAGTCGATGGAGGGAAGTAGTATTTTGTGAATAGTCCTTCTCATTAATGGGATATTACATTCTGTGGCAGATACCCAGAGATACAATTCTTCTGCGTGGCAACGGAGATCACGATATTTCCAGTTTTCGCAAGTGGGCGAGACACAATCTTGCTAATGCCTTGTTGTTTCCTACTGTAATTTGGTAAATGAATAAACTTTTTTGTGCTGTCCAGTCACTATTGGGTTTTGTGAACACCCCGGAGATGTCGAGCATGGATGGTGGTCATCAAACAATACCTATCTAGGCTCCAGACTCACCTTAACGTGCGAACCTGGTTACGTCATCAACGGGAGCAATACCATCGATTGCCAGCCACATGATACAGATCGGAAGATTGACTGGGACAGTAAGATTCCACATTGCCAATACCTGACTCCTACATCGCAATCTGAAGATTGAGGTTATTATTTGCACATTAGACGTTGTATTTCTTCTCTGTTCTTGGCATTCATTTGGTTAAGAAAAAAAAATTACATTAAATTACCTTGAATTTGTTCATTGACAATTACGTACTCCTTTTTTTCAGCTGACTTTCTAATACAGCAGTGCTTTTGGAATTTTACGAAAAAGGACACTGTAAAAGCTAGCCGACTACATTGCTTCAGTAGGTGTATATACATATTTTTAATTTATTTTTAATTGGAGGTCACATGATAGGGTCAAAGGTCATTTGAGGTTATATGTTAAAGTTTACCTGCAAGACTCTCTTTTGACAAATAAATTCACGTCAGTTGCTTGGATTACAACCTAACTTGGGTCATATTTGCACTGAGGGTACCTTCACGTTATGTTGCCGTTGGAGGTCACATGATAGGGTCAAAGGTCATTTGAGGTTATATGTTAAAGTTTACTTGCAAGACTCTCTTTTGACACATGATACAGATCGGAAGATTGACTGGGACAGTAAGATTCCACATTGCCAATACCTGACTCCTACATCGCAATCTGAAGAAGGTACAACTCAGTCAGATATAAGATTATATTCAAATTAAGAAAAAAAAATATTTTGATGTAATGGGACGCGTTATTACTAACCTACCACTTACTTATACTTTATTAACCTATTCCTATAAGGAGAATACATTTACATGACCTGAATTTATAAATGCATAATCGTATAAAACTGGGACAAGATTCAACATTGCCAAACATGAATTAAATTGAAGCATAAATGTATCCTTTTACAAAGTTATTTTAATGCGCAAATCAATTTGGAAATGATCATGGAGCTGTTATTATACGGGTATATCTTGCCAACACCCCGCCTGATATTACCTCATACTGTAAAGAAAAAGGACTTCAATCAATCATTGCTTTATATATATTATCAATATGAAAGGAAAAGAAGTAAATAAAAACCTTTACAAATATTTTTAATTTCACTTTAAATACAATCTTCCCATCAATCAAATCGAGGGGACATGAAGGTATATAATTCTTTCAAGTGCTATTAAATTGCATTCAGTGATAGCAGCATATGATTATTGATGGTTATTTTTGTGCATTTGTAAAATTCAGTTATCGTACTAGTTGATGGCCCAATGTGGGGGTCGATGAATATGAACCCATCTTTATGTGATTATAAACTATTTATTATCTATGAAGATTTTTCCCTGTAGGTTATATTGGGCAGACTTCACCATTAATCACAAATTACAATGCACTATACATGGCTTCTAGTACATAAGCGTTTACTGATTGCAATGCCACTTTAATAGATATACGATATAGTTTCGTTAATGCCAGCAAGTTTGTAATTGGTATAACAGGACTTATTCATATTCTGAAATACCCTTTCTTATGTAAAAAGACGTAGTCGCTGCATAAAACAAGAATATTGTGAAGAAAAAAATATCCCAAGCCATGGAAATATGATTATGTATCAATTTTCATTAACTTCGAATCGGTCATTGTATTTCCTTATTTTTACTATCATAATTTTAAGGAAAGCACCTCCTCCTAAAATGTATTGGACGGCGAACATCATTTGATTATGCATACCAATGAAATGAATGTTTTTTAAATCTGAAATCCGAATCTCATTTAACAGATACTACTGTAGAACACACAAATCCGATAGGTAATTATATGTGACATGAATTATCTTTCTTTTAAAATGGAAAATGCATCCATGCCGCTTTATCATTTTGTTTTATTTTCAGATTATTGATATTGAAACCATCATTGATTATTCTCTTAGTATATGCAATTGAAAGTCGTTTAGAATCCATGCTATCCTTTTTATGAACGCTGGATTACTATTAGATATTCCCAGATATAACGTGTTGTCAAAGACAGCATCATGCAAACACACAAGCAAAACACGTACCCCCGCGCACACCTCCACTCCTTACCCCCTTACACAACCATAGGCACCGCTTGTTTATTGGTAAGGAAATATGTGATAGGGCTAGGCGTAGGGGCTATGGGCTGCAGCCTCCTCATATCTGTCAATCCAATAATTAACACAAAGCGGGAGATATCATTTCCCAGCATGCCAAGTGTGCACTTTAATGGTCATCAAATCCTAAAAGAGCATTTAGGCTCAACATCACATAAAGCATGTCCTTTAAGAATGTTCAGCTGTAAAACATTTTATTTTTGAAAATGACAAGCTATTTACGAAGTCTTTATTTGCTTTTCACCTAAGCATCAGTCTAGAATTGTATTATGAGTCAAGAGCTTAAATAACGTACATCATAATTAATTGCGCAGGTAGCTCAGCATTACAGAATTAGGGCAGGGTAAATTATCATTATCACTATTATTATTATGATTACTACTACTATTATTATTATTTTATTCGTGATATCAACATAGAATAACATAACATGCACAATATTTGACATGAGCCGAAAGAGTGAATCTAATCACTTTTGCCCTTATTCATTCAGCTCCCTCACATAACATTACAATACATGAAACATATATATGAGAACTCTATCATATCTACTTTCTCACTTTCTTATGATTTTTTAGCTCAAAATAAACAGAACTTAAAGCAAAGCAGGACGCACAAATTTTCATTTTGCATAACGCTTTTATAACAAATTATCTCTATTGTCTTTCTGGAGTGAAAGTAATCTTTTATTATATTAAAATGCAGATTCAAGTAACTTATAACCCTATTGAACATACTACAAGCTTCTGCATATTCTATAAATTAAGAAATTCTTATCAACTTAAAATGGTACCAGGTTTTTTTTTTCCTTAGTAGAAATAATTTCTTGATTCACTGCTAATGTATCATTTTTTTTGTAGTTTATTATGTGAAAAGTCGTTCATGTAATTACTTGTCTGTCTTCTTTATTTTTTTTTCTACAGTATCCGATTGGTTGAGAATGAGAAATTATGCCATCGTTTTCGGCGTCCTTGCCGGGCTTGTGGTCTTATGTGTAGTTTGCAATTGGAAGAGGTAGGCAGATACCCAATAGTAGCGTTCTTTAGAAACTTCACAACTGAATCAGTATTAATGTGTGACATTAAACCTTCATGTGAGAAGTGAATAATATATTAATCTTTGATCTCATTTGAACACCTATTCTCATATCTGTTTTGATCAAGACATATTTACTATTTATTTCATTTATTTAAAAATGATAGACACAATATCTTATCTGTAGTAGGAGATTATTTTCAATCTGTGGATGTCTGTAGACAAAGAGTTCAAAGAATATAACCAAGCAAGTACACAAAACATGTTAATAGAAAAAAAACGATGGAAGTTATTTTCTGGTCATCTATTGCAGATTGAAGGAAAACACAGGCAGAAAAGTGGGGAGATGGTTAACTAAAAAGCCATTGTCTGTGAGAACTGAACCTACTCCAAGTGTCGATGACCCATCGCTGTCCACAGAAACACCCATCAAGTCGATCAATCAAGCAGCAGAAGTCGAGCAACATTCGTTAGAAGCCTCTAATACGCACGTTTGTCCACCTCAGTCACTCCTCCTTAACCAACAGGATGAAAAAACAAAGAAAGATGACTCCCAGCGAGTAGCGAGTCCCACACCATTGCTATCTATAGAGGAATCGCAGGCAGATGAATATGCGACAGTTGATGATGTTCGTCAAGACCATCAAGATTCCTACCTCGCATCATCGAAAGAAGTGGATAAATGCGAGACGAGGGCAGATGCTACTCTCTTAGGCGCTGAAATTAATGGAATCTCAACTAGTTACCCTCAGCAGTCTCAGTGCGGTAAGTCTCTCACCATGAGAAACCGACCACTCCCACAGTGTCCAAAAAGTGGACCCCTCAAGCCTCCTGTACCCTCAAGGAAGGCTCAAACCTTAAAGCGACTTGATAACCCGCGAAATGCTGACACCACAATTGGAACCCTCAAACAGCATTGTATGCCCCTTACTTTGTCAAATGACAAGAAGCAAGTAAGCAAGATGGCACCTGGCGGGTCCACGCCATATGTGAAGGTGAAAGGCAAGCGGAATAAGAATACCGGTAATTCGAAGAACATAAATGATCATGGTTCGATGAATAATTTCAGTTCAGTTTCACAGGTCAACTCCTTGGCTCCAGAACAACTGTATTCTGATATTGATGACACATAAAGCCTTAGTCACAACTGCCCGTACGGGCTTGTACGGGTGGTTTACGGGTTGTTTACGGGCAGAAATTTGGGAAAACGCAAGGGGGACGCAGGTTGTTCGTACGGAATTTCGAGTTCGCAGACAGCACGCTAAAGCCGTAGGCCGAAAATGTGTATGCACATTATTTTCTGCGTTCTCGCTACGACAGGCAGCCCGTGGACAGGACGTAATGAACACTCACAGTCTCCGCAAGAGGGTAGTGCGAATAGCGTGGGTGGGTCGCACGTTTGCTGGGGGTAAAAACCGCGCGAATACCGCAGGCAGCACTCACGAGGCACGCATGTGATGGTCACGCAAGTGCGCATGCGCTCCTTGCGGGCCACGTGCGTGTTACGCGGGTATCCAATGATAGCTGAAAACGTGCATGTGACTTGCGTGCTTCGTGTGTCCCACCCACGGCGCATGCAAACACGTGCGTGCAACGTACGGCCAATTTGCGGCCGGTATAAAAACCGTGCGGGCAACAGAGTTCTCACACTTTCGCTCTGAATTTTCAGTGTCTTCAGGAGGTCCGACGTTTCTTCAAGACATTTTCTAAATCAGGACTGACTCTTGAATCACAATGCCTGGAGCAAGAGGCAGGGGTCAGAAGAGAACACGTGGGGCTAAGAGGGTGGAAATCCACCGCCGACCGTACTGTTGCCGTACGGTTTTAGTACGTTCATCTTGCTTTCACGCGCAACAGGCCCGTACGTTCTTGCAACACGTACGGTGTACGTGCGATTAACGGACGTGAACCTTGCGTCATCTGCACGGAGCACATACAAATCGCACGGCATTTGCACGTTACACTCACGATTAAATTTCTGACTGAGGCGTACTGACGCCTTGCGTGCCGCACGTTAACTGCAAGACATACGTGCTCCTTGTGTATGAAGCCCGCGCAAGCACGCTACTACTTATACTCCCTGTGCGAACTGCCACGGACCTCTACGTTTTTTCCAACCCCGAAAAAACGCAGAAACCGTGCGTCCTGAAAAAAACGTACGGGCAGTTGTGACTAAGGCTTAAGTAATGTTGATTTGATAGTGTAAAGCACCTTGAAACATTTTGTTATAGGCGCTATATAAATTTTTCATATTATTATTATTATTTAAAGCTTATCGTGTCAATACAAGTAATAATATGAATTGAATTTTTTAGATGTAAATGTATAATTTCTATTTCATATCAAATGTATGTTTATATGAATGTTGTTTTAATCAAATACCATTGTTAATTTTTAAAAATTGAACAGTAAATTGCAGCTATCGAGCTGCATGTTTGATGTGTTTTTTTTTTTTTTTACAATAAACCAGTTTTTACTTTATTACATTCATTTCAATTCACCCCTCCCGAAGAAGGCGTTTGCTTAGGGATAAAGGAAAGTGTGAATATTTTCTTGTTAATTGATGTCTCTGTTATTTCTATTCTTACCTAACGTTATTATGTAAACTGATCCTTTCAGCTTGCTGTTGATATGTTATATACCACATAAATAAATAAATAAATAAATTACATGTCAGATATCTTTTCTTCATTTGAACATAATGTATATTCTGTGCTACACTGACCAAAAAAAAAAAAAAATTAAATTCACCTATACACCAAGAATCATGACTGTGGGTAAAAAATATTTGTGTCACATTGTAAATTTCGAGCGTCATATTGGTGTTGACTATGTGCAAGGTGTGGGAGGATTTTTCCAATGAGGTCTGTGGAAAATGGTTTCACTGTAGGAAAAATGCTAGTATATATATACCTAATGACATATTAGAATATTTAATCATTGCTACAATTTTTTATTCTGATACTATGTACACTAAGTGTTTATAATGTACTCCATGATATACAGTAGTTTATATGAAATGTATGATATTAAATTTCTAATTGATATAGACCATAAGTATTTATTTTCTGATTCTTTAATGTAAATTTTCAGAACTGGAATGCAATATATGATTGTGATTGCTACTTAAATTCCTTTAAAACAAGACTTCTTCATATGGGCAACTCTTGTTGATCATTGCATGATGTTTCACTTGTAGTAATATATACACCAGAGATCGAAGTAAGTGGAAAGACTTTATCATGTTTATCGACAATGGCTGGAACAGACAGGGGACCTTGGAAGCAATAAGCAAATATTATATTTTATAGACTGTATAGTAATATATGCCTCTATCGTTACTCTATATTTATAAGATGTTATATATATACATAGTGCATGTTAAATGAGATCTACATGCATAAAATCACTTTCTACAGCTGAATATCACTCAACATATCATTACAATTTTGCTTAGATTTTTCTTCCAAAGATGTTCTTCCTTCTCGATTTTCTTCGTGCATATACCTGTCCATGTTTTGTATGATGTATTACTGAGTGTGGCACGTGGTCATTATATCATTCGAATTTGTGTCTGTTTTGAAATTAATGTCTTAAAACCAAATTTTTGTAATGGATGATGTCATGAACACTTTACATACATATACTAATGAAAACCGCTGAGCTTTTATATCAATGTTATATTTTAGTGGGTGAATACATAAACACCTTTGCTTTTTCTGTTTGCTATTTTTACTATAAAGTTTTTCTGATAATAAAAAATGATGAAATTTTATTGATTTATATAGAAAGCCAATAAACAAGAATATAATGTATGCGATAACAAGCATAAATCATAACCTAATCCTTTAATAGTCATAACCCGGACCTTAAACATTTACTTACGTTAGCATAGGACCACTGGGGTTATCTTTGTTAGAGCAACAGCCCCTCTGTAACTATTAATAAGCATGAAAAGAGAGAAATAATAATAATAATCCTTTAATGTTTTGATCGCTTTATTTATGGAAACAACGATAGCCATGTTACAATCAGATTAGGTTCTTGCGTCATATCCTCAACAAAGTCGCCCTGAAATGCTCCGCCTGTAGGTCAGCTACAATTGTGGCCTTTGCACAGAGTCATTCGGAATCCAGATGAATTCAGTCGGACCAGTGACTCATTTAATATACTAGTACCTGGGCCAAAGGAGACAAAAAGTGGCGAAATGCCGTACAATTAGTTGCACAGTCACATACAAAATGGGCAAGGATACCAGCTCTTAACCAGGGTGACAAGATTTGACATTTGAAATACGGGACTTGATTTACATATAATTTCTAAAAAGTGCTTTATTGCATTTCTATTTAGTTTTGCAGAACACCCTCATACAGATTCACTTTACATGTCCTAGTAGCAACCTTAGACATGTAGGCCTTTGCATGCATAAATAATAACACAGACCAATTACCATGTATATATTTATTACCAATTAATAAACTGTTTCTCTTTCATAACTGAGAAATGAAATGTCATGTCCTTCATAAAATGATGATTAACGTTAATGGCTTGTCATTCCTTTTCATTTCAATCCCTAGCATAATGATAAATACAAGAAAGCAAGAGTAATAACAGGCCGAATTTCAAAGTATAATGGGACTTAAGGAAAGTATTGCTCATCTATTGTACTGAGTACTGACATCTTGAAAATTACGTTGAACAATACTGGATTTGTCTGGACAAGTACGAAACAGTTTCATCTATACTTCTGAAGTAGTTGTTTGCCATAAAAATTGCTGCTATAATTGTTGCTGTTTCTTTATTTCCTTTACATTAGCTTCTGTCAACTTCAATCTCCTTTGTGCCCCCACTTATTCAAGTACCCCAAAGTGCCCCTTTTCAGAGCTGATAAGTGCCCCCTTTTCTTTCTAATAAATGCCCTTTTCACCTTCTGATATGCGCCCCTTTTAACCTCAAATATTAGTGCCCCTTTGGAAATCTGGTAATTGCTCCTGTTTTCGTCTGATTAATGCCCATTTTCCGTTCTAATAGTGCAATTTCCCCTTCTGACAAGTGCCTCCTTTTGTTCGTATAAGTGCCCTGTTTTCGTCTGATTAGTGCCCATTTTCCTTTCTAATAGTGCAGTATTCCCTTCTGACAATTAAGTGCCCCCTTTTTTAGTACCCATTTTTACTTCTGATCAGTGCAGGCGATTTATTCCTCGGCTCCAATGATACACTGAGAAATTTTATTAAAAAGGTACAATACGGATAGGGACGCTTTTACAGCACATCCAAGTTGTGTTATACGGCGCGTCCCAGAAAAAACGAAACCGACATTTATCGATGTTTAATCATATCTTACTCACAATTATGATTAATAAATGACACATATATATTTGTAAAGCTCGGATCCTCCTCTTTCATGTGATGCCACATACTTCACGCATGAGTGAATAAAGACAATATGAAACAGGGCTACCAAAAATTTCAAAGATATAATCACATTTCTAGAAAGTTCATTTTCTGCCCTTTCATATGACACCTCACTCGGGAAAAATAATAATATAATAATAATAATAATATAATACCTGGCATTTATAACGCGCTTTTCCCATAGTGGCCCAAAGCGCTCACAATTCATTTATATATACACATAGCATTACATGACGGTGAAACATACACCAACAAAAAAGTAAGACGGTTTTCTAAAACAAGTGGGCTTTAAGGGACTTCTTAAAAGAATCAATGGAAGGGGATTGTCTTAAAGTGAGAGGGAGTTTGTTCCATTCCAAGGAGGATGCAACAGTGAAAGTTCTATCACCAGTCAGTTTCCGTTTAGTTAAATATGTTAATTTTAGTGGGTCTTCAGATGATCTAGTTCGTTTGCCAGGGACATAAATTTTCAAACAGTCAGACAAATACGTGGGGGCATGATTGTTGAGTGATTTATATACTAATAATAGCAGTTTAAAGATATCGGGGTACGTTGTTTAACAGGGAGCCAGTGAAGATTACATAAAAGAGGGTCAGCTGGTGTGTCACGGCGGACTTGAAAAACAAGACGAGCAGCCCAGTTCTGGAGACGCTGGAGACGAACTAATTGGGTATTTGGTATTGAAGAAAGAAGTCCATTACAGTAATCAAGACGTGAAAGGATTAAAGAGCGAACAGCATGGTTTGAAGTAGATTGATCAAGGAACCTACGAATTCTAGTTATGTTTCTTAAATGATAGGTTACGTTGCAACAAACAGAAGATATATGATCATACATAGTCATGTGCCTATCGAACAATACACCCAGATTCTTAATTTTTGTGACGGATTTATTCTTAGCTATCCAATTTTCAATTGAAGATCAGTGCCGGCCGTATGGCAAGCCTTATTACTATTTAAAGTGATTTTGTGATATCACAAATTCGAATTTGTGATATCACGAATTCGATTTTGTGATATCACGAATTCGAATTTTTGATATCACAAATTCCCATTGGTTTATCACATAAACCCAATATTTGATATCAAGAAATCGAATTTGTGATATCATAAATTCAATTCGTGATATCACAAATTCAAATCGTGATATCACAAAATCGAATTCGTGATATCACAAATTCGAATTCGTGATATCACAAATTCGAATTCTTGATATCACAAATTCGATTTCTTGATATCACAAATTGGGTTCATGTGATAAACCTATGAGAATTTGTGATATCATAAATTCGAATTCGTGATATCACAAAATCCAATTCGTGATATCACAAAATCCAATTCGTGATATCACAAATTCGAATTCGTGATATCACAAATTCGAATTCGTGATATCACAAATTCGAATTCTTGATATCACAAATTCCATTTTGTGATATCACAAATTCGATTTTGTGATATCACAAATTCGATTTTGTGATATCACGAATTTGATTTTGTGATATCTAGAAATCGAATTTGTGATATCACGAATTCAGCTGTGTATTCGAGCATTAATTTAGTGCAGGAATTCAGCTGTGTATTCGAGCGTTAGTTTAGTGCAGAAATTCAGCTGTGTATTCGAGCGTTAGTTTAGTGCAGAAATTCAGCTGTGTATTCGAGCGTTAGTTTAGTGCAGAAATTCAGCTGTGTATTCGAGCGTTAGTTTAGTGCAGAAATTCAGCTGTGTATTCGAGCGTTAGTTTTGTGCAGAATATAGTATAAGTTTGAATAAAAAATAGCAACAGAGTTTTCGCATCCATATCCTTCACTGGAAACGATTTTAACATAATTTTAGACGAATTGATACATGTAAATTGATTGGCAACATATCAAGAATTCAGTTAACGATATGTTGTCAATTTAAATGAAACCCGCAATGCTCTTTCATATATTTTCGAGTTTGCATTGTTTAATTATATATAATTGTTTTTATTAAAAATATCACGTACAAAGAATTAATGGTTTCACTTGCATTCCTTAGATTTATATTTAAAGCAATTAAATGGTCGTAAAATCAACTTATTTTTTAGTAGATTGGCAACATATCAGTAATTCATTTCGTGATATGTTGCCAATTTCATGTACCGTATACTAGCCATAGAGATCCTGTCTGTGAGTGGTAGGCCTACGTCCCATGCCCTGAATTGCATGCATGCACGTGTTGCATTTCGCTATGCTAGCACGTGCACCGTATAGAAGCACACGTGTGGAGCTTGAGTTCTCCCTTTGTACTGTAGCCTTTTGTACATAGCTGTATGGTGATGGCCGCAAGTTCGAGCTTTAGTTTAGTGCAGAATGTAGTATAAGTATGAATAAAATTAGCAACAGCTTTCGCATCCATATCCTTCACTGGAAGCGATTTTAAAATAATTTTAGACGAACTGATACATGTAAATTGATTGGCAACATATCAAGAATTCAATTAATGATATGTTGTCAATTTAAATGAAACCCGCCAATCTAATTCATATATTTCCGAGTTTTCATGGTTTAATGTATATATATTTGTTTTTATTAAAATATCAGGTAAAAAGAATTCTTGGTCTCACTTGCATTCCTTAGATTTACATTTAAAGCAAGTAAATAGTCTCAAAATCAACTTATTTTTTTTGTAAATTGGCAACATATCAGTAATTCATTTCGTGATATGTTGCCAATTTCATGTACCGTATACTAGCCATAGAGATCCTGTCTACGAGTGGTACGTTCCATGCCCTGATCATGAATTGCATGCATGCACGTGTTGCATTTCGCTATGCTAGCACGTGCACCGTATACACGTGTGGAGTCACCGACAGTCAGTGTTTATTTTACCGACCGGGCCCGCGCCGTGCTGGGCCGCGCGGCCACGTGGCTATCACAGAATTCCTAAAGACGTCTTTTGGAGTTCTGTGGTGGCTATGCCTGCTCGTGGGCAACTGCATGATACGGTACTCCAATCCGACTAACAACAAATTGGCAACATATCACGAAATGAATTACTGATATGTTGCCAATCTCCAAAAAAATAAGTTGATTTTGAGACTATTTACATGCTTTAAATATAAATCTAAGGAATGCAAGTGAGACCATGAATTCTTTTTACGTGATATTTTAACAAAAAACAAATACATGCATTAAACAATGAAAACTCGGAAATATATGAAATAGCTTGGCGGGTTTCATTTAAATTGACAACATATCATTAATTGAATTCTTGATATGTTGCCAATCAATTTACATGTACCAATTCGTCTAAATTATTTCGAAATCGTTTCCAGTGAAGGATATGGATGTGAAAACTTTGTTGGTATTTTTATTCAAACTTAAACTACATTCTGCACTAAACTATAAAGCTCGAATACCAGGCAAGTGAATTCGAGCACTAAACTAACGCTTGAATACACAGCTGAATTTCTGCACTAAACTAACGCTCGAATACAGAGCTGAATTTCTGCACTAAACTAACGCTCGAATACACAGCTGAATTTCTGCACTAAACTAACGCTCGAATACCAAGCTGAATTTCTGCACAAAACTAATGCTCGAAATCAAAGTGATTTTTGCACAACAAGAGTGCTAGAATTCCTTTGCCATTTTGTGATATCACAAATTGGAATTAGTGATATCACGAAATGGAATTAGTGATATCACAAAATGGAATTCGTGATATCACAAATTCAATTAGTGATATCACAAATTCGAATTTGTGATATCACGAATTCAATTTGTGATATCACAAATTCGATTTCTTGATATCAAAAATTGGGTTTATGTGCTAAACCAATGGGAATTTGTGATATCAAAAATTCAATTCGTGATATCACAAAATTGAATTCGTGATATCACAAATTCGAATTCGTGATATCACAAAATCACTTTAAATAGTAAAATGGCTTGCCATACGGCCGCACAGAAACGTTGTTAGCGCTAACAGCGCACTAACAGTATTGATAGCGATGATTTGGCCGCACAGAAGAGTAATGTTAGTCAAATTCACTAACAGCGCTGTTAGCCTAACATTTCAAGGCCGCACAGAAGCTAACAGTAGTGGTAATGTTTTAACAACTCACTAACGGTGCCAGGGGCACCAATAGTGACAATGTTAGTGAATAATTTCTTGCGTGCGCTATAACTTGTCTCTCCTTTTTTTTTAATACCAAGTACTTAAACATAGACCTAGACTAATTAAGAATGTGTCGGGTAGCGGGTGACATAGATTTTGCTGATAACGACACGAGGAGACCAAGATATGATCCTTTTCAGGAAGAAAATGAACATGACTTTTTCAATTTGGAGAAAACTCGTTGTATGTTATTTAGTAATTCAATCTCATATCTGGATGGTAATGTATTACTTAAAAATACCACATTTAAAATGGTCGAGGAGTTAAAGTTTCTTGGTTTACTTATTGATAATTTCAGGAAGAAAATGAACATGACTTTTTCAATTTGGAGAAAACTTACTGATAATAAGTTATCTTGGAAACCACAGACTCTGTATCTAAACAAATTACTCTCTATTTGTTTTGTTTCCCTCTCATGTATTACTCTTGTTGTATTCCACCTTGGTTCTACCCTACATAAGTTATGGCATTCTTGCTTGGGGCAACTGTACTAAGTCTCAGTTGGATAGACTCTCAGTTATACAAAAACGGGTGATGAGAATAATTTTGAAAAAGCCTAGACTAGCTCCGTCTAAAATATTATTCTTTGGAAATAAATCGTTGAGACTAAACGATTTGTTTTATTACCAGTTAGGCAGTTTGATGTATCAAGTACGAATTCATGAATTGCCTCAGGTTTTACAATCAATGCTTAAAGCGAATGATGGAATACATAGGCATTCTACACGACAATCATCTTTCTTTCATTTACCACTTCTTCGTACTCAGTTTGCCCAGAAAACATTAATCTAAACTGGGCCCTTCTATTGAAATCATCTTGATTCAAATCTAAAGCAAGCTTCCTCTCTTAAATCTTTTAGAAGAAATCTTAAACATTATCAAATTAGCTCTTACAGTGTAAGTCCATAACAGGGGCGTATCCAGGATTTCCCAATAGGGGAAGGCATTATTGATCGCCGTCCTGGGGGAGGGGTCTAAGGGGATGGGGTGCCCCCTCCCCTTTGGAAAATTTTTGCTTCTGAAGAAGGGCTGAGATGCAAAATAATCATATATGTGACCAATTTTGAAGCCTATTTAATGAACAACTTTTTTTTTCCTAGTTTTTTTTATTTTACGACGGCCAATAGGGGGGGGGGGGCGCCTGTTACGCCACCCCCTGGATACGCCACTGCATAACAACTGTACAGTATTTGGTTTTCTGCCTGTGTCTAAACAGAACATAAACAAAACCTTCCCTAAGACATCTTTTTATTCATACTTAATACACATAAATGTATTATGTGTATCTGGTTTTTCTATAAACCCAATAGGCTGACATTAACTGCTAGTATAATACTAGTTCATAGTATGCTTATTTTATTTTGATGTTTTAGTGATGTTGTGTGTGTATTGTTGTTCTTTTCCTTTTACACACGTCTTGTCTCGTCTCTTTATTGCTATATATGTATATGTATACATAATTACATACATGTATTTCTTAATTCTCTCTGTTATTGGGGAACCTCGTTTTAACAAGCTGTGCTTTTCCTTAGCTTCTCCCATGATACTGTTTTTTGGAATTGTTATTATGATATCTGTATTTGAAATTATGAACGATGTATGCTCACCAATAATGTTCATGGCAGATTTCTGCAGCAATATGAAAAAATTCATTCATTCATTCATTCAAGTATAGGTTTTACAAAGCAGTGTTTGAAGACCTTTTTAACATTGTAGGCCCTGCTTTGGAAAGAACATTACGGTGAGTAACCATGTACCATAAATTAATTACAGTCAATGTAACTTAATAGTGTAATAGGCTACATACGCATCAGCTACTGATGATGAGAAGCATCATGATGAAAATCATCATTGGCAAATAAGCCTACTCCCATGAGTGAAAAGCTAAAAACTAAACAAAATAAATAAATGAGAAGTGGGCTTGCATTTTTTTTTTGTGGTACAGTATCTTAATCTAAAAGCTAAATGCTAGTAGTTGCAGCAAGCAATAATTTCACGCGAAAGTCTTTGGAATCAAAGTTAACTGTTCATATATTGTCGTAGCTAATCTAGTAACTTTATGCAATCAGAAACTTGAATAACCTTTTTTTTAAAGAATGAAACATACGCTGAAAACTAAGCACACAGTAGACCACCAACATAGATAAGCATATAGTGGGAACGTGTAGTATTATTGATTAGAAAAAGACCCGTCACCCGGCAGGAATGTCATGTTTATTTTGGTCATTTGTCAGCAAATAAACATTTTAAAACGTGAATACACAACGCACGCGCACTGTGCTATGCTGCATCAACAAGATTCATCAATCTATACATAGATCACTACGCACACATCATAGATTTTGCCTAACTCTATGGCTCAAATCCATTAACAGTGCTGTAACAGCGCGAGTGTCTAACAGCGCCCTAACAGCGCTTTCTGTGCGGTCATCTTACCCGTGTTGTTAGTGGCTGATTTGTTTGTGACTTGTTAGCGCTAACAAAGCCGCTACCAACAGCGTTTCTGTGCGGCCGGCACAGGTAGTTTCTTATAGTTATGTGGGGATGTAGCTATAAAAAACTCTGTCTTTAAATCATTCAACTTTAACTTATTTACAGTCATCCACTGCCTAATAAAATACATATCTGGAGTTTATCAAGGGCAATTTCAAGGTCTCCTGGGGTTTTAGGGTCGAAAGATACATATAATTGTGTATCATCTGCATACAGATGATAACTAATAGAGTGATGTTTAGCAATATCACCTACTGGAAGTGTATATATTGAATAACCTGTGGGGCCAACAACTGACCTTTGAGGTAACCCAAAATCAGAAATTTTAGGACTGGATAGTTCACCTGAAATGTCAACTTGGGAGGACCAACCGCTAAGATATGACTTGAACCATGATAAAGCAACTGATCTAACTCCTATTCTACTAGACAGGCGTGACACAAAAATATCGTGATCTATTGTGTCGAACGCTGCTGATAGGTCTAATAGAACCATAAGTATGACTCTATCAGAATTGAGAGCGAACATAATATCATTTTTTACTCTAACTAAAGCGGATTCAACACTGTGTTTAGGCCTGTACGCAGATTGGAAGGGATCGAGTAGACTGTTGGATTCCATAATGCTGATTTAGTTGATTACAAGCTACCTTCTCAATGGGCTTTCCAACAAATGGTAAGTTTGAGACAGGCCTATAACTTTTCAATTCATTTCTATCTAAGGTGGACTGTTTTAATAAAGGTTTGATAATAGCAGTGTAAGCTTCTTTGGGGAAAGTGCCTGTGGATAATGAATTATCTACGATATCTGTGAGTAAGGGAAGCAAATGCTCAATGTTTTCCTTCAAGAGCCAAGTTGGAATAGGGTCTAGACGGCAGGTTGCATTCGAACACAACTTAATGACTTTTAATAATTCTGATGGTGTGACCAAATCAAAAGTCTCAAACAAAGTAAGTCCCTCAACTGCTTTATCTTCAAATCTGTTATTAGGGGTATGATGGTCTGAATCAATTTCTACTCTAATCTTTTTGTTTTTGTCAACAAAAAAAAAGAAGAAAATTGGGAGCTAAGTAGTTGTGCCGAGTCATGTACTGGAAGATGATCTGTCTTCCTATTCAGAAGGACCTGAATAGTTGCAAAAACATCTTTGACTGTACTGGTGCGTAACTTTTCTTTGAAATAATCTTCCTTGGCAGACTGGATAACATTACAAACATGATTATTTGCTTTAACAAACAGTTTTCGATCAGAGTCTAGCCTAGTTTTTCGCCACTTGCGAGCCACAAAAGTAGACTCATCGAGCCATGGTATACGGGGTTTTACAGGCTTTAATTTTGTTTCTGATGGGGCATACATGTCAATCAATTCCCTAAGACCTGATGTGTAATAATATCAAACATTAAATCTGAGTCCGTGTCACAAGGTCTAGAGGATACCAATTCTTGCAAGGAGTTTTCAAATTTATTTTTGTCTAATTTTCGATAGTTGCGGAGGGTAAAGGTATGATACATCAGTGGGGGTTTTGGTGCTTCTAGGGTGAAAAATATAATATGATGGTCTGACAAGTGGGTATCATGAATACAAAAATTATCGAGCATGCACTCCTGACGACGAAATACCAAATCTAGAGTATGGCCTAATTCATGAGTGGAACCTTGAACAAGCTGGTCTAAGCCAGCCCCATTTGTTGTGCTCATTACATGCTCTACATCAGTCTTAAGTGGGCTCTCCCAATGCAAATTGAAATCACCCAACAACATAAGTTTACCAGGAAATGCTGATATTTCATAAACTAACTCATCACATTCCTCTAGGAATTTTTGTACTGTATACCCATTGGCAGCGGATGGTGGAGGTCTATATACTACAACAAAGTGTATAGAGCCAGACTTGTCTGCAACATGCAAACATTCAAAAGTGGAATAAAGTGCTAAATTTTCCAATTGTTTGACCACTAGGTTTTGGGGTGTTTTGTGTATAACAGCAATTCCCCCACCACGGTTGGTAGAGTTCCGTGGTGCATTTAGAAAAGTATAACCTGGAGGAGTACATTCCCCTAAGACAACATCATCTTCAGAACTTAGCCAACTTTCTGTTAGAACCATAACATCAATATCATTTTCAATAATGAACTCTACCAAATGGGTTGTCTTGTTACGAATGGAATGAACCAGGGATGACAAAGCTCCGTTGGTTTAAAGTGATGCTTGCATTTCCTTGATTTATTAAACGAATATGTTTGCACTGGCTGCCTGTCCTAGATCGACAGAGCAGCACAGTCGCCTTGATTGAAGGCTAGGTAGAGATTGGATAGCACCAAGAAGGTCACCAAGAAGAAGCCGGCAACACACCCACCTGCTGCCGAAATGATAACAAGAAGGTCACCAAGAAGAAGCCCGCAACACACCCACCTGCTGCCGAAATGATAACCACCAATGATAGCACCAAGAATGTCACCAAGAAGAAGCCGGCAACACACCCACCTGCTGCCAAAATGATAACTGAACCGTTGAAGTCAACCGTCAGCAGTGCACGTCCAATTGCTCGCAAATTTTTCTGGATAATTTTTTTCTGGATTAATACTTGCTTTTCTGTTTTTTAGTGGTAACCTGGTGGCTTATGAGAGCAAACTCTGCAGATCCAGCTTTTGCTTTGCCGCTTCGATAGTGGACCACTATTGATAAGCAGACATTTTGGGCTTTTTCTCTCACATTATAGCTCCGCACAACTAACACCAGAAAAGCGCATACGCAGTTTCGTATTTCCCGCCAAATTGGCACGGGCCAATGATGGCGTGTAATATCTTATACCCCCTATTACCAGGGGACTCTGAATCGGGCACCCCGGGCACAGATTTTGAGGGAGATTTTCAGACTGTAGGGCAATCTAGAAGACGCATGAAAAAGCGAAAAATACGCGAGGGAAGCCAAAGCGTGGAAAATCTTTCGCTAAGGGCGGACTCATCTTCTGAAAACGAATGCCAAGACAATACTGTCTTTCGTACCCCAACAGCCGACACCAAAACACCAGACCTGAAAGTTTTTATCAACCCAATTGACAGAGAAAAATCATTGAAAAACATTAGCTTGATCACGATCTCTAAGTCCATCCAAAACTGCTGTGGCTCGCCACCGGAATTCATTAAACCCACAGGAACCGGAATACTAGTTAAATGTATGAATGCAAAACAACAAAAACGATTAACCTAAATTCTGTTAATTGGTAATATGTTAAGATAAATAATCAACTCAACCTAAAGAAGGGAGTCATATCTGGAGTTCCAACAGAAGTGACAGACAAAGAAATCGAGATGGAATAGAAAAGTCAGAAAAAGTCAGAATAGAAAAGTCATTCCTTTGAAATGAATTCACTCCCGGAAGAAATAGTACTTTGCTTCCAAATGATAAAAGTAAAACCTTACATCCCACCCGTGAAAAGTTGCTTCAAGTGTCAAAGGTTTGGGCATACCGCGGTGGGGGGGAGAACATTATTTCAACGATTGTGCTAAAAAGATCAACCAAAATTCACAAATTGTGGTGGACAACACTCAGCCGCCCATAAAAGTTGTGAGAAGGCAAAAAAAGCTAACGAAATTCAAAAAATAAAGATAGTCAGTAAAATAATATACGCACAGGCAGCCCAGAAGCTCACTGAAAACCAACAAAGTGACAATGCACAGGCCTCCACAAATCCGGCTCCACACCAATTTAAAGGGAAATTAACCTCAGCGTATGAATTAGCTTATTTTGAATGGTGTAGTATATGCCTCTTATTTGATACATGCAATTTCATGTAAAAACACAGGATATAGATATAAATCACTATTTTCCAGCCAAGTTATCGTCTGCTAGCAATAATAAGGGGGCTGCCATTACTTTATGTGTACACGAACATATTTTTCATCCCAAGTAAAATTTCCTTCATCGTTAACTTGTAATTGATTTTTAGAGGACAAATATATATTAGATAAAGTCACATATTCTGAAATGTAAGTTTAGTTTTATATATTTTTTAAAAGGTCTTAATTTGTTCATAAAAAATATACTTCATAAAAAATATACGTCAAGGACGGAGAATTGACGTCAAGGACGGAGACAATCGTAACAATACCAAAACAAAGCGAGGAATCTGCTTTACAGGATGGCTATTAGAACTCATGGGTCGTCAATTATCTAGGCCCATGGCCAATAACAATCGTAATACAATCAGAACAAAGCGACGTATCTGTTGTAAAGGTAGGCTATTATCAATGCATATGGTACCTAATGATCCGTGTCATGCACAAAATGGCAGCCTCCATGGAAAGACGTAGCAGACAATAGGTGCATCTAGAATATCACGTGGGGTTAATTGTCCTTTAACAAGATTTATACCATAGACAAAAGAAAAAACCAAACCTTAGTGAAGGCACAAATAAAAAGCAATCGCAACCCAAATCAAGCTAACGAACCCAATCCTATCCACTTAAAACTCCCTCAGATACCAGACCCCCCCCCCCAATGCCCCCATGCAGCTGCCGCAAAGCGATAGAACAGTCAATGAAAAGGTCCCAGGGCAAATTCCAGAACAAAAAAAAAAATCTTGACAACAGCCACCAATGAAGAGTTGATCATCTTTTTGTCAGACTTCTGGTCAACGTTGTTAAAGACCAGTCAGAGGCGGAGGTCTTGTCTTTCATCAAGGCAACCGCTGAACGACTTTTGCCTGTAAACCAAGCACAAGCGGGTTAATCAAACTCGTCATGTTCGCGCTTCCAATATTGCAATGGAATGCGCAGGGCATGTACGGGCATGGGGATGAACTGATTCGTTATCTAAACGCAAAAAAGAATGAAACTGTACATTTATTATGTTTACAAGAAACTTGGTATACAGACAACCTTGCAATTGAAATCCCCAATTATAAATCTTTTTTCTAGAAGCAGGAACACCCAACAAAGAAGTGGATGTGCCTTTTACGTTCATAACTCTTTAAATTATGATTATCCATGACTGGAAACAAGCACTGAAATTGAAATGGCAAAATTTTATTTCATTAGTCACCAATAGGTGAAATGTAAAGCTATATATCCGGTCATCTTGTTGCCATATGCAGGAATCATTCATATTAATAAAGTTTTTAAGAAGTGAAGCGAAGTAACCCTAATATCTGGGCGCCATGGCGATAGGGCAGTGACGTGCCCGAAATTGTCATAACATATTTATGGACCTCGCTGCATCTCGTTTATAAGGTATGCGAGCGAGCGAAGCGAGCGGGGAAAATGCACTTTACTTTGCTGTTGCTCATTTCAATATAGAAAGTGGACCTAACAAGTATTCGGGTGTCATGGCGATAGGGCAGCGACCTGCTTGGATATTGCAATAACATCCCTATGGAAATATTCATGGACCATCTCATTTCCAAGATTTGCAAGCGAGCGAAGGAAAATGCACTTTAATTCGCTGTTGCTCATTCCAATATAGAAACTAAGGTAAACCTTATTTCTGGGCGCCATGGCGATAAGGCAGTGACGTGCCCGAAAATTGTCATAACATTGAATATTCATGGACATATTATAATAACAAACTATAGAAATATTCATGGTCCTCGCTGCCTGAAACCAGAGATATCCATACAGAGAGTCCTGACACTGGAGGTCGCTTCTGATTGCCTGAAACCAGAGCCTGAAACTATCTCGTTTCCAAGTTTTGTGAATGAGCGAAGCGAGCGACGGAAAACGTACTTTTCTATCTCCCAAATGTTATTTTAAAAACACCCCAAGTGTTATATCGGGGCATCTTCTTATTTCTGATTATAGTTTCCAAGAAGTCGATGTTTTATAAAATACTCTCATGGCACTCCGGTTGAACAGGCTGGATTAGAGGGCCATAATTTAAGGACCTGAATGACTAGACCGGGTCCGCCAGGAGTACTCCATGCAACTTGAGCGCCGGAAAATTTTCTATTTTAAAGTGAACAAAATGCTATTCAATTTCGTCCTATAGGCTGATCGGAATCAATAATCATCCAAATGTCAGATGTCATAGATAGTTTAATAATTACAATGTCATTCAAAAGTTTCAATGGTCAATCAACTTCGACATATCTCCGTTCATTTTCGTCAGACTTCAATTGAATTCGTCCAACATGGCAATCCGCTGCAAAATGTTATCATCAAATCCATCTTTGGGAAGTCGATTTCAAGAAATTGTTATTCAAATTCGTCACATAGACAAGACCTTACAACGAGCCGGTGACGATTTTGAATAACTCTTTGAACTCTTTCAGTCTTTGACAAAATCGATAGCAAAATGAAAAATAAATTCCGAAAATGAATGGCTAAAGACGTATATTGACTAGGCCTTATTATGAAGTTGCAGGACAAAAGCAAATAAAAAAGTTTTCAAATTGACTGGAAACCCAGCTGGAAACCCTATTATCTCACATTCACTCCTCTCTCCTTCTCCCCTTTCACGTGACCCCCTTGTGAACCCCCCTGGTTACGGGCCTCCTACCTTCCTTTCGATCCCTTCTGCCCATGTCCTTCTCTTCCCCTCCTCCGCCCCTCCCCCTTTTCTTTCCACCCCTCTCTTTCTATCTCTATCTCCTCTAAGTCGACCTCTTTCGACCCTTTCGCCCCGCCCTCCGTATTTAATTCCTCTCCTTTATCCACCCCCTTTTTCGTCCGTCCTGTCTTTCATTGCCCAGCACTCATCCATCCCCTATATCCGTCTCCACTTCTTCCGAGTGATCTCCCTCCCAATCTTCTCAGCTCCATCCCCCTCTCTCTCTTTCTCCCACCCCTATCTTTAGTCTGCAAGTACAAACCGTAATTTGACACTTAATGCGTCTTCAGAGAAGCCTATAACCAATGTCCTACATGTTGTAGCAGCGATAGTACAGGGTTAATGGTAGTCTTTCAGTTCAGCCTATCTGCTACGCGTTGCAACTGAAAATGGTGTGTTTCTGCTCTCTCTTTGCCGTCTCTTCATCAATTAAAAAAATTCCATACTGCTACCCGTCTTTCAATCTATGATCCTCCTATGCTCCATTTTCTCTTTTTTCTCTTCTGCCTTACTTTCTACCTTCAATTTTCATCTCTCTCCCATTAATTCCCTTCTCTCATATTTCCCATCAATTACATCACTTCCCCCGTCTCCCTCTTTTCTTACCTCCCTTAAACCCCTCTCACCCATTTCCTCCCTCCTTAATTCCCACATTGTCGACCTAACCTCTATTTGCCTTTCCTTCTGTCCTCCAAAGCAGCCAAGTCAAGGGGGCTTGGTGGCACATCGCCAACAATTTCTTGTTCCCCGAGTGTCCCGACAAAAAGGTACAAAAGTGCAAACAATAGATAGATAGATAAATAAGTAAATAAACAAATAAATAAATGAATAAATATATAATTAAATGAACAAATATTATTGAATGAACGAATGAATAAATAATAGACAAATAAATACATGCACAACATATGATAAATGAGTGCTTAGTAACACAACCTTTGTTATAGAATAGGGCCTCTTGCCTTGGAATGTCTAGTTTCAATAATTCGAAATATTTCTTTTTCGCTCGGTCGCTATGCTCCCTCACCCCCCCCCCCTCTCTCTTAACTCTCCGTCTCTCTGCTAAAAAAAATCCTGGCTATGCCTCTGTTCGGGGTCATTCGGGTATCTCGACTGACAGCCCATGCAAGAGACCGACTTTACAAAAGGTTCAAAAGAAAAAAAAAAAGAAAAAGAAAATACATAAACGAAAAGGAGAGAAATGAAAAGAAGGCCTGCTTAAAAGGTCCACAGGACTGACGGTCCAGAAGACCGATAGCCCACTTGACCTACAAAACAAACTTAGATACACAAAGGAAAATAGAAAATTGTCGGTCTACTGGGCTTTCGGTCTCCCAGCAGTCCCAGGCCGTTGCACAAGTGAACAGTCAGAAAAATTTGTCAGAAGGCACACGAGACTGAAATTGTAGGTCTAGTAGTCTGTCGGTTGTAGTTTTTCTACCCCCGTTTAAAAATCCTGGCTACGCCTGTGCTTTGCTCCTTTACCCTATAATGTATTTCTTCCTAATTCTCTCATCTCTCTCCACTTTTTCACTTCTCCATCCATCTTCCCCTATTTCCCATTCCTCCCCTCCTATATGTTCATTAATATCCTCTCTTTAACTATCTTTGACAGCTTTTCGGCATCTTTTACAGTTCATATCAATTTCAGCCATGTAAGTTGCCTACATGTATGTACAAATACCAGAAACGGGTTGAGTCACACACCAATCATTCGCATATTACACTCGCAACAGCGGATACCTATCTCCAGGATGGCCGTTGGGGTGGGGGCAACGGGCCCTAGTGCCCCCTCATTTTTTTCTAGTTAATCAGAAAGTGCCACTATTTATTTCTGACAGGCGGTCTTTTCAATCCATATTAGTACCTCTTTTCCTAAAGTGTCCCTTTCACCTAGTTTCCCCTTTCTCGTATAATTGTGCGCAGTCAAGCATAACCATCTTTTTGTAGTAGGAGGCTCCAGACCTTTACAATATGATACTTATTAAAACACCATTTGCTCTTTTGGCTAATAGTTTGAGGTCTGATTCATTCTTCAGGTTGTCATTTATACCTAACATGGTGTTTCCATTTTGTGGAATATGACCAAACACAATTATCATTATTATCACCTTATGCATCTTAAACATCAACATCCACCCTCACCCCCCCAAAAAAAAGGTGTACTTATTAAAACACCATTTGCTACATCGACATCCACCCTCCCCCCACCCCCACCCCCCCAAAAAAAAAAGGTGTACTTATTAAAACACCATTTGCTCTTTTGGCTAATAGTTTGAGGTCTGATTCATTCTTCAGGTTGTCATTTATACCTAACATGGTGTTTCCATTTTGTGGAATATGACCAAACACAATTATCATTATTATCACCTTATGCATCTTAAACATCGACATCCACCCTCACCCCCCCCCCCAAAAAAAAAAAAAAATGGTGGAAATAAATGAATAGGTGCATGTAGAAATAGAAATAAATAAATTTGCGCTCGTTCCATACTCTTCCTTGAATAGCTCGTTCAACTAGAAGTTCTTTTGTCATCAGATCCAGTGCTTTAAAACATCACCATGTATGGTTATTTTATGGAATAAGTCTGGTCACAATGAGAACCCCCCACTATTTTTGTGCAAACATATGCATTCAAACCCAGCAAACAAAATTGGGAAATTCCAAGGTAATTGGTCATTTGGTGTCCTATACCTAATGAAGTATTGTTTAGTTTTGAACATAATATTGACATCAAAAATGTCACTTCACTTCATATTTGTTTTCTAACCATGGTTGACCTACACTCTATAGGACTATTAACTTTCAACTTCATAGAGTTATTATTATATATATACCGGGTGTACTAGCACTGGTTGGCAACGAATAGGGCAAAATAGTTTGGATTCACATTGTATGCAAGTTATGCCGGAGTTCAATATAAACATGAAGCTACAATGATATAAGTTTAGAATCTCTGTCCCGTATATTTCCTTTCATCGGGTCGACCTGACTTAACTTCGAGCGCTCCCATGTTATCACCCCCTCTCTCCCTTCCCCCTCTGTTGATGACACATGTATTTATTTTACCTGATTGCTAAAATAGCAAGTCTACACCTATCTGATGAACTCGCCTGCGCCCCTTCCCTGTATCTCTCTGTATCTGTCTCTGTCTCTGTCTCTCACTCTCTCTCTCTCTCCCTCTTATTTTTTTCTCTCTCTCTCAGAATTGTGATGTATCCCCCAAAATGCAGCTAGCCTCGATAAAACTCTCGATACATTTTGTACCTATCTGCGGTCGCGTTATCTTGGCTTGCGGTTGCACTATGCATGTTTATAATGAATTCAGTAGGACACTGGAGTATTTAGCGTATTAAAAGGATATTTTTTCCCGTATCATCATTTGCTCGTATGTCCCCACCCCACCCCGAAAGCAAGGTCCGGATACACCACTGCATGGAGTTGTGGTAGTAGAGTGTATGTGTATTTCGACAAATTAGCTATGAAATCAGGAAATCAGTGACTAATGCTTTCCCTCTTTTTTTCGCAAAGTTCGGATATTTTTGTCAATATTACCAAAACCTACCTTATATGAAAAAAGAAATTATTTATATTTACATCGTCCCCTGTCTTTTTACACAATGTTTTCTTCTTGAAAGTTGGATTGATTTGGACAAAGTAAAAGGTATAAAAAAGCAACATATTAAAGGGAGTGGCAAGTCGTAATCCATGGGCCTGACCAGTTGGCCTGACTCGGGGAAATTCGGATACAATCAGGTCCAATCGTGCGCTACCGAAGGAATGTTATTGCCGAATTCCTCGCGTAATCGTTAACTCGAATCCCTACATATGTAACCGACCAATGAGATTCAAATACTGGAATAAAGAACGTGCGATCTTGTTTACTCAAATTTGGGTCAATGTGCGAACTTTTATTAGCTGCGCGCGATAAATTGAAGTCGCTTTGAACTTTGATCCAGAGAAAGGAGCAGCCAACTGTAAAACCGCCCATAGATTGCGACTTGTCGCTCCCTTTAAATTAAAAGTTGATTAATGCAACTGGTCATGATTGTTATTAAAAATTAATGTGGCCAACACACCTCCCGCAAAAGATATAGTATTAATCTCTAGTTCTAATAGAGTCAACAGCCAGTTGACAAGAAGACACCCCCCCACACACAAACACACTGTTTCAAAAGTGGGGGAATATCATAGCATTTATCTACACCCTCCCCATCACTACTAGGGGATTTTAGCTCTAGAATGATTTAATACGCCCATTTTAGTACCCCAAAGTTAGGTCCTGTGTTTTTGAGTGTGTTTGCGGTGTGTGTGTGTGTGTTGATTATACATTTTAAACCATCAAATCTCACGTAATACCAATACGTTCCAAAGAGAGAGAGAGAGAGAATACTACTTATTCAGAAATAAACCGGACCACTTATCATAATTATGAAACAATCTCATAAACTTTTAATTTCCTTTTTTTGATCATTTATTTGTATTGTATCACTTATTTAAAGAACAATTTAAATTACAAATATTGAATTTGAAAAAAGAAAATCAAAAATATTTGCCACAAAAGAATGGTGAACTTACTTTTTATTTACCCTGTGTGGCTGAGCTGCGCATTATAACGTCACATATGTTTTTAAGAAAAGGTGAATAACATGTACTGTATTTAAATATTTATCGGTATTATGAGAGTTACATAACGTCAAGTTGATTCAGTGACAACTTTTGGAAAGTGTTCAGTATGATATATTTATGTGAGAAAAAACGGGGAGGGAGACAGAGAGAGAGAGAGATTTGAGAATTGGTTAAAAAAAGAGAAGAGAAGAAGGAAAAGTGATTAAATTAGTTTTCATATAAAGCGACTGTTGGGGTTAAATATAGAGAGAATAGGTGTGAGAAAAAGCAAGGATAGAGAGAGAGAGAGAGGAAGAGAAAGGTAAAGGAGAAAAGAGTTAGGAGAGGGATGATAAAGAGACAAAGAGAAAGAAAATAAGAAAAAGTACAGGAGAAAACAAAAGAGAGATAGAGATGGAAGAAGTGAGGAGAGGGATAGAAATGGGTCTGAGAGAATGGGGGGGGGGGTAGAAAATAGAAAGTGTGTCTGTCTGTGTGTGTGTGTGAGAGAGAGAGGGGGGGGGGGGAAGAGCAAGAAAGAAAGAAATGAAGAAAGGGAAACAATAAACAAGTAAATTTCATTCCAAGTAAAATTTAAAAATAGTTCAAAATAAACAAAAACATTTGGGGGAGGGTAAAAAGAGAGGAGGGGGATAGATATAGAAATAGATAGAAAAGAGAGGTGAACGGAAAGAACGAGGGTGAATTAGACGAAGAAGGAAGAAGAAAACAGGTGAAGACAAAAAGTAACTAACATGCCAAGTGTAGACCACAGAATAAAGTGAAATAGAAGCGTTTAGGATAGATAATGTTGGGAAAAGGGGTACCACTCAGGAGTGCAGTCGGCTCAATCTAATAGTCTCTCAAGGCAGGTTATATTTATCTCTGTACATGTACAACTTTTTGAATTAGAGAGCGTGCGTATAAAACACACTCATTTTCTTGAAATATTGAGAATTCTTACGTCTTGAAAATATCCTTTGTTTTTCAAAACAGGTTATGACGGCAGTAAATCTTATGTCATGCAACACCAAAAGAAAAATCGATGTTGACCAGGAAGTATAATACGTTTAAAATCCTAAAGCAGGTTTGCACTCTGCTGATTAAGAATGCGATGGGTAGGTTAAAACAATATCGTTTCTGTATTAATGCAACTACTGTTTATTTGTGCACTTTGCATTATAAATAATCCTCAGAAATCGTCCTGACATTTAATTCAAAATATAGGCTCCTATTGTTGATATCTGAATGGAGGAGACAAAAACATTTATCGGTATAAAACTAAATGGGTTGAAAGAAGGTATATAGAAAGTTGCGCCTTCTGGTCTGAAAAGGACGAATTCCCCTCATCTTCGCGTCTCTACTTTTGAGTCAAAATCAAGTATGAATGTGCAAGTTTTGTTGCCATGGAGACAGAAAGAACATCCTGTCTATTTAGCTTTGATTATATAGGAGACCATTCAACAATATCGTATTACCATAGTTGTTTTTGTTCGGAATAAAAGCACACTCATTTTCTTTTTAATCTCTTAAGAGTGACATAAAAATATACATTTCTGATATTTATCGATATGCCTTTTTTTATGAGTTAGGTTAAATCGTTTATGAATAAATGCACTCTTTTTCTTACAAGGCTCTTGAAATTTCTTATATTTTTCTGCTTTAAAACAAAATGAGAAAGTACCACTCCATCCCTTTTACCATCGGAAAAAGGGCCCAAAATAAAGTGTATCCTTTAAAATACTGAACTCCTATAACTCCCTTGCCTTAGCAAAGATGGGATACGACTCTGTAATCAAGTTGTAGCTACTATTATAGGTAGATACGCCCTTATGACAACGACCAAGGTAGAAGCATCTCCACGAGAGAGACTGGCGTTCAGTTATCAGAGGCAGTACGACCACGAATCACTGAAAAGAAAACATCAGTAGTTACGTTCGTGTCATGTAACGTATCATATTTTTTAGAAGCAGATACAACGCGTAAAAGAAGTTGTCAGTGGCGGATGGAACTTGGCTTATCCAATATTTTTTATATTGAATTTAGAATTTATTGCAACCATATGGTTGGATTCACACATGATAAAAAAAAGACATTCAAATTGACATTTAGATTACAAAGAATACGACATACATTTAAATAATTCATGAAATACAATACTTATATAGAATAAAATACATGTACAAGACAAATCGGCATGATATGGCAAGGTATAGTAAAACATGGAAACGATAGATTAATCAAATTTAAAATTACTTCTGCAAAATAAAGTTTTGATTTAATTTGAAAATTAATATGATTTAAATGAAATTGAACTTGACGGGAAATGTGTCGAAAACAGCAGAAGTCAGTCTCGGTGATGTGGCGATCGGCCACACGGAAGGACAAGACAACGGGGAAAAAGCCATGCACCAGGCAAGACTACAATGGGTTTCCCTAGCCTGATGCACATGTGCCTATACTTGTCCTCCAATGTGGCGTTAGAATGACGTCACCGCAAACCCTCTTATGGGGTAAGGAGAATTTTGAATGAATTCTATAAATGAAATATAACATAATATAGATATAACATTTGAATTGCAATGATATCTTAAAATGATTATTATAATAAAATACATTACTATTGCATTTATGATGATGTGGAACAGCAATCCTGTATGAATATTAAAAATCGTGCACTGCATTACAGTAGGTTTGTATAAAAATTATATCACTCCATGCTTTATGTAAAACATATATATCTTATATCGTCTGCTTGGAGCCAGAAGGGCGTTAACTCCATTACTTTAACAGAGAGCCAACGCTCCTCCGGCTCCAAGCAGACGACACAAAACAGATACATCATTAAAAATTACTGGAGGTTATATAAACACCAGGGAATAAAACTATTCTTATATCTGTTCGTTTTGCATTTTGGCGGAAGGAGCTTTTTCTTGTTCCTCAGGGCATACCTTGTTTCTCTAGGGGCTGGGAGAAGACTGTTGAGTTTATGATTGGGGTTTTGTATTTGAGTGAACAGATTAAGACATAGCTTTCTTCTGCGATCAGACAAAGATTCAAGTTGAAGGCACATAAGGGACTCGTTATATGACATTTCTGGTGCAATGATTCTGAGCGCCCTTTTCTGTATTGATTCTAACCTATTTGATTGCTCCTTGGTTAGGCCACCATGGAAAACCTGACATGCGTACTCTAATACTGATCTTATACAAGCAACATAATATCTGCACATATCAACCTGACTCAATCCCGCTCTCCGTAACTGAATAAGAAGGTACAGGCGTTTTGCAGCCTTTGTGTAAGTTTCCTTGACATGAGTTTCCCAGTTCAGTTTATTATTGATGTACAACCCAAGCAGTTTTGTTTCTTCAACTCGCTCTATCCTATCCCCAGAAATTGTAAGGTAAAGTAATTCTAGATCATCTTTCTTGAAACAAATTAGCATTTCCTTTGTCTTCGTTGGGTTAATTTTCATGTCATTTGAGTCAGACCAATTGATCAATTCATTGAGTGCATCTTGGACTGTGCCATGTTCTCCATATGGGCAGATATCATATATCGTCGTGTCATCAACATATTTGACAGCTGGGAGGTTACATAATAGATCGGATACCATGATGATAAATAACAGCGGTCCTGTTTTAGTTCCTTGTGGAACACCTCCATTTACATAGAGCCAATCAGATGTGACTTGGTCAATTTTCACTCTCTGTTTTCTTTGAAAGAGGAATGCTCTTACCCAATTGATAAGTGTACGATTAATCTGAAGGTTTTCTAGTTTTGTTAGAAGCAAGCCATGGTTTATCCTATCAAACGCCTTCTTATAGTCCACCAACAAAACCCTTACAGCATTCTTCTTAGCATCCGTTTCGAAGGACCACTTGTTGATCAGATCAATAAGAGCCAGTACCGTTGATGACTCGGGCACATTTCCATATTGAACTGGATCAACATGAGGAGCATAGTCTTTCCAAATCCATTTAGATACATAAGTTTCTAGTATTTTTGCCAGGACTGGGGTTAAGGAGATTGGTCTGAGATCATTTTCGATGATCACCGGTGGATTAGTTTTAGGTATGGGAATTACATCCGCCGATTTCCATATTTGCGGTACACATCCTTCTGCAAGAGATGCGTTGAATACTGAACATACTGGTTCCGCCAGAATGGGGGAAAACTCTTTAAGGACCCATGAAGGTATCCCGTCAGGTCCAGGTGCCTTCCTTACATTAATGGATCTTAGCTTCCTTTCTATGTCATATGGGGAAATAATGTATGCATCAGGTAAGATATACTCCTCATTATTGGTCGGTGTAACATGGGGTTGTAAGGGCGGGAGATCCTCCGAAACCGAGACAAAAAAGTGGTTGATCATATCTGCAAGACGGGATTTGTCTCCCTCTGCGATGCCATTAGTGAGGTTACTCAATGGATCATAGGTGGATTTCTGACCAGTGAGGTTCTTTACTTCTTCCCACCAATGATGGCGCTTATTTGTATTCAATTGATCAATCTTGCCTTGATAGTATCGTTTTCGGAGGGTTTTCCGCATACAGTTTACTTTGTTCCTTTGAAAAGCATATTTACATAAGTATAAACACTGTCATCTGAATGCTTCTTCTGAATCTTCTTTTCAGTGTTTTTATGTCAGCGATGGAAAGCCCAATGGACAATCATTCATTTGATTGCTATTGTTCAGTTGACTGCAATAATTCATTCGATTACATTTACGAATAACACTACTCAATAATTGCTTGGCTTGCAACAGTTCCGTTGAATGTTTCAGTCATCATTGCTGTCACGAGCGTCGATAATGTCATGGTTATGGTTGCTTACTGTCGAAGTCAACGCATCCGAGCTAACGTGGATAAAATCTTTATCCTGAACCTTGCCATCACTGATTTCATCGTGGGAGCCTTCATGTGGCCTGTCAATCTTACATGGCTCATCAAAGATCGCTGGTCATATGGTGAAGTCCTTTGTAAGGTATGGTTGGTAGCTGATTATACAGTGAGTGCGGTGTCTGTTCTTACAATGGTACTCATCAGTTGGGATTGTTACTGTCTCTTACCCATGGGAGTTGTCAGACATTTCAGACGAAGAAGCGATTTGCACTGATCCTCCTTGTTACATGATAGGCAATCCTTTTTACTTGGTAAACATTCCTTGCGTTCGCAGGAGTCCCATTTTAACTGGACAGTACAATGTGGATTATACTAATAACTGTGAAAGGGAGTTCACATTCAGTCTTGGCGGAACAGTAATTCTAAACGTGCTTGAGTTCTTCATTCCGCTTACAGCCCTGTTTATCCTGAATGTAGCAGTTTATACCAATATCAAACGGAGATCAAAGGGCATCGTAGGGCAGAGTCCTCCGATCCGACCAACCAAATGACTATGTCAAGAAACCTTGTGAAAACCGATAACGACGATCGTTCTCCAGGACCAGTTTTCAATAGTCAAAGTAGAGTGGCCACTGCATAAAATCATAATGTCAATCCCATTGCTGAAGCCAACGAACATCAGCTCAATGAACACATACCCAGCAACAATGCGATGGGCCACAATTCCGAGGTAAATCAACTGACATTCGTAAGACACCGAAATGCCGCTGTAGTCCTTGCCGTTCTTGTAGGTTATTTCTTGATCTGTTGGTTACCTATCCAAGTTACAACCGTCATGTTTACAATATGTCGAGACAAATGCGTGTCATATCTTAGCTGGGAGGTCACAAATTCATTTGTGTGGTGTAACTCCCTGATCAATCCTTTAATATACGCTGCCACTAATTATCATTAGTCATTATCTGGTCCTCGATCCCTGGACTTGTGATTTTAAGCGCTGCAAAGTAGATAGAGTTCCGTGATGCATAATTATGATCAAAGTGTAACAACGTAATCTTTCACCGCCATTCATCATTAAGGTGGATGTTAATTGAATTCAGTGTTTCGATGATCAGATAATAAATACGCCTTTTAAGATGTCTGCAGTAATAACACTTCACAAACAGATGAAAGAACTGTATAGAGGAAGCCATGCTAACTACATTTCATGATTGATTAGTTAAATTCGCGGGGGAAAATACTTTATGATTTGATGAATTGAATGACCAGACGTAAGCCTTTCAACAAACAGGCACTCGTAAACAACCAATAAACCACCATCTTCACTCGCAGTAGACATAACTTCCAAAAACACCACAAATTGTAAGGCAATGTCCTGTCCGCGACAACTTTGGATGCGTTCTTCAGGACGACCAAGCGAGAGTGACAAAGACGATGGGTTCAGTTTTTCAAACAAAATTATTAGAAAAGGGTTCTGCAAAGCGATTGCGAATCTGACTTACCAATGCTTTCTGACTGTAAAAAAAAAATCACGAAAAGGGGTAAAATGGTGGAAAATAATGTCAGAGGAGCTTGCATGACAAACATGCACATAGGGAATAAGATATCTCCTCTTTGCAATAGTTTCGTTCGGCTAGTCTTTTCGAGAAAAAGAAACAGAAGTCAAAACTGTGCATGCACTTATGTCGCTAGAGGGCCTTTCCTCAGGACATTCGATGTTGCAGTTCACTTTAACTTCGCAAGAGATATATAGAAAGAGAGAGAGAGAGAGAGAGAGAGAGAGGGGGTGGGGAGGTATAAACTTAGTCTTATACGAATACTCCCATGCAGGCATAAGGTTGAAACAAGGTTGAAATAACAACATGGGCCTTGTAAAATAAATGATTTGTAACTTTAATATCAATAGGGTTAGATAAGTAGAATAAACCTTTTATGGAGGAATCAATCTAAGAGTTAAAATTTTGCATGTACATTATATGGATAATGTCCGATCATTATGTATTAGTGTATGATCTGGTATAAGATAATACATGTATTCCTCAAAGTATTAGTGAACGTGTTCAGACAGTTAATAAATTATCAATACTCCACAAAATAGAAAAAAGAGAAAGTACACCTTCGACCAAAACATATTTCCTATAATAAAATGAAAAATAAACTATCAGGCAACTATCAACAAATAGATTAAGTTTTTCGAACACACTACCTCTTCTGACATTGATATGTCTATAATAATACCGGTATAACAGAATCGCATCTTTACCATGTTCACTGATCGCCCTGATTTTCAGGTGTTGAATTCACCTTAATATTCACTATTTTCTATTCATGTTATCTTTTTTTGTCTTGGATATTAGGTAGAAAAAGCTTTTTTATTGTTATAATTGAGAATTATGAAAATAGTGTGCATAATATATAATCTCATTCCAAATGTACTTTTTATTTGTAAATTTTGTGGTAATCATGTAGGACGAATCCTGATGAGTACTTGTGCTATTTCTGATTTTCCTTTATCACTTTCAGTATGTACATTTTACTTACTGAACATTTTGATGTTAGGTTTTAGTATTGTAGTTATAAAATACTGAAATAATTTCAAACTCAATCAAGGAACGGAGGGGCGGCCGGGGGGGGGGGGAGAATTTGTTAAGAGGGGAAACTTTCATCCAAGATAAGATAAGTTTGATATCATAACAGAAATCGAAAACGTGTCTCACGGTAGTCTCATATAAGCTGTATACTCATATCATTTTCTTCTAAAAAGGAAAGAAAAAAAAAATCACGTACGTTGTCCTGAGTAAGATCTCACGTTGAATTCATTTTTTTGCGTAGAGATATCTCAAAATCTTACATTATACTGGCAGCGAAACGTTGATTTTTAAATCACCACTTTTTTCAACATCAAAATTTAACAGATGAACTTATGTATATGTATATGTATATGTGTAATCAAAGTGTCAAAGATTGAACAGATTCTGTTGTGAATCCAATTAGCCATAATTATTTGCATTTCGTCTGCTATCATTCTCAATCGTAAGCAAATAAACATCACACTGTATGGAGAGCGTAATTGTGTAATTAATTACTGCATGACCTGGGCAGAAACCTTCACTCTTTTATCACTTTCTTTCTACAGACGACAAAGTCCGGAATTTGAGAAGGTATAAATTTATTCTGATCATCGCATTAACGAATAATGGTAAATAATGGAAATAAATCTAATTTTTTAATGTTGTACTTTGTATGCTTTTGTGAAACATGTTTATCTTTGTTTCTCTGTCATTTGTAAATATTTCTGCTTAGAATTAATAATATTCTGGAATCAATAATAACTGAATGAATTTCTAATTATCTTACTAAAATGGTAAATACCCAGGAAAAGTGTCTATGCATCTCTGCTCGTGTTCATTATCTTCCCACATATAACAAATGCGACTCATGAAATAATTTAATTATCGGAAAAAAGGGTACTAGGTAAATTTAGAATGATTGCACCAATTTCTTTTCTGATTCCAAATGGTGGTCAGTTATATCACCTACGTAATGATGGGTAGTGTCCCTGTATTAAAGAGTTGCGACATGGACGTCCCACTTTTCTGGAAACAAAATGGCGTTCGAATTGTTTCTATTGAGAACACCCAGGTGCTCATCGGACTTGAATAGAAATGTTACGTAATAGTGGAAACAAAATGTCGTTCAAATCCCCAGTTGTCGCAACTCTTTAATACAGAGACACTAATGATGGACAGTGCCGTATATAGAGAGAGTCTGGCCAACTCGGTTTCAGTTGGGTAGCAACATAAGGAATATGCGCCATGTTGTTACCCAACTGGAGCCAAGTTGGCCAGACTCTATCTATATATACGGCACTGATGATG
Organism: Heliocidaris erythrogramma; assembly: GCA_025617745.1. Lineage (NCBI taxonomy): Eukaryota > Metazoa > Echinodermata > Echinoidea > Camarodonta > Echinometridae > Heliocidaris > Heliocidaris erythrogramma. The sequence goes on along the minus strand of CM046856.1, from coordinate 52,091,643 downwards.
GAGACATAATAGCGCCATCTATACAATTCTGTTATGCAGGAAGGGCGTTTAAAATCTTTTTCACTTCCTAATCTTATTCACAAATGTATGCACGGACATGTTGGAAAGCTTCTTTTCAATTTGTGACCTTCCCGTGAGTTTATCAGTCGAGTTCTATGGATGTTTAGGAGTTTTATTGGAAATATCTTCCTTGCTGTATATATATATATATATATATATATATATATATATACATATATATATATGATGGAGCGACGATTTTTCATGATTTTTACCATTTACGCCGGGTTTTAAACGTAATTGCTGTTCAAGGTAAATATTATGTTATAAATATCACGCACATATTCCGGAAAGAAAATAATAAATTGACATCGTCTTTTTAAAAAATATTATTCCCCAGCATAAACCTTAACATTATGAGTATCCTTTTTTAGCGTTTCACGAAACCGCCATTAGTACAAATTCACCGACATTTTAATAAAACCCATGTAGTCAAATTAACACGCGTTTCAATTGGATGTCGGCGAACGTGTAGTAAAGGGGCCGTCACATAACCAAACCGGAGACCGCCCGACTTCTCTGCGAGCTCAAAATGGCATTTTTGCCCTGAATATGGCCGGAATGCGGCGGTGTGTGCTCGATCATTGTGGGCTTCCCTGCGATTATTAGGGGTCGGTCGACTCCAGCATTATGTTACCTACGGGCGCCGGGCAAATTCTGTTCGCTAGTGTTCAAAGGGCTCCTACCGAGCCTCGTCCAATATGTGACATGGTAGATTTCAAGCGAGAAATACGCTCGACTCCCGGGCACAGCACAGCACAGCACTTCCCAAGCAGTCTTAACTCTTATTAACACAATAACCAGCGCCATCGATAAAGCATCACACACGGTTGGAATCTTCCTGGACTTTTACAAGGCCTTTGACACTATTGATCACACTATTGTATTATATAAATTATCCCACTACGGGATTAGAGGAAAGCCCTTGGAATGGTTCAGGAACTACCTTTCTAATAGAAACCAATATGTATCACTCAACGGGCACAGTTCTTCTATTAAACCAGTAAATTGTGGAGTAACACAGGGATCTCTCCTTGGACCCTTGCTTTTTATCTTACACATCAATGACATTTATATATCTTCCTCCATTTTATCTTTTATATTGTTGCTGACGATTCCAATCTCTTTTTTTCCCATCAAGACCCTGCAATTTTACTTTCAACAGTCAATTCGGAGCTGAATGGATAAAAGCGAATAAGTTGTCTCTAAACCTAAATAAAACAAATTACATGCTCTTCAGCAATACTCTTCAATCCCTGCCTGATAATATTCTTTTTGATAACATACCTATCAAAAAAGTGAAAACTAATAAATTTTTAGGTATAATAATTGACGATAAGCTCTCTTGGAAACCACATACTGATAACTTGTCAAAACTGATTTCGCGAAACACAGGAGTAATTAATAAGTTGAAATATCAATTCCCATCCTTTGTTGTCTCTTTACCTAACCTTATGTTTTCCACATCTTAATTATGGAATTTTAGCATTGGGTAACTCTACCGCGCAAAACCTAAACAGATTACTATTACTTCAAAAAAGGCCATCTCACATACTAACCAGCTCTTTCATAGTAATAAAGTTCTCAAAGTGTCTGACTTATACGTTTATAATCTAGGTCAATTTATGTTCCAACTAATAAATAATGAACTTCCGAGTGCTCTCTCAGACCTTTTCACAACTAACAATACACTCCACAACTACCCAACTACACAATCAAACTTTTTCCATCTTCCCCGCACGAGAACGCTCCTAGCTCACAAAACATTCGTCTTTACAGGTCCCAAATTTTGGAACAGTCTCGATCCAGACCTTAAGAAAATAGAGAAACTGCACCATTTTAAAAGAAACAGTTGAAATCTCTTTTGCTGAAACCACTAGAATGCTGCATGGTTACTGATCTCGATCTGTACTTTGCTTCTCTCTTCTCTCTTCTTTCTTCTCTCTTCTCTCTTTTCTTTTCTCCCTCTCCACACACACATACACACACTCTCTCTCTATCTCTCTTTCACTCTATAACTACTTAATTTGTTATGTTCTCTTTTGTTTCCATCTGCTGATTTCCTTCATTTCTTTGTTTCTTCTCATCTTAATCTCCCCATTCTTCTTTCCAGATCCTTTTCTCGCTAAAAGGGGACCTAACTTGACAAGCCTCGCTTTTAATAGGTTCCCCTACAAGTGTATATACTGTATGCGTTTATTACATCTACTGGAAGATATTTATTATATTGAGTTTTTATGATATATGTATTATCCTTTGTATTATGCCATATGTATATGTTTATATTTTGCTTTCGAATCCCACCGCAGCACTAGCGTCCTTTGGCAAGACGTTAATCTACATTTGCCACTCTCCACCCAGGTGTTAAATGGGTACCCGGTAGGATGGCGAAAGTTAATGCCCTTTGCTTAGCATGTGTGCGCTTAACAGGCGACTGGCTGGAATGCTCCCAGGGAGTGGAGAATGTGCATACATGGTGTGCGGGCGTGCCAGAATCCAACGACCGGGGTAATAATATATATCCAGCGCTTTGAGCCAGTTTGGGTAAGGCGCTTTATAAATGCCAGGTATTATTATTATTATATGTAAACCGATTATGGAAACAAATAAAATCAAAATAAAAAATCAAATCAAATTCGGCGACTTTCTGGCGATCCACAAATTCGGCCGGAGACCGTTGGATATGTGATGCAGGCTTTACGACAGCTTTTTTTCAAATGATGCCCTGAGTAAGATAACGGGCCTATGCATTCACGTACTTGTATTTTCTTTATTTTGAAATTGTGAAATCCTCAATATATAATAGTTTTCCAATCAACCAAAAATATATTAAATGTTCTTATTGAAAATTGTTAAACCTTCCTTTAACTCCGGCCCTTTAGATTTTTCAGATTTGCAAAACATTTTTATGATTCAGTTAACAATGAATCATTTCAGAATGGATTATCATTTTAATCTGGACTCGATGATATACATAAATTTATGTAGTTTGATCAATTAATTATTAGCAATAAATTGATGACAGTAACTTATAAGCTGTCTCACACAAAAAAAACCCAACTTTTTTTCTTGTTCATTGTCAGTGATTACAAAATAAAGTACATAATATTCCGGACGCTTATTCGATCATTGCCTTCCTCTTTCTTTTTTTTAACTCTGTGTTCAGTGTCTTCTCTGCTCAACACAAATAGACTTTATAGTTCATATTCATTACAGAAACCTCTATATTAGTTTAAAATGTGTAAAGTAATGCCATAATTATTTAAAATGAGATGAATATATATCGTCGTAATTTTTGGTGGTCCTATGGAAAATAACAGCTGATGGTGTCTTTCAACCTCACAGAGCACAATGTCTCATTGGACTGCAGTGCCACTAAAAACTTTACATCGGCAGGCGATGCTAGATATAGCACTAAAAATCTGCACGTTGAATGGGTGATCAGCGCACCAGAAGGCATGACAATTGCCATCGTGTTTGAAGAGTTCAGTACAGAGGAATTCTAATTATTCTATGACACACTGGAGATCAGAGATCCTGCTTTCCTATCCATCGATCGGACATATTCAGGACGTGAAAAGGACTTTCCATCGTATATCTCGAGAGGTTCATTATTGACGCTCGTGTTTAAAACGGGCGCTAGAGCGATCCCCCGAAGTTTTTTTCTCAGGTTACATTGCTTTAATGCAACAGGTAATATTACATTGCTTAATCTCTCTTTATAATTCTAATATTTGTTCTCTTGATTGGCTAGATAAGAATTCAATTAACAAAACTGAATACGCTTTAATTTTTATATTTTTCTTTTCCTCGTATGCGAAACATATGCCGGGGGGGGGGGGGGGGACATGCACCCCAAATTTGTTGCCTCAAGTTCCTCCCCCACGAAATAATTATATTTTGGAAAAAGGTACAGAAATGTTAATTTAATGTACAATAACACCAAACAAGCGCTGTAATGCATCAGAATGCAAAATTTCAATGTTCAAAATGTATTTTTTCTTTAGTTCGATCGGTACGCTCTCTCGCAGAATAACACATAATTGGGTAATTTAACGCTCCACCACAAGAAATGTTTCTAATGTTCTTACACAGAAAATGGCGGTGACCCCGGCACCCCCACTTAAAAAATCCTGGCTAAGACACTGATAATAGCTCCTACATGCAGGCTTTTTTATTCAGAAAGTCAACTAGATATTTAAATAAATGTGTTTTGTTTATTTGATATCTATTACCTGTTGTCACTGTGATTACTATTCTTAAACCACCTCATTAATTTATGACTGTGAATAGCAATTTCAAGTTGAAAAAGTATAAAAGAATATCATAACTGACCTCATGCGTTTATAAAATGTAACTTAAGCAGGTGTTAGGATAGGAAACCGTCATACCGCTATGCCCGAAGTTGAAATTCAATCCAAAACATGATACTGTTTGATGTCTTGCTTCTGTGTTTTCAACTTTTATTAAAATACATCCAAAAATTCGTTTATTAAGAGCAGATATTAAAACTTGTGACCTTGAAGTTTCATAGGCAGTATCTACATGATGTTTACTAAACCTGCGCAAAGTTTTGCGGAATTTTGCGTAAGTCTGCAAAAGGGATGGAATTGTACATGTTTCTTCATATATATATAAGGTAAAATTAAACGGAACAGGCTGAAGAAATACAAGTTTTTCTAACGCTCGGTCGCTCTGCTTTCTCGCCCATGTCTCTTTGGGACTTTTGAAAGCACTCCCAAAAGCAGGGTAAAATCCATCTAAAGTAGTTTTGGTAGAATCGAAAATACGTTTTGGAAACTTAGAACAAAGTACATTTATCCTAACGCACGATCGCTTTGCTCCCTAGTCTTTGTTTATTCTAAATATCATAAAAACTTGCGCCCGCAAATTCTGGCTAAAGCATAGAAAATATTTAGGTCAGAAAGTAAGATCCTCATGTTTGAATGACGAATAACTTTCATTCATCACAAGTTATACACGAATGTCTTGTATGGATCATCGCCATAATCTAAAGCAAAATGTTTCAAATTTTCCATATGTAAAGGACATAACATCATTTTTCCCCCTAAATGCTCGATCGCTTTTCTCAGGTAGAGGTCACAATACCGCGTTATAATTGTGCTCCTGTTACCCATGGTAAAGCATTAAGAATATCATGTGTGGATAACATAACATTCATTGTTATTTGTTGCCCAGAGCCTGGTCTATTACCCCCTCGCGCATATATGATATTGGTCAGGATTTGCCTCTGATCTAAGGTGAAGTGTAATTTTTAACCGCTAAAAATGCAATTCTTCTGATCCTCGAAAATCCCATTTGTTTTTCTAATCCTGTAACATTAAGAGCGGCTGAAGTATATAAGATTATCAAATGGTAATTCTGCGAACGAAGGGATCTTCGAGGTGTCTCTTACGGACAGACTAAACGAATGGCTACCAGTCTGTAAGGAGAGCTGGAACAGAGAAGTCGCAGATCTCGCTTGCAGACAACTAGGATATCCTGGAGTTTATCGTTTCAGCAGTGATGGAGATGAAGTGGAGGGGAATTCTACTTGCGCAATAACATCTTGTACAAACAGTGAGATTATCATTCCATATTGCTTTGATGTGCAAATAATTGCTGTTTCAAAGCCCCCATCATAGGATGAATACACCTAATGCGAAATAATGGATTCAATTACGGGGCAAGCACGATTTGTTTCTTAGAAATCATCTTATTTATTTGGGAAGATTTCTAACCCATATTTACATTAATCTATCTCACATTTTCAGTACCATACCAACGATGTCAACGTATTGTGCAAAACGTTTAATGACTACTGGCCTCGACACAGTATACGAAATTTCATATGCAGCACGCACTTGGTGAGAGAGCATTTCGTTTGCTGCTCCCAAACTGTGGAGTCGACTATCCTTAAATTTTCCGCAACCAACATCTCCCAATATTTTCAAATAGCTTCTCAAAACTCACTTATTCCGTTAACAACAACAACAATATAAAGCGCATTTGAGCATCTATATGGAAAACGCACTATAAATTAAATGATTATTATTTTTAAAGATTTATTATTTTCATTCCACTTGGTCTGATGTTTTTTCTGTAGCAATTTATTTGAATTCGTATTAAATCCTTTAAAGATTCGTCACATCTTTGGTTACTTCTAAACAGAGCATGTCCTCTTCCAAGATTGCCTAACCAGCACAGAGAGGAGAAAAGATGTCACTAGTACAAAACTTCATTGTCACAGTAAGTATCGAATCTTCAATTGTTATGATTTATGTTACATTAAATACACAAATTAATTGAATTCTAAAGTACCTAATGTCATTTGTTTAACAAAATACTATAAAGTTCAAGTGTGTTTTATTTAGCATTTATGCTAATTTACTTTAAAAACAACATGTACATTTTTCGATAATTGTGCGCTCCAAGCTTTCAAAAAACATGGAATAAAATTTAGTTTTCTTGACAAACTAAATGATTTCCGCTCAGATCATGGCTACATCGGATGCATTCCGCTACCAGACGATCAGTCAGCACACCGTACTTCTACTTTGGATGCAGTTCCCGATTGTATGTCTCACTGTTTCACGGAGAAATATGAGCTAGCAACAATCCGATTGGATGGATGTTATTGTCTAAATGCTACCCAGGCCCGACTTACAGACTTTACTCCAGATGAAGACCAATGCGTTTTGAATCGTGATACCGTTCATCAGGAGTTCACATGGGCATATCACTACAATGGTATGATCGTAAACCTTAACATTACCATATTATTTAAAGCATATGCACATTGCATTTCCTATCCTACAATTATCCTGAATAGTGACTGTAGATGAGGACTATGGAACGCAGCAATATAAATCTTATTTCACCTTTCTTTGAATTTTAGTTACTACTGGGTTCTGTGAACAGCCTGGAGACGTTGCAAATGGTTGGTGGTCATCAAACAGCACCTATCTGGGCTCCAGACTCACCTTAACATGCGAACCTGGTTACGTCATCAACGGGAGCAATACGATCGAATGCCAACCATATGATATAGATCGGAAGGTTGACTGGGAGAGTAGGATTCCACAATGCCAATACCTGACTCCTACATCGCAGTCTGATGGAGGTACAACGCATTCAGATATTAGTTACGTCGAAATGAAAAAAACACACGACTGTAATTATTAACTCATCACGTACTTATACTTTATCAACTTATTTCCTATGACAAGAATACACTTAAAAATATGAATTTATTAGGGGCTTAACAGAAATAGACTGGGAAAATAAGATTCCACATTGCCAATACCTGACTCCTACATCGATATCTGAAGGAGGTACAACGCATTCAAATATTAGTTTATGTCCAAATTAAGAATTTAAAAAAAGTCGTAACTCCTCATTATTAACTCATCACGTACTTACACTTTATCAACCTATTTCCTATGATGAGAATACACTTAAAAACCTAAATTTATAAGGGCAACAAGATTCCACGTTGCAACAGTGATGAAGTAACATCGACATGTAAGTCATGTTTTGTACGTGTACATGTTTTATTTATGTGTAGTAGGTATGTGAGCAAGTTAATTTGATCAGGCTTCGGTGTTGATATTTTCAGGGCGGAGCACTTTTAACTACCCTATCTTAAAACATTGGTTTTTATTATGAAAATGGAAATCCTAATTAAAGAATGACATTAAATCCAAACAGTAAATGAAGAACTGTCTAAAATCATACTTGAGCAAGGAGATTTTAAATTTTTCAAGCAAAGAAAAGAAATACACCATGGAGGAGATTATTCAACGTATATTGATATGAAATATTCGTTAGCTTTTAACTTGACCAGTCTATAATCCATAATATTGAACATATTTTATGGCTTTCCCCAACTTGGACTTTGCTTTCAAGCTGCCATATCATTACTTACCATTCAGATTTCACAAATAATATTTTAAGAACGAACACAATTTATGTCAACTGATATCTCAAGTTTGAGTTGATCAACCAGAATGAGGATGAGGAGTCATACTGATAAAATCTTACTTATGTCCTATGCACTTTAGGTTCCATTTTTGGGAGGTCAGTATCAGCCTTTCATTCTGGTATATTTGCGCCTCACTTAAAACCGTCTTTGTATGTAGAGTGAAACATTTCCCCTCTAACAACTCGATTCATCAATGTCATTGTCGCTTTCCTTCGGGTAGTCGCCTGCTATCCCACAACGAAAGAAGATGTGATTGATAATGATAAGTGGAGACATTCAAAAACACCTCAAGTACACATCTATTCCGCTATTCGGCTAATGCCCACTTCAGCATTTGTCCTTTTTTCATTGGTCATTTGTCTCTTGCCTTTGCCGCTAATGTGTTTGAGTTCATATCTTGTTTGTCAGTCTAATTGTGTTGTATTTGTAGTGCTATGGTTACATTTTCGAGCGCTTTGCATCTTTATTAAGAAAAAGCTGTATTGCAATTCTCGATATCATTATTATCAATGATGACTGTAAATGGTAGAGACCTTAAAACAAGAGCTACAGCTATTAACAATTCTTCATATCAAGATTTATTTCTGTTGCTTGAAGTCAATAATTTCTATCTTTTATACAAAATTTCGAGGCAATGCCTTATCGAATTGGTTATTGCTGCAAGGGAATCGTTTGTTACATATAAAACTGGTTATTAACTTGGTTACAGCCCTATAGCTAGAAGGTCCGATAGTTAGCGGGTCCGATAGACCGACACCCAATAGATAGAAGGTACGATAGACCGAATGTACGAGAGGGTCCAATAGACAGACGGTTCTATAGACCGAATCGGCGGAGGGTCCGATAGTCCGAAGGTTCTATAGATCGAATGTCCAACGGGGTCCGATAGACAGAAGGTTCTATAGACCGAATCGGCAAAAGGGTCCGATAGTCCGAAGGTTCAGTAGGGGTCCTATAGTTAGAAGGTCCGATAGACCGACAATAACGTAAGTAAGTAAGTGAATATGCTACAATAAGTTTTTAATAGTTTTATCTCATAAAAGGAAAAGGGTAATGCCTTATCTTTTTCTATGTGTATTGTAATAAACCGATGCACTAGGTCTGTAGGCCCACCCCCCAAAAAAAAATGGGGAACTTATTTTAAAGTTTTGTTTTGTGTGGGGCGGGGGTGGTCCACCCATGCAGCTCAGCCCCGGTTAATTTTGCCACTAAACCGATGCATTGGCAATGGGGAACACTGACCATTGTTTGAAACCTGGAAATCTAATGCCCGAAGCATTTTTTTCTAGTGGAGCAAGCTGAGGAAAGGGCGTCCCCTTCAAACACAAGCGTTATTTTTTAAACAAAGAAATCTTATGTGGGGCACATTTTATAGTTGAATTTTCATTAAATTGAACAAAAGATAAGATTCTGACAACAAAAGATTCTGCCCGATAAAAATTAAATTGTTTCAATTAGGCCCTACCACCTTCTTGGGAGGGGGCGTTTCCATTAATTTTTTTTTTTTTTTTAGGGTTGTCAGGTGATATTTTCCTACCAGCTATGATGTCAGCGTTTATACTTTTTTGAATGTTCACCGACTACACCCATACTACTACTTTGTGGCAAATTTTAGTCTGTGGACTTTGTCAGATAAATTATACCATTTTTTTTTTTTTTTTCGGGGGGGGGGGGGGGGGGTGGGGGAATTCGAGAATAGTCGGATACCTCACTGCCCGAATATTATGATATTCGGGCTTCTTGTTGCTGCAGGACGTAAGAGGTGCTTGCTGCAAGAAACAATCTAGGCCTAGTTTCTTGATTGTATGAGCGAGCAAAGCGAGCGAACGAGAGAGAGAGAGAAGAAAAAGAAGAATTTTGTATCCTGAGAATAGGTTCTAGCGTATTGTTATTCCGTTCTCATAATCTGTGTAACATGTTATCGGCATCTTCCGTTCTCATATTGGGAAGAGACTATTGGTCACAGGCCATTATTTCTGAAAATTCATCTCTTTAGCCCCTTTAGGTCAACTTGCCGCTCGATTCTTTTCAGTTATGTTGCTAAGATTCTTTGATTCGAAAAATAGCATAACATTAGCTAGAGATTCAAGATGCAAACCAAATAACTTCCATAAGAATATGACTTATTAATATAATTGGCATTGGTTTATATACATAAATATGGCGATTATATTAATAACTAATTAATATCAATAATGAAAATATAATTGGCATTGTTAAATAACCGTAATAATGCTAGTGAGCAAAGTTTTTGAATTTGTTTTCTTCTCTTTCCTTTCTGATTTCTTCTTTTCTTTTTCTCTTCTCATTTTTCTTTTCTTCTTTCCTTTTCAACCTCTTCCTTTTTTGCTTTTCCTTTGGTTGGAACGCCCCCACTTATTTTAACCACTTATTTTTTACCCACGTATCATTTTATCCACTATTTTAGCCTTTTTACGTATTTATTGTCGGTCTATCGGACCTTCTAACTATCGGACACCCTATTGAACCTTCGGACTATCGGACCCTTTTGCCGATTCGGTCTATAGAACCTTCTGTCTATTGGACCCTCTCGTACATTCGGTCTATCGAACCTTCTATCTATCGGACCTTCTGACTATCGGACCCGTTGGTCATTCGATCTATAGAACCTTCGGACTATCGGACCCTCCTGCCGATTCGGTCTATAGAACCTTCTGTCTATTGGACCCGCTCGTACATTCGGTCTATCGAACCTTCTATCTATTGGGTGTCGGTCTATCGGACCCGCTAACTATCGGACCTTCTAGCTATAGGGATGACCCCATTAACTTTGTTCATGAGTACATAAACTTCAATTATTATTTTTAATAACAGAATTTTCGTCCACCTTTCATAATATTCCAATTAATTCAATCCCTTTACATGACTTTACCCTGCCTTTAGATAGAGAATATCCATAAACCAATGGCGTGGGTCCAGCCATTGAGGGGGCACTGGCAGCAATGGAGGGGCCGAGGTGGGGGGGGGGGGGCACACCTCACTCGATGAATGAAATGAAATGTGAACACGTCCCCTTACTAGAAGGAGGGTGCGACACGGGTTCTATCCTATACCTTTCCCCTCGTTTCTTTCCTTTTATCCCTTTCTCCTTTTTTTTTTTACCCTTGGATGGGGGGGGGGGGGGGGTGCACTTTCCCCGTCCCCCTGTATAGCTTCGTTACTGCCATAATCACCCTTTTATGTGAGAATAATATCTTTGTCTCTCATTATTAGTCTGTTTACTGTATGTTGTCCATGAATGTACATTTGATCAGGAACGTCGCTAAAGGGCCGGTGTCAAAATTGTCGGCAAATGTGCCGCTTCTGTCGGCCAAAAAAAAAAAGAATTAGAAAAAAGGGAGAAGGAAGAGGAAAGAGAAAAGGAAAAGGGGAAAAGAGAAAGGATAAGAAAAAAGAAATAAAAAAGAAAAGGGAAAAGAACGGAAAACAAAACCAGAAAGGAAAGAAGGAAAGGAAAAGGGAAGGAAAGAAAAAGAAGGAAAAAATGGCTAATTGGTAAATGGTATTCGGGCAAAAGGCGTCCCCCTTCGGCAATGCATATGGGCTGCAGTCCCCCCTCGCGGATTTTCAAAGTTCCGATATTCGGCAATCACCACTTCATATTCGGGTAGCGAGGTGAAAGAATATCCACATTTTTGCGCAGCGAGGTTCCCAGATAATTATGTAACTTCACTCTTAGAAATATTGGGCAAAATTTTACCCAAATTTTACCCAACATGAGGGTCCTTATGAGTCCGACCAACTTTTGGGCAAACTTTACCAATTTCATTGTTATTTTTGACCAATGTTGGGTAAATGCATGTAAAAGTTGAGCAAGATTTAACGAGCCCCAATCTTCATTTACCCAGTGGCATTTACCCAACATTTCTAAGAGTGTTCTGTATCTAACTTTTGTACATTTTCACAACAAAACGTTTTTATGAAACTTTCTCGCTCTCTCACAAAAAGTAGAAATGGAAAAGTTGATATTTAGGCAAAAGGGGTCATCCCCATGCCAAAATGGGCCCGTATGATCAAGATCACTACGTCTGCGATTTTCTTTTATTATTGTTTGTTGGGGGAGTGAGATTAGGGTGCAGTATTTTTGTCGGAAAATTTGGGTGTCACACCCCCATTAAAACTGTTCTAGCGACGCCCCTGCATTTGATCTCGTTATGTATTTATCTTTAGCTCTTTAACCCTTGTCCTTCTCTCTTTATTGTCATTTCCTCTTTATCCATGTTTTCGTTTTTGCAGTATATATTGAATTAGCTGTTCTCTTATATACCATGTATACATGAATATTGTAATTTCTTCTTTTCTATCATAATGAAGGTACCTACTCTGGGTCGGATTTTATATGGCTCTCAACGTTAGAGGTCATCTTGATTGCAGTAATAGCTGTGCTGGTTCTTATCTTGGTCATCATTGCTTTAATTTACATCATCAGACGGATTCGCAATCATCAGGATGAACCATCTGAGGTAATGACAAAGAGTGAACAGATGATGGCCATGATTTATATTTTGTTTATCATCAACAGAATAGTATATCACAGTTTCTTTTTAATGTAGGTGTCAATTTTTTAAGAAAAAAATCTCGTAAAGCCCGTGGACCAAAAATTTTGTCACAAGGAAGGACATAAATGCTTATTTCAATCAAGTTAGAAATTAGAAATGTAATTTTGAGTATATTGTAATTTCCTTGAGATATAATTTGGTGTCGAATTGTTATTCCTGTAATGTGTTATTTTGAAACTTGTAGTGAGCGCTCAAGAGAAGCTAAACATGAACCCTGTAAAATATCACTCAGTGTACAGAATTATGACAACTATTAACTATCTTCACCAGTTTATAAAAGGCATAACAAGTATAATAGAGGAGTATGCTATGCATCTGTATTTTTAACACGTTGAAAGAAAATTTCAGAAAGGAAGACACGTAGTTAAGATACCTAGCAAGCTCCTTTTTTGTGTCTTGTCAAAAAGATGAAGATAGTCAATAGATGTTACATAATCCTGAAAAACTGCAACTTTTGAGAAACCAATACAATTTTCACCACAAATTAAGTCATCAAATTAAGAACTGATTATTTGCCACCAAATTGCACCTCAAGAAAATTACAATACTTAAAATTTTGCTATGTGAATTTGAATTGCATCAGGTTAAGTTATTACAGGTAGAATGTAACAAAATTGTGAATGATATACTTCAAAGGTTATGTAAATTATTTGATTGAATACAATGACGATTATTAATGGAGAACTAGGGGTTTATAAAGTAGAATATATTATTGCAAATTGTATGTTGATATTTGGGTACAGGCTCGTCCATGGGAAAGAGGGGAAATTAGCCCGCTTATTGTATTCTTTTAATCATTCATTGTTTGTTAATGGCATTCATGCCATGCCATGGAGTCAAAAGATTAAATGAGTTCTTGACAGTTTGGGTTTCTCTGATAGTTGGGATGATCAAGCAGAGGACATAACACTGTCTAATTTTAAGGCAATTGTGGCTCAGAGGTTGTTGGATGTTAAGAAGCAAGATTGGCATGATGATGTGTATTCCAACTCAAAATGTACAGTTTACAGAATATATAAACACCAACTTGAATTTGAGAATTATTTGTTTCAATTAAATCCTACTGATAGATTTTTTTTGTCGCTTTAGGTGCTTGAATAATAAATTACCTGTAGTTACTGGACGGTACTCAAGCGTGCCCAGAGGTGAAAGAATCTGTGAAAATTGTTCATTAGGGCAGATTGGTGACGAATGCCATTACTTGTTTCAGTGTCCGCTCTTTGATAATTCTCGCAAACAAGCACTTAATAAGTTTGGGAGACACCCAAATGTATTAAAAATGAATTCACTTTTTAATAACGCTACTAAAGAGACTTTGGTGATGTTGGCGAAATTTTGTAAGGAAATTGTTAACTATTTTGATAAATAGCAAAGCATATAGACTAGAACCGTATTATAAATATAGTCAAATTGACTATATTATCATTCATTTTGTACATACAGTATGATCATTAAAACCCATTCAGTGGAAACTCTTTAAAACAAGGGCCATGGAATAGTACCAGGAAGTTTTGTATGTTGTATTAAGTATTTTGTAGTATTGGTAGTTAATGGATGATACAAAACAAAGAAAACTATTTAATTGGGACTGGAGAGGGTGGTTTGTTGTGTCTGGTATTTTGTTGTGTCAGTCATCTATATAATGAGTTTCCACTGTATTAGACCTTGTATTTATGACTGTTAATGTTTTAGTGCTCAGACAAAATGCAGGCGGTGCCTGTATGTTTGTGTTTGTACCTATGATACATGTGCGTACTGAGCTTTACTGTTACCAAACTTTGTTTTCTGAAAATTGTCTTCGTTAGATTTGATCTTGCCACTGCCATTTTGTACATTGTTTCATATCTTGTGTTCCGTTTTTGTTTTTGTACTCGCATACCCGAATGGGTTGACTGAGTTAATAAACTACACTAAACTAAACTAAACTAAACTACTGCCCTTTGACAAGGAAGGTTGTTGCATTGACTAGACCGGGTGAAATCGACCCGACTTGGGGGTCTGTATCGGGGGCTCTCGGCTAAACCCTTCGGCTACGGTTAAGCCGATATTTTTGTCAATGATTTAGCTGGTCTAACTTAGGTAACTTGAAGACAGGAGTAAAATCTTATGGGTTTGATGGGGTGACTATTTCGGGACAGGTTCTTAGCCTATCATGAAAATACAATGTACATTAAAGCGAAACTTAATGAATGAATTAATGTTGGTGTCATATCTGTGTTATGGAAGTAGTTTACATTATGATCACATTTGGTGAAAGATTTTGAGTGGAAAAATTATATTTTAAATCTTTCGGCCATTTTTAATATTCGTTGAGCCACACTATCATATCATATCGCTACCCATCATCAGTAGGCGAGGACGGACACAACCAACACTCCAGCGTATATGTAAACGCCGATGCAAAGCTTTTCAAGACTGATGATTTTGAACTACTCTAAACCAAACTTTGGACCAAATGTTCTTCGATCACATACCTTTTTTTTTCAGAAAAAGGTTTGCGGTACAACCATGTACCATGTACCATGGTTGTACCGCAAACCTTTTTCTGAATTACAACTTCACCATGCAAACCTTCAAATCCTTTTTTTTTTTGCTTCTATAGCTAAATCCCGCTTGCCTTGGGAGCAACCAATCACAACAGAAGTATCAAGTTGAAAGTTACATATACATGTATTTTATATGAACCAAAATCTACAATAATGCTTGTCACCATCTTTCCGCTTTCAATTCCCCCCATCCTTTTCTTTAAAACAGTGTAGGGAAAGGACTTGCATTCCACACTATGATTTCAAAGATCAAATAATTTTGCTTGAATGCATCAAACTGACCATGATTGGTGATGTCTTGTCTTTACGTTGATGCCCACAGTCAAAATGTAAACTACTTTCCTGTCCAGCATCGTCCTTATTGCAGTTTCTTTTTATCTTTAAAAAAAATAGTTTTGCTTTGTAACCATAATATGCATAACCATGTCTCCTAACACATGCATCAAAAAGTTGGAAGGAGACATACTGTAGGTAAAATGCTATTGCTTAGTAGGGCCTCACTGTCATATCCAAACGTTCACGTCTGATGAAATTGACTCATTTGTTATTTCAGGTAACTCATACGTACATAGACATGGCGGACCAAACAGTAAGAGAGCGCCAGACTTCCAGTACTACACTCCTAGAAACCGCCTCCAATCCAACACCCATTGTGACGTCATCCCTTATTTCAGAAAGCGTCGATGACATCGATGAATTTGGTTATCAAGTTCCAATTAAACATCAAGAAAGTGACTATATTGATGTGATGTAGAGGAGTTGTTAAACACTGGACATGTTATTCTACCATTATTTCTAATTCTTATGCCCTTTACACACAAGGCGTCATTTCGTTTGCTTTATTCCCTAGTCTGTAATCTTTGCATCTTGTTCATTTTGCATTCAATTTTTATACGATATCGATTAAGGCACGTTATTAAGGCCCCGCTAGTAGCTGAGACAGTCTTACGTCAAGCAAATGACATCTCCTGTGCAACGAGCATTGTACGTTGACTAAACTTCATGGAGTTACAAATATAACTCAATTTTACGAAGTCTTGTAGACCTATCGTGATTAAAACAAGTTGTTTACTCTGAGCCTCTGTCAATTCAGATTGTGACCCACCGCACATGGACCCACTGCAACCAAGCCTTCAAAGGAACGGGATTTATGGTGGTAATATTTTCATAATGAACATTCTGAATGGTCATAATTATGAGTTGCAAAGAATAAGAGAGAATCACTGGGGAACGACAACTTCCAAAGCAAATTAGAATAGTGGCCTCGTAGAGATCAACGAGAAGTTTGTTTTGATAACCCATCAGAAACACGTACAATGCAAAATATCAGCCTTCCTACTTAAAGGAGAGGGAAAAGGGTCTTTATGCTTGTACGTTTGTGCATTTATGATTTAGTATGAACATTTTCAAGTATACAGTCCTATAAAGTGAGAAATGTTTAAGGAAACAGCTCCTCAAAATGATTTTTCCAATTACTTCATTAATTACATTTATATTTGGTAGGCTAAATAGAATGCTAATGTTTTTGCTATTTATTTCTAGCGCTGTTTTTAAGAGTGCAAAACAAAACAAATTACTAATTGTTTGGTTCGATTTTGAATTTGTAATTTGAAGTAATTCATTATTAAGTACTTATTTCTAATTCGTAGTTCAGTTGATTTGTACGTATTCAGCCTATAGCCTTCAAATTAGGTTCGTACTCCTAAAACGAATATAGGTTTTCATATCACTTCAGTTACCGTTGACTTGTTTCGATTAGTTGTTTTGAAGTGGCGTTGTATTTAGTTTCGAATTGGGTATACAAAATACAGTATTAATTCATAGAATATATATACGTCAACAGTTAAAGTGCAGAGAAATGTATAAGATCTGAACTGAACTCGAATTAGGGATGCCTAAAGGGTAAATTATAAACTTGAAACATTAATGGGACAAACTACTCAGAACTCAAGGGGAAAGACAGAGAAAATTCGGATGAGAGAGGAGAATGCAGTCGGAGCTTCGTGTCATTTTTACACAAGGACTTCCATTGCACATGCCATACCTTGTGACTTATCTCTCCTAAGTGATTCCTATCTGTTTTGGGACATAAGTTTGTATTTCAAGGGAAAATATCAAGATTATGCCCTTTACGGCTTTACCAAAAGCGATGTACAGAAAAAAGAGAAAAAATAAAGAAAATAAAAAATACAAACATCTTGATAAAGACTGTAACCTTTCCCTCTCGGCCGATCGACATGTATCACAATATATACGCGTGCTTTATTTCGGGACTGAGCACTCTTATACTCCTTGGTAGTAGATAATAGATGGTCTATAAATTGATTTTCAGCAACTGCGCCAGGTTGCGGGTAATACACGGTAGCACAGAGAAGGCACGTGACGGTCCTGGGGAGTCGCTTCGGACGGAGACTTATCCAAGTCACTATTGGACACAAGAACTCTAGGCTGCGTGGGGTTGAGATGGTTTATAGAAACATGGCAACTCCCTCTTTAATAGTAAAACTAACAGGTATAAAAGCAGTATCGTTCCATGGAGTTTGTTTAATATGCAGTAATAGTAACTCAAATTAGTGCTATCTGTACATTCTGCACTGTTCTATTCAGAATGATCAGCAATGCCATATAGCTATCATAAGCTGGCAGTCACTGTGGCATCAAAAGTATTTAAGTTGTATTTTTAATTGTATTTAATTGTATTTAATTGTAAGAATAATGGAGTCCAACTTATATCAGGGATACGCCACCATTCTTTCCAGGACCTTAGACACACTTCTGAAAAATACAAAAGTGTGGCTGAACTCCCAGCAATAGTTCACATCCAAGACGTATGTCAACGTAAAAGAGATGTCCGCCGCCATACAGTGATGTTATGATCTACTGTAGATGTCACAATTAATGTAATGTCGCCCTCTGTAGGCTCATTGTATGTATGCCTCACTTTATGATTGCCGTCTAATAAAGTCACCATGGAACTTCAAACTCCCATAAGATCGTCTGGTGTTTCCTTTAAAGGGATAGTCAACCACAGATTGTGGACGTTTTTATGCGGAGAGAGGGCGCCGTGATCGTTACCTGATCATGCCGTTGCCTAGTCCACTGCCTGATCGGTCTGACGATAATAGCCGATGAAGCTACATTATATGACATCAGCCGATAGAGGGCCGATATTGTACACGATAATTGGAGTTGTCAGACCGTCCAGTCGATTTGCTAGATCTCCTCCGTATTTTGAGACCTCCGTAATTAGCATAAGTAAACAAACATGTCATAAATGATCCTGATTGGTGGTTTGAATTCATGACGCAATTTTGATTGAATTACCTAATGAATAATTACTAGCCTACTTCGAGTCCATCTCGTATTTTTTTAGCAATTATTTTGTATTAAGATGATATTACAAAAAATATATGTGAATTTAAGCAAAGAAAAATACTCATATTGATTTAATATTTGCTTAAAATTTGTTGAAATATTTTTTGTTCCTTTGAGAAAATAAAATTATTCACAACATTTTAAAATGTTACGCAACACAAAGACTATCTTAAACAGATGTACGCGTCCGTTCATTTCACAGTACGCACAAAAGGGATCCATCAACATGCAGCCACCAACCACGGGACGAGCAAGTGAGAGGTGCATTGGACTATGCACAGAGTAAAATTGGTTTTGAACTGCATTCACAACAACGTTCTTCACTGGATTCTTTTGTCAAATGTTAATGTCTCGTGGAGCCCAGAAAAAGTTAGCTGGAATCGAACTAATATTATACATGTATTGATCGGCATTTTCGCTATCTTCTCTATCTTCTCAACAAATTAAAATAAAAATTAGGAAGTCTCATTTCTTTCTGACTCTGATTTCGGCAAATACAAATTTCGGGACAGAATACTGGACGACAAGAAACATGTAATAAATACTGGTACACATGGATACAAGTCATGTTTTAAAGACTGAAATTTGTCCTACTTTTGACAATATTTCCAAGTTTTTTCATGAATCTTTTACACACATGACACATGCATTATTCTATGGGTGATATTTTGTGCAACATGAAAGTCAGGTACCGGGGCAGCATTTCATGAACATGTCAGACGAAAAAAAGCTTACAGATCTGACAAATACGTCATCATAAACAACTTGTCATATCTGACATAAATACCGTTTCATAAAGCCGCCATTTGGTCATTTCTTGGTAGACGTGTCCTAATTTGTCAGTAGGCTTGTCCATTAGGATTCACTAGGTCAGACGGCTTTGTGAAACGGTATTATTGTCAGATCTGCCACGTTGTCAGATCTGACAACTTTTTACGTCTGAAATGTTTATGAAATGGAGCCAGTTTAATATGTTTGGTCATTTGTAGTGCTATTTTTTACCCTGTTCGATCAACCGACATTACTACTTTATGTAACCCTTGAATCTGCAATGTTTCTATAAATTCTTCAATCACTACATGAATTACATCTCATTAATAAAATGCATCTTCTTTTCTATGAAAGATGTTAGAGGTCAGATTTTCATTTCAATTTTTATCGTTTTTTTTTCTGTTTTGCATCATCGGATGTGCACTGAACTACTGAACGAGACATTATACAATATCCCATAATGTCACAAAAAGTTTGAGTAAAAACCATAAGATAATATGGTGTAAACATGACCAAAAAAAAAGATAAACACTGATCGCAAAATACCCTCACTGAATATGCATGCATACATGTTATATTAACATTAATGTTAATATAAGATAGATGGTCACACATTTCTGACATATGTACATTTCTTGACGGGTAATGGCATCATGAAAGGGTCCACAAATGTCCACAATCTTTTTCTTCAGTTCAGTTCTCACTATCTTAGCAGAATTCAGTCTTATATAATGACAGGTAGTAACTAACTCAACATTGCAAATCATACACCATCTCAACTGAAATTTGCTTGCCATCCTTTATGCACATAATCCAATACACTTTTTGAAATGATCTATCCCAACGTTTCCATAATAAAATAAAAAGGAAACTTCACTATTCCAAACTGATTTAACTAATTCACAGATTAGGTACAAAAAACATCCAATTACAGTTTGTTGAACTGTTCAAATGTTGTGCAATACTGTACGGTACAATTTGAAAACAATTTTCGGACGGCAAAAAAGTTCCAAAACTCTCGCTGACAAGATTATCAAATCCTATCAATAACACACAACGTTGACGAAGACATTCTACAATACAGTACACCGTTTATCTCATGTTGATAAACCATTTCACCCATGTGTGCGAATAGAACAGCTGATCAGATTGCCGAACTTTCGTCTTGAATATTAATTAGCTTGAAGGTTCAACGAAAGTTCAAAGTACGATGTTTACGTGCAAAGTTCACGCCCACTTTTCCACGCAAAACGTCTAGACCCTTTTTTCCTCGGGGTTGCGCGATTCACCGGGCGGTCGTGATCACTGGGGCCGCTACGCTAGTGGGGCGGGGGCGGCGGTCGGAGGGGGGGGGGGGGGGGGGGGTAATAGGGTTGCGCGATTCACCGGGCGGTCGTGATCACTGGGGCCGCTACGCTAGTGGGGCGGGGGCGGCGGTCGGGGGGGGGGGGGGTAATAGAAATAGAAATAGAAAAGTTCACGCCCACTTTTCCACGCAAAACGTCTAGACCCTTTTTTCCTCGGGGTTGCGCGATTCACCGGGCGGTCGTGATCACTGGGGCCGCTACGCTAGTGAGGCGGGGGCGGCGGTCGGGGGGGGGGGGGGGGGTAATAAAAAAAAGGTCTAGAATCTAGACTAGCCGTTGCCCCGCGTGGCTCAATCTTCGGACAGACTGGTCGCCGAACATCATGCACGCTCCGCCTGAGCTCGAGCTCTCGGGCGAGATTCGACTGGCTTCGTGCAGTCGAAATGTAATCCCACTTAGTCCAACGGTCGCGTTCGACGCACAAAGTTTGTGTACGAGTGAATGGGGCTTACGCAATCTCGACTTTCCCCACAGCGGCCTGGTGGCGTATCCCTTTATACTGCTCTGGGATACCGAACTAGTGAGTAATCATCCAAGGAATGGACGTAGCTTGACATATAAGTTACAGGCGCTCAGCTTAAGTGTCTGTGATAGTTTTAGGGAGTAATTGCAAGTTCCATTCCGACCTCCAACGAAACTGGAGGTCTGAGGGCCGCGGCAACGTGAGCGGCTAGGCTGCGCACGTATAGTGTCCGTTAGCTAGCTGTCATATTTGTTAATTCTGACTCTTAGCCCAGGGTCTAGCGGTGAGTAGTTCCAGCACCCAAGTGCTTCCTGGTGTCGCTGTTCGGATGTGATCTGCGTATGCTGTGTTTGTGATGTCCTTGATGTCTACAAGTACAACCTCGACCTCGCTCCAGCTCCATATGTAAGACGATACTGTTAATCTTTTTTTTTCTCATTTTCCCCAATTTTTTGTATTTTTTTGTCTCCATATCTGATCTGTATTATCAACAGTCTGTATACACGTCTTTCTACTTTTTTCAAGAGGGGTCCATTGCTTATTTTTTTCTTTGACTTTTAATGTGATCTACATGCATTTGGTTCAGGAAATTTTGCAGGAGCAATTTCTGTATTGTTGTCTTGCATCAGTAATTTTTTTTTGGGAAAGAGAAGATAATAATAAGAAGCTGGGTACCATATGCATATGGATAATCAATATGTGGATAGGTATTATTATTCTGACAATAGGGATGAAAGTAATCAGGGTTACCTGTAGGGAAGCAAACTTGGAGATACATAGAGAGATTGATGATTGTGATTATTAAGCTTTACATTTGCATGCAGAAAAGAAAACAAATTGTTGGAATAACAGTATAAAAGTATTGAAACATATGCATGAAATATTTTGTTTGTAAATCAGTTATGATTGGATTTCTGGAGAACATATTTATAATATGTCAAGTTTTGAAGGAAGGTAGAGAGAAGGAAATACATGCAGAGAATTTCATTACTAGTAAAATTGTTGGGAAAATATGCATTTAAGCAGTATTAATGTTTGCCTTTTATTCAAGAATAATAAATAGCAATATGAAGGAGATAAAATATGCTTTAAAAAAAAATATGTTTGAGAGAAATTCTATAGGAAATTATTATTTCACTGTAAAGGTATAGGTTTGATTTTTATAGAGTTTTAATTACTGATCTAGGAAATATAGAATTTGTACAGGAATATTGCAGGAATGAATATTGTCCCAACTAGTTGGTACAATTCAAGGTTTTGATAAAATGTGTTTAGAGTCTGTTCTTGCATTATGAAGATGAAACCTTCATGTATGCGAATATTACAGTGGTTTTGTCAGATGCTAGCGGTTCTGTTTTTGCCTTGTATTGAATTCTACTTGTATGCGAATATTACAATGGGTTTATCTGATTCTAGTGCAGTTCTGTGCAGAAAGTTTCTGTTTCCCACCTTTATTATTCACTTTGTCATGCCATGCTGATTAATATCGACTTAAGAGGCCTACCTGTGTGTCCTTGTCACAATTTCATAGTATTTTCAGTAAGTTGTATTTTCCCTATTTTTAGAAATGGGGAAATTCTATTTCGTGTCTTGCCAAAAATATTATTACGTGTAGTAGGAAATATCATCCATAAGTTTGTCTAAAATTATTCACAGCAGTAACTGGTATTGTTTAATAATCATTGTACCCACACTTAAATTATTTTGTTTTAAATAGGAACTGTCTTCACCACCCTGTATTAATATTTTTTAAAAGAAATGTATGTATGTTCAGGATATGTTTGGATTTCGACCAGATTCCGAAGTGTTTTTGTGTGTGCATTTACTACATTTCATGGGTATGGAGAGGGCACTCCTGCCTGTATGCATGATTAATTACTACATTATGTTTGTATTGAATTCTGCCTACATGCATGTTATACAAAATGTTTTTTCTCTTTGTGTATGCTGGTTAGTATTGTTCAAAAGCACAAAAATCGATCTGATTTTCAGGATTTTTATTGACTGTGTAGTGGGATACTATACATTCACAGTAATGGATAATGTGTTAGAACTTACAAATTTCGTCGGGAAAGTTTTTATTAAATCTTTTTTTTTTAATTTCTGCAGATATGCAGTATGATCGACTGATCTGTAGGATTTTTAGGAAAAGGAAATAAGGAATAATTATTGACATCTATCTTTGTGTTTTTAATTCCCTGCTAATCTGGGATTATCTGGATCTAGTTCAGTATACAGGAGCTAGTAGTCCATGTATATACTCTGTTAGGGTTTCGGGTAATTTAATGTGATTGTAGAAGTTATTTGATAAATCAAGTAAATTTGGTTTTCTTCAATGTTTTTATTTTACCTTAAATTAAGTGTGCAAAGTTCTCATGATGTTCCAACGAGTGTTTTATAGTATAGCAAAGGTTTTTATAATGTTTCAGGGGGGAATGGATTAGTTTGGAATTACGTACACTTGTATTTCTATTTCAGTCTGTTTATGCTGTACTTAACAGGAAGGGAGGAGTAGAGGAAGGTAAAAAGTGGTCGCGCCATACAGTGATGTTATGATCTATTGTAGATGTCACAATTTATGTAATGTTGCCCTCTATAGGCGCATTGCATGTAATAATAGTGGCTACTTGTATAGCGCGCAGGTCCGCCTTTCGACGCTCATGGCGCTGTATAGATAGGTATATATTATGCCTCACTTTACGATTGCCATCTAATAAAGTCACCATGGAATATTAAACTGTCCTAAGGTCGTCTGGTGTTTCCTTTAATATTGGCGCACTGTTTTAGGTAGAGAAACACATGGGTCAGCACCCCTCCACTATTAGAAAGAAGTGATCCGGATTTTCTCGTTCTCCCGTAATCATAACATGATACTCAGGTTGCTGGCTGATCCAAGTACATTCGAAAGTTCACCCCGACCTGCATGTATGATAATACAATGCAAAAAAAAAAAAAAAGGAATATCATTTTGAAAAGTCGAAAAGGATGGTATACACTTGTTTGTTTAGATGATTGGTTACGTTTCTGACAAATAGTTGTAAGGTAACTAAGATTTTACATTTAGATAATTAAGTGGTTCACAATTCATTGCATAATGGTTGGATATGTATATACATCCACTCACACGGAAAAGGTAACTACTTCAAGTGACTGTCAAAATTAAGGCGTGTTTTTATTTGGCACATATCATTTGATTTTACATTAATATATTTTTCAATTCTGCAAAACATGAACTCACAAAGGCATCACAATCTTAAAGTGGGGATTAGGATTCTGCTTCCTGCTTCCTGGGGCAAAAACACAGCTTACCAACTACATGTATAGACCAATAGCTGTTCTATCGGTTTTTTTCTAAACTTCTTGAACGCATTGTATACACCAGGACCTGTGAATTTCTTGTTAAACACGACATTATTTACAAAAACCAATTTGGATTCCGCCAAAAATCTTCTACAGCTATGGCATTATCTAAACTAAAAAACGATATAATTGACTCCTTTGAAAAAAATCAATATTCAATTGGAAAACAAAATTTATATGTATGGAATCCGTGGCATAGTACACGATTGCTTTGTCAGTTATCTTCTCAATCGCCTCCAGTGCACTAAATTTGACTCGGTCGTCTCAAACATAAATATAGGTTTTCCCGGTCAATTTCAAACTTTCTCCAATCAATTTAACGTTTCGAGCAATCAATTTCGCCCGAAATGCGATCGCGGTAACAAATCAGAATTCCAATTCGTCTTTGGCCGCTCAAAATCAACATCTCAGCGATCAAATTGCAAATTGCGCCAATCAATTTAAAACAATGAGCAATGGTATTCGTCAATCGTCATTCAAATTCGTCCATTCGTAACAATTCCGTCTTTGCGGTCATTCAAATTCGTTAATGAGCATGCATATTTGAAATAACTGCAATCAAATTAAGAATGTGAGGTTCGTATCAAGTAGAAAGTCAAAATGGGGAGGGTTTGGGGAACGCTTTATTTTAATACTTGGCCATGCTGTTGTTATGCTCATTTGGCAAATAACCAGAAACATTTTCCCTCTTTTCATGTCAAATTTGGGTAGAAATTTGATCTCTTTTTTGATATGGTGTTTTGATTTCTTAAGGGGTCTATGCCCCGGTTCTCCCCCAATCCACCGTAAACTAAATATTTAGTTTACGGTGGATTGGGCCTTTTTAGGCTTTTTTATCTCACTTCCTCCGCTTTTTCGCTCTCGCCTTTTTTCTAAGGGGCTGACTGGGGGGGGGGGGGGGGGTGTGGGGCATGGCCCTCTTTTGCCCGCCTGGCTAAGCTGGGGTGTATTTGTTTCATCGCCCCTCGCCATATTGCTTCTACACAGCAGTGGGGTGTCTCACATCCAATATAATTTTGTTTGCTAATTTGATTCTTTCATATTTGAGTGTTTCATTGAACAATGAAAATCATATTCCAATTTTTTACAAATAATCCTAACCTAGCTAACCTATTCTTCGATTATGACAAGCGACCCTCCTCCCCGGTTATGAATAGCGACCCTCTTCTTTGATTATGAATAGCGACCCTCTTCTCCAATTATGAAAAGCGACCCTCTTCTCCGATTATGAATAGCGACCCTCTTCTCCAATTATGAATAGCGACCCTCTTCTCCGATTTTGAATAGCGACCCTCTTCTTTGATTATGAATAGCGATCCTCTTTTCCGATTATGAATATGCCCCGGTTCTCCCCCAATCCACCGTAAATATTTAGTTTACGGTGGATTGGGGGAGAACCGGGGCATAGACCCCTTAAGAAATCAAAACACCATATCAAAAAAGAGATCAAATTTCTACCCAAATTTGACATGAAAAGAAGGAAAATGTTTCTGGTTATTTGCCAAATGAGCATAACAACACCATGGCCAAGTATTAACATAAAGCGTTCCCCAAACCCTCCCCATTTTGACTTTCTACTTGATACGAACCTCACATTCTTAATTTGATTGCAGTTATTTCAAATATGCATGCTCATTAACGAATTTGAATGACCGCAAAGACGGAATTGTTACGAATGAACGAATGAACGATTGACGAATACCATTGCTCATTGTTTTAAAATTGATTGGCGCAATTTGCAATTTGATCGCTGAGATGTTGATTTTGAGCGGCCAAAGACGAATTTGAATTCTGATTTGTTACCGCGATCGCATTTCGGGCGAAATTGATTGCTCGAAACGTTAAATTGATTGGAGAAAGTTTGAAATTGACCGGGAAAACCTATAATATCGGTGTACTATGTACGGTGTATAATATGTGGTGTACCTCAAGAGCTGTTGCCTGGTCCATTACTTTTTATTCTTTTTATAAACGACATCTTCAAATCAACGGCAACATTAACTTTTGTTCTCTATGCCGACGACATGAATATTTTATGTAGCGATCTAATCTTACCTCACTTTGCAGTAATGTTAATCAACAGCTAACCCTTGTATACGAGTGGTTTAAGGCTAATAAATTGTCAGTTTAAAAAAATGTAACGATGTGATCTTTCAACTAATACCTAGAAATTGCTAGGTGTGCACATTGATAGTTCTATGTCTTGGAAAAACATATTCTTGAAACAGAAAGCAAAGTGTCTAAAAACATTGCCAATATTTCTAGACTGCGATACATTTTACCAAACAATATCCTCCGTATGCTTTACAATTCTCTTATCCTACCATATCCTATCATATTGCAACCTAGCCTGGGGGAACTCTACAACCTCCAAATTACACAAAGTGATCACTCTAAAAAATTGTTCAAACAATCTAACATACTAAAATTTACCGATATAAATAATCATCAACAAAGCATATTTAGTACAGATGTACAAACAATTTATTTCCTGAGAAATTTTCTAACCTCTTTCAACTAAATTCTTCTATTCATAAATACAAAACCAGACACGCAAATCACATCCATCTTCCCAATCACAGAACCTTATTATTCCAAAATAACATCCGGTACTTGGGATCTAAGCTGTGAAAAGTTATCCCAGACACAATAAAATACTCTGCATCTCTTGCCAGCTTTTCAAGAAGGGATGAAAAATATTTCACTTCATCTTACAAATAATATGGTTTAAGACACTTCTCCACCTTCCATTAGGTCATTCTCTCCCTTTCTTTTCTCTGTTTCTTCGTGAATATTTCTCTTTTCCGTACTCCTTTTATGTTGCACCTCCATTCTTTCCCCCCCCTTTCCCCTCTTCCCCCTCTTTTTTCCCTCCAATCAAGCTCAGCAGTCTAGAAATGTTATTTTTTCTTTATTTGTATGTAGTTATTTCTTTTTTATATATTTATTATGTACTATTATTAATTATGTACTAAGGGTACCCTCGCCTCAAAGCTTTTGCTGTTAGATGTGTGTCCTCCAACTATGTATGTACCACATGGATGTCATATTTTTGTAAAAAAATACATGTACATTATTTTGTTCATTTATTAATCTGTATACTTATATTGCAAAGTTGGAAACAAATCTCCTTAAATTGAATTGAATTGAAATGCTTTGTGGATTCACCCACGTGCATATGTAACATAATTTGTACTGATCTATACAATGGATGATTTGCACTCTACAGAGTGTACTAGGGACTCTCGATAAAATGTAGACTAGTTCAAAATGCCTTATGCAAGCTACACACGCTGTGAACACGATGACAAAGAAAGCGGACAAAATATACAGCTCCTCATTGTACCCTCCACAATTGTTCTGGTAGACAAGAGAACATCCCTTCATTGCTATTATGTAAAATAAGTAGAACAGGTGAATATGCATGTGACACCTGTTCTACATCTTTTTACATAATAGCAATGAAGGGATGTTCTAGAGTAAGTGTGGAAGGTACAATGAGGAGCTGTATATTTTGTCCGCTTCTTTATTCGCCATGTTCATAGTGACATTCAAGAACTCATATGTTGATTTTTTGCAACCCCCAATTGCAAGAAATATGGTTTGTAAATAAATAATAAACATATTGAAATAAAGGTTTCATCAATTTTAGCAAATGTACGATTGATTATTGCCCTTATTGAGCCAGATTTCTCAAACAGACCGATAAACCTCGAAGCGGGGTTGACCTGCTATGACGTCACTGGGTAGAGTTGATCAATTCATCCGGTGCATAACGCGCGCTATTGAAATCGTGTGTAAAAAAAACCAACATCAACGAGAGTCGCTTTCTTTTGGGGGAATCCTTACGTTTTGTGGCAAAATGCCACGAAATTGCGGTGTGTGTGGGAGGGGGGGGGGGAGGGGGGGGGGGGAGGGGGGTGTTACAATAGTTTAGAGAACACCAACATCAGTTTCTTCACCTTTCCAAAGCTCAATAAGCGACGGAATTTGTGGGTGAATTTTTGAAAAGTCGGCGAAAAGATTTCACAGCAGCAACACACAGCAAGCATGCACGAATTTGTACTATTGTAGGGACCATTTCGAAAAATCAGCCTTCGAACGTCACTGCAGTACACCGCGGAGGTCATACGACTCTACCCAATGGCGTCAGTGCTAATTTGCATAGAAAAGTAAACAAGCTGGCATTTTGCGGAATTGGACTGCGAGACAATTTCAAACTCTCAAAAAGGTGATTTTTATTTTAAAAAAATTGCACTTTCTAGTAGAGCTATTTGAAAAAATTAAAAAGGATTGTTTTCTTTGATACACAGATTTTAATATTACCAAATAAAAACGCATACCACTTCTTTTCTCATCCGTATTTTTTATATATTTTTAGTGATTAACAAATTACAAATATGTATATATATTTTATTTTAAAGAATTTTAAATAACTTTTTGGGCAAAGACATCAAATTGGTATTAGTGTTTGCTAACTTCAATCTGCAGTTGGGATGCCGTGTCGTCACGGAAATTCGTAAGCTCGTTCCACGTAGTTTTCATGATTTATTGTTCAAAAATCCTTTTCTGTAAAGTTTGAGAATTAAATACTCTGTTAAGTTGTATTTGGATCATAATTATAGAGAACGTTTTTTTAAGGGTAGTAAACATTTTGATAAGTGTTTCCCTTTAACATCATCCAATCCACCAGACTACAAAGCTTCATTTGATTTGACTTTTAAGAGATCAAGTGAGTCTAGGTGTTTAATATGTCTTTTTCGTAGTGTATTAAAATTTACACAGGTTTGCCGAGTGATAAACTATTTCGTTCACCTGAAAAACTGTTTTTTTTAATTGTCTAGCAACACTTAATGTCTGCAATCTGCATCCCGACTATTGCAATACAATGACTTGTTACAGGTGGATGTAATAGTTCATTACTAGGAGTTTGGCATAGAGGTAAGCATTAAATTTGAATGCATTACAAAAATGAGCACAGCAGTTCGCCCCCCCCCCCAACATTACATACAGGTAGATATTTTTTCCATTCTCTTCAAGAGCTGAGCTAGCCTAATAAGACACTGGTATTCCCACAAGCTCTCTGCCCCCTCTTGACAGTTAATGAATCTGGAAATTCTTTCTCATTTTCTAGATCTCTTGCACAAACTCTATTATGTTGATTTAGCTGGTCCAAACATGCGGACATGCGGATTCCCGATTAGCGCAGCTTGACCAATCACAATTTCAAAGAAGCTTTAACTTGATTATTTCACGTCAAAACTACCAAGCTTCGAAAATGAAATGAGCAGAATCCAACTCCAAATGAACAGAATCCTAGTAAAAATAACTAGAATCTGATTAAAGATCACATTACAAGAAAATCACAAACATGGCAATTAATGTATCACTAGAAACTGGGAAGCTTACAGATGGCAATCGTATAAGTTTTATGTCAACTGCGTATCTGATGATTATAACAACAACATAAATAAAAGCTCTTCTCAGCATCTGGAATATCCGAGGATTCGCCAGAAATATAGCGATGTTTTGATGTCGTCACACTAGGGATCGATCCTGCTTAAGCAGACGACGTCCTATAATGAATGAACTAAAACCGTTTGATTGTAAATACACAGGAGAAGGGTCAATGATCAATGAAATAAACCCCATTTTCAAATTGAAAAGCCCTCCGAATAATAGCATGGATGGTATTCGTTCCCTCTTGAAACGCCGAACATGCCCCGGTGCAAGCAGCTGAAAATACAATGGCGTCTTATTTTGTTTACAAGTGACTGATTCCTTTATTTTTTTAACGCTGCATTTTTCATCAAAATAATACCATACACGAAGTTAAGAGTGAGGCAACAGACTAACATTAAGACTGACGCTAGTCAAGGAAGAGAAATAAGTGAAGAGGAGATGACAAAACAGGCACTGAAAAATGTGTAAGATGTTATGGGACATCGTCTGCTTAGACAGGACTGGCCCCTGGTGTGTCGTCACACATCTCAGCAGCGTTCGAGGAGCTCTTCAGCTGCTATATCGGGGGCTGTATTTTACCGTTTTATAATTGATAATAATCATTACTTCAAATGTTTCCAAGCGTTGAATTTGGATAACCTTGTTTAATTTATGCCATATATGCAATAAAAAGTATTAAGCCAATATTTACTTTGATGGAATTTTCTTGTAATGTGATCTTTAACAAAATGTGACCAGGCGCTCTACTTAAAAATAAAATGACTGGACATTATTTTAGAGTGCACCCTCGTTGACTCTGTTTAGAATTTATCATGTGAATATATGTATTGCATCTGACCTGTGGTCTAGGTTTGTTAGTTTTTTTCCAGTTAAATTGCAACTATTCATTTGATTTGATAGTGCAACATATATTTTGGGCAAATATGTTGGGATTTTTATACATTTATTCATCAAACAAACTTTGTATAGTTTTAATTTGCTTGGGTTGGCTTTATTGTCAAACATTCTTATGTATTTCGTGTATTTTTGTCTGATATTGCAACCACTTGTAAGTGGTTGCAATATGTACACGAATATATATAAATGTTATCGTTACGATTAATGGCCAAAAAAAAAGAGTCTAGATCTGGACTAATCTAAAACCTCTTACACATATGTGAGGTGACTTTATCGGCTTCTGTCATCTCCTTGTAATAACGCCATCTTGTGACTTAATCATGAATGTGACCGACCGTATCAGTAAAATGGTTTTGGTCTCGGTGGTGGATCCAAGGGGACACAAGGGGCATCTGACCCCGTCAATCCTATAACACCTATTTTTATTATTTGAATTTGTGGAAACTTCCAAATCAATATGTACATATATGAGTATTTCAACCGACTTTGATTGTTTATATCGAGTTTTCCTACATTGAATCAAACGTATTTGATTTAAAAATGTCGAAGATTGCTCAATTTCTACTTCTGACCAATATGATTTGAATATCAAAACACTTTACAAATGTAAATACCACAATTGACTTATGGTCCAATGTATTTCATATTCAAGATCGAAATTATCAAGCTTTACATCCTGATAACGATCGACCCAAACTCGAGAACTCTTAACTGATTTGTTTAATTCTAAAAGATTCATCAAACTAATACACTATTTCATTTTCATAACATTCCTCTATTGGTTGATTGGTAATATTGTACACACGTCATCATAATTCAGTATCTGACCTCCCTACTCCTGTCCTTCACTGCATAAGCAGTGAATTCGGGAACCGAGAAGGAACCAGATAATGGTCTGCTAGCGGAGGTTCCAACTCGGTGAGGGGTTAGTCACAAGACCACAAATAAAATAAATTCCAAATGAATTATGAGGAAAATTAATAAACAATTTAATAAAAGCGCTGGGACACAATGTATAATAAGGTGACATATAATATTTATTTACAGATCAATAACAACTAAAACAGCTTCATCAAATATCACCCATCAACTCTAAATCTATATTCTATTAAAAAGATCATATATTCAACAATACTTAGAGTAACCTATCTTACAGTGTTAACATTAGGATATTAAAGTACATATGGAATGCAAGTACATGATTTGATTTGATTGATTGATTGATTTGATTTTATTCGTCAGGTATATTGCAATACAAACATAACCAGGTACCATGACAGGATAGCCCATGAAAGCCGAAATGGCTTATTTCCAATGGGGTCCTTATACCTAAATAACTGATTAAAAATACACTAAGAAAACACATTAGTACGGCTACAAGACTATCGTACACGTACGACAGGTAATAAGAATGTACTAAAGTAGCAAAATAAAACATAATAACATTTTTATAAACTAGGCGAAGATTACATAAATGTGAAAACAAGACTTACTCAACGGAAAAAAACTATATACATAAAATCATAATGAAACTATCGATAATAAACGTTGGTTACATAAGTCATGTAATATAGGAAAAAACCATCTGAGCTACAAAAAGGAGAGGAGAAATATAGTTATGGAGTAGACACATTTTTCAGATGATGCTTCAACACCCTTTTAAAATGTAAAAAATTCTTAACTGACTTAACATGATTTGGGAGGGAATTCCAGAAAAGAATACCGTTAAAATAAAAGGAATTTCCAATTTTACCTTTCCGCTTAGGCACTACGAAATTAAATTGACTATTTCTAGTGTCATGCCCATGAACACTTGAAGAGCGAGTAAAATTATTTGAAATATACATGTTGATCTTTGATGATGTGTATTGTTCAGTACATCACAAAATTTACAACCATTTGATCTGAATATGTGTCATATATTTTCAAATATTTTTGTAATTATTTTATTTTACCTGCATAAATATAATTTACAGTCTATAGGCTGGCGGTGACATAAAGATGGATTAAAACATATATACATTTGGGGATTGAGTCTGTTCTTGATTATGGGAAAGAACAATGGGGCTGGAAAGACAGAACCAGCAATTCTTATAGTACCTAAATAATATTGCCAGCACAACTTATAAATCTCTACATACAATATGCAATAGGGAGACAGACAAGAAAGAGAGAGAAATAGAAGTCAGCACAGAGGAAGGGAGATTAAAATGACTCTAAATAATATCTACAATACAAGGCATATTTCCATGCCCGCTACAAGTATATACCCTATTTTAAAATGATATTTACTTTATAGTCAACATGATCAAAAACAAATATTGGACTTTTTTCCCCAGCCCAATGATTTAATATGACTGCAGTGTATGCTCCCATGTACATGTTAGTTTTATTTTGTTCGTATTTAATGTGTTTTCTATTAATTTTCAACCCAGACCACTGATAAGCTTCTCTGGCTAAATATATTATTCAATAGATAAAACAATTCAATTAAAACAGTTTAATGTTAAAATATATACTACTTCTCTACTGAGCGAGTCTGGGACAGTTAGAGAGAGAGAAAAACACACACACACACACACACACACAAAACCCAACTCACCCCCAGTGAAATAATCCTGGGTCTGCCAATGTGTACAAAATTATCATATGAATTTGCATACGACGTATGATACTTGAACGCGGAAGTATATATATATATATACAGTATGCTATAATATTTTCATGGCGACTACACGAACGGCGGAAACATGGATCTGGTGTTATACTTGGATATAATAATTCACTTCGGAATGTTGCTACAAATATCATGGGTACACGGCACAGAATATGGCAAGTTGTCCACATTAGCTTTTTGCAATCAAATATCTGTCATGCTCCTACAATTACGCTGTTTATAATTGTTTTATAGCTTGTGTAACAAATATGTTGATACACTCTTATCTATTAATGATAATGATAAGACAACAGAAAAATTCAATTTCCCAAAGCCATCTCCGTTATTGCTTTTTCTAACATTGTTTTAACACTATATAATTATTAAAACAGTTAAAAAAAGTGTGATTATCGTAAATTGTATTGCTTTACTGAGCTCGTATAATGGTATACATAATCACATCATTTGTTACGAATCCAATGTTTTCTAATAGGAGGAAACATAAGCCTAAAATGTAATGAAACCAACGAGCTGAAATCTCCTAATTACCCAAACCAATATGATTACGACTTGAATATCACGTGGAATATCACAGCTCCGGCACACAGAGGAATTGCGGTTGTCTTTAGAGATTTCAGCACCGAAAAAGGGGATGACATATTGGAAATACTGGAACCGGAGAGAAGTTTCAGCAGCCGGGACTACTCGGGATCGCCTGAATTTATCACGCCCTTCCTTACAACAGGGTCATCTGTTCTTATCACTTTCTTATCGAATGAAAGGAATTCTGACACAGGTTTCAATATGAAACTTCATTGTTACGATATATCAGGTATGTGCTCAGTCCAACAATGATTTAAAATTTTGTTTTGAAAAAAATTCTAATTTTAGTTTCAAGCTCTTTACAACAGATCGAATACTAAAAGGTATATTTAGGATTACAATATTTGAAATGTGTTTTGGAGAAATGAATGATATACTACCTGTTCATTTGACTTCATAAAAAAACCACAAAACAATATCTAATTATATATTCAAACTCGTATCCTTATGCATCACAACGGACCAATAATTTCAAAAAGGATAACTAATATGGTACTAACTGAATGGATTCGTTACCGAATGTGTATATTGATTACATGCACTGTCTATATATATATATTTTTTTTTTCAACCTTTTCAGAAATTTCAAAAAGGGAGGACAGCTCTGGGGAACTTTGATTTAAGTTATGCAACCATTATTCTCTCATTTCCTTTCACATTATATATAAATATTTATATTTCCTGTTTAGCAGGACATCTATAACATTCTATAACAGGACATCTAATAAAATTTTCAACAATGACAGTGAATGATGAATTACCACAGAAAAAAGACATCACATGTATCGCATGAATAAATCCAAGTCAATGGTTTTGAACAGAGGGACATTCTCACATGGCCCATGTGATTTTCTTCTAAGAACAAACTTATATAATCATAATATGATATGCATTGCATATCAAATTAAAGTGGTTTCTCCTCACAGTTTGCCTTCCTTATCATCCTTCATGTGAGGATTGGTATATAATATTGACATTGTTTAGTATTTTAACCACGTTCACCCTCACTTCCATCTTACCATGCGGGCGCTTTGATGTTGTATTACTATGCAGAGAGAACAAGCAACATCAAACTCGAGAACAG
The DNA here is from genome assembly GCA_025617745.1 of Heliocidaris erythrogramma. NCBI lineage: Eukaryota > Metazoa > Echinodermata > Echinoidea > Camarodonta > Echinometridae > Heliocidaris > Heliocidaris erythrogramma. The sequence goes on along the minus strand of CM046856.1, from coordinate 52,056,434 downwards.
CATTAAAGCTAATGAGGGAATCTTGGAGGTTTTAAACCCAGATACCGCTAACCAGTGGCTACCTGTTTGCGAAGAGAGTTGGGATATAAAACTGGGGGAGATCACCTGTACGCATTTGGGATTTCCCGGAGTATATCAGATTAGAAGTGAGGTGGACGAACAATATAACAAATCGAGATGTGCAAACATTGAATGCAATAACTGTAAGTAAATTGTATTGACCTGAACGTATACTGAGTGATATGTTTGTATATAGCCTTTTCATAAATGTAGATGTTTCTGTATATTCCATTTTTTGTTTTAAGCTGTTACGGACGTAATCACAATGAAGTTCGAAAAGCATTACAGTATTCCGTGTAATATATATTGTCTGATCCGTTTGAAAACACTAAAATATTTTCGTTGATTTTGTCTTTACAAGTTGACATGTCTGTTAAAAGTAATTCTTTTACTCTAGGACTTTACTATTTTCTTGTAGAAACGCAAAATATTGTATTTGTTTCCTTTATTTTCATTGCCTCCCCCTGTCTTTCAAAATTAGTTTTTTATTTCCAGACAAATGAAATCATGAATAAACAATGGCGATTAAAATTCGTGTAAATAATTAACCAAAAGAATTGATGATTTTTGTGGCTATGATTTTAAGGTTCGTTTATTATATATGAGGTTATTATTTGCACATTAGACTTTGTATTTCTTCTCTGTTCTTGGCATTCATTTGGTAAAGAAAAAAAAATTACATTAAATTACCTTGAATTTGTTCATTGACAATTACGTACTCCTTTTTTTTCAGCTGACTTTCTAATACAGCAGTGCTTTTGGAATTTTACGAAAAAGGACACTGTAAAAGCTAGCCGACTACATTGCTTCAGTAAGTGTATATACATATTTTTATTTTTTTTTCTTAAATCCACGTCAGAAACTCTTTCAGTTTATGATTTCGTAATGTCTTAAACAGCGGTTTCATTTAATCTTATTAATGTGCTAAAGACAAAGACTCGTTGAATATAGGCGCTAACATATATCAATGATATAATGTCAGTTAGTCACTATATCTCAAATGTTGTCTCCGTGGTTGTCTTTTCTTGTGCTTGTTCTTGTTAGTGTCCCAGCATCCTATGGACAGGTATATTTATGACTTTTACATAAGAGTGTGTGAAATCGACCTTGCCTTACTTCTTAACTTATGTAAGATGGCTGTCTCTATACGTCTGAAAACATGGAAGTGATTATTGATACTACTATTTGATAATACTGGATCCCTACTTATGAATTTTTATTCGTGTAATGATCGATGTTTTATATATGTTTACAGCGTTTGCATATCTTGGATGTTTCCCGCTTGCAAAGAATTTCGCAACATACCTCAGGTCGAATACAACTGAAGTTGGTGAATGCATGTACACGTGTTCTGCAAAGTCGTTTGAGCTAACGGCAATTAGATGGGATGGATGCTACTGTTTTAACGTCTCTCAATCTAACATTCACAATGAGACTCCAAATGATGACGAGTGCATCCTCGAATGCAACCCCAGCGAAGGAACAAATTGCCCAAGCTGGGCCTTTCATTACGACGGTAAGATTATTTGTCATTTTAAGCAAAAAATTAGATCAGTGACGAAACAAGAGAAAATGGTTTTGTCAGAATCCAAAACAATGAAAATATAGTTCGATATCATGATCTAACAAGTAGATTTTTCAAATATGATAGAGCATAGCCGGGACAAGCATTTGCACTCTGGCAGCAAACATCTGAAATACAAAATTGTCACATTTATAAGAAACAGTTGAAGCCTGTCAATCTTGTAAATAGGAACAGTCAAACATTACTGAAAAGGCCTGTATGTCCTTACAGATATTATTTTTGTCTCCCCTACCTCGTATTTTTTCTTTCCAAGACACACTGCAAAAATTGCGGTGTTAAATCAACAACAATCTGTATTCATATATGACTGACAGTCATATATGAATACCGAATGGCGTTAATTCAAAACCCCCGTTTTTGCAGTGCACTTTCAGGTTGATAGATTTTTTTTTTCAAAAAAAGAGAGTATTTTTTTTCATAGCCATTATTCGACTTTATAACCAAATTATTCGTCTGTTACAATTTTCATCTCCAGTTACCCTATGGTTTGAAAGACCCTGATGGCTAATAAAATTGTGTCTAATCTTAATAAACTGTCGGTATAATGCATCACACATACTTATACATTTAGGCCTACATGTTAAGAGGTCATATTTTATGACTAAATACACCATTTGCAAGGTAACATCCTCAACATGTTCAGGTTGAAAAAAAAAGGAAATATATCTTTTAAATTTGAACAAGGAGTAGACTCATTGATAATTGGAATAATTTTATTTGATATAATGGAATAACATATCATTTTTGTCTCGCCCACCGGAGGTGAAGGCGAGACTGATGCTATGGTCAGACGGACAGATACGCGCGATACGCATGTCTGCGGATGTGCATCCGTAAAAATCCGTAGAAATCCGCAGCAATCCGTATCATGCGTATCATCCGTAAGTGCATCCGTAAAAATCCGTGGGAGTGCGCAGGAATCGAGGTCTTCCGCGAAAAAGTTTTGAAAATCTCAAAATTATTTTAAATTTCCCGCGCAAGGTCTTTTGCGCAGAATTTAGGTAGAATTTGCGTATTGTTCCGTATCATGCGTATTGATCCGTATCTTTGCGTATTTTTGCGTAAAACGTCCGTATCCATCCGTAACCAAATCCGCAGGATCCGCAGACATACGCAGATCCGCAGCGTGAATTTTGAAAATCTCAAAATTCTGCTGCGGATGAAATATACGTAAGCATCCGCAAAATATACGTTATCCATACATAAACTACGTAACTCATACGTATCGTCCGTAAGTCATCCGTAAGTCGTCCGTGACATGTGTCAGCGGGTTGGCAGCGGATGGGCTCATCAACAGGTTTTACCCGTAACATCCGTAATTCATACGTAACATCCGTAACTAATCCGTATCGTCCGCAGAATATAGGTAACTTTTGCTCAAATTTGCGTTATTTGGGGGTAAAAATTACGCATTTTCATTATCCAAATATACGCAGGCATCCGCAGGTCCGTAACATGGCCGTGTGACTGTAGCATAAGGGATCCAAATGGCGTCCGTCCGTCGTCCGTCCGTCACAAACGTTAAAGTTTATCTGCAAGACTCTCTCATGATGCATTACTTGGCAACTGTTACTGCATTGGCAGTAATACTTGGGTGATAGAAGCACTAGGGGCATCTCCATGTTATTGTGTTGTCGGAGGTCACATGATGATGTCAAAGGTCATTTGAGGTCATATGTTAAAGTTCACCTGCAAGACTCTCTTTTCATATGTTAAAATTTACCTGCAAGACTCTCTTTTGACAAATAAATTCACATCAGTTGCTTGGATTACAACCTAACTTGGGTCATATTTGCACTGAGGGTACCTTCACGTTATGTTGCCTTTGGAGGTCACATAATATGGTCAAAGGTCATTTGAGGTTATATGTTAAAGTTTACCTGCAAGACTCTCTTTTGACAAATAACTTCACACCAGTTGCTTTGATTACAACCTAACTTGGGTCATATTTGCACTGAGGGTACCTTCACGTTATGTTGCCTTTGGATGTCACATGATATGGTCAAAGGTCATTTGAGGCTATACGTTAAAGTTTAGCCTTATTTCATTTCCACTTTTCAACCTTAGCACTATTTTTAACCTTTTTGCATTTTTATGCCACCCAGAGACAAACTCTACTTCGCCTTTATTGTACAACTGATTATCATCCTATTTTGTATTTGTGTAATCTAATAGGACTTGATGGTAACATTTTATTCCATCTCTAAAAGGGGGGATGGGGGCAGTCGATGGAGGGAAGTAGTATTTTGTGAATAGTCCTTCTCATTAATGGGATATTACATTCTGTGGCAGATACCCAGAGATACAATTCTTCTGCGTGGCAACGGAGATCACAATATTTCCAGTTTTCGCAAGTAGGCGAGACACAATCTTGCTAATGCCTTGTTGTTTCCTACTGTAATTTGGTAAATGAATGAACTTTTTTGTGCTGTCCAGTCACTATTGGGTTTTGTGAACACCCCGGAGATGTCGAGCATGGATGGTGGTCATCAAACAATACCTATCTAGGCTCCAGACTCACCTTAACGTGCGAACCTGGTTACGTCATCAACGGGAGCAATACCATCGAATGCCAGCCACATGATACAGATCGGAAGATTGACTGGGACAGTAAGATTCCACATTGCCAATACCTGACTCCTACATCGCAATCTGAAGAAGGTACAACTCAGTCAGATATAAGTTTATATCCAAATTAAGAAAAAAAAAATGATTTTGATGTAATGGGACGCGTTATTACTAACCTACCACTTAATTATACTTTATTAACCTATTATATGAGGAGAATACATTTACATGACCTGAATTTATAAAGGCATAATCGAATAAAACTGGGACGAGATTCCACATTGCCAAACATGAATTAAATTGAAGCATAAATGTATCCTTTTACAAAGTTATTTTAATGCGCAAATCAATTTGGAAATGATCATGGAGCTGTTATTATACGGGTATATCTTGCCAACACCCCGCCTGATATTACCTCATACTGTAAAGAAAAAGGACTTCAATCAATCATTGCTTTATATATATTATCAATATGAAAGGAAAAGAAGTAAATAAAAACCTTTACAAATATTTTTAATTTCACTTTAAATACAATCTTCCCATCAATCAAATCGAATGGACATGAACGTATATAATTCTTTCAAGTGCTATTGAAGTGCATTCAGTGATAGCAGCATATGATTATTGATGGTTATTTTTGTGCATTTGTAAAATTCAGTTATCGTACTAGTTGATGGCCCAATGTGGGGGTCGATGAATATGAACCCATCTTTATGTGATTATAAACTATTTATTATCTATGAAGATTTTTCCCTGTAAGCTATATTGGGCAGACTTCACCATTAAAGGTTTACTAAATTAGAGAGAAAATGGGTGCTCTTTCCATGTAGTTTTGCCTTCTAATCACGAATCTGCCAATTGATTGTCCAAATTATGTCTCGTTTTGGCGAAAAAGGGGGAAAAGTAGAGGTTTTGGGACCGTTCCTTAAAACTCGTGAGCTGATTGGCTAACCCCCAAGTGACGTATGAAAAGTAAGAGGCACAAGATCTGCAGGCTGCAGCATATAATATTGTACACAGAATGCTGTATTTGACCCCTCTGTTCAACGGACAATTTATGAAAAAAGGAAATTAATCAATATAATCTTAGGAGTGAATAATCATTAGCAATATATTTTCTACAAGATCAGAAAACGCTTTTGCCCAAATATACAGCTCTTGTTTTGTTTTTAGCTTTTCTTTTGAACAATGTTCTCATCCATCTGAGCTTGCCGAAAGAAAGTTTTGCATTGGTCATAAACGCGTGCACAGCCGTTTTATGCGTCTGTATGTACAATGTCACATCTTTAGTACGGCAGTGACTACGTTCCCCTCGTACATAGCGACTGGTGAACGCTTTTGTTTTGTTTATTTCACTTACGGCTTTTTTTTTTTTACTTCGCTTTATATAGTACGTTAGTACTGACTTAGATTTTGGCTGATTTCGAGTAACTTATATAGAGAGAGGAAAAGTGCCCGAGATTCCGAGTTGGAGGACTTTTCTGAGCCATGCAGATACGAACTCTGATTTATCAGATGATTTATCAGACCCCGAAGGCAAAGAATCTCGAGTGGCAAGGGGAAATTCGACCATATTGTATGTTTGAACCCCTCGCAGAATACGGTGAAGGGCCGTGGGTGAAGTAACTCCAGGGAGCTCCAACGCGTTGGAGCTCCCTGGAGTTACGGGTGAAGTAGACCGAAAATTCTGTCTCTCGTTCGTTAGGTCGAGCGAGCGAGAGACAGAATTTTCGGTCTACGGGTGAAGCTGCTGCAGCTGCTGTCGTTGAATGACAGATTGGCAGACCTGACTCCAAGTCTGATCGTTGGAATAACTGAATCTTTTAGCTAGCTTATCCTTCTCTTCATGCCAAATTCGGAATACAGGCCAGGATCCTCAAAATCATCTTCGGCAAAGTGATCGCTGCAGATTGTACTCCACTCACTTGGCCGGCCCTTACCACTCTGCCCGCGTGAGCTTTACCTTTGCGACCCACAATTTCCGTAGATTTTCATCTTTAGGAAAATGATGTAGGCTTACACCATCTTTAGGGGTCTTGCTACAGCCCGCAACTATACACCGATTAGGCATTATTGATGAAACTGTGTCCCAAAATCAAAGTTATTGTGAGGAATTAAACACACGAAAATATGCAATGCAAATGGTCGGTGCGGTGAATATCATGCTCGGCACCGGGCTGGGCCTGCCGGGGGCCTCCGGGCGCGCACGGTATAGGTTAGTGGAATATTTCCCCTTACTTTTCATGCGTCACAGATCACGTGATCACGATGTCGCTTCGATGGGTTTTTTTAGGGGCGGGGCTTATGACTGTGTAAATCAGCAAAAATGTACTTTTCAAGTGATTATAAAATATGACTGAATGCATAAAAAATTGTGTGATGGATATTTTTTGGCTCCTGATGACACCTTCCTACGAAAAATGGGCAATTATTTTTTTATTTTAGTGACCCTTTAAGCATAAATTACCATGCACTTTACATGGCTTCTAGTACATAAGCGTTTACTGATTGCAATGCCACTTTTATAGATATACGGTATAGTTACGTTAATGCTAGCAAGTTTGTAATTGGTATAACAGGATTTATTCATATTCTGAAATACCCTTTCTTATGTAAAAAGGACGTAGTCGCTGCATAAAACAAGAATATTGTGAAGAAAAAAATATCCCAAGCCATGGAAATATGATTATGTATCAATTTTAATTAACTTCGAATCGGTCATTGTATATCCTTATTTTTACTATCATAATTTTAAGGTAAGCACCTCCTCCTAAAATGTATTGGACGGCGAACATCATTTGATTATGCATACCAATGAAATGAATGTTTTTTAAATCTGAAATCCGAATCTCATTTAACAGATACTACTGTAGAACACACAAATCCGATAGGTAATTATATGTGACATTAATTATCTTTCTTTTTAAATGCATCCATGCCGCTTTATCATTTTGTTTTATATTCAGATTATTGATATTGAAACCATCATTGATTATTCTCTTAGTATATGCAATTGAAAGTCGTTTAGAATCCATGCTATCCTTTTTATGAACGCTGGATTACTATTAGATATTCCCAGATATAACGTGTTGTCAAAGACAGCATCATGCAAACACACAAGCAAAACACGCACCCCCGCGCACACCTCCAATCCTTACCCCGTTACACAACCATAGGCACCGCTAGTTTATTGGTAAGAAAAAAAAGTGATAGGGCTAGGCGTAGGGGCTAGGGGCTGCAGCCTCCTCCTATCTGTCAATCCAATAATTAACACAAAGCGGTATATATAATTTCCCAGCATGCCAAGTGTGCACTTTAATGGCCATCATATCCTAAAAGAGTATTTAGGCACAACATCACATAAAGCATGTCTTTTAAGAATGTTAAATTCAGCTGTAAAACATTTTTTTTTAAATGACAAGCTTTTGACGAAGTCTTTATATGCTTTTCACCTAAGCATCAGTCTAAAATTGTATTATGAATCAAGAGCTTAAATAACGTACAGCATAATGAATTGCGCAGGTAGCTCAACGTTACAGAATTAGGGCAGGGGAAATTATCATTATCACTATTATTATTATGATTACTATTATTATTATTATTTACCTAACTGCGACTTAGGCGAAACCTAACAATAAGTTTATTCCGTCACAATAGAAACTCAACGTTCGGGCGAAACGAGTGTGGGTTAGGGCGAAACGTAACAAAAGAATGAGATAAAAGATTTCGCCCTAAGTCGCAGTTAGAGTTATAATAATAATAATAATTATTATTATTATTATCTTATTCGTGATATCAACATAGAATAACATAACATGCACAATATTTCACATGAGCTGAAAGAGTGAATCTAATCACTTTTGCCCTCATTCATTCAGCTCCCTCACGTAACATTACAATACATGAAACATATATATGAGAACTCTATCATATCTACTTTCTCACTTTCTTAAAGGAGAATTAACCTCAAACAATAAAGACGATAGTGTTCAAAGGTGTTATTTATTCCTACTTGTTAGACTATATGGCTTCGCGTCAAAATATACGAGATCGATACGAATCAAGATTTTCTGAGCAAAATTTATCATCTGCTAGCAATATGTATCGTCTGCTAGCAATACATGGGGGCTGCCATTTTTTTTATGTGTACAAGAAGATTTTCTTAATCCAAATGCCCAATTGCCTTTTTCAAAATTAAAAACCCATTTGAGATTTAAAATATAGAATAGATATGTCAATTTATTTTTAAACTGAAGATTTCCTTATATATTTCTGTTGAAAATCGATATTCGCTTAATATAAATCTATTTTCTAGATACTGTGACGCAATGGACGGAGCAAATTAATTCAAATTTTATGGATGCTTCTTCCCTGAGCATCTATAGCGGCAAACTATGCATTCACCTGCTTTCGGATAATGGGACTTGAAAAGTCAGAATGCATGCTGCATATATTATGCTCTGCTCTGTTTGGCAAACCCAAGAAAATAGATTTTTGTTAAGCAAAACCAGACAATTTAAAAGTATCATTATAAAGATTTAATTTTTATAAATCATGTAAACACCCACTTTATATTTTTCGTCACATATGGGATTTTAGGTAATGAAGAAAATCAATTTAGGTCTTGGATTCAAAATATCTTCCTGACCGGAACATTTCTCAATGGTTCATGTACAAATCCAAATCAGCAAGAAAATGGCAGCCCCCATGTAAATGAGTAGTAGACGATACCGGGTGTTGGAATATCTTTATTATACCCTTTTCTGATATCTTATTGGAAAATGATTTAGGCCAATAAGTAGGAATATACTACACCTTTCAATATAAGTAAATTTGTACTCAGGGGTTAATTCTCCTTTAAAGCAAAGCAGGACGCACAAATTTTCATTTTGCATAACGCTTTTATAACAAATAATCTCTATTGTCTATCTGGAGTGAAAGTAATCTTTTATTATATTAAAATGCAGATTCAAGTAACTTATAACCCTATTGAACATACTACAAGCTTCTGCATATTCTATAAATTAAGAAATTCTTATCAACTTAAAATGGTACCAGGTTTCCGTAGTAGAAATAATTTCTTGATTCACTGCTAATGTATCATTTTTTTGTTGTAGTTTATTATGTGAAAAGTCCTACATGTAATTACTTGTCTGTCTTCTTTATTTTTTTCTACAGTATCCGATTGGTCGAGAGTGAGAACTTATGCCATCGCTTTCGGCGTCCTTGCAGGGCTTGTGGTGTTATGTGTAGTTTGCAATTGGAAGAGGTAGGCAGATATCCAATAGTAGCGTTCTTTACACTATGAACACGATGACAAAAGAGAGCGGACAAAATTTACAGCTCCTCATTGTACTCTCCACAATTGTTCTGGTAGACAAAAGAACATCCCTTCATTGCTATTATGTAAAATAAGGTGAATATGCATGTGACACCTGTTCTACATATTTTTACATAATAGCAATGAAGGGATGTTCTTCTGTCTACCAGAACCAGTGTGGAAGGTACAATGAGGAGCTGTATATTTTGTCCGCTTCTTTGTTTGCCATGTTCATAGTGTTAGAAACTTCACAACTGAATCAGTATTAAGAATGTGTGACAAAAATGTTGCTGGAGCAGCTGGAGATTCGAAACCTTCATGTGAGAACTGAATAATATATTAATCTTAGATCTCATTTGAACACCTATTCTCATATCTGTTTTGATCAGGACATATTTACTATTTATTTCATTTATTTAAAAATGATAGACACAATATCTTATCTGTAGTAGGAGATTATTTTCAATCTGTGGATGTCTGTAGACAAAGAGTTCAAAGAAAGGGAATATAACAGAGCAAGTACACAAAACATGTTAATAGAAAAAAACGATGGAAGTTATTTTCTGGTCATATATTGCAGATTGAAGGAAAACACATGCAGAAAAGTGGGGAGATGGTTAACTAAAAAGCCATTGTCTGTGAGAACTGAACCTACTCCAAGTGTCGATGACCGATCGCTGTCCACAGAAACACCCATCAAGTCACCCAGTCAAGCAGCAGAAGTCGAGCAACATTCGTTAGAAGCCTCTAATACGCACGTTTGTCCACCTCAGTCACTCCTCCTTAACCAACAGGATGAAAAAACAAAGAAAGATGACTCCCAGCGAGTAGCGAGTCCCACACCATTGCTATCTATAGAGGAATCGCAGGCAGATGAATATGCGACAGTTGATGATGTTCGTCAAGACCATCAAGATTCCTACCTCGCATCATCGAAAGAAGTGGATAAATGCGAGACGAGGGCAGATGCTACTCTCTTAGGCGCTGAAATTAATGGAATCTCAACTAGTTACCCTCAGCAGTCTCAGTGCGGTAAGTCTCTCACCATGAGAAACCGACCACTCCCACAGTGTCCAAAAAGTGGACCCCTCAAGCCTCCTGTACCCTCAAGGAAGGCTCAAACCTTAAAGCGACTTGATAACCCGCGAAATGCTGACACCACAATTGGAACCCTCAAACAGCATCGTATGCCCCTTACTTTGTCAAATGACAAGAAGCAAGTAAGCAAGAAGGCACCTGGTGGGTCCACGCCATATGTCGAGGCTAAAGGCAAGCGGAATAAGAATACCGGTAATTCGAAGAACATAAATGATCATGGTTCGATGAATAATTTCAGTTCAGTTTCACAGGTCAACTCCTTGGCTCCAGAAGAACTGTATTCCGATATTGATGACACATAACCGCATATAGATAAAGACGATGCGTCTACATGAAAGCTAAATTTGGCACTAACGGGGGTTATGATCTGTTGGGATTCAAACCGCGAACCATGTGATCCACAGTCCGGTGACGTATCCACTAGACCACGACACATCTACATTATGTTGAATCGTTTTCTGATATCTATGTTAAATTTTCCTTGTTATCTATATTTAATGTTAATTTCCCCAATAATGTAAGTAATGTTCAATTTCTTTAGTAATGTAAGCAATGTTAATATTTTTTTTGAAATGTAAGTAATGTTATGTTCGTTAGTAATGTTGATTTGTTAGTGTAAAGCGCCTTGAAACATTTTGTTATAGGCGCTATATAAATTTGTCATATTATTATTAGTATTTAAAGCATATCGTTTCAATACAAGTAATAATATGAACTGAATTTTTTAGATGTAAATGTATAATTTCCATTTCATATCAAATGTATGTTTATATCAATGTTGTTTTAATCAAATACCATTGTGCATTTTTTAAAAATTGAACAGTAAGTTGGTTGCAGCTATCGAGCTGCATGTTTGATGTGTTTTTACAATAAACCAGTTTAATTCCATTCATTTCAATTCACCCCTCCCGAAGAAGGCGTTTGCTCAGGGATAAAGGAAAGTGTGAATATTTTCTTGTTAATTGATGTCTCTGTTATTTCTATTCTTACCTAACGTTATTATGTAAACTGATCCTTTCAGCTTGCTGTTGATATGTTATATACCACATAAATAAATAAATAAATAAATTACATGTCAGATATCTTTTCTTCATTTGAACATAATGTATATTCTGTGCTACACTGACCAAAAAAAAAAAAATTAAATTCACCTATACACCAAAACTTTAGAAGAATCATGACGCGACTGTGGGGAAAAATATTCACACTTTTTGTGTCACATTGTGAATTTCGAGCGTCATATTGGTGTTGACTATGTGCAAGGTGTGGGAGGATTTTTCCAATGAGGTCTGTGGAAAATGGTTTCACTCTAGGAAAAATGCTAGTATATAATACCTAATGACATATTAGAATATTTAATCATTGCTACAATTTTTTATTTTGATACTATGTACACTAAGTGTTTATAATGTACTCCATGATATACAGTAGTTTATATGAAATGTATGATATTAAATTTCTAATTGATATAGACCATAAGTATTTATTTTCTGATTCTTTAATGTAAATTTTCAGAACTGGAATGCAATATATGATTGTGATTGCTACTTAAATTCCTTTAAAAGAAGACTATCTTCATATGGGCAACTCTTGTTGATCATTGCGTGATGTTTCACTTGTAGTAATATATACACCAGAGATCGAAGTAAGTGGAAAGACTTTATCATGTTTATCGACAATGGCTGGAACAGACAGGGGACCTTGGAAGCAATAAGCAAATATTATACTTTATAGACTGTATAGTAATATATGCCTCTATCGTTACTCTATATTTATAAGATGTTATATATATATACATAGTGCATGTTAAATGAGATCTACATGCATAAAATCACTTTCTACAGCTGAATATCACTCAACATATCATTACAATTTTGCTTAGATTTTTCTTCCAAAGATGTTCTTCCTTCTCGATTTTCTTCGTGCATATACCTGTCCATGTTTTGTATGATGTATTACTGAGTGTGGCACGTGGTCATTATATCATTCGAATTTGCGTCTGTTTTGAAATTAATGTCTTAAAACCAAATTTTTGTAATGGATGATGTCATGAACACTTTACATACATATACTAACGAAAACCGCTGAGCTTTTATATCAATGTTATACAGGGTTGGAAAAAAGTTTGGAATATTTTTATTCCAAGAATTATTTCTTGTCTTAAACATTTCCCTCGTCATTTTAAGTTCTTCTTTGAGGTTCAAATAAAAGATATGTGTCCCTTTTTAACTTTAAAAGCACAACATTAAAAATCAGGCTTATCACACAGTGCAGAGGTCCACTTGGAATTCGGAAGCGTATATTTGCTGTTTTTGCAAATGTCTAACGAAAAAGTTTAATAATCAGATACAGTTTAATTGCTATACCGAAGTCCTCAAAATGACTGCAAACTGCACGTAGCTTTTTCAAAATTCCACGTGAAGTACAGAAATGTATAACAAGATGTTCAAACACAAATAGAGCAAATCTGACAACATGTGGTTCATTGGTCAGCCATTGTAACATGTTTAACAATATTACGTAATCTTTGGTACAAGATGGAACAGTAGACTTCATTCAACACAGTTAATCCGATTTGGATGAATTATTCATCACAATATAGTAGAAACTAGCATTTAAAATCAGACATACTCATCGCCAAAAAAATATTCCAAACTTTTTTCCAACCCTGTATTTTAGTGGGTGAATACATAAACACCTTTGCTTTTTCTGTTTGCTATTTTTACTATAAAGTTTTTCTGTTAAGCTCGTGACTTTCTCTCTGTCTTTAGCTGTTGGCTTTATGTCTATTTGTAGTATAGAAATAATGCAATTATATTACATAAATATCACGCCAGGTTCTCATAATCAGACATTTCATATTCCAATGTATGTTAAATGAAAATTGTACAATTGGATATTTTCTATGCAGCTGAATATAATTTTACTTTCCATTTGACAATACTTTTTACGAGCTTTCCTGAAAATGTGTGCCTTTTCTATGGTTCAAGTTTCATTTTTAGGTTCTGATTTGTGTATATTTGTATTTGCAATCTATGTTAATTTGTATATTTATTTTTCAAGTATCATCTAAACAGGGTAGCTACATCAGTGGTTAAAAATGCAGTTTTAACAAAATCTGTACATGTATTTAGTTGTTAATTTTGAACATGGGTAGACAACTCCTGTTGCATACATGAAATAAACCCCATATGATATACTCCCTGCTTCCCCCATCTTAGTCGTCAAAGTTACGATACTATAGGGTAGTGTCATGATATGCAAATGATATTATCGTATGCAAATGAAATAATGTGACCTCTGGGTCAATTCGCATGTGCTCGATGTATAGCGATCGCACAGGATTACGGTGGAGCAATAAAACCAGTGATGCTTCTAAATCCGTTGTTTATATTTCTTCCATCTAGCCTGGAAGTATAGGTTGAGATGTGACATTGGCGACGAGGATCAAGTTTAATGTCTTTAGGAGGATTGTAATGCAAAATGGCCTCTGGAGGTTTTGAAATCAGTGGAATAAAGGGTGTTTCGTCGTTCGACCCAAGCGGGGACGCCAGCGTAGTGAGCGCCCGATGGGAGGCATGGTACGAAGAGTTCGATGCTTATGCCGACAGCTTGGGGTTGTTTGTTGACGCCGACACCGACGCGGCTCAGGGGACGTCGCAGCATAGGGAGAAGCTAACTCGTAGAAGGGCTTTACTGCTATACACCGCTGGTGCTGCTGTGAGAGAGACATTCAAAAACCTACCGGACACAGGTGAGGAGGCAGATTATGACAAAGCTGTAAATGCTTTGAAGAAGCATTACGTAGTAAGAACGAATTCTACATTCCAGAGACATGTTTTAGACAGATCAAGCAACAGGACAGCGAGACAGTTGCGCAATATGTAACTCGTTTGCAACGAGCAGCGGAAGGGTGTAAATTTGGAATGGATTTGAATGATCAGCTTAGGGATCAAGTTGTGCACTGCTGTAGGTCGAACAATTTGAGGAGGAAATTGTTGGAGAAAGGGGACGCTTTGAAGACAGCAGCAAATTTCGAGGCAGTTGAGAACCAGTTCCAGTCGATGAGGTTGGATGGTAACCATGGTAACGGCAAAGTCAACCAGTTGAGTTCGAAGAGAAAGCCATACAATAGCAAAGATAAGTCGAATCGAAATGTTGATAGTTGTGATGGTGGACGTGAATGCTACCGGTGTGGAATGTCTGGACATGTGAGTACTGATATGTCGTGTCCTGCAAGAGGAAAAGATGGAACAGTAGACTTCATTCAACACAGTTAATCCGATTTGGATGAATTATTCATCACAATATAGTAGAAACTAGCATTTAAAATCAGACATACTCATCGCCAAAAAAATATTCCAAACTTTTTTCCAACCCTGTATTTTAGTGGGTGAATACATAAACACCTTTGCTTTTTCTGTTTGCTATTTTTACTATAAAGTTTTTCTGTTAAGCTCGTGACTTTCTCTCTGTCTTTAGCTGTTGGCTTTATGTCTATTTGTAGTATAGAAATAATGCAATTATATTACATAAATATCACGCCAGGTTCTCATAATCAGACATTTCATATTCCAATGTATGTTAAATGAAAATTGTACAATTGGATATTTTCTATGCAGCTGAATATAATTTTACTTTCCATTTGACAATACTTTTTACGAGCTTTCCTGAAAATGTGTGCCTTTTCTATGGTTCAAGTTTCATTTTTAGGTTCTGATTTGTGTATATTTGTATTTGCAATCTATGTTAATTTGTATATTTATTTTTCAAGTATCATCTAAACAGGGTAGCTACATCAGTGGTTAAAAATGCAGTTTTAACAAAATCTGTACATGTATTTAGTTGTTAATTTTGAACATGGGTAGACAACTCCTGTTGCATACATGAAATAAACCCCATATGATATACTCCCTGCTTCCCCCATCTTAGTCGTCAAAGTTACGATACTATAGGGTAGTGTCATGATATGCAAATGATATTATCGTATGCAAATGAAATAATGTGACCTCTGGGTCAATTCGCATGTGCTCGATGTATAGCGATCGCACAGGATTACGGTGGAGCAATAAAACCAGTGATGCTTCTAAATCCGTTGTTTATATTTCTTCCATCTAGCCTGGAAGTATAGGTTGAGATGTGACATTGGCGACGAGGATCAAGTTTAATGTCTTTAGGAGGATTGTAATGCAAAATGGCCTCTGGAGGTTTTGAAATCAGTGGAATAAAGGGTGTTTCGTCGTTCGACCCAAGCGGGGACGCCAGCGTAGTGAGCGCCCGATGGGAGGCATGGTACGAAGAGTTCGATGCTTATGCCGACAGCCTGGGGTTGTTTGTTGACGCCGACACCGACGCGGCTCAGGGGACGTCGCAGCATAGGGAGAAGCTAACTCGTAGAAGGGCTTTACTGCTATACACCGCTGGTGCTGCTGTGAGAGAGACATTCAAAAACCTACCGGACACAGGTGAGGAGGCAGATTATGACAAAGCTGTAAATGCTTTGAAGAAGCATTACGTAGTAAGAACGAATTCTACATTCCAGAGACATGTTTTAGACAGATCAAGCAACAGGACAGCGAGACAGTTGCGCAATATGTAACTCGTTTGCAACGAGCAGCGGAAGGGTGTAAATTTGGAATGGATTTGAATGATCAGCTTAGGGATCAAGTTGTGCACTGCTGTAGGTCGAACAATTTGAGGAGGAAATTGTTGGAGAAAGGGGACGCTTTGAAGACAGCAGCAAATTTCGAGGCAGTTGAGAACCAGTTCCAGTCGATGAGGTTGGATGGTAACCATGGTAACGGCAAAGTCAACCAGTTGAGTTCGAAGAGAAAGCCATACAATAGCAAAGATAAGTCGAATCGAAATGTTGATAGTTGTGATGGTGGACGTGAATGCTACCGGTGTGGAATGTCTGGACATGTGAGTACTGATATGTCGTGTCCTGCAAGAGGAAAAGATGGAACAGTAGACTTCATTCAACACAGTTAATCCGATTTGGATGAATTATTCATCACAATATAGTAGAAACTAGCATTTAAAATCAGACATACTCATCGCCAAAAAAATATTCCAAACTTTTTTCCAACCCTGTATTTTAGTGGGTGAATACATAAACACCTTTGCTTTTTCTGTTTGCTATTTTTACTATAAAGTTTTTCTGTTAAGCTCGTGACTTTCTCTCTGTCTTTAGCTGTTGGCTTTATGTCTATTTGTAGTATAGAAATAATGCAATTATATTACATAAATATCACGCCAGGTTCTCATAATCAGACATTTCATATTCCAATGTATGTTAAATGAAAATTGTACAATTGGATATTTTCTATGCAGCTGAATATAATTTTACTTTCCATTTGACAATACTTTTTACGAGCTTTCCTGAAAATGTGTGCCTTTTCTATGGTTCAAGTTTCATTTTTAGGTTCTGATTTGTGTATATTTGTATTTGCAATCTATGTTAATTTGTATATTTATTTTTCAAGTATCATCTAAACAGGGTAGCTACATCAGTGGTTAAAAATGCAGTTTTAACAAAATCTGTACATGTATTTAGTTGTTAATTTTGAACATGGGTAGACAACTCCTGTTGCATACATGAAATAAACCCCATATGATATACTCCCTGCTTCCCCCATCTTAGTCGTCAAAGTTACGATACTATAGGGTAGTGTCATGATATGCAAATGATATTATCGTATGCAAATGAAATAATGTGACCTCTGGGTCAATTCGCATGTGCTCGATGTATAGCGATCGCACAGGATTACGGTGGAGCAATAAAACCAGTGATGCTTCTAAATCCGTTGTTTATATTTCTTCCATCTAGCCTGGAAGTATAGGTTGAGATGTGACATTGGCGACGAGGATCAAGTTTAATGTCTTTAGGAGGATTGTAATGCAAAATGGCCTCTGGAGGTTTTGAAATCAGTGGAATAAAGGGTGTTTCGTCGTTCGACCCAAGCGGGGACGCCAGCGTAGTGAGCGCCCGATGGGAGGCATGGTACGAAGAGTTCGATGCTTATGCCGACAGCCTGGGGTTGTTTGTTGACGCCGACACCGACGCGGCTCAGGGGACGTCGCAGCATAGGGAGAAGCTAACTCGTAGAAGGGCTTTACTGCTATACACCGCTGGTGCTGCTGTGAGAGAGACATTCAAAAACCTACCGGACACAGGTGAGGAGGCAGATTATGACAAAGCTGTAAATGCTTTGAAGAAGCATTACGTAGTAAGAACGAATTCTACATTCCAGAGACATGTTTTAGACAGATCAAGCAACAGGACAGCGAGACAGTTGCGCAATATGTAACTCGTTTGCAACGAGCAGCGGAAGGGTGTAACTTTGGAATGGATTTGAATGATCAGCTTAGGGATCAAGTTGTGCACTGCTGTAGGTCGAACAATTTGAGGAGGAAATTGTTGGAGAAAGGGGACGCTTTGAAGACAGCAGCAAATTTCGAGGCAGTTGAGAACCAGTTCCAGTCGATGAGGTTGGATGGTAACCATGGTAACGGCAAAGTCAACCAGTTGAGTTCGAAGAGAGTTGTTAATTTTGAACATGGGTAGACAACTCCTGTTGCATACATGAAATAAACCCCATATGATATACTCCCTGCTTCCCCCATCTTAGTCGTCAAAGTTACGATACTATAGGGTAGTGTCATGATATGCAAATGATATTATCGTATGCAAATGAAATAATGTGACCTCTGGGTCAATTCGCATGTGCTCGATGTATAGCGATCGCACAGGATTACGGTGGAGCAATAAAACCAGTGATGCTTCTAAATCCGTTGTTTATATTTCTTCCATCTAGCCTGGAAGTATAGGTTGAGATGTGACATTGGCGACGAGGATCAAGTTTAATGTCTTTAGGAGGATTGTAATGCAAAATGGCCTCTGGAGGTTTTGAAATCAGTGGAATAAAGGGTGTTTCGTCGTTCGACCCAAGCGGGGACGCCAGCGTAGTGAGCGCCCGATGGGAGGCATGGTACGAAGAGTTCGATGCTTATGCCGACAGCTTGGGGTTGTTTGTTGACGCCGACACCGACGCGGCTCAGGGGACGTCGCAGCATAGGGAGAAGCTAACTCGTAGAAGGGCTTTACTGCTATACACCGCTGGTGCTGCTGTGAGAGAGACATTCAAAAACCTACCGGACACAGGTGAGGAGGCAGATTATGACAAAGCTGTAAATGCTTTGAAGAAGCATTACGTAGTAAGAACGAATTCTACATTCCAGAGACATGTTTTAGACAGATCAAGCAACAGGACAGCGAGACAGTTGCGCAATATGTAACTCGTTTGCAACGAGCAGCGGAAGGGTGTAACTTTGGAATGGATTTGAATGATCAGCTTAGGGATCAAGTTGTGCACTGCTGTAGGTCGAACAATTTGAGGAGGAAATTGTTGGAGAAAGGGGACGCTTTGAAGACAGCAGCAAATTTCGAGGCAGTTGAGAACCAGTTCCAGTCGATGAGGTTGGATGGTAACCATGGTAACGGCAAAGTCAACCAGTTGAGTTCGAAGAGAAAGCCATACAATAGCAAAGATAAGTCGAATCGAAATGTTGATAGTTGTGATGGTGGACGTGAATGCTACCGGTGTGGAATGTCTGGACATGTGAGTACTGATATGTCGTGTCCTGCAAGAGGAAAAACGTGTCGCTCTTGTGGTGGTCGAGATCACTTTGCAAAGAAGTGCAAGAGTGGAAAAAGAGGGAAAGACAAGGACCATCGCAAGGATAGATATAAAGCTGCTAATGGTAGTAATGCTACGCGGAAATTCACGAAGGGTCATCGAGTACGGCGTATGGAGGGTGAGTTATCTGATGATGAGACTGGCACGGCTGGTCATGTTGGTGATGGTGACTGTACGTGTAAACACAAGGATGACAAGAATTACCAGTTTGCTGTCCATGGCGTCACCAGTGAGCATGAGAAAGTTGAAGTCATCATTGGTGGAGTATCTGTACCCGTCATTGTGGACAGTGGAAGTGACAGTAACGTGATTGATCAAGCTTTATGGGAAAGATTGAAGTCAGAGAGGATTGTGTGCATTTCCCGAAGGTGTAAAAGGAAATTATTTCCCTATGCTTGGTTGTTTTACCGCCTTCGTTGAAGCTGGCAAGAGGCAAGTTGAGGCAGAGTTTGTCGTCATCGAGGAAGATGGGGAACCTCTACTTTCCAAGTGTACTGCACGTGAGCTAGGAATTATGCATGTTGGTGTGCAGGCCACTCGAGTGAACTCATTGACACAGGGCTATGCAGATTTGAAGGATGAGTTTGACCCTGTATTCCACGGCGTTGGTAAACTGAAGGGGAGACAGGTGAAGTTAGCTGTTGATGCGTCTGTAAAGCCAATTGCACAACCAGTGCGGAGAACCCCCTTTGGTATTCGTGACAAGGTCGAGAGGAAGATACAGGAGCTCATTGATCTTGATATTATAGAACCTAGTAAACGAAGAAGCTTGACTGGGGAGGAATTTTTAATTTGTAAACAAATCTTTCGGCATATTACTCCCAGTGTTAAAGATCGTTTACTTGTGTTTTTCATTACAGATCGAGCATACGATCTTTAACACTGGGAGTAATATGCCGAAAGATTTGTTTACAAATTATAGAACCTGTCGAACATTCGACAGCGTGGGTGAGCCCGGTGGTCATCGTGCCGAAACCCAACGACGACATCAGGTTATACATCGATATGCGGCGAGCAAATGAAGCCATACGTCGGGAGAGGCACCCAATTCCCACTGTAGATGAAGTGTTGCAAGAATTGACCACCAGCAAGATCTTTTCGAAGATAGATTTGAAGTGGGGGTATCATCAATTAGAATTGGATCCCGAGTCTCGTGATGTAACAACGTTTGTGACGCATTGTGGACTGTACCGGTATAAGCGTCTTTTGTTTGGTATTAATGCTGCTCCAGAAATATACCAGTATGAGATACACCGTGTGATCCAGGGAATTCCTGGTGTAGCCAATATTTCTGATGATATCATCATACATGCAAAATCCCGAGAAGAGCATGACGCCAGGCTTAGAGCAGTCTTAGCAAAACTGAAGGATGCTGGACTAACAGTTAATGCCCAGAAGTGCAAGTTCGGCGTCAAACAAAGATTGTGTTTTTATGGTTATTGGAAGTTATACATGTATGTCTGCATATTCCAATCACAAGGTGAAAGCATGGAATTTTGCTACATGTTCATGCTCCACTCCACGGGAAGAGCGTGATTTTTTTTTAATGTTTACTTCAATTTATATTATTGGTCGAAAGAAGGAAAAAAAAGGAGCCAAATGTGTATAGTCATGAAGTCAGACTGACATGTAGGCACATTAATGTTGGACACAATGCTTTCATTTAAGAAGTTATAAAGGTGTGAGGCAGTATACAGGAGCTGATATACGCTCATGTCCGAAATAGTGTTTCGTTTGAAGTTGGAAAAAAAAAAAGGTTTGCTGAAAAGTTTAGAAATGTTGGTATTTCATTTTCAAAACAAAAAAGGAGAGAAGCAGATGTTTGAATTTCATTGAGAACAAACTACATTACCTGTACAAAACAGTACTGGAAAGAGACACACAGTAACACAAAAGTTTTTATTATAGAATAGAAGTTTATTTGGTACAAGTGCATATTTGAAAAAAAACTTGTCTGGGATAAAGTTTATTTCTGGGGAAAAAGGGATGTCATGATATGCAAATGATATTATCGTATGCAAATGAAGTAAAGTGACATCTGGGTCAATTCGCATGTGCGCGATGTATAGCGATCGCACGGGATTACGGTGGAGCAATAAAACCAGTGATGCTTCTAAATCAGTTGTTTATATTTCTTCCATCTAGCCTGGAAGTATAGGTTGAGATGTGACAGGTAGGTGTAAAATCAATATACTGATCGGTTCTATATTTCCTCATTGTGCACTGCTTCATAACGGTTACACCTATGTATTCCTTCACCGGAGACATAGATATAGTTAAGAAATATTGAAATAAAGTCTTAATTTGAATCACAGATTCATCGCCCACTAGTCTTGTCTGTTGATTTTGTTACGAGTTATCTGCATTACATCATGATCACGGTGATGATAATAAAAAATGATGAAATTTTATTGATTTATATAGAAAGCCAATAAACAAGAATATAATGTATGCGATAACAAACATAAATCATAACCTAATCCTTTAATAGTCATAACCCTGACCTTAAACCTTTACTTGCGTTAGCATAGGACCACTGGGGTTATCTTTGTTAGAGCAACAGCCCCTCTGTAACTATTAATAAGCATGATAAGAGAGAAATAATAATAATCCTTTACTGTTTTGATCGCTTTATTTATGGTAACGATAGCCATGTTACAATCAGATTATGTTCTTGCGTCATATCCTCAACAAAGTGGCCCTGAAATGCTCCGACTGTAGGTCAGCTACCATGATCCTTTTCGGCCAACCCAAGATTCACAAACCCGACACGCCTCTCCGACCCATCATTTCCACCCGCGGATCTCCCAGCTACAACACAGCACGACACCTAGCCACCATACTTCAACCACTAGTAGGCCTCACCGACCATCACGTCACCAACTCACAGCATTTCGTCGACATCATCTCCAAGACTAAGCTTCAACCCACCGACACACTCGTCAGCTTCGACGTCGTCTCACTCTTTACCAGCGTACCGGTCACCGAAACCTGCGATATCATCAGACAACGACTCCTCACCGACTCAGACCTTGCCTCACGCACCAACCTCACTCCTTTAAGTGGCGCACCAACTTCTACAAACAACTCAAAGGGGCTGCCATGGGTTCACCTCTCTCACCAATCATCGCCAACATCTTCATGGAGCACCTCGAACAGCAAGCACTGAAGACCGCCGACAAACGACCCTCACTCTGGCTTCGCTACGTAGACGACACTTTCGTCATCTGGCCACACAGCACAACAGACTTGCACCGATTCCTCGACCACCTCAACAGCCAACACCCAGACATCAAGTTCACAATGGAGACTCAACTCAACGACTCAATCCCTTTCCTGGACGTTCTCGTCAAGAAGACTAACTCAGGGATCCTCGCGTACCATATCTACCGGAAACCTACCCACACGGACAGATACCTCAACTACCGCTCCTTCCACCACCCATCCGTCCACCAGTCTGTACCCAACTCCCTCATCAGACGCGCATACCAACTCAGTGACAAGGACCATCTTCAACAAGAACTCACTCACATCACCAATGCACTCACCTCCATCAACCAATACCCTAGGAAGAAGATCTCCACCCACCGACCTCATCACCAACCCACAGACGCCGCCACCAACGACCA
Source organism: Heliocidaris erythrogramma (assembly GCA_025617745.1). Classification (NCBI taxonomy): domain Eukaryota; kingdom Metazoa; phylum Echinodermata; class Echinoidea; order Camarodonta; family Echinometridae; genus Heliocidaris; species Heliocidaris erythrogramma. Next base: position 52,033,475 of record CM046856.1, on the reverse strand, counting down.
ATCCACCGGCAACCAACCCACCACAGTTATTCTCCCGTACCTCGGCAAGACATCCCACCAACTACACCGCATACTTATTCAGGCCAACTTCAAAGTCCGACACCGATCCTCCAAGAAACTTCACTCCATCTTGCACTCACACAAGGACAAGACCCCTACCAACAAACAACCCGGTGTATACAAGATTCCCTGCGACTGCGGCAAAGTCTACATCGGAGAGACAGGACGAGATTTCAACACAAGGAACACAAGGCCTGCCACCGACTTAGCGACTGGGACAAATCTGCAATAGTCAAACACGCACAACAAGAAGATCACCACATCGACTGGGCACACTGGGGACGTCCGCACACACGTCCACTCAACTCTCGGACATAATAGCGCCACCACCGACAGCAACCCGCCCGCACCTCCGGCCGCCGATTCCTCCGACGTCCGCACACACTCCATAAAACCCCGCCGCTCGTCTAGCACACTTCACTCCTGATGACGGACAGTCAACCTGTCCGAAACGTCGAGTAACCTCCTACTAAAGCCTCGTCTACTCAAACCTTCGCTACTCAATCCATCGCTGCTCATCCATCGATCATCAACCAAGTCTTCTCATCTCATCTCATCTGGTCTACAGTCCTTTTCAGGACTTCACCCACTGTCACGAAAGATTATTTTCTTCTTTTCTCTCTTGTCATCCTTTCTCGTCTATCCATCTCTAATTTTCTTTTTTCCCTTTCCTCCTACCAACACACATGGTGAACCGTAAACCTTCTCCACGTTAGACATAAATGAGTTATAAACTAACTCAAATCTCAAATGACAGGACCGTTATAACCCAAAGAAAAAAGTTCAATCCTACTACAGTCAGCTCAGCCACAGGCACTTCCTAGCCCGACCAGACGCCGTCACTTCGCGACAGCGCTGTGTATAGTTATGTACGTACAGCTACACAGCCCACTCACTCAGATCAACACACGCGAACGCTCGCGAGTGCGATAGACTCACTCACGTCGAACAAACTCACCAGATTTTCACCGAAAACAATTAAAATCACGTACTACACGTCCACCAGGATAAAATAAATCACAAAAACTTCCACAACAAAGTGGAAAGAACCGGGGAAAATAAACAGAAATGCACAGATAGAAAAGAAATAGAGGAGAAATTAGACGTGCTAGGCCTAGGCCCTAGGGTAGCCTGAATCTAAATGAAGTTGTCGATAAAAAAGGTATCGCGCGCGATAGCTACTTTCGATTTTGCAGTATAGTAGTGTACAGTTCAAGTGCGCGAAAAATCCCTTGTTGCTGGGATACATTGGCTTTGAATATTCATTGCAGGCTCGTACGGATTTGAAGTGAAATGGCAAATAATGGGTCTTCTAAAATTCATGAACCTGAAATAGATTTTTAGTGAGACGAAGTGTTTTTGATTGGCCAAAATATTTCTGCATCGGCAGGCGAAGTTTGGGGTCATCAAACTTTCTAGTTTCTTTCCTGTCATTATCTGAACTGAAGTTCCTATACTTTACTACAGGGTCAAAACTTCAAGGTCACACAGAATTTGCAGGGGTCAACCAATCATCACCAAAATCTAATCGATTCTTTCCTGTCACTTTCTGAATATTCCCTGAAAATTTGGTGCAAATCCGTTCACCCGTTCTCTCGTTATCTTGTACACAAACAAACAAACACACAAACAAACAAACAAAAAAACAAAAACAAACAAACAAACAAACAAACATACGGAGCCCTTTACATAACCCTGCCGATTTCATCGGGGTGGGTAATAATAACACAGAGCAATTACCATATATATATTTATTACCAATAAAAAAACTGTTTCTCTTTCATAACTGAGAAATGAAATGTCATGTCCTTCATAAAATGATGATTAACGTTAATGGCTTGGCATTCCTTTTCATTTCAATTTCGGGGAATCCCTAGCATAATGATAAATACATAAGAAAGCAAGAGTAATAACAGGCGGAATTACAAAGTATAATGGGACTTAATGAAAGTATTGCTCATCTATTGTACTGAGTAATGACATCTTGAAAATTACATTGAACAATACTGGATTTGTCTGGACATGTCTGGACAAGTACAAACAGTTTCATCTATGCTTCTGAAGTAGTTGTTTGCCATAAAAATTGCTGCTATAATTGTTGCTGTCTCTTTATTTCATTTACATTAGCTTCTGTCAACTTCAATCTCCTTTGTGCCCCCACTTATTAAAGTACCCAAAAAGTGCCCCTTTTCAGAGCTGATAAGTGCTCCCTTTTCTTTCTAATAAATGCCCCTTTCACCTTCTGATATGAGCCCCTTTTAACTTGAAATTATAGTGCCCCTTTTGAAATCTGGTAATTGCTCCTGTTTTCGTCTGATTAATGCCCATTTTCCGTTCTAATAGTGCAATTTTCCCTACTGACAAGTGCCCCCTTTTGTTCGTATAAGTGCACCTGTTTTCGTCTGATTAGTGCCCATTTCCCTTTCTAATAGTGCAGTATTCCCGTCTGACAATTAAGTGCCCCCCCCTTTTTTTTTTACTTCTGATCAGTACAGGCGATTTATTCCGTGGCTCCAATGATAAACTGAGAAATTTTATTAAAAAGGTACAGTACGGATATGGAACGATAGTTGTCCAAAAATTCGATAAACCTAGTTTATCGACGATAAACTAGGTTTTTCGCCGAGAATCCTAGATTATCGAATTGATAAACCTAGTTTTTCAACAACAACCCCGAATATCAACCGATAAACCTAGTTTATCAACCGAAATTTGATAAACCTAGTTTATCGAATTGAAAAACTAGGTTTATCGAATCGAAAAACCAGGTTTATCAAAAAAACCGGTGATATCGGTCGATATTTGGGGTTCTGATAAACTAGGATTATCACATTTGATAAACCTAGTTTATCGAATTGAAAAACTAGGATTATCGAATTGATAAACCGGGTTTTTCAAAAAACCTACGATATCGGTCGATATTCAGGGTTCTGATAAACCAGGATTATCAAATCGAAAAACTAGGTTTATCAAATTCGATAAACTAGGTTTATCAAATTCGAAAAACTAGGTTTATCAAATTCGATAATCTAGGTTTATCAAATTCGATAATCTAGGTTTATCAAAATAGTTGTCCAAAAATTCGATAATCTAGGTTTATCAAATTCGATAATCTAGGTTTATCAAAATAGTTGTCCAAAAATTCGATAATCTAGGTTTATCAAATTCGATCGTAACCCCGAATATCACGTGATTATCGCATGCGCATGCGCACTTAGTCCCGCGCGCGCGGGGCGGCTCGGGGCATGCGCAGCCGGCGCCTACTCGCACGCCGGAATAACTTCGCATTTTCTCATCCAATCATTACCCAGTTCTTCTAATTATTTATGAATATACATGAAAATAATTACCATACCATCCTCTTTCATGTAATATATATTTCAACGTGCAAAAAATACATTAAAATATTAAATATTATCCTCAAACTGACTCATATTTTTCTTTGAAAATACACATATTATCAAGGTGATTTTTATAAGCTGATATTAAAAATCTCCATCTTATTAAGGCTAATTTAAATTATATTTTGTTTTTTTGAAGGTTAGATCTGTCTAGCTGACATAAATAGCTACAAATTAAAACAAAAACAATCACAAACATTAAAGGCTCATAAATACATTTACTACAATTACAAACCGTACGTGACTAATTGGAACAGAGTTTATATACAAAACATTTATAATAAAAAAAAAAACATGTATAACAGAGTTTAATCTTTGCTAATTAATGTTAATTGTTTACATGACAATCAGGCTACTTGTAAAGATTTGTGTATTCACGGGGCAACGGCATGCTCAGGTAACGATCACGGTGCCCTCTCGCGACATGATTTAACGTCCACAATCTGCGATTGAGTATCCCTTTAAGGTAAAAGTTAATGCAAACATCCTGTCTCACATTTGCATTCCCTTTATTTTCTTTTTCTTTAAGGGACCTCCAAGAAAATTTGATACCTGATATCAAACCTGATACATTCAGCAAACTGCCAGCACTAAGAACTTTGTAAGTTTATTATAGAAAGTCTTTGTTGCACTCACTGAAAGTTTTTAATCGAATTAGAAGTGCTGAGGACAACTCTATATTGAAATATCATATACACGCACAGTGCGTCCCCCAAACAGTTGGATAAAATCTCCCAAAATATATATTTCAAAGTATTTGTAGGAAATTTTCATACTTGTGGATAGATTGGGGTCTCTTCTATCAAATGACACCAAAATATCTGGCAATAGTTTGAGCTCGAGTGAGCAAAAGCCATTAATGCGAAATGGTGCAAAATCGGTTGGTTTATCAAAAAACCTGTGATATCAGTCGATATTCGGGGTTCTGATAAACCAGGATTATCAAATTTGATAAACCTAGTTTATCGAATTGAAAAACTAGGTTTATCGAATCGAAAAACCAGGATTATCAAAAAACCTGTGATATCGGTCGATATTCAGGGTTCTGATAATATGGAACGGTAGTTGTCCAAAAATTCGATAAACCTAGTTTATCGACGATAAACTAGGTTTTTCGCCGAGAATCCTAGATTATCGAATTGATAAACCTAGTTTTTCAACAACAACCCCGAATATCAAGCGATAAACCTAGTTTATCGAATTCTTTGAAAAACCCGGTTTATCAATTTGATAATCCTTGTGTTTCGATTCGATAAACTAAGTTTATCAAATTTGATAATCCTGGTTTATCATATGGAACGATAGTTGTCCAAAAATTAGATAAATATAGTTTATCGACGATAAACTAGGTTTTTCGCCGAGAATCCTAGATTATCGAATTGATAAACCTAGTTTTTCAACAACAACCCCGAATATCAAGCGATAAACCTAGTTTATCGAATTCTTTGAAAAACCCGGTTTATCAATTTGATAATCCTTGTGTTTCGATTCGATAAACTAAGTTTATCAAATTTGATAATCCTGGTTTATCAGAACCCTGAATATCGACCGATATCACAGGTTTTTTGATAATCCTGGTTTTTCGATTCGATAAACCTAGTTTTTCAATTCGATAAACTAGGTTTATCAAATTTGATAATCCTGGTTTATCAGAACCCCGAATATCGACTGATATCACAGGTTTTTCATTTGATAATCCCAGTTTATCAAATCGAAAAACTAGGAATTCGATAATCTAGGTTTATCGAATTCGATAATCTAGGTTTTTCGATTTGATAATCCTAGTTTATCAAATCGAAAAACTAGGTTTATCAAATTCGATAAACTAGGTTTATCGAATTCGATAATCTAGGTTTATCGAATTCGATAAACTAGGTTTATCAAATTCGATAAACTAGGATTATCAAATTGGATAATCTAGGTTTATCAAAATAGTTTCGAATTGATCACATGACATGTCGAAAGTGCAAAAATGGCGGCGAAGAACATGACAGTGTTGGTTTTTGTGGTAGCTAATTTAACTTTCGTGTTGGCACCTTTACCCAATCGTGATGAACGTAGCAATGGTCCTGGCACGTTCCGGTTGTGGGATCATGTGAATAAAATCCAGACTTGACAAGAATTGTTATTTTTAATAATAATAATAATAATACCTGGCATTTATAAAGCGCCTTTCCCAAACTGGATCAAAGCGCTGATATATATTATTACCCCGGTCATTTTTACTGGCTGGTATCAGCAAAGTTGAGTGTCATGGCAAGGCTTATAAATATTCATATTTGAGATCAATAATAGACAATTTATTAAAGAAGAGGTTCTGTTTTCTGTATGTCTTTACGTATCTCATCAATATGTTCATGCTTCAGTGAGAAATTAACTGCTTTAGTGAGTGTTTTGAAATATTAGTTTTGGCAAGGTTTTAATTCAAGCTAGTTTTCTCAGTCAACCATAAGGTTTTGATGGGATATGTCAAGACACAGAAAAGAAAGCCTACTCTTTCATATATTGCCTTTTAATGATCAGAATATAAAAGTTTATAAGCCTTTTCAAGACTCTTAACTTGGCTGATACCAGACAGAACCAATACAAAGTTTTGTCAACCGTGGATTTTGCACCATTTCACAATAATTGCTTTTGCTCACTCGAGCTTAAACTATTGCCAGATATTTTGTGTCATTTGATAGAAGAGACCCCAATCTATCCACAGGTATGAAAATTTCCTACAAATACTTTGAAATATATATTTTGGGAGACTTTATCCAACTGTTTGGGGGACGCACTGTGTGTGTATATGATATTTCAATATAAGAGTTGTCCTCAGCACTTCTAATTCGATTAAAAACTTTCAGTGAGTGCAACAAAGACTTTCTATAATAAACTTACAAAGTTCTTAGTGCTGGCAGTTTGCTGAATGTATCAGGTTTGATATCAGGTATCAGATTATCTTGGAGGTCCCTTAAAGAAAAAGAAACTAAAGGGAATGCAAAAGTGAGACAGGATGTTTGCATTAACTTTTACCTTAAAGGGATACTCAATCGCAGATTGTGGACGTTAAATCATGTCGCGGGAGGGCACCGTGATCGTTACCTGAGCATGCCGTTGCCCGTGAATACACAAATCTTTACAAGTAGCCTGATTGTCATGTAAACAACTAACATTAATTAGCAAAGATTAAACTCTGTTATACATGTTTTTTTTTTTATTATAAATGTTTTGTATATAAACTCTGTTCCAATTAGTCACGTACGGTTTGTAATTGTAGTAAATGTATTTATGAGCCTTTAATGTTTGTGATTGTTTTTGTTTTAATTTGTAGCTGTTTATTTCAGCTAGACAGATCTAACCTTCAAAAAAACAAAATATAATTTTAATTAGCCTTATTAAGATGGAGATTTTTAATATCAGCTTATAAAAATCACCTTGATAATAAATTTTGTGTATTTTCAAAGAAAAATATGAGTCAGTTTGAGGATAATATTTAATATTTTAATGTATTTTTTGCACGTTGAAATATATATTACATGAAAGAGGATGGTATGGTAATTATTTTCATGTATATTCATAAATAATTAGAAGAACGGGGTAATGATTGGATGAGAAAACCCGAAGTTATTCCGGCGTGCGAGTAGGTGCCGGCTGCGCATGCCCCGAGCCGCCCCGCGCGCGCGGGACTAAGTGCGCATGCGCATGCGATAATCACGTGATATTCGGGGTTACGATCGAATTTGATAAACCTAGATTATCGAATTTTTGGACAACTATTTTGATAAACCTAGATTATCGAATTTGATAAACCTAGATTATCGAATTTGATAAACCTAGTTTTTCGAATTTGATAAACCTAGATTATCGAATTTGATAAACCTAGTTTATCGAATTTGATAAACCTAGTTTTTCGATTTGATAATCCTGGTTTATCAGAACCCTGAATATCGACCGATATCATAGGTTTTTTGAAAAACCCGGTTTATCAATTCGATAATCCTAGTTTTTCAATTCCATAAACTAGGTTTATCAAAATGTGATAATCCTAGTTTATCAGAACCCCAAATATCGACCGATATCACAGGTTTTTTTGATAAACCTGGTTTTTCGATTCGATAAACCTAGTTTTTCAATTCGATAAACTAGGTTTATCAAATTTCGGTTGATAAACTAGGTTTATCGCTTGATATTCGGGGTTGTTGTTGAAAAACTAGGTTTATCAATTCGATAATCTAGGATTCACTTCCATAGAAGTGTCCCCTATAGAAAACTGGGGGTGCTACCGTTCAGCGGCGGATCCAGGATTTTGTGATATTCACAAAATTTTCTGACAAGCAAAAAAAAAGTCCTCAGAGTTTTGGGGTCTCTTTTTAACTCCAAAAATCTCTGACTAGCAAAAAAAAAAAAAAAAAAAATTCTTTTGCTGGCTACGGCACCCTGTACAGCACCCCGCATCCTCAGCCTTCTAGGGGTGCTATGCACCCCCTCCAGCACTCCCGGCTCCTAGGGGCCTGCATACAATTCATTTATGCACGACTATGGCGATGGCTCGAGGAGATAACATGAATATCTCGAATACGGACAGAATGAGGTTGGCTGAAGCATTTGACAACCAGCAAGACTCCCTAGAACTGGCTGACACTCTAGGAATAAACATGGTTGTAAAGATTTGTGTATTCACGGGGCAACGGCATGCTCAGGTAACGATCACGGTGCCCTCTCGCGACAAGATTTAACGTCCACAATCTGCGATTGAGTATCCCTTTAAGGTAAAAGTTAATGCAAACATCCTGTCTCACATTTGCATTCCCTTTATTTTCTTTTTCTTTAAGGGACCTCCAAGATAATCTGATACCTGATATCAAACCTGATACATTCAGCAAACTGCCAGCACTAAGAACTTTGTAAGTTTATTATAGAAAGTCTTTGTTGCACTCACTGAAAGTTTTTAATCGAATTAGAAGTGCTGAGGACAACTCTATATTGAAATATCATATACACGCACAGTGCGTCCCCCAAACAGTTGGATAAAATCTCCCAAAATATATATTTCAAAGTATTTGTAGGAAATTTTCATACTTGTGGATAGATTGGGGTCTCTTCTATCAAATGACACCAAAATATCTGGCAATAGTTTGAGCTCGAGTGAGCAAAAGCCATTAATGCGAAATGGTGCAAAATCGGTTGGTTTATCAAAAAACCTGTGATATCAGTCGATATTCGGGGTTCTGATAAACCAGGATTATCAAATTTGATAAACCTAGTTTATCGAATTGAAAAACTAGGTTTATCGAATCGAAAAACCAGGATTATCAAAAAACCTGTGATATCGGTCGATATTCAGGGTTCTGATAATATGGAACGGTAGTTGTCCAAAAATTCGATAAACCTAGTTTATCGACGATAAACTAGGTTTTTCGCCGAGAATCCTAGATTATCGAATTGATAAACCTAGTTTTTCAACAACAACCCTGAATATCAAGCGATAAACCTAGTCTATCGAATTCTTTGAAAAACCCGGTTTATCAATTTGATAATCCTAGTTTTTCGATTCGATAAACTAGGTTTATCAAATTTGATAATCCTGGTTTATCATATGGAACGATAGTTGTCCAAAAATTAGATAAATATAGTTTATCGACGATAAACTAGGTTTTTCGCCGAGAATCCTAGATTATCGAATTGATAAACCTAGTTTTTCAACAACAACCCCGAATATCAAGCGATAAACCTAGTTTATCGAATTCTTTGAAAAACCCGGTTTATCAATTTGATAATCCTTGTGTTTCGATTCGATAAACTAAGTTTATCAAATTTGATAATCCTGGTTTATCAGAACCCTGAATATCGACCGATATCACAGGTTTTTTGATAATCCTGGTTTTTCGATTCGATAAACCTAGTTTTTCAATTCGATAAACTAGGTTTATCAAATTTGATAATCCTGGTTTATCAGAACCCCGAATATCGACTGATATCACAGGTTTTTCATTTGATAATCCCAGTTTATCAAATCGAAAAACTAGGAATTCGATAATCTAGGTTTATCGAATTCGATAATCTAGGTTTTTCGATTTGATAATCCTAGTTTATCAAATCGAAAAACTAGGTTTATCAAATTCGATAAGCTAGGTTTATCGAATTCGATAATCTAGGTTTATCAAATTCGATAAACTAGGTTTATCAAATTCGATAAACTAGGATTATCAAATTGGATAATCTAGGTTTATCAAAATAGTTTCGAATTGATCACATGACATGTCGAAAGTGCAAAAATGGCGGCGAAGAACATGACAGTGTTGGTTTTTGTGGTAGCTAATTTAACTTTCGTATTGGCACCTTTACCCAATCGTGATGAACGTAGCAATGGTCCTGGCACGTTCCGGTTGTGGGATCATGTGAATAAAATCCAGACTTGACAAGAATTGTTATTTTTAATAATAATAATAATAATACCTGGCATTTATAAAGCGCCTTTCCCAAACTGGATCAAAGCGCTGATATATATTATTACCCCGGTCATTTTTACTGGCTGGTATCAGCAAAGTTGAGTGTCATGGCAAGGCTTATAAATATTCATATTTGAGATCAATAATAGACAATTTATTAAAGAAGAGGTTCTGTTTTCTGTATGTCTTTACGTATCTCATCAATATGTTCATGCTTCAGTGAGAAATTAACTGCTTTAGTGAGTGTTTTGAAATATTAGTTTTGGCAAGGTTTTAATTCAAGCTAGTTTTCTCAGTCAACCATAAGGTTTTGATGGGATATGTCAAGACACAGAAAAGAAAGCCTATTCTTTCATATATTGCCTTTTAATGATCAGAATATAAAAGTTTATAAGCCTTTTCAAGACTCTTAACTTGGCTGATACCAGACAGAACCAATACAAAGTTTTGTCAACCGTGGATTTTGCACCATTTCACAATAATTGCTTTTGCTCACTCGAGCTTAAACTATTGCCAGATATTTTGTGTCATTTGATAGAAGAGACCCCAATCTATCCACAGGTATGAAAATTTCCTACAAATACTTTGAAATATATATTTTGGGAGACTTTATCCAACTGTTTGGGGGACGCACTGTGTGTGTATATGATATTTCAATATAAGAGTTGTCCTCAGCACTTCTAATTCGATTAAAAACTTTCAGTGAGTGCAACAAAGACTTTCTATAATAAACTTACAAAGTTCTTAGTGCTGGCAGTTTGCTGAATGTATCAGGTTTGATATCAGGTATCAGATTATCTTGGAGGTCCCTTAAAGAAAAAGAAACTAAAGGGAATGCAAAAGTGAGACAGGATGTTTGCATTAACTTTTACCTTAAAGGGATACTCAATCGCAGATTGTGGACGTTAAATCATGTCGCGGGAGGGCACCGTGATCGTTACCTGAGCATGCCGTTGCCCGTGAATACACAAATCTTTACAAGTAGCCTGATTGTCATGTAAACAACTAACATTAATTAGCAAAGATTAAACTCTGTTATACATGTTTTTTTTTTATTATAAATGTTTTGTATATAAACTCTGTTCCAATTAGTCACGTACGGTTTGTAATTGTAGTAAATGTATTTATGAGCCTTTAATGTTTGTGATTGTTTTTGTTTTAATTTGTAGCTGTTTATTTCAGCTAGACAGATCTAACCTTCAAAAAAACAAAATATAATTTTAATTAGCCTTATTAAGATGGAGATTTTTAATATCAGCTTATAAAAATCACCTTGATAATAAATTTTGTGTATTTTCAAAGAAAAATATGAGTCAGTTTGAGGATAATATTTAATATTTTAATGTATTTTTTGCACGTTGAAATATATATTACATGAAAGAGGATGGTATGGTAATTATTTTCATGTATATTCATAAATAATTAGAAGAACGGGGTAATGATTGGATGAGAAAACCCGAAGTTATTCCGGCGTGCGAGTAGGTGCCGGCTGCGCATGCCCCGAGCCGCCCCGCGCGCGCGGGACTAAGTGCGCATGCGCATGCGATAATCACGTGATATTCGGGGTTACGATCGAATTTGATAAACCTAGATTATCGAATTTTTGGACAACTATTTTGATAAACCTAGATTATCGAATTTGATAAACCTAGATTATCGAATTTGATAAACCTAGTTTTTCGAATTTGATAAACCTAGATTATCGAATTTGATAAACCTAGTTTATCGAATTTGATAAACCTAGTTTTTCGATTTGATAATATCGACCTGAATATCGACCGCTATCATAGGTTTTTTGAAAAACCCGGTTTATCAATTCGATAATCCTAGTTTTTCAATTCCATAAACTAGGTTTATCAAAATGTGATAATCCTAGTTTATCAGAACCCCAAATATCGACCGATATCACAGGTTTTTTTGATAAACCTGGTTTTTCGATTCGATAAACCTAGTTTTTCAATTCGATAAACTAGGTTTATCAAATTTCGGTTGATAAACTAGGTTTATCGCTTGATATTCGGGGTTGTTGTTGAAAAACTAGGTTTATCAATTCGATAATCTAGGATTCACTTCCATAGAAGTGTCCCCTATAGAAAACTGGGGGTGCTACCGTTCAGCGGCGGATCCAGGATTTTGTGATATTCACAAAATTTTCTGACAAGCAAAAAAAAAGTCCTCAGAGTTTTGGGGTCTCTTTTTAACTCCAAAAATCTCTGACTAGCAAAAAAAAAAAAAAAAAAAATTCTTTTGCTGGCTACGGCACCCTGTACAGCACCCCGCATCCTCAGCCTTCTAGGGGTGCTATGCACCCCCTCCAGCACTCCCGGCTCCTAGGGGCCTGCATACAATTCATTTATGCACGACTATGGCGATGGCTCGAGGAGATAACATGAATATCTCGAATACGGACAGAATGAGGTTGGCTGAAGCATTTGACAACCAGCAAGACTCCCTAGAACTGGCTGACACTCTAGGAATAAACATGAAATATGATTAAAATAAACTTTGAAAATGGAAGTTTGTAAATGCGAGGGAAATTATATAATCAAAAACAGTGAAAAGGGGTGCATATGACGTGAAAAAAAAATGAGGTAAGAATTACACAGAACCTGCACAATTCTGTGCTAATAAGCGATTTCGTAATTAGGATTTGCGCATGATCAGATAAAGGTCAGTTGACATAAACTGGCATGTTCGTTTAAAATGCACTGAGATAAGCGTCGAGTGTGTAATGATTATTCATATATTCATTCAATTATATTTTTCATTAAATCCACTAAAAAGCAACAAAGTTGTCATTGATGGTTGGTATTTGACAGTCTGCCAAATGATAGCCAACTTGCAAACAATGCGCTTTCCCAAGTGTTCATTGACGTGCTATTCTAGTCACCTGGTCTACGATGTCTTTCTTTCATAGAGTTTGAATTCTGTAGGTTGCTATGTCGGGCAAGCTTACGTATTATCTTTCTTTGAAAAGATGCCTATCCTAATGAAAAAGGGAAAGGTCATTTGCGAAAAGTTGCTCATGGGCCAATTACGAAATCGCTTATTACGCAACTGTAGTGCAAGAGCCATCATCTGCTGCACAGGCATGGCGTGGTAAGTAAAACTTTAAGACATTAAATTTAGAACTTCTGTAATTTTATGCGAATAAAGGTATCAAATAATATGATATTTACATTAACTTTTGTGGTGGTGGATATGAAACATGATGAAAAGCAATGAAGTGGAAATGCCATGTTTCAGAATGTGTGGTGTGGCCAAACGTCTACGGTACGCGTTGTCGTTGACATGAAAATTGTTGATCAGCCAGGCATGTGGCGCGATCGACCGCACGGGCCGGGGCTGGGCCCAGGAAGTTTGGAAGGCCGTGTGTGTGTTTTTTTTTTTTTTTTGGATTGCCGAAATGGAACAATTAAACCTCCGAAATTGCCACTTCTTGGTCTAAAGTAATTCTCAGATGATTAAATCCACATGCCATGGTTTTAGTCGATATCATCTATGTATACAACCAGTTCATATCAATCTAAAAACAAAATCTAGACCTTAGTGTAGGGCTGTTTAACAGACTATAGAAGAGTGAGTTTCAGCACTACAGGTGTGATTTTGTGCATACTGTTTGTGTGTGTTCTTTAGCACTATATTGGGTGCAAAAGTGTTAGCACTAGTAGTGCCGTTTTGGGGGCTCTAAAATGAGTTATTTAATGCACTAGAAGTGTGGTTTTTGCGAGCTGCATGCGTCTAATAGCACCAGAAGTGTAAAAGGCTTACACTTAAAGTGTTTAAAGTAGCACTTGGACTGGTGTTGAATTATAGCACTTGTACAAGTGCTACTTTAGCACAATTTGTGCAGTCCCTATGCGTGCCCTTGCAGGTGCTTCCTCCAAATCTTGAGGTGCTAAAAATAGCACTTTATTTTTTAGAGTGTATGATATAAAACGAAACTGAATGCTCAAAGAATGAAAATGAACCATGAGAGCAGAAAATCGTTCGAACTTGAACGCCTATTCATGAATTCGAATGCAGCTCTAATGAAATTGGGCGGGAAAACCTATATATTGATATACGGTATAGTTACGTTAATGCTCGCAAGTTTCTGATCGGTATAACTGGACTTATTCATATTCTAAAATACCCTTCCTCATGTAAAAAGGACGTAGTCGCTGCTAAAAAACAACAGTAATATTGTGAAGAAATATATTATCCCAAGCCTTTGAAATATGATTATGTATCAATTTTCATTTAATTCTAATCGGTCATTGTAAAACAATATCCTCATTTTTACCATCATAATCTTAGGGAAACCATCTCCTTCTAAAATGTACTGAACGGCGAACATTCACTAACATTTGATTGTGCATACGACTGAAATGAATGTGTGTTTTTTTTTAATACAGATTCAAGTAACTTATAACCCTATTGAACATACTACAAGCTTCTGCATATTCTATCAATTAAGAAATTTTTATCAAGTTAAAATGGTACCATTTTTTTTCCTTAGTAGAAATAATTCTTGGTTCATTGCCAACTGTGGCGGATTTAAGAAAAGTATACATTGTGCCCCCTTTCTTCGATTGTGTCCCCCCTTTTAGAACGAAAACATTTTTTTAAATCTGAAATCTGAATCACAACATATACAACTGTACAACCCACCACGCCGATAGGTAACTTAATGTGACATGCATTATCTTTTATTTTTTTTTCCATTTTCATTCCACGGTAACTTTAATAATAATTATAATAATAATAATAATATTGGATATTTATATAGCGCTCATATCCACCAATTGTGCTCAAGGCGCTCCAATATTACCCTGGCATTAGCCCAGCTGCCCTATAAGGCGCTGAAAGCATTTCAAGGAATAAATTCGTACCTTATTTTTAAATTAGTGTATTGATATTGAAACCATCATTGATTATTCTTTTATTATATGCAATTGAAAGTCGTTTAGAAATATGTCGAATTCGTGTAATCCTTATTATGAACGCTGGATTACTATTAGATATTCCTAGATATAACGTGTTGTCAAAGACAGCATCATGCCAAACACACAAGCAAAACACGCACCTCCGCGCACACCTCCACTCCTTACCCCCTTACACAACCATAGGCACCGCTAGTTTATTGGTAAGGAAATATGTGTTGGGGCTAAGGGTTGCAGCCTCCTCCCATCCGTAGCTGTCAATCCAATAATTAGCACAAAGCAAAACACGCGCCCCCGCACACACCTCCACCCTTTACCACTAGTTTATTGGTAAGGAAATATGTGACAGGGCTAGGCATAGGGGCTGGGGGCTGCAGCCTCCTCCACTCTGTAAATCCAATAATTAACACAAAGCAGTAGATATCATTTCCCAGTATGCCCAGTGTGCACTTTAATGGTCATCGGATCATAAAAGAGCATTTAGGCATAACGTGAAATAAAGCATGTCCTTTAAGAATGTTGAATTCAGCTGTAAAACATTTTATTCTTGAAAATGCCAAGCTTTTGACGAAGTCTTTATGTGCTTTTCACCTAAGCATAAGTCTAGAATTGTAATATGAATCAAGAGCTTAAATAACGTACAGCACAATGAATTGCGCAGGTAGCTCAACATTAAAGAATTAGGGCATGGAAAATTATCTTTATGACTATTATTATTATTATTACTATTATTATTATTATTTTATTCGTGATATCAACATAGAATAACATAACATGCACAATATTTGACATGAGCTGAAAGAGTAAATCTAATCACTTTTGCCCTTATTCATTCAGCTCCCTCACATAACATTACAATACATGAAACATATATATCAGAACTCTATCATATCTACTCTCTCACTTTCTTATGATTTTTTAAGCTCATTTAAACAGAACTTAAAGCAAAGCAGGAAGCACCAATTTTCATTTTGCATAACGCTTTTATAACGGATAATTTCTATTGTCTTTCTGGAATGAAAGTAATCTTTTATTATTTTATGTTATCAATATATTAAAATACAGATTAAAGTGACTTATAACCCTATTGAACATACTACAAGCTTCTGCATATTCCATAAGAAATTCTTATCAACTTAAAACTGGCTAATTGGTAACTGGTATGTTAATATTCGGGCAAAAGGCGTCCCCCTGCGGCAGTGGGCTGCAGTCCCCCTCGCGGATTTTCAAAGTTCCGATATTCGGCAATCACCACTGCATATTCGGGTAGCGAGGTGCAAGAATATCCACATTTTTGGGCAGCGAGGTTCTCAGATAATTATGTAACTTATGTATGTAACTTCTGTACATTTTCACTACAAAACATTTTATGAAAATTTCTCGCTCTCTTCGCTCCCTCACAAAAAATAGAAATGGAAAAGTTGATATTCAGGCAAAAGCGGTCATCCCCATCCTTGCCAAAATGGGCCCGTATGATCAAGGTCACTACGTCTGCGATTTTCTTTTATTATTGTTTGTTGGGGGAGTGAGATTAGGGTGCAGTATTTTTGTCGGAAAATTTGGGTTTCACACCCCCATTAAAACTGTTCTAGCGACGCCCCTGCATTTGATCTCGTTATGTATTTATCTTTAGCTCTTTAACCCTTGTCCTTCTCTCTTTATTGTCATTTCCTCTTTATCCATGTTTTCGTTTTTGCAGTATATATTGAATTAGCTGTTCTCTTATATACCATGTATACATGAATATTGTAATTTCTTCTTTTCTATCATAATGAAGGTACCTACTCTGGGTCGTATTTTATATGGCTCTCAACGTTAGAGGTCATCTTGATTGCAGTAATAGCTGTGCTGGTTCTTATCTTGGTCATCATTGCTTTAATTTACATCATCAGACGGATTCGCAATCATCAGGATGAACCATCTGAGGTAATGACAAAGAGTGAACAGATGATGGCCATGATTTATTTTTTATTTATCATCAACAGAATAGTATATCACAGTTTATTTTTAATGTAGGTGTCAAATCTCGTAAAACCCGTGGACCAAAAAAAAAGGACATTGCTGTACATTACAAAATGGGATGGGGATGTCAGACTCCTGAAAAAAAGTGACCCATGACCTAACACTGCCCGAAGTGCTCTATTAGCAAAGAAAAACACTTGCTACCTTTCAACTTTAAACTTGAAAATGCTTATTTCAATCAAGTTAGAAATTTTGAGTATTGTAATTTCATTGAGATATAATTTGGTGTCGAATTGTTATTCCTGTAATGTGCTATTTTGAAAATTGTAGTGGCTCAAAAAAAGCTAAACATGAACCCTGTAAAATATCACTCAGTGTACAGAATTATGATACGAATCTTCACCAATTTATAAAAGGCATATACAAGTATAATAGAGGAGTATGCTATGCATCTGTATTTTTAACACATTGAAAGTAAATTTCAGAAAGGAAGACACGTAGTTAAGATACCTAGCAAACTCTTTTTTTGTTTCTTGTCAAATAGATGAAGATAGCCAAATGATGTTACATGATCCTGAAAAACTGCAACTTTTGAGAAACGAATACAATTTTCACCACAAATTAAGTCAGCAAACAATTGATTATTTAACACCAAATTGAATTTCATCAGGTTAAATACTTTTAAGTTATTACAGGTAGAATGTAACAAAATTGTGAATGATAATACTTCAAAAGTGATGTAAATTATTTGATTGAATACAATGATGATTATTAATGGAGAACTGGGGCTGTATCAAGTAGAATATATTATTGCAAATCGTATGTTGATATTTTGGTACAGTCTTGTCCATGGGAAAGAGGGGAAATTAACCTTATTGTATTCTTTTAATCATTCATTGTTTGTTAATGACATTCATGTCATGCCTTGGTTCAAAAGATTAAAGGAATTTTGATAGTTTGGGTTTCACTGATAGTTAGGATAATCAAGCAGAGGACATAACACTGTCTAATTTTAAGGCAATTGTGGCACAGATGTTGTTGGATGTTAAGAAGCAAGATTGGCATGATGATGTGTATTCCAACTCACAGTGTACAGTTTAAACTACAAAAACTTGAATTTGAAAATTATTTGATTTAGTTAAATCCTACTGATAGATTTTTTTTTGTCGCTTTAGGTGCTTGAATAATAAATTACCTGTAGGTACTGGACGGTACTCAAGCGTGCCCAGAGGTGAAAGAATTGTTCATTAGGCCAGATTGGTGATGAATGCGATTACTTGTTTCAGTGTCCGCTCTTTGATAATTCTCGCAAACAAGCACTTAAGAAGTTTTAGAGACACCCAAATGTGTTGAGAATGGATTCACTTTTTAATAACACGACTAAAGAGACTTTGGTGAAGTTGGCGAACTCTTGTAAGGAAATTGTTAACTATTTTGATAAATAGCAAAGCATATAGACTAGACCCGTATTATAAATTGACTATATTATCATTCATTTTGTACATACGGAATGATCATTAAAACTCATGCAGTGGAAACTTTAAAAAAAGGACCATGGAATAGTACCGGGAAGTTTTGTTTGTTGTATTAAGTATTTTGTAGTATTGGTAGTTAATGGATGATACAAAACAAAGAAAACTATTTAATTGGGACTGGAGAGGGTGGTTTGTTGTGTCTGGTATTTTGTTGTGTCAGTCCTCTATATATTGAGTTTCCACTCCACTGTATTAGCCTTTGTATTTATGACTGTTAATGTTTTAGTGCTCAGACAAAATGCAGGCGGTGCCTGTATGTTTGTATTTGCACCTATGATACATGTGCGTACTGAGCTTTACTGTTACTTACCAAACTTTGTTTTCCGAAAATTGTTAGACTTTGTCAAATTGATCTTGCCACTGCCATTTTGTACATTGTTTCATATCTTGTGTTCCGTTTTTGTTTTTGTACTCGCATACCTGAA
This sequence comes from Heliocidaris erythrogramma, assembly GCA_025617745.1. Taxonomy (NCBI): domain Eukaryota; kingdom Metazoa; phylum Echinodermata; class Echinoidea; order Camarodonta; family Echinometridae; genus Heliocidaris; species Heliocidaris erythrogramma. The sequence goes on along the minus strand of CM046856.1, from coordinate 52,014,733 downwards.
TGGGTTGACTGAGTTAATAAACTACACTAAACTAAACTAAACTAAACTACTGCCCTTTGACAAGGAAGGTTGTTGCATTGGCTAGACCGGGTGAAATCGACCCGACTTGGGGGTCTGTATCGGGGGCTCTGGGCTAAACCCTACGGCTACGGTTAAGCCGATATTTTTGTCAATGATTTAGCTGGTCTAACTTAGGTAACTTGAAGACAGGAGTAAAATCTTATGGGTTTGATGGGGTGAATATTTCGGGACAGGTTCTTAGCCTATCATGAAAATACAATGTACATTAAAGCGAAACTTAATGAATGAATTAATTTCGGTGTCATATCTGTGATATGGAAGTAGTTTACATTATGATCACATTTGGTGAAAGATTTTGAGTTGAAAAATTATATTTTAAATCTTTCGGCCATTTTAATGCTCGCTGAGCCACACTATCATATCATATCGCTACTCACCATCAGTAGGCTAGGACGGACACAACCAACACTCCAGCGTATATGTAAACGCCAATGCAACACTTTTCAAGACTGATGATTTTGAACTACACTAAACCAAACTTTGGACCAAATGTTCTTCGATCACATCCCCTTTTTTGGGCTTCTATAGCTAAATCCCGCTTGCCTTGGGAGCAACCAATCACAACAGAAGTATCAAGTTGGAAGTTACATATATTTTATATGAACCAAAATCTAACTTAATGCTTGTCACCATCTTTCCCCTTTCAATTCCCCCATCCTTTTCTTAAAAACAGTGTAGGGAAAGGACTTGCATTCCACACTATGATTTCAAAGATCAAATAATTTTGCTTGAATGCATCAAACTGACCATGATTGGTGATGTCTTGTCTTTACGTTGATGCCCACAGTCAAAATGTAAACTACTTTCCTGTCCAGCATCGTCCTTATTGCAGTTTCTTTTTATCTTAAAAAAAAATAGTTTTGCTTTGTAACCATAATATGCATAACCATGTCTCCTAACACATGCATCAAAAAGTTGGAAGGAGATATACTGTAGGTAAAATGCTATTGCTCAGTAGGGCCTCACTGTCATATCCACACGTCCACGTCTAATGAAATTGACTCATTTGTTATTTCAGGTAACTCATACGTACATAGACATGGAGGACCAAACAGTAAGAGAGCGCCAAACTTCCAGTACTACACTCCTAGAAACAGCCTCAAATCCAACACCCATTATTTCAGAAAGCGTCGATGACATCGATGAATTTGGTTACCAAGTTCCAATTAAACATCAAGAAAGTGACTATATTGATGTGATGTAGAGGAGTTGTTAAACACTGGACATGTTATTCTACCATTATTTCTAATTCTCATGCCCTTTGCACACAAGGCGTCATTTCGTTTGCTTTATTACCCAGTCTGTGAAGCCAGGCTAATAGTGCATACGACAGTAATTCAATGCAATCTTTGCATCTTGTTCATTTTGCATTCAATTTTTATACGATATCGATTAAGGCACGTTATTAAGGCCCCGCTAGTAGCTGAGACAGTCTTACGTCAAGCAAATGACATCTCCTGTGCAACGAGCATTGTACGTTGACTAAACTTCATGGAGTTACAAATATAACTCAATTTTACGAAGTCTTGTAGACCTATCGTGATTAAAACAAGTTGTTTACTCTGAGTCTCTGTCAATTCAGATTGTGACCCACCGCACATGGACCCACTGCAACCAAGCCTTCAAAGGAACGGGATTTATGGTGGTAATATTTTCCTAATGAACATTATGAATGGTCATAATTATGAGTTGCAAAGAATAGAGAGAATCACTGGGGAACGACAACTTCCAAAGTTAGAATAGTGGCCTCGTAGAGATCAACGAGAAGTTTGTTTTGATAACCCTTCAGAAACACGTACAATGCAAAATATCAGCCTTCTTACTTAAAAGAGAGAGAAAAGGGTCTTTACTATGCTTGTACGTTTGTGCATTTATGATTTAGTATGAACATGTTCAAGTATACAGTCATGTAAAGTGAGAAATGTTTAAGGAAACAGCTCCTCAAAAATTTAATTACATTATTTGGTAGGCTCAATAGAATGGTAATGTTTTTGCTATTTATTTCTTGCGCTGTTTTCAAGAGTGAAAAACAAATAAATAAAAACAAATTACTAATTGTTTGGTTCGATTTGAATTTGTAATTTGAATTAATTATTAAGTACTTATTTCTAAAACGTAGATCAGTTGATTTGTACGTATTCAGCCTATAGCCTTCAAATTAGGTTCCTACTCCTAAAACGAATATATATATATAGGTTTTCATGTCACGTCACTTATCGTTGACTTGTTTCGATTATTTGTTTTGAAGTGGCGTTGTATTTGCATTAGTTTCTAATTGGGTACTCAATACACGGTACAGTATTTAGTCATAAAATATATATACATCAACAGTTAAAAGTGCAGAGAAATGTATGAACTGAACTCTAAGTTGTCAGAATTAGGGATGCGTAAGGGGTAAATTATAAACTAGAAACATTAAAGGGACAAACCACTCAGAACTCAAGGGGAAAGGCAGGGCGAACCTTGTGACTTATCTCTCCTAGGTGATTCCTATCTGTTTTGGGACATAAGTTTGTATTTGAAGAGAAAATATCAAGATTATGCCCTTTACGGCTTTACCAAAAGCGATGTACAGAAAAAAAGAGAAAAAATAAAGAAAATAAAAAATACAAACATCTTGATAAAGACTGTAACCTTTCCCTCTCGGCCGATCGACATGTACCACAATATATACGCGTGCTTTATTTCGGGACTGAGCACTCTCATACTCCTTGGTAGTAGATAAAAGATGGTCTATAAATTGATTTTCAGCAACTGCGCCAGGTTGCGGGTAATACACGGTAGCACAGAGAAGGCACGTGACGGTCCTGGGGAGTCGCTTCGGACGGAGACTTATCCAAGTCACTATCGGGTATAAAAGCAGTATCGTTCCATGGAGTTTGTTTAATATGCAGTAATAGTAACACAAATTAGTGCTATCTGTACATTCTGCACTGTTCTATTCAGAATGATCAGCAATGACATATAGCTATCATAAGCTGGCAATCACTGTGGCATCAAAAGTCTTTAAATTGTATTTTTAATTGTATTTAATTGTATTTAATTGTATTTAATTGTAAGAATAATGGAGTCCAACTTATATCAGGGATACGCTACCATTCTTTCCAGGACCATAGACACACTTCTGAAAAATACAAAAGTGTGGCTGAACTCCCAGCAATAGTTCACATCCAAGACGTATGTCAACGTAAAAGAGATGTCCGCCGCCATACAGTGATGTTATGATCTACTGTAGATGTCACAATTAATGTAATGTCGCCCTCTGTAGGCTCATTGTATGTATGCCTCACTTTATGATTGCCGTCTAATAAAGTCACCATGGAACTTCAAACTCCCATAAGATCGTCTGGTGTTTCCTTTAAAGGGATAGTCAACCACAGATTGTGGACGTTTTTATGCGGAGAGAGGGCGCCGTGATCGTTACCTGATCATGCCGTTGCCCCGCGTGGCTCAATCTTCGGACAGACTGGTCGCCGAACATCATGCACGCTCCGCCTGAGCTCGAGCTCTCGGGCGAGATTCGACTGGCTTCGTGCAGTCGAAATGTAATCCCACTTAGTCCAACGGTCGCGTTCGACGCACAAAGTTTGTGTACGAGTGAATGGGGCTTACGCAATCTCGACTTTCCCCACAGCGGCCTGGTGGCGTATCCCTTTATACTGCTCTGGGATACCGAACTAGTGAGTAATCATCCAAGGAATGGACGTAGCTTGACATATAAGGGACAGGCGCTCAGCTAAAGTGTCTGTGATAGTTTTAGGGAATTTCGTCAGGAAAGTTTTTTATTATTTTTTTTTTTTTAATTTCTGCAGATATATATGCAGTATGATCGACTGATCTGTAGGATTCTTAGGAAAAGGAAATAAGGAATAATTATTGACATCTATCTTTGTGTTTTTAATTCCCTGCTAATGTGGGATTATCTGGATCTAGTTCAGTATACTGGAGCTAGTAGTCCATTTATATACTGTGTTAGGGTTTCGGGTAATTTAATGTTATTTGTTAAATAGTTAAGTTATTTGATAAATCAAGTAAATTTGATTTTCTTCAATGCGTTTATTTTACCTTAAATTAACTTTGCAAAGTTCTCATGATGTTCCAACGAGTGTTTTATAGTATAGCAAATGTTTTTATAATGTTTCAGGGTGGAATGGATTAGTTTGGAATTACGTACACTTGTATTTCTATTTCAGTCTGTTTATGCTGTACTTAACAGGAAGGGAGGAGTAGAGGAAGGTAAAAAGTGGTCACGCCATACAGTGATGTTATGATATATTGTAGATGTCATTATTGATGTAATGTTGCCCTCTATAGGCGCATTGCATGTATGCCTCACTTTACGATTGCCATCTAATAAAGTCACCATGGAACTTCAAACTGTCCTAAGGTCGTCTGGTGTTTCCTTTGATATTGGCGCACTGTTTTAGGTAGAGAAACACATTGGTCAGCACCCCCTCCACTATTAGAAAGAAGTGATTCGGATTTTCTCGTTCTCCCGTAATCATAACATGATACTCACGGTTGCTGGCTGATCCAAGTACATTCGGAAGTTCACCCCGACCTGCATGTATGATAATACAATGCAAAAAAAAAAAAAAAAAAAAGGAATATCATTTTGAAAAGTCAAAAAGGATGGTATACACTTGTTTGTTTAGATGATTGGTTACGTTTTCTGAAAAATAGTTGTAAGGTATCTAAGATTTTACTTTTAGATAATTAAGTGGTTCACAATTCATTGCATAATGGTTGGATATGTATATACATCCACTCACACAGAAAAGGTAACTACTTCAAGTGACGGTCAAAATTAAGGCGTGTTTTTATTTGGCACATATCATTTGATTTTAGATTAATGTATTTTTCAATTCTGCAAAACATGAACTCACAAAGGCATCACCATCTTAAAGTGGGGATTAGGATTCTGCTTCCTGCTTCCTGGGGCAAAAACACAGCTTACCAACTATAGACCAATAGCTGTTCTATCGGTTTTTTTCTAAACTTCTTGAACGCATTGTATACACCAGGACCTGTGAATTTCTTGTTAAACACGACATTATTTACAAAAACGAATTTGGATTCCGCCAAAAATCTTCTACAGCTATGGCATTATCTAAACTAACAAACGATATAATTGACTCCTTTGAAAAAAATCAATATCCATTTTGAAAACAAAATTTATATGTATGGAATCCGTGGCATAGTACACGATTGCTTTGTCAGTTATCTTCTCAATCGCCTCCAGTGCACTAAATTTGACTCGGTCGTCTCAAACATAAATAATATCGCATGTGGTGTACGTCAAGAGCTGTTGCCTGGTCCATTACTTTTTATTCTTTTTATAAACGACATCTTCAAATCAACGGCAACATTAACTTAATTTGTTCTTTATGCCGACGACATGAATATTTTATGTAGCGATCTAATCTTAACTCACTTTGCAGTAATGTTAATCAACAGCTAACCCTTGTATGCGAGTGGTTTAAGGCTAATAAATTGTCAGTTTAAAAAAATGTAACGATGTGATCTTTCAACTAATACCTAGAAATTGCTAGGTGTGCACATTGATAGTTCTATGTCTTGGAAAAACACATTCTTGAAACAGAAAGCAAAGTGTCTAAAAACATTGCCATCATTTCTAGACTGCGATACATTTTACCAAACAATATCCTCCGTATGCTTTACAATTCTCTTATCCTACCATATCCTATCATATTGCAACCTAGCCTGGGGGAACTCTACAACCTCCAAATTACACAAAGCGATCACTCTAAAAAAGAAAAATAATTCGTATAAATACAGGTACTCTTCCCCGTTGTTACGTCGACCATTTGTTCAAACAATCTAACATACTAAAATTTACCGATATAAAAAATCATCAACAAAGCATATTTAGTACAGATGTACAAACAATTTATTTCCTGAGAAATTTTCTAACCTCTTTCAATTAAATTCTTCTATTCATAAATACAAAACCAGACACGCAAATCACATCCATCTTCCCAATCACAGAACCTTATTATTCCAAAATAACATCCGGTACTCGGGACCTAAGCTGTGGAAAGTTATCCCAGACACAATAAAATACTCTGCATCTCTTGCCAGCTTTTCAAGAAGGGATGAAAAAACATTTCACTTCATCTTACAAATAATATGGTTTAAGACACTTCTCCACCTTCCATTAGGTCATTCTCTCCCTTTCTTTTCTCTGTTTCTTCGTGAATATCCGTACTCCTTTTATGTTGCACCTCCATTCTCTCCCCTTTTTCCCCCTCTTCCCCCTCTTTTTTCCCTCCAGTCAAGCTCAGCGGTCTAGAATTGTTATTTTTTCTTTATTTGTATGTAGTTATTTCTTTTTTATATATTTATTATGTACTATTATGAATTATGTACTAAGGGCACCCTCGCCTCAAAGCTTTTGCTGTTAGATGTGTGTCCTCCAACTATGCATGTAGCACATGGATGTCATATTTTTGTAAAAAAATACATGTACATTATTTTGTTCATTTATTAATCTGTATACTTATATTGCAAAGTTGGAAACAAATCTCCTTAAATTGAATTGAATTGAAATGCTTTGTGGATTCACCCGCGTGCATATGTAACATAATTTGCACTGATCTATACAATGGATGATTTGCACTCTACAGAGTGTACTAGGGACTCTCGATAAAATGTAGACTAGTTCAAAATGCCTTGTGCAAGCTACACACGTTATGAACACGATGATAAAGAAAGCGGACAAAATATACAGCTCCTCATTGTACCCTCCACAATTGTTCTGGTAGACAAGAGAACATCCCTTCATTGCTATTATGTAAAATAAGTAGAACAGGTGAATATGCATGTGACACCTGTTCTACATCTTTTTACATAATAGCAATGAAGGGATGTTCTATTGTGTACCAGAGCAAGTGTGGAGGGTACAATGAGGAGCTGTATATTTTGTCTGCTTCTTTGTTCGCCATGTTCATAGTGACATTAAAGAGCTCATATGTTGATTTTTTTCCGACCCCCAATTGCAAGAAATATGGTTTGTAAATAAATAATAAACATATTGAAATAAAGGTTTTATCAATTTTAGCAAATAAAATAGATTTTTTGCCTAAAATGTACCCTTGATTATTGCCCTTATTGAGCCAGATTTCTCAAACAGACCGATAAACATCGAAGCGGGGTTGACCTGTGTAGATACCAGTTTTTAGTTTTTGTTCTGCACTCAGGTCGTAGAGGGCAGCACTGGAATTTGCGGAGCTACTAATTTATGTGTTTTGGACATGTTTATGAAAATGAAAGTCTACTGTTAAATTTGATTTCCCGAGACAGCCCAATGTTGTAAGTAGAAAATCACTGCATATTATTTTAGCTCAATAATTGCTGTTTTGCCTGATGTTAATGGTGAAGATAATGATGGATGGATGTAATGTATAAAATAAGATTATATATTGGAGTTTACCCATGACTTTTCAATGTGTAGGTTCCACACATAGTTTTTGGTGTGTGTAACGTTCGACATAGTTAAGGAAAGTACGAAATATCCTAGTAGGATCATGATATTATGAAATAAGGAAGAAGCTTTATGAATGTGTATGACAAAACATAATCATGATTTAGTTATGAACGGAAAATAATAGTCAAGAAATAGGGAAGGTTTTCATTTTAGTTTAGAAAGTGAAATTTTAGTACAAAATGACAGAAAGTAGGTCAGGTCATTAAGGTCAATTATTGCATGAGAAAGCAATAGGATGTGCAGTATATTCTGTAGGGTTTTAAGGCATTAGATTAGGATGCTGATCTGTTATATGCCTTAATGTGTTGGTAGTTCAGATGCAAATATACATGTAGGTTTATTTACAGATGAATGAAGTAATAACAGCGGAACCTCGTTGTAACAAACTCTTTGGGACCAGGGGGTTGCCTCTTTATTATGTCGAGGCCTTGTTGTCGGGCTGGAAAACTATGGAATGCTAGGGGGTGTGGCCGGTTGCCTTGTTTAGGCGAGAGTGTGTTATAACAGCTCTTTATGACGAGGTTCCCCTGTATTTATATAATTATTTAATATAGCAAGTTGGAAGTAATGCCATATATCATCTCATGCATAAATGTATTTTCAATTTATAGATGCCTGCCATTCACTGGTAGATACATGTAATTTGACACGTCAAACAATATGTTATGTGTGATGAATATGTATATCAGCCATGCTGATTATTCTTTTATTTGTTCTATCTTTTAATAAAGGTTGAACCGTTCGCTTGGTATCATCACAAGGGCACTGTTGTCATGTCGTCACTCCGTCAGCAGTTAGTCTTTCAATCATAAGCATAGCATAACGTCAACGTCACTACATTAGTTCAACAACAGCTTCCAGTTGGACAGCAGTCCACAGCCTGTTACGATGAGTACTGTTTTGGACAAGATAGCCCCAATGGTGGTCCTGAGGTGGGCAGAGTTCGACCCGAGGACTCCGTCAGTCAGTGTGGGAGCACGACATCATCGGTGCGATTGCGGGCTATGGCACACAGAGCTGCATTAGCTGCTGAAGCTGCAGCACTGAAACAGAAGATGGCGCTGGAGAAAGAGGAGTTTGAGTTGAAACAGCGCAAATTTCAGCTTGATATGGATACCAGACTGAAAGTAGCAGAGGCTGAGGAGGAAGTATACCTTTCCATAGAGGAAAGACTCCTAGCTCCTGAACTTAGCGCTCCTCAGAAACGTCCATCTGAAATGGAAGGGACGTCTACTTATCCACTTGATATTAGTGCCGACTCTCAGCCCATGAAGGTAGGAGTGGACTCTGAAATGCAAACTTCATCCCAAGCTGAGTCAAGTGTCTTGAAAACTGAGACTCTGTTGCAGAGGCAATTGTTGGAGTCCCTCAATGTGCCTCAAACACAGATGATGACATTTGATGGTAGTCCTCTCAAGTTTTGGGAGTTTTGGAGGGCGTTTGAGAACTCAGTTGACGGCAATAGCATTCCAGATAGTGCCAAGTTAACCCGCTTACTCCACTACTGTGAAGGAGATGCCCGCAAGGTTTTGCAGTCATGCAGTATCATGCCATCTGGTGAGGGGTACAAGAGAGCAAAGACCTTACTGCATGAGAGGTTTGGAAGCCCCTTCCTGATTGCTGATGCTTGGACCAGGAAATTGACTAGTGGACGAAAGATAACCGGACGAGACAAGAGAGCCCTACAAGAGCTGGCTGATGAGTTGCAGGTTTGTGTGCAGACTATGGGCACCATGGGTTACATCAGCGATTTGTCACCACAGCCCATCCTTGTCCAGATAGTAGAACGACTACCATTCTATTTGCGCGGAAGGTGGGTGTCTGTGGTAGGCAGAATCCGTAGGGAAGATAGACTGCCTAACATTTTTGATCTGGTGGATTTCATCCAAGCTATTGCTGAAGAGGAGAATGATCCAGTCTACGGCAAGCTGCTCATCAAGGAGCAGAGTGTCAGAGCAAGCTCACCAATCAAGAAGTCGACTGGACCGAAGAAAGGTGCCTTTTACACGACATCCTCAGGTAAAGAGACGGCACCACGGGTGTGTGTGAAGTGTCAGGAATCACACACTCTGTTTGCTTGCAATGATTTCAAACAAATGCAGCCAGAAGAGAGAATGAAATTGGTGAAAGATAATAAGCTTTGCTTTAATTGTTTGGAGAAAGGGCACATGTCAAGGTACTGTAAACTAAAAAGAGTATGCTCAGTGCCTGGATGTAAGAGAAAGCATACTAAGTTTCTCCACCAGCATGATGAGCAGAAAACAGAACAACCTCAACAAAGACGGCTTGTCTCGAATGGGTGGGGTGCGGGAGCGGGATGGGAGCGGGAACGGGCACACCCTTTCGAGACAAGCCCCCCCCCGGTTATCTCGAATGGACGCGTTCCCAGCGAGAAGTTCAATGAACGCGCCACTTCGAGACAACCGGGGGGGGGGGGGCTTTCCTCGAATGAGTGTGTTGAGTAGACTTTTGTAATAGACGTTTTAGAATTGTTTTTGAAAAATGTACTCTTGCTGGTTTTTTTGTTTTTCTTTTGTCTAAGATGTAGAAAATATAACCGGCAGTGGCGGCACCAGGATTTTTAAAGTGGGGTGGGGGGGGGGGGGGGGCAAAAGAAATTGTTGGGGCAAGGGCGGACAAACAAAATTTTCCACCCTTTTATTTTTTTCACTCCGAAAATTATTGGGGGAAACTGGGGGGCAAAGCTTCTGACTGGGGGGCAAATGCCCCCCCCCCCTATGCCCCCGGTGCCGTCACTGATAACCGGGGGTTGTCAAATGAATGTATGAGGTTGCATGAATTCATAATGGAATGTTCATTTAAAAGTCAAAGGTCTGGTCGGGCAGACAGTCCAGAATAGAATGTTAATTCACTGCGGCGTATTTTTTTACGGGGGGGGGGGGAGGCACAAGATGGCCATGCCCCACCCCTTATTGGTGGGTGAGTAAGAAAATAGGAAGATGAATGAGGAAGATGAAAAAATATTCCCGGGAAAATGTAAATAGGGGTCAATTTTCGGAGACTTTGGTGGTTTCCTCCCCGGGGATAGGTGGGGGGGGGGGGGGGGGGTTAATTTCCTAAATTGCCTGGATAGGGGGTCCAATATCTCAGAAAATTTCCCGGGATAGGGGGTAAAACAAATTCCAACTTCTCCGGAATAGGGGGTCACTTTTGAAAAGGAGTATAGGCCTACCCCTGGTATGGGGAGTTGGGGGCCGGGTACAAACGACCTTTTGATATGAGTTTTAACTTTTGATAGTGGGTATTGATAGAATGATAGTGGCATTAAAAGGTGTTTCTAACTTTGGAAAGATGATAAACACACCTTGGCTTATGTCAGCACATGTCTGTAACACAATTTCACAATATTTAACAGGTCACACCAAAAAAATAAAAATAAATTAACAATCCTAGCTACGCCACTTGCCCTTTCTTCCCCGTGTGTTTTAATGCATAATTATTCAATTCTCCGATTTATTTTGCACAAATAATGATTTCCTTGTCAAAAGCATTTTTAGATACCGTTTTTTTATATTTTCTACATCTTAGACAAAAGAAAAACGAAAAAACCAGCAAGAGTACATTTTTCAAAAAAAATTCTAAAACGTCTGTTACAAAAGTCTACTCAACACACTCATTCGAGGAAAGCCCCCCCCCCCCCCCCCCCGGTTGTCTCGAAGTGGCGCGTTCATTGAACTTCTCGCTGGGAACGCGTCCATTCGAGATAACCGGGGGGGCTTGTCTCGAAAGGGTGTGCCCGTTCCCGCTCCCATCCCGCTCCCGCACCCCACCCATTCGAGACAAGCCAACAAAGACAAGAGGGAGCTGATAGTCCTTCACCAGATAAGGTAGAGAGTCACGTCACAGGGGCCGGGAAGATGAGAGTTCTACTTCCCATTGTTCCAGTCAGGGTCTATGCATCAGGAAATGATGGTGTGGAGGTTCTAGCACTGTTAGACACTGGTTCCACTGGTACCTTCTGCACAAAGGAATTAGCTGGGAGAGTAAAGGCAAGTGGATCAGCCAGTATAGTATCCGTGACAACACTGGAAAGGGCAAACAGTGAACTCCATACCACTGTTGTGAACCTGAAGGTTGCAGCAAGGTCATCGCCGAGGATGGTTATTCTCCCTCGAGTATACACCAAGACAGACATCAACATTAGTGCAGATCACCTGCTGCAGAAGGAAGATGTCGACAAGTTCCCACATCTCAAGTAAACTCCAGGTAGACCTTCTGATTGGCCAAGATTACCCAGAACTACTTTGTCCTCTTGAGACAAGACGTGGCAATCCAGGAGACCCTTATGCGGCAAGGACAGTGTTGGGGTGGACCCTGAATGGGCCTGTTCAGGGCAATGGAAGGAGGATGGGATTGACATCATATTTCATCTCAGAAGAATCGTCCCTCGAAGACCAATGTGAGAGGTTTTGGACTTTAGAAGCCAACGAAACCCTCAACACTGCTGCTAAAGGGATGTCAGTGCAAGAACGAGATGTACTGAAGTTATGGGAGGAAAGTGTGGTAATTAATGGAGGTCATTACCAACTGCCGATACCATTCAAAGAACGACCCCCACCACTGTGTGACAATAGATGGATGGCCCAACAGAGACTTCATTCACGGCTACTCAGAGATACAGCAATGCATGCTAATTATTCACAGGGCATGGTTGACCTCTTAGCCAAGGGCTATGCCGAGGAAGTTGATGTATCTGAACCGCCAAATGGAACTTGTTGGTACTTACCACATCACCCAGTGGTAAATCCGAAGAAGCCAGACAAACTTCGCATCGTCTTCGACTGTGCTGCCAAGTGCCAAGGAGTTGGTCTGAATGATGTAGTGATGCAAGGGCCCGATCTAACCAACAAGTTGACTGGTGTACTTCTGCGTTTTCGTCGAGCACCAGTTGCCATCATGGCTGACGTGGAAGCCATGTTCCACCAAGTGAGAGTCCATCCAGGTGAACGAGTTGTTCTTCGCTTCTTGTGGTGGCCTGATGGAAGAATGGATGAAGATCCCAAAACCTACAGGATGTGTGTGCACCTGTTTGGGGGCACATGGAGCCCCAGCTGTTGTTCGTTTGCCTTGCGGCAAACAGCAGAGGACTTCCGGGATCAGTGCAATACAGAAGTACCTAGAGTAGTAGAGAGGAATTTCTACGTAGACGACTGTCTTGTCTCAGTAGAAGAGGAAGATGATGCTGTAAGACTTTCAGCAGAATTGAGATCTCTGTTGCAGAAGGGATGATTTCGACTTGCTAAGTGGACGAGCAACAATCTGAGGGTTCTGCAAAGCATACCAGTGCGAGATCGGGCCAAGCAAGTTGCTGGACTAGACCTGAATTTTGGGCCCTACCAGTAGAGCGTGCACTTGGTATGATCTGGGACGTAGAGAGGGACAGCTTTGTCTACAAGATTCAGCTGAAAGACAAGCCTTTGACCCGAAGAGGGCTTCTAAGCATCGTTTCTTCTATCTACGACCCTTTGGGTTATGCTAGCCCATTTGCTCTGAAAGGGAAGTTGATTCTACAGGAATTGACCCGGAAGAAGTTAAACTGGGATGAGCCTATCCCTGACATCGATGCCAAGAAATGGAAAGCCTGGATTGAGGAACTTCCACAGATGGAAGGAGTTGAGGTTAGCAGATGTGTCAAGCCTCATGACTTCGGCGTGGTGACTGACTATGAGATCCACAACTTCTCTGATGCGTCAGAAGTAGCTTACGGGGCAGTATCCTATCTGGTGATGAGGAATGGAGAAGGACAGGTGCATACTAGTCTCCTAATGGTAAAGTCACGCCTTGCTCCCCTGAGGACTGTTACCATTCCCCGTCTAGAGTTGATGGCAGCTACACTTGCTGTGAATATGGACGTCATGATCAGAGAAGAGCTAGACCTCCCTGTCAAGACATCATACTTTTGGACTGATAGTATGATAGTTCTGCACTATATCAGGAATGAAGACAGGAGGTTTCGAGTCTTTGTGTCAAACAGGGTGGCTATCATACACAATGCCACAGAGGTAGACCAGTGGAGACATGTTGACACAAAGGAGAATCCGGCAGACATTGTATCCAGAGGCATGTCACCGTCTGTTCTGAAGGATGACGAGAAGTGGTTTGTGGGACCAGCCTTTCTACAGCAGCCGGAGGAGAGATGGCCCACATGTCCTATAGAGAAAGATGGGATCAGAGAAGATGATCCGGAGGTTAAGCCAACGAAAGAGGTTCAGAACTTTGCTATAAGTGATGGTAAATCTTGATGCACTATTCAAACTGGACACGATTACGCAGAGCAGTGGCCTGGTGGCTGAAGTTGAAGGAGTTCCTCAGAGAGAAGATCAGTAACTCTAAGCCAGTGAAAGAAGTAAGCAGTTGCCTAAAGCCAGAGGACTTGAGATGTGCCGAGAAAGCCATTTTTCAGCATATACAGGCTGAATCGTTCTCAGAGGAGATAATGGTACTGAAAGAGAGGAGTAGAGCGCCAGAAGGACGAGAGAGACTCGTGAAGAAGGGGTCTAAACTTGCAAAGATGGATCCTATTTTGCAAGATGGTCTTCTGAGGGTAGGAGGCAGGCTCAGACAAGCGCAGATCCCAGACACTGCAAGGCACCAGGTGATATTGCCCAGGAGACATCATGTGTCAGCACTGTTAGTATGGCACGTACACGAGAAGGTTGGGCATCAAGGCCAAAATCATGTTTTGGCAGAACTCAGACAGCGCTACTGGATTATGGGAGCAGGGGTTCTTGTGAGAGGCTTGGTAAGGTGTGGTGTTTTCATGTATGACTACTAGAGCCATCCACATCGAGGTTGCTGACTCTCTTGATACAAGCTCATGTATCGACGCCATCAGACGGATGATAAGTAGGAGAGGGCCAATAACGAGTTTGGTCTCAGACAATGGCACCAATTTGGTTGGTGCTGAAGCTGAGCTGAGGAAGGCGTTGAGGGATTGGAACGAGGAGGAGATCTCGCTCTTCACAGCTAATCGAGGTATAGAGTGGACTTTCAACCCGCCAGGGACCTCACACCTTGGTGGTGTGTGGGAGAGACAGATACGTACCATTAGAAAGATACTGCACGCCATTCTCAATGAGCAGTATCTGAGGACATGTCAGACGGAAGAGCAGCTTCACACTCTGATGTGCGAGGTAGAAGCTATTGTCAACAGCAGGCCTCTTACTCGTGTTTCTGATGATCCTGGTGATCTGGAAGTCATCACGCCCAGCAGTCTGCTGCACATGAAGCAGACCTCTACACCACCTCCAAGTAAATCTGTTGGGGGAGATCTCTACGCCAGAAGACGCTGGAGGCAAATGCAGCATCTAGCTGATCTCTTCTGGAAGAGGTGGATACGGGAGTATCTGCCGAGCCTACAGCAACGTCAGCGGTGGCAGCAGCCTGAACGCAATCTTCAGCCAGGTGATGTGGTTCTCATTGCAGACGAAACTGCGCCTAGGTGTTGCTGGCTGATGGGACGCGTTTTTGAAGTGCACCCAAATAAGTGTGGACATGTACGTAGCGCGAAGGTGAAGACTGCGACGTCAATGTTGACCAGGCCGATCACGAAGCCCTGTTTACTTCTCGAACAAGAAGAATCGCGATAGAAGACAGATAAATGCGCGATTTAGTAGGTTATTTAATTTTCCAGATCTAATACAAACCAATTCCAGTTTTAATTTAGGATACGGAATTACATTTAGATAACGTTGAGCAAGAAATATTTAACTTTTATGGACTGATGGCGTGCCTAGTGGACAGTGAGAAAGAAGAGACGTGTAATAGATATGTTGTTTAGATATCAAATAGTGCCCTGAACTCATAACTTTATGCAGCTCATAAACTTTAATCATCTCATGAGAAATATGGACTCAGTTCGAAATATCCTAGTAGGATCATGATATTATGAAATAAGGAAGAAGCTTTATGAATGTGTATGACAAAACATAATCATGATTTAGTTATGAACGGAAAATAATAGTCAAGAAATAGGGAAGGTTTTCATTTTAGTTTAGAAAGTGAAATTTTAGTACAAAATGACAGAAAGTAGGTCAGGTCATTAAGGTCAATTATTGCATGAGAAGGCAATAAGATGTGCAGTATATTCTGTAGGGTTTTAAGGCATTAGATTAGGATGCTGATCTGTTATATGCCTTAATGTGTTGGTAGTTCAGATGCAAATATACATGTAGGTTTATTTACAGATGAATGAAGTAATAACAGCGGAACCTCGTAACAAACTCTTTGGGACCAGGGGGTTGCCTCTTTATTATGTCGAGGCCTTGTTGTCGGGCTGGAAAACTATGGAATGCTAGGGGGTGTGGCCGGTTGCCTTGTTTAGGCGAGAGTGTGTTATAACGGCTCTTTATGACGAGGTTCCCCTGTATTTATATAATTATTTAATATAGCAAGTTGGAAGTAATGCCATATATCATCTCATGCATAAATGTATTTTCAATTTATAGATGCCTGCCATTCACTGGTAGATACATGTAATTTGACACGTCAAACAATATGTTATGTGTGATGAATATGTATATCAGCCATGCTGATTATTCTTTTATTTGTTCTATCTTTTAATAAAGGTTGAACCGTTCGCTTGGTATCATCACAAGGGCACTGTTGTCATGTCGTCACTCCGTCAGCAGTTAGTCTTTCAATCATAAGCATAGTATAACGTGAACGTCACAACAACCTGCTATGATGCACTGGGTAGAGTTGATCAATTCATCCAGGTCAATTCATCGGGTGCATAACGCGCCCTATTGAAATCGTGTGTAAAAAAACCAACATCAACGAGAGTCGCTTTCTTTTGGGGAATTATTACGTTTTGTGGCAAAATGCCACGAAACTGGGGGGGGGGGGGGGGGGGGGGTTCCAATACTTTAAAGAACACCAACATCAGTTTTTTCACCTTTCCAAACCTCAATAAGCAACGGAATTTGTGGGTGAAGTTTGTGAAAATTCGGCGAAAAGATTTCACAGCAGCAACACACAGCAAGCATGCACGAATTTGTACTATTGTAGGGACCATTTCGAAAAATGAGCCTTCGAACGTCACTGCAAGATTGACTTTTGAGATGTAGCTGGCCCGAAATACAAGGCTAAAATGTAAACTACTTTTCATATAATATTTAACAAAACTGATGGATTTTATACCGATGTGTTGGCAGAGTCAGTAGAGCGTCTGCCTCACAATCGGGAGGTCGTGGGTTCGAACCTCGGCCGCGTCATACCAAAAGACGTTAAAAGATGGGAGTTGCTGCTACCTTGTTTGGCGTTCAACAATTCAACAATTGAAAGGATAGAGCAACGTCGATCTGGCGCTGCACAGTGGCTGCCGGGCCCACGATCAATTGGGCAAAAAGAATTTCCAATTTGGAGTGGATTATTATTATTATTATTACTTCAAAATTATGTTTCCAAATATCAAAATCATGTCGAGCAAAGTTTCTCTTCACTCTCGGTTGCCAGTCCATGCTATGTTGTGCAGCAGTACACCGCGGAGGTCATACGACTCTATGCAATCTGAGCATGAGCAGATAAAGGTCATTTGTACCAAATTCTAAAACCCACTGACACTAATATTTGATATGTGCTCATGAATGTCATGTAATCATTATTCCATTATGCACTAATGGTGCATTCCATGATATCCAGGTGGAAGTATTCTTTTTAAAGGGGGAAACAAAAGCTATTCATGAGGTACCTCTATCACTCCCAGAGTTATTTTTCTGAAGTGCACATAAAGGGACCCTCCATGTCTAAAATATCTGTGGATATTTGGGGTCATTTGTACCATACGCTAACTACGAACTGGTCTATTGGACTGCGAGACAATTTCAAACCCTCAAAAAGGTGATTTTTATTTTTTTTAAATTGCACTTTCTAGTTTAGCTATTTGAAAAATTTAAAAAGGATTGTTTTCTTTGATACACAGATTTTAATATAACAAAATAAAAACGCATACCATTTTTTTTCTCAGTATGAGCTCTTTAACATCATCCAATCCACCAGACTACAAAGCTTCATTTTGATTTGACTTTAATCAGAGATCAAGTGAGTCTAGGTGTTTAATATGTCTTTTTCGTAGTGTATTCAAATTTACACAGGTTTGCCTAGTGACAAACTATTACGTTCACCTGTAAAAACTATTTTTTAAAATAGTCTAGCAACACTTGATGTCTGCAATCTGCATTCCGACTATTGCAATACAATGACTTGTTACAGGTGGATGTAATAGTTCATTACTAGGAGTTTGGCATAGAGGTAAGCATTAAATTTGAATGCATTAAAAAAATGAGCACAGCAGTCCCCCCCCCCCCCCCACATTACATACAGGTAGATATTTTTTCCATTCTCTTCAAGAGCTGAGCTAGCCTAATAAGCATGGGCGTCAATCCTCACAGGAATTCTATTCAAGTGGGGGGGGGGGGGGGGGGGACCCCTTATTGTTGCATCCAGGTGTGTCCCCGCACTTGAATAGAATTCCTGTGAGGATTGACGCCCATGCTAATAAGACACTGAAAGTCCCAGAAGCTCTCTGCCCCCTCTTGACAGTTAATGAATCTGGAAATTCTTTCTCATTTTCTAGATCTCTTGCACAAACTCTATATGTTGATTTAGCTGGTCCAAACATGCGGACATGCGGATTCCCGATTAGCGCAGCTTGACCAATCACAATTTCAAAGAAGCTTTAACTTGATTATTTCACGTCAAAACTACCAAGCTTCGAAAATGAAATGAGCAGAATCCAAGTCCAAATGAACAGAATCCTAGTAAAAATGACTAGAATCTGATTAACAAAATGTGACCAGGCGATCTACTTAAAAATAAAATGACTGGACATTTTTTTAGAGTGCACCCTCGTTGACTCTGTTTAGAATTTATAATGTGAATATATGTATTGCATCTGACCTGTGGTCTAGGTTTGTTTGTTTTTTTCCAGTTAAATTGCAACTATTCATTTGATTTGATAGTGCAACATATATTTTGGGCAAAAATGTTGGGATTTTTTATACATTTATTCATCAAAAAAACTTTGTATAGTTTTAATTTGCTTAGGTTGGCTTTATTGTCAAACATTCTTATCTACTTCGTGTATTTTTGTCTGATATTGCAACCACTTGTAAGTGGTTGTAATAAGCCAGTTCGGGGTTAGCGCATGGTACAAATGACCCCAAATATCCACAGATATTTTAGACATGGAGGGTCCCTTTATGTGCACTTCAGAAAAATAACTCTGGGAGTGATAGAGGTGCCTCATGAATAGCTTTTGTTTCCCCCTTTAAAAAGAATACTTCCACCTGGATATCATGGAATGCACCATTAGTGCATAATTGAATAATGATTACATGACATTCATGAGCACATGTCATATTCTGCCATATTCTCCTTATGGTGTTATTGTCTGCATCACACACATTCATGATTCATCCAGCCACACATAATTACTGGGGTTAAATGACTATAAAACAGGCACGTTACACGAATGTTCTTAAAGGGAAATTAACCTCAGCGTATGAATTAGCTTATTTTGAATGGTGTAGTATCACTATGAACACGGTGACAAAGAGAGCGGACAATTTATGCAGCTCCTCATTGTACCCTCCACAATAGCTCTAGTAGACAAAAGGACATCCCTTCACTGTTATTATGTGACACCTGTTCTAAATATTTTTACAGGATAGCAATGAATGGATGTTCTTTTGTTAACCAGTGCAATTGTGAAGGGTACAATGAGGAGCAGCATAAATTGTCCGCTTCTTTGTTCGTCATGTTCATAGTGTATATGCCTCTTATTTGATACATGCAATTTCATGTAAAAACACAGGATATAGATATAAATCACTATTTTCCAGCCAAGTTATCGTCTGCTAGCAATAATAAGGGGGCTGCCATTACTTTATGTGTACACGAACATATTTTTCATCCCAAGTAAAATTTCCTTCATCGTTAACTTGTAATTGATTTTTAGAGGACAAATATATATTAGATAAAGTCACATATTCTGAAATGTAAGTTTAGTTTTATATATTTTTTAAAAGGTCTTAATTTGTTCATAAAAAATATACTTAAAAAAAAATATACGTCAAGGACGGAGAATTGACGTCAAGGACGGAGACAATCGTAACAATACCAAAACAAAGCGAGGAATCTGCTTTACAGGATGGGTCGTCAATTATCTAGGCCCATGGCCAATAACAATCGTAATACAATCAGAACAAAGCGACGTATCTGTTGTAAAGGTAGGCTATTATCAATGCATATGGTACCTAATGATCCGTGTCATGCACAAAATGGCAGCCTCCATGGAAAGACGTAGCAGACAATAGGTGCATCTAGAATATCACGTGGGGTTAATTGTCCTTTAACGATAGACTTCTCGCCATGTTACTAACTGCAACTGTTTATTCTGTTCTTCCATTCTATATTGTCTATATCAAACCCCGCCAGTAGATGGCGCTATTCCACAATGGTATTACAATATGTTGAGCGTCAAATGATTTCCAGGATACTACATCCCTCCCCACCTTTAGTAAAGAAGCATATACCTGCAATTATAAAAACACCCCTGCTTTGTGAGTGGTTTTCCTTTTCTTCTGCAAAACCATTATTACAGAGACTTTATGCTAATATCAACCACGGGCATATGTCTGTTTGTTGTTTGTTTGTTTGTTTTTTTTGGACAACACTATTTACAAAGAAAACAAAGGATATCATCCTAAACCAACTTAATAAGCTACAACCAAACTTATCTTGGTCTTAATCAAAACTCTGACTTTCATCACAAAACAAGGCATTTGTCCATATGCTTCCTTCATGGATTCTAATAAACTCAACTATAACAAAAACATGGATGTGCCGACAACCTTTTATCAACACAGCGCTATAATCATTCGAATGCCAATGCATATCCAATCAAACCAAGTTCCAAGTAATCAACTGGCCAGACAATCTGTGTCTGCCTGACTATAACTATAACTTCTGTTTTTCTGACTTGACATTGTGTGGAATAATAACTGTAACATTTGATAGGCAGCTCATCTCTTCAAATTGAACAAATGTATTCGCTTTGTGCTTTCCTATTAATAAAACCATTTGTAATGTGCGGGAACATACCGCATTGCAACCAACAGTTTTCAATACACTTTGTCTTGTTACACCTCATGATGCACATTGCCTATCTCCAGAATAAAGAAATATTTAACAATAACAAATGTTATCGTCCAATCGGACTGAGTATGACAAAACATTTGATTAAATAAGAGAAGGAATAAAACGAAATGGCCCATATTCTTTGTGGTATGAATACTAACTTGTACACAGGATTGAACTTGTACACAGGATTTTACCAAATAATGTTAAAAGACACATACACTTATATACCCTTGGTACTTGCTCCCCTAACACTCATATACCTCATATTGTTTATTTGATCATTCACCTTTTTTTTTTTTTTTTTTTTTGAATACCATCGTGTGAGGTAATATATTAATAACAATAAACACACTATCAGGAGGTGCATACTTGAAAATAAACGTAATAACTGTCTATTGAAGAGGCTTTGAGAAAACAGGATGCAAGCACAAATGTGCAAACATACATGTATAAAAACTGTTATTTCAGATCCAAATATACCATTTCCTGGCACAAGAATGCAGTAATCGGGTTGACTGAAGTTACGTGTAACCTGAAAATGATAATACTGAAATATGCTCTATCCAGACTTAATCATTAAAAAAAAATGTTTTGTGTACACACAGTTTATAGTTTGATAACAGATAGGACCCATTAAATCCAAAGTCAATACCAGTACCACGGTATACTGCATATGAAAAACATTCATCCAAAAATATAAAGCAAATAATATGAGGAACTCTACTAACTCTGTATTATGAGTGAATAACGGTCAGACATAAAGAACAAATCATGCCAAATCATGTCTGGCAGTGAAGTTTATAAAAAAAAAGAATACATTTCTTGGTGCTTTCATTTTTTTTCTTTGTTACCGTTGCCTACACTTGGGCACACAAATTAACAAATCATGCAAGTTTTTCCGTCACCACATGATCTTTTTTTTTCAGTCAATGTCTGGATGTGGTGACATAGTTTTTGAGGTAAGATGGGGGTCGACGGGGGCGGCCTGGGGCAGGGGGGTTAGGCCGATAGACATGATCGGGGGAGACCATGGGGGTGGGTGGTGAGTCGATCTCACCGACGTCATCGAGGTCATCGTCGTCTCTTGCACAAAATGAGTCATCAAAGAAAATCTTCTTGAAGAACGAGATATTTCGCGTAACACGACGATTTGCACTTTCGGCTGTTACCATGTTGCCGTTCCTAGCAACCACAAACATGGGGGTTGGGCGAAATGTAGGGGAGAGCTTATTACCACGCTTGTCATCACGAACTACCACTCGATCACCCACAGTTAGCTCACTGAAGTTGTAGTGGTGGTATCACGTTGCTTGTCAGCGACCTCCGCGACATTGGGAAGACGCGTACGCGGGTTGTGACCGAATAGCAAACAGTGTGGGCTGACGCCGGTAGACGAGTGCGGAGTCGCGCGGTACTGTCGAAGAAACTTGAACATTTCTTGTTTCCAGCTTTTCTGTTCAAGGTGAGCAGCTTTGATCGATTTCAAAAGCGGCTTATTAAAGCCTTCAGCTTGCGAATTGGCTCGTGGCCATAGTGGTGTTATGCGGCGGTGATTGAAACCACAATATTTGGCATACTGAGCGAATTGGGCAGAGTTGAACGGACTGCCATTATCGGTTTTCACAACAGCTGGGAATCCGAAGACAGATAGCACCTTATCTAGCACAGTCAAGACTGTAGCCGCGGATGTGCTGTGCACGATCTCTACAACAGGATATCGGGAGTACTCGTCGACGATCACCAACAAGTGATCTCCTGATGGTAGTGGGCCGCAAAAGTCCATGCTGATATGCTGCCATGGACCGGGGGGCAGCGGAGACATGCGGAGTGGCTCCATTGGCGTGTGTGAATCTTGGACAAGTTGGCATGCAGGACATCGTTTGATCGTGGATTCAACTTTCGCGTTAATGCCTGGGAACCACACTTTAGAGCGTAGGAGAGCCTTTGTGCGAGACATCCCTTGGTGCCCCTCATGCGCTAGCGTCATAACGTGGTCTCGGAGATTCGCGGGAACGACGATCAGTGATCCACGGAGCAGGACACCAGCACTATGAATGGTCAATTCATCCTTCACATTTTTTAATTCCTGCAGCTCGCGAAGATCAATGTTGGGATCATTGATCTGTGGTATTTCATGCCATTTTCCAGACTGCACAAATTCCATCGCTTTTGTGAGCGTGTGATCCTCCTTTGATGCGTCCACTATGGCAGCCAACGACAACGCGTTCGGAGTCGACGATGACGCGATGAAGTGGACATACTGCTCGGCGACTGTCTCAGAAATCGAAGCAGATGTGCGTGCGATTGGGTGGCGGGACATATAGTCGGCAGGATTGTCGCGACCTGGCTGGTATTTGATTGTCAGTTTGTATGGCTGTAGGCGTAAGCCCCATCGTTCGATGCGCAGTGGTGGGCGTGGCTTGTTCCATATCGTGACGAGGGGTTTGTGGTCGGTTACCACTGTGAATGATGGTGCGCCACGAAGATACATATCGAAATGTTCACAGGACCAAACCACGGCTAGGGCCTCGCGTTCGGTTTGGCTATACCTTGATTCCACGTTGCTCAACGCTCGGCTGGCATACGCTACAACTTGATCATTCTGGGTGAGGATCGCCCCCAATCCTACAGGGCTGGCATCGGTGAAGATCGTTGTGGGGGCATGGGGATCATAATACGCGACAGATGAACTATCGGTGAGGCGGTCTTTGAGCGTTAGGAATGCTAGCTGTTGTTGTTGGTCCCATGACCACGTAGCATCCTTGAGAGTGAGCCTGCGCAACGGTTCGCTTATGTTGGCGGAGTCCTTGATGAACCTGCTACTGTAGTTGAGCATTCCAAGAAAGCTCCGGACTTGCGAGGCGTCCATTGGTGGTGCAGCGTCGTGGATTGCTGCAACCTTCTTGGGATCAGTAGAAATGTGAGACGACAGGCGAAGAAAACAGTATAGGGGCTTGCTCCGAAGCCATCACCAACGCAATAGGGCCTTTACCGATTGTACGAAAAAGGGATGGCCTCCGTGTTTTGAATTGAATTAACTAGTAACCAACAATATAGCAGCTGATGATATAATTTAATTATTACCAATCCTATTCTGTCTTTGTAGGAATATCCCATTACTTTTGCCCCATCTCTCTTTGTCTCTCCCCCCCCCCTCATTTTTCTCATACTCTCTTTTCTCTCTTACAACAGATCTGTAAAAAATGACTCCAAAAGAATTGAGGAAAATATAATGATCTCTTATTTGTTTAATTTGTGTTTTTATTAGGAAATCAACAGAAATCACAACAATTACAAGTGATTTACATGATAAAAAAAAAATCACTGAGCAAAAAAAAAACAAAAAAAAAAACCCAACAAAAACAAACAGTAAAAATAAAGCAATTGGAACAAAATTTAAAAAAAAATTTTTTTTTAAAAATTTCTTATTGCTCCCCCCCCCAATCTTTCAATTTAATGAGATCGACCACCAACACTATGCAATTATATTCTTCACATCCATGACAGAATAGCAGGGGCGGATGAAGAGGGGGCGAATCGGCCGCGGCCCCCTTCTTGAAACCCAAGTTGGCATATACGGGATCTTGCCTAAATTGTGAAAAAACCCGGATCGAGCACCAAATTTAGTTTGGAAGCCCAAGAGCCTAACAATGTCGTTCTATTAACCCTCCGAGAAAAAGTTGTAAAAAGGCCCACCTCGCAAGACTGACCTCACAGTCCGGGCATGGATCAATGGCGAATTTAGGAGGCTTTTAAATAAAATTGTATCCCCCTTTTAGAACTGATAACTTTTTTGGCTTGTCAGAGAATTATGGAGGAAAACTGGACTAATAATATCTGATACCCTACACCCCTCCACTGAGCGACTTTCGGAGGGCTGGCGAGAAGAAAAAAATTTGCCACCCCCCTCTCCCCCCTCCCCACTGAGCAAATTTTGGAGGGCTGGCGAAAAATGAAAACAAAATGGAAAAAAAATCTCCTTTGACAGCCCTGCATCAATTTTGTGACCCCCCCCCCCCACCTTTTTGCTACATCCCGCATTCGCCCTTGTCATATAGAAGAGTCAGTGTCAGACTCATATCCATAACAGGGTTCAGAAGCCCCCCCCCCCCCCCCCCCCCCCCCACACACACACACACATTAAATTGTCGGTCTCTCGGTACCAAAGACAAGCAAACAACGAACAGCAAGCAAAAAAACCTTGATGAGCCAAGTTTTGGCAAACTGACATATCATCGGCAACGCCACCGGCAACGCCACCACCTCGAGCCTAGATAGTGCTAGGCACCTATCACGTCCATGCACCTATTCCGCTCAGCTATTCCATGCTGCTTGCATGAACATCAGCCATTAGGCTAGGCGTAATGCGGTGATAGAACATTGATGATACGAATTTATGAATTTAACACATTGAATTTTGCCTCTGGTACATTAGAAATATAGTAGTGAACTGGAATTTAGTTAGATTTTCTTCTAACCGGCTAGGTTGGGTTTGCTTTCGGGCGGACGTACGTCTGCTACATGGTCGTCTGCTAGTGCACGATCTCATTGGATGTCGTCACTCACGTGATCGGTACACGCCCATTTACATTAGGTCATCGATAACAAATTGGAATGCACGTGTAGTATGGCAAATTATTTTTTTTGGTCGAAAGCATGCATATTCCCGGGGATTTGTGCGGGGTTTATTGGACTCACCAAGCCTCAATTATACCCTTCCATAGCTTTAAATTTCATGTAAATCACATTTTTCCTAATTTCAAATAAATACTAGGGGAATTAAAATCATTTCAAAACCCCTGTTTTCATGTGTTAACCAATGGGAGCTGGAAAGCCAAAAGCATGCATATTCCCGGGGATTTATGGGGGATTTATTGGACTCATCGATCCTCAATTATACCCTTTCAGAGCTTTAAATTTCATGTAAATCACATTTTTCATAATTTCAAATAAATACTAGGGGAATTAAAATCATTTCAAAACCCCTGTTTTCATGTGTTAACCTATGGGAGCTGGAAGGCCAAAAGCATGCATATTCCCGGGGATTTATGGGGGGTTTACTGGACTCACCAAGCCTTCATTATACCTTATCAGAGCTTTAAATTTCATGTAAATCACATTTTTTACATTTTCAAAGAAAAATTATGGGAATTATAATCACCCTAAAATTCCTTGTTTTTGCGTGTTAACCTATGACAGGCGAGACGTTTTTGGTCAAAAGCATGCATATTCCCGGGGATTTATGGGGGGTTTACTGGACTCATCAAGCCTTCATTATACCTTTTCAGAGCTTTAAATTTTATGTAAATCAAGTTTTTTATAATTTGTAAACAAATCTTTCGGCATATTACTCCCTGGTGGTTAAGTCGCTGCCCGGCAAGCAGTAGATGACAGGTTCGAATCCCGCTGGTTCCAATTTGTTCTGACTTGTGTTTTTCATTACAGATCGAGCATACGATCTTTAACACTGGGAGTAATATGCCGAAAGATTTGTTTACAAATTAAAAATTCCTCCCCAGTCAAGCTTCTTCGTTTACTAACCATTGTCCACGGCGGACCGTTTGAATATTAATGAGTCAGAAAGAAGAGGATCTTGGGTATTTGATTCTAGTTCGTCGTGACTTGGCCGTGAACCAGAATAGCCTGGTGGTTAAGTCGCTGCCCGGCAAGCAGTAGATGACAGGTTCGAATCCCGCTGGTTCCAATTTTTTCTGACTTGTGTTTTTCATTACAGATCGAGCATACGATCTTTAACACTGGGAGTAATATGCCGAAAGATTTGTTTACAAATTAAAAATTCCTCCCCAGTCAAGCTTCTTCGTTTACTAAGTTTTTTATATTTTCAAATAAAAATGATGGGAATTATAATCATCCTAAAATTCCTTGTTTTCGCGTGTAAACCTATGGCAGGAGAGACTTTTTTTTGGTAAAAAGCATGCATATTCCCGGGGATTTATGCGGGGTCTGTTCAACTAGTTGAGTCTTAATTATACATTTTCAGAGCTTTAAATTTTATTCAAGGCACATTTTTCAAAATTTTGATTTAATTCTGCGGGAATTATAATCATTCAAAATTTCCCGTTTTTGCGTGTTAACCTATGGGAGATGGAAGGCCAAAAGCATGCATATTCCCGGGGATTTATGCGGGGTCCCTTGCACCTTTTGAGCCTTCATTAGAGTCTCAAATTACATGTAAGCCACATTTGCACTAAATTCAAGGTAATACTAGAGGAACTATAATCATTTTTAAAATCCATGTTTTCACGTGTTAACCCTATGGCATATGACTCTGTCAAAAAGCAGGCATGATCCAAGGGATTCATATCGGCATTTATTGACAAAAAAGGTTCAAGAAATGTTTTTTTAACTATCCATCCTTTTTCTCGTGCAAAAATCAGACTTGAAAAAGATAGAGTAAGATATGAAATATCAAGAAAAAGTGAGACATCTTTTCACGTGTTATACCTATGGAGAACGGATTTTTCCGAGTCTGTTTTTAACACAGCAAAGTATGCCTCCAAAATGTACTACGGAAGTAGGTCAGAGTAATCTGTCTTGATACTATTTAAAGTCTTTGCTGCAACTGTTTATTCTGTTCTTCCATTCTATATTGTCTATATCAAACCCCGCCAGTAGATGGCGCTATTCCACAATGGTATTACAATATGTTGAGCGTCAAATGATTTCCAGGATGCTACAGCACATATCGAATATTAGTGTCAGTGGGTTTTAGAATTTGGTACAGATGACCTTTATCTGCTCATGCTCAGATTGCATCTCCGAAGTGGCTTATATGTACACGAATATATGTAAATGTTAACGTTACGATTAATGGCCCCCCCCCCCAAAAAAAAAAAGAGTCTAGATCTGGACTAATCTAAAACCGCTTACACATATGTGAGGTGACTTTATCGGCTTCTGTCATCTCCTTGTAATAACGCCATCTTGTGACTTAATCATGAATGTGACCGACCGTATCAGTAAAATGGTTTTGGTCTCGGTGGTGGATCCAAGGGGACACAAGGGGCATCTGACCCCGTCAATCCTATAACACCTATTTTTATTATTTGAATTTGTGGAAACTTCCAAATCAATATGTACATATATGAGTATTTCAACCGACTTTGATTGTTTATATCGAGTTTTCCTACATTGAATCAAACGTATTTGATTTAAAAATGTCGAAGATTGCTCAATTTCTACTTCTGACCAATATGATTTGAAAATCAAAACACTTTACAGATGTAAATACCACATTTGACTTATGGTCCAATGTATTTCATATTCAAGATCGAAATTATCAAGCTTTACATCCTGATAACGATCGACCCAAACCCGAGAACTCTTAACTGATTTGTTTAATTCTAAAAGATTCATCAAACTAATACACTATTTCATTTTCATAACATTCCTCTATTGGTTGCATATTTCCATGCCCACTACAAGTATATACCCTATTTTAAAATGATATTTACTTTATAGTCAACATGATCAAAAACAAATATTGGACTTTTCCCCCAGCCCAATGATTTAATATGACTGCAGTGTATGCTCCCATGTACATGTTAGTTTTATTTTGTTCGTATTTAATGTGTTTTTCTATTAATTTTCAACCCAGACCACTGATAAGCTTCTCTGGCTAAATATATTATTCAATAGATAAAACAATTCAATTAAAACACTTTAATGTTAAAATATATACTTCCTCTCTACTGAGCGAGTCTGGGACAGTTAGAGAGAGAGAAAAAATACCCCACACACACACACACAAACCAACTCACCCCCAGTGAAATAATCCTGGGTCCGCCAAAGTGTACAACATTTTAATGTTAAAATATATACTACCTCTCTACTGAGCGAGTCTGGGACAGTTAGAGAGAGAGAAAAACACACACACACACACACACAAAAAAAAACCCCCAACTATAATATGAATTTGCATACGACGTATGATCCTTGAACGCGGAAGTATATATATACTTATATATATATATATATATATATATATATATATATACAGTATGCTATAATATTTTCATGGCGACTACACGAACGGCGGAAACATGGATCTGGTGTTATACTTGGATATAATAATTCACTTCGGAATGTTGCTACAAATATCATGGGTACACGGCACAAAATATGGCAAGTTTTGCACATTAGGT
Organism: Heliocidaris erythrogramma; assembly: GCA_025617745.1. Classification (NCBI taxonomy): domain Eukaryota; kingdom Metazoa; phylum Echinodermata; class Echinoidea; order Camarodonta; family Echinometridae; genus Heliocidaris; species Heliocidaris erythrogramma. Next base: position 51,985,816 of record CM046856.1, on the reverse strand, counting down.
TTTTGCAATCAAATATCTGTCATACTCCTACAGTTACGCTGTTTATAATTGTTGTATAGCTTGTGTATTGATACACTCTTATCCAATGATGATAATGATAAGACAACGGAAAAAATATGTTATTCAATTTCTCAAAGCCATCTCCGTTATTGCTTTTTTTCTAACATTGTTTTAACACTATACAATTATTAAAACAGTTTAAGGATTTGTGATTATCGTACATTGTATTGCTTTACTCAGCTCGTATTAGTATACATAATCACATCATTCGTTACGAATCCAATGTTTTCTAATAGGAGGAAACATAAGCCTAAAATGTAATGAAACCAACGAGCTGACATCTCCTAATTACCCAAACCCTTATGGTTACGACTTGAATATCACGTGGAAAATCACGGCTCCCGCACACAGAGGAATTGCGATTGTCTTTAGAGATTTCAACACCGAAAAAGGGGATGACATATTGGAAATACTGGAACCCGAGAGAAGTTTCAGCAGCCGGGACTACTCGGGATCGCCTGAATTTATCACGCCCTTCCTTACAACAGGGTCATCTGTTCTTATCACTTTCTTATCGAATGAAAGGATTTCCGACACAGGTTTCAATATGAAACTTCATTGTTACGATATATCAGGTATGGGCTCAGTCCAACAATGATTTAAAATTTTGTTTTTGAAAAAAATTCTAATTTTAGTTTCAAGCTCTTTACAACAGACCGAATACTAAAAGGTATATTTAGGATTACAATATTTGAAATGTGTTTGGAGAAATGAATGATATACTACCTGTTCATTTGACTTCATAAAAAAATCACAAAACAATATCTAATTATATATTCAAACTCGTATCCTTATGTATCATAACGGACCAATAATTTCAAAAAAATGATAACTAATATGGTACTAACTGAATGGATTCGTTACCGAATGCGTATTGATTACATGCACTGTCTATATATATATATATTTTTTTTTTTTCTTCAAACTTTTCAAAAATTTCAAAAAGGGAGGACAGCTCTGGGGAACTTTGACTTAAGTTATGCAACCATTATTCTCTCATTTCCTTTCACATTATATATATATACATATTTATATTTCCTGTTTAGCAGGACATCTATAACATTCTATAACAGGACATCTAATAAAATTTTCAACAATGACAGTGAATGATGAATTACCACAGAAAAAAGACATCACATGTATCACATGAATAAATCCAAGTCAATGGTTTTGAACAGAGGGACATTCTCACGTGGCCCATGTGATTTTCTTCTAAGAACAAACTTATATAATCATAATATGATATGCATTGCATATCAAATTAAAGAAGTGGTTTCTCCTCACAGTTTGCCTTCCTTATCATCCTTCATGTGAGGATTGGTATATAATATTGACATTGTTTAGTATTTTAACCACGATCACCCTCACTTCCATCTTACCATGCGGGCGCTTTGGTTGTATTACTATGCAGAGAGAACGAGCAACATCAAACTCGAGAACAGCATTAAAGCTAATGAGGGAATCTTGGAGGTTTTAAACCCAGATACCGCTAACCAGTGGCTACCCGTTTGCGAAGAGAGTTGGGATATAAAACTGGGGGAGATCACCTGTACGCATTTGGGATTTCCCGGAGTATATCAGATTAGAAGTGAGGTGGACGAACAATATAACAAATCGAGATGTGCAAACATTGAATGCAATAACTGTAAGTAAATTGTATGGACCTGAACGTATACTGAGTGATATGTTTGTATTATAGCCTTTTCATAAATGTAGATGTTTCTGAATATTCCATTGTTTGTTTTAAGCTGTTACGAACGTAATCACAATGAAGTTCGAAAAGCATTACAGTATTCCGTGTAATATATATTGTCTGATCCGTTTGAAACACTAAAATATTTTCGTTGATTTTGTCTTTACAAGTTGACTTGTCTGTTAAAAGTCATTCTTTTACTCTAGGACTTTACTATTTTCTTGTAGAAACGCAAAATATTGTATTGGTTTCCTTTATTTTCATTGCCTCCCCCTCTCTTTCAAAATTAGTATTTTTATTTCCAGACAAATGAAATCATGAATAAACAATGGCGATTAAGATTCATGTAAATAATTAACCAAAAAACTGATGATTTTTGTGGCTATGATTTTAATGCTCGTTTATTATATATGAGGTTATTATTTGCACATTAGACTTTGTATTTCTTCTCTGTTCTTGGCATTCATTTGGTAAAGAAACAAAATTAAATAACCTTGAATTTGTTCATTGACAATTACGTACTCTTTTTTTCAGCTGACTTTCTAATCCAGCAGTGCTTTTGGAATTTTACAAAAAGGGATACTGTAAAATCTAGCCGACTACATTGCTTCAGTAAGTGTATATACATATTTTTTAATTTTTGTTTAAATCCACGCCAGAAACTCTTTCAGTTTATGATTTCGTAATGTCTTAAACAGCGGTTTCATTTAATCTTATTAATGTGCTAAAGACAAGGCGCTAACATATATAAATGATATAATGTCAGTTAGTCACTATATCTCAAATGTTGTCTCCGTGATTGTCTTTTCTTGCGCTTGTTCTAGTTAGTGTCCCAGCATCCTATGGACAGGTATATTTATACGACTGTTACATAAGAGTGTGTGAAATCGACCTTGCCTTACTTCTTAACTTATGGCTGTCTCTATACGTCTGAAAACATGGAAGTGATTATTTATACTACTATTTGATAATACTGGATCCCTACTTATGAATTTGTATTCGTGTACTGATCGATGTTTTACATATGTTTACAGCGTTTGCATATCTTGGATGTTTCCCGGTTCCAAAGAATTTCGCAACATACCTCAGGTCGAATACAACTGAAGTTGGTGACTGCATGTACACGTGTTCTGCAAAGTCGTTTGAGCTAACGGCAATTAGATGGGATGGATGCTACTGTTTCAACGTCTCTCAATCTAACATTCACAATGAGACTCCAAATGATGACGAGTGCATCCTCGAATGCAACCCCAGTGAAGGAACAAATTGCCCAATCTGGGCCTTTCATTACGACGGTAAGATTATTTGTCATTTTAAGCAAAGAATAAGATCAGTGACGAAAAAAGAGAAAATGTTTTTTTCAAAATCCAAAACAATGAAAATATAGTTCGATATCATGATCTAACCACAGGCCCGTAGCCAGGGTTTCTAAAGGTGTGGGTCGTTTTTGGCAAAAGTGGACCTTTTTGTCATAATCAATATACGGACCTGCCGAAGGCAGGTCCTTGCTAGGGGGGGGGGGGGGGGGGGGGGTCCGATTAAAGGGGTGTGTGTGGGTTTTTTTCATGAAAAAGCGGACCTCAGCCCAAGAAGGTCGTCCGACTCCTCCGACTCCCCCTCTGGCTACGGGCCTGAACCAGTAGATTTTTCAAATATGATAGAGCATAGCCGGGACAAGCATTTGCACTCTGGCAGCAATCATCTGAAATACAAAATTGTCACATTTATAAAAAACAGTTGAAGCCTGTCAATCTTGTAAATAGGAACAGTCAAACATTACTGAAAAGGCCTGTATGTCCTTACAGATATTATTTTTGTCTCCCCTACACTGCAAAAATTGGGGTGTTAAATCAACACCAATCGGTATTTATATATGACTGACAGTCATATATGAAACCGAATGGTGTTAATTCAAAACCCCCGTTTTTGCAGTGCACTTTCAGGTTTATAGAATTTTTGTTTCAAACAAAGAGAGTATTTTTTTCATAGCCATTATTCGACTTTATAACCAAATTATTCGTCTGTTACAATTGTCATCTCCAGTTACCCTATGGTTTGAAAGACCCTGATGGCTAATAAAATTGTGTCGGGTGTCTTCTTGTGGGTGAGAAGGGCCTTTAGAACTTTAACATTTCTGTAGTCCCTTTCGTAGTGGGTTATTATGTTTGATTTTTTTTTTTTGGTAAACATAATCTTAATAAACTGTCGGTATAATGCATCACACATACTTTATACATTTAGCCCTACATGTTAAGAGGTCATATTTTATGACTAAATAAACCATTTGCAAGGCAACATCCTCAACATGCTCAGGTTGAAAAAAAAAGGAAATATATATTTTTAAATATGAACACGGAGTAGACTCATTGGTAACTGGAATAATTTTATTTGATATAATGGCATAGCATATAATTTTCGTTTCCTAATGTAATTTGGTAAATGAATAAACTTTTTGTGCTATCCAGTCACTATTGGGTTTTGTGAACACCCCGGAGATGTCGAGCATGGATGGTGGTCATCAAACAATACCTATCTAGGCTCCAGACTCACCTTAACGTGCGAACCTGGTTACGTCATCAACGGGAGCAATACCATCGAATGCCAGCCACATGATACAGATCGGAAGATTGACTGGGACGATAAGATTCCACATTGCCAATACCTGACACTTACATCGCAATATGACGGTACAACCTATTTAGATATAAATTTATATCCAAATTAAGAAAAAAAAATGATTTTGATGTAATAGGAGGCGTCATTATTAACGTATCACTTACTTATACTTTATTAACCTATTCCTTTGAGGAGAATACATTTACATGACCTGAAATTATAAAGGCATAATCGAATAATACTGGGACAAGATTCCACATTGCCAAACATGAAATTAAATCGAAGCATAAATGTAAAGATATTTTAATGAGCAAATCAATTTGGCAATGATCATGGAGCTGCTATTATACGGATATATCTTGCCAACACCCCCGCCTGATATTACCTCATACTGTAAAGAAACGGACTTCAATCAATCATTGACTTTTATATATATATTGTCAATTTGAAAGGAAAAGAAGTAAATGAAAACCTTTACAAATATTTTTTAATTTCACTTTAAATACAATCCTCCCATCAATCAAATCGAGTGGAAATGAAGGTATAGAATTCTTTCAAGTGCTATTAAAGTGCATTCAGTGATAGCAGCATATGATTATTGATGGTTATTTTTTGTGCATTTGTAAAATTCAGTTATCATACTAGTTGATGGCCCAATGTGGGGTCGATGAATATGAACCCATCTTTATGTGAATATAAACTATTTAGTTTCTATGAAGATTTTTCGCTGTAGGCTATATTGGGCAGACTTCACCATTAAGCATAAATTACCATGCACTTTACATGGCTTCTAGTACATTAGCTTTACTGATTGCAAGCCACTTTTAATGCATAATATAGGTTTTCCCGCCCAGTTTCGTCAAAATTGCATCCGATTCAATTTCGAGCGAATTTGAATGATCACCGAGATCAACATTCAAAAAGCTAACTAGTTCATTCAATTTAATTTTATTAGCATGCGATTTCATGATTTTCCCACATAAACGTGTAAAAAGCGCGTTCAAATTAAAAATGCACGTAAAATTGCATTCAAATTCGCACCAGCACTGCCCTGATGAACGTTAAGGAATTCAAATTCACGAATAGGCAAGCATTTTTAACATTTGGGCAGTGTTTTCGTTACTGCTTATGTTCTTTGTGATCTGCATCTGTTTGAATAAATTATGCAAACTTTATGTATACCTTGAAATGGGACATCTGCCTTATATTGAACTTTTTCATTTCTCTGACAAACCGTCATCGGAGCAACAGCTCAAATAACTCCACTTTCATATACATACAATCAGGCCCATGGGAACGATTTTGTTACTGGGGTGCTGGGAGCAGATTATTATTTTTTTTTTTGGTATGCAGTTGCTTATCTATGAATGGCGCCTGGGGCAAACGATGAAGTTGCTTTAAGCGCAAGGGGAAGTGTCCCCTATAGAAAACTGGGGCGCTAGCGTTCAGCGGCGGATCCAGGATTTTGTGACATTCACAAAATTTTCTGACAAGCAACAAAAAAAGTCCTCAGCGTTTTGGGGTCTCTTTTTAACTCCAAAAATCTCTGGGAAAAAAAATTATCAGTATTTAGCTGGCTACAGCACCCCCTACAGCACCCGCATCCTCAGGCCTTCTATGTGTGCTGTGCACCCCCTCAAAAAATCTGGGGGTGCTGCTCCACCTCAAGCACTCCCGGCTCCTAGGGGCCTGCACACAATTCATTTATACACGACTTTGGCGGCGGCTCGAGGAGAGTACATGAATATCTCGAATACGGACAGAATTAGGTTGGCTGAAGCATTTGACAACCAGCAAGACTCCCTAGAACCGGCTGACACTCTAGGAATAAACATGAAATATGATTAAAATAAACTTTGAAAATGAAAGTTTGAAAATGCGAAGGAAATTATATAATAAAAAACAGTGATAAGGGGTGCATATGACGTGAAAAAATGAGGTAAGAATTACAAAGAACTACAGAACTTGTTTATGTTAATTGAATTCGAACGTTCAAAGTGCGAAGATGTGTGCCTATAAATGAAATTGAAATTGCTATTTGGGACGAAATTGAACGTCTATCCAGCTGGCGCGAAATTGAATGACAACTTCGCGTCATTAAATTGAATGGATTTCTCTCTAAATTGAATGAAATAAGATTTAAAAGGAATGATATAAAACAAAACTGAATGCTCAAAGAATGAAAATGAACCATGAGAGCAGAGAGTTGACGAAAATCGTTCGAACTTGAACGCCTATTCATGAATTCGAATGCAGCTCTAATGAAATTGGGCGGGAAAACCTATATATTGATATACTGTATAGTTACGTTAATGCTAGCAATTTTCTGATTGGTATAACAGGACTAATTCATATTCTAAAATACCCTTCCTCATATAAAAAGGATGTAGTCGCTGCATAAAACAACAATAATATTGTGAAGAAATATATTATCCCAAGCTATGGAAATATGATTATGTATCAATTTCCATTAACTTCAAATAGGTCATTGTAAAACAATATCCTTATTTTTACTATCATAATCTTCGGGAAACCACCTCCTTCCAAAATGTATTGAATGGCGAACATTCAGTAACATTTGATTGCGCGTACGACTGAAATGAATGTGTGTTTTTTTTTTTAATACACATTCAAGTAACTTATAAGCCTATTGAACATACTACAAGCTTCTGCATATTCTATAAATTAAGAAATTCTTATCAAGTTGAAATGGTACCAGTTTTTTTTTCCTTAGTAGAATAATTTCTTGGTTCATTGCCACACACAGTGGCGGATTTAAGAAAAGTATGCATTCATTCTAAAAACTAAAGTGTTAAAATCACAATTGAAAAGGGCCGAGGAGTGACCACTTGTTCAAAATGGAACATTAACACTTTAACATGCTGGATTCAGCATTTATAGTGTTGCATCCAGCATGTTAAAAGTGTTAATCTACCATTTTGAAAAAGTGGTCACTCCTCGGCCCTTTTAAATGGTGATTTATCACTTTAGTTTTTAGAGTGTTGTTCCCCCCTTTTATAACGAAAACCTTTTTTAAAATCTGAAATCTGAATCACAACAGATACAACTGTACAACACACCACGCCGATAGGTAACTTAATGTGACATGCATTATCTTTTAATTTTTTCCATTTTCATTCCACGGTAACTTTAATAATAATAATAATAATAATATGGCACGAAAAAGAGACATGATAACAAAAGGAGTTCGTCCAAGCTTTGCGATTGTTCTGAAATTACAACGTCTGGGTTGCGTCCGGGTTCATCGAGTATAATATACATGTAGTTGATTTCAAGTAATTTGTTATATACCTGCGTGATAACCTGATGAGTGCAGGTCGAAAAGCTTCGTTATCATGCCTCTTTTTCGTGCCATATTGAAATTTTGTAGTACTAAGAAATTATTTGAATAATAATAATAATAATATTGGATATTTATATAGCGCTCATATCCACCAATGGTGCTCAAGGCGCTCCAATAATACCCTGGCTTTAGCCCAGCTGCCCTATAAGGCGCTGAAAGCATTCAAGGAAAAAAAATCCTACCTTATTTTAGTGTATTGATATTAAAACCATCATTGATTATTCCTTTATTATATGCAATTGAAAGTCGTTTAGAAATATGTCGAATTCATGTAATACTTGTTATAAGCGCTGGATTACTATTAGATATTCCCAGATATAACGTGTTGTCAAAGACAACATCATGCAAACACACAAGGAAACGCACCCTCACACACCTCCACCCCTTACCATGGCCCTTACACAACCATAGGCACCGCTAGTTTATTGGTAAGGAAGTACGTGATGGGGCTAAGGGTTGCAGCCTCCTCCCATCTGTAGCTGTCAATCCAGTAATTAGCACAAAGCAAAACACGCACCCCCGCACACACCTCCACCCCTTACCATGCCCCTTACACAACCATAGGCACCGCTAGTTTATTGGTAAGGAAATATGTGATAGGGCTAAGCATAGGGGCTAGGGGCTGCAGCCTCCTCATATCTGTCAATCCAATAATTAACACAAAGCAGTAGATATCATTTCCCAGTATGCCCAGTGTTCATCATATCCTAAAAGAGCATGTAGGCATAACATCACATAAAGCATGTCCTTTAAGAATGTTGAATTCAGCTTTTGACAAAGTCTTTGTGTGCTTTTCAATAAAGCATCAGTCTCGAGTTGTATTACGACACAATAGCTGATATCACGTACAGCACAAAGAATTGCGCATGTATCTCAACATTAAAAAAATAGGGCATGGGAAATTATTATCATCATTATTATATAGTATATGTTTGCTCGGTCAAATTCGCAAAATTAGCTTTCAAATTCATTTTCAAACGCTCGTATTGAAGAAGCAATTTGTTCGTCCCGTTTACTCCTTCGGTTCATATTATTTTTCAGTCGTTCAAACTCATTTTCCAGCTTCCAGAAATGTGCTTCGAACATCAAGATTAAAATTAAAGAAACCAAATTGCTCGAGTTTTACTTTCCTTTTCAGTCAAGTTACCAGTATTCATTTTTAAACAGGTATAAGCAGTCCAGAAAGTAGCCGGGCTTTGTCTTTTTTATGAATCTAATTTCTCAAATTTTTCGTCATTCAAGTATTCTCATGTTTTCAGATGTAATTTGTTGTTGCAAAATCATGTAGTCATCTAATCATATGGGTGTAAAAACAAACCACTATATACTACCCTTAACTAATCATATACTGTATCGTTTCAAATTTGTAAGCGTATTCAAAGTAGGCTTTCACATCATAATTATTGTCCGTTTTTTCTATCTAATCTGATTTTTTTCAGTTGACCATTAGCTTTGTTATTTTTTTATTTTTTAAAATAATCTCAGCCCCAAAATAGGAGGGGTGCATACGGGGCCCGAGCCCACCACACTTCATAGTTAGAAATCGTTTCGCGGCTCTCGCATTTGTTATCAACTTTGTTTTGTTCCATAATTCTTAATTTTTGTCGAATATGTATTATTTTTCATCATTATCATTTATTCCTGTTTTATGACATTGCAAGTTACTTTGCATATTGTTTCTAAATCTTATCATAGAAAAACGATTTTAAAATTCGAAGGGTAGGAGTGCATTGTTAAATCAATTGCTTAAATTTCTAACTTGCTTGTCTATTAATGAATTCAAATTCCAAAATGTTCGCGATCCGAATTTGAATGTGAATGCTCATTGGGTAATGCATGATGAGAGTATGCGATCGCTTGCACTAAAAATGAAATTGAATGCTCTTTTTAGGCAATTGAATGTTGATCTTGATGAGCATTGAAATTCACATGAAATCGAGCGACTGTGCATCAATTTGACAGCTGCTTTGATGAATTTGACCGGGAAAACCTATATTATTATTATTATTTTATTTGTGATATCAACATAAAATAACATAACACGGACAATATTTGAATCTACTCTCTGTTGCCCTCAGGCATTCAGCTCTCTCACATAAAACACAACTCACATAACTTTACAATACATAAAACATATCATAACTCTATCATATCCACTCTCCCGATTTCTTATGATTTTTAGCTCATTTAAACAGAATTTAAAGGACAAGTAACCCCACGTGATATTCTAGATGCACCTATTGTCTGCTACGTCTTTCCATGGAGGCTGCCATTTTGTGCATGACACGGATCATTAGGTACCATATGCATTGATAATAGCCTACCTTTACAACAGATACGTCGCTTTGTTCTGATTGTATTACGATTGTTATTGGCCATGGGCCTAGATAATTGACGACCCATGAGTTCTAATAGCCATCCTGTAAAGCAGATTCCTCGCTTTGTTTTGGTATTGTTACGATTGTCTCCGTCCTTGACGTCAATTCTCCGTCCTTGACGTATATTTTTTATGAAGTATATTTTTTATGAACAAATTAAGACCTTTTAAAAAATATATAAAACTAAACTTACATTTCAGAATATGTGACTTTATCTAATATATATTTGTCCTCTAAAAATCAATTACAAGTTAACGATGAAGGAAATTTTACTTGGGATGAAAAATATGTTCGTGTACACATAAAGTAATGGCAGCCCCCTTATTATTGCTAGCAGACGATAACTTGGCTGGAAAATAGTGATTTATATCTATATCCTGTGTTTTTACATGAAATTGCATGTATCAAATAAGAGGCATATACTACACCATTCAAAATAAGCTAATTCATACGCTGAGGTTAATTTCCCTTTAAAGCATAGCAGGACGCACAAATTTTCATCTTGCCTAACGTTTTTATGAGAAATATTCTCTACTATCTTTTTGGAATGAAAGAAATCCTTTATTATTTTATTTTATCATTAAAAAACAGATTCAAGTATATATAACTTTATTTAACGTACTAAAACCGCTTATGCATGTTTATATAGTAAATTTAAAAATTCTTATCACCTAAAAAATGTTACTAGTAACTTCATACCTTAAAAGAACAAAATTCTTGATTCATTGCAATGTATCGTTCTTTTTGTAGTGAATTAAAAAAGAAGTACATGTAATTACTTGTCTTGTTACAGGAACTGATGGGCCGCCAAGGAGTATTTCTGGCATCGTTTTTGGCATCCTTGTTCCTGTGCTTGTGATCGTGGTCGTATGTGTAGGGTGCAGTAGGAAGAGGTAGCACACGCCAACAGAATATTCACAACTGAATTAGTATTAATAATGTGTGACAAAAATGTTGCTGGAGGAGCTAGAGTTTCGAAAAACTTCTTACGAGAAGTGAATAATATTTTAATCTTAGATCTCATTTCAACGCCTATTTTCATATCTGTTTTGATCAGGACGTATTTACTATTCATTTCATTTATTTACTTGGTTTTCTCTAAAGCAGGAGAGTTCCATTCTGAGCCACATTGACCTGCTTTACAAAGGAGCCCTTCTTGATACATTGATAACATTAATCGTAAAAATATTGATAATGATAATGAGATAATGATACTACTACTTCAACAGCAACAACAACAACAACAACAACAATAATAATGATAATAACAGATTCATAGTCGGAATCTTGATATTCATGCTCATTTATTTGATTAAATAGGTAAACATTCTAAAATTTCCTATCCAGATAAATATGATAGACTCAATATCTTATCTGTAGTAGGAGATTATTTTCAATCTGTGGATGTCTGTAGACAAAGAGTTCAAAGAAAGGGAATATAACAAAGCAAGTACGCAAAACATATTCGCAGAAAAAAACGATGGAAGTAATTTTCTTGTCATCTATTGCAGATTGAAGGAAAACCCATGCAGAAAAGTGTGGAGATGGTTAACTGAAACGTCTGTGAGAACTGAACCTACTCCAAGTGTCGATGACCCATCGCTGCCCACAGAAAAACCCATCAAGTTGATCAGTCAAGCAGCAGAAGTCGAGCAACCTACGTCGGTAGCCTCCAGTACGCAGGATTGTCCAGAGTCACCATTCCATAACCAACGTGATGAAAGAACAAGGAAAGAGGACTTCCAGCGAGCAGAGAGTCCCACACCATTGCTATCTATAGAGGAATCGCAGGCTGATGAATATGCGACAGTTGGTGATGTTCGTCAAGACCATGAAGATTCCTTCCTCACAGGATCGAAAGACGTGGATAAATGCGAGACGAGGGCAGATGCTACTCTCCTAGGCGCTGACATCATTGAAATCTCCACTCAGCAGTCTCAGTCTGGTAAGTCTCTCACCATGAGGAACCGACCACTCCCACATTATCCAAAGGGTGGATCCCTCAAGCCCCCTGTACCATCAAGGAATGCACAAACCTTAACTCGACTGGATCAACCTGGAGATAATGACAAGACACCTAGTACCTCCAAACAGCACCTTGCTTCGTCTAATGACAAGAAGCAAGTAAGCAAGAAGGCACCCGGTGGGTCCACGCCATTTGTGAAGGCTAAAAGCAAGCGGAATAAGAATAAGAGTTCGAAGACCATAAATGGTCATGGTTCTATAAATAATTCCAATTCAGTTCCACAGGCCGACCCCTTGCCTCCAGAACAACTGTACTCTGATATTGATGACACACATCTACAAGGTAAAGATGAGACATCGGCAAATATGACCGGAGGTGCTTTTGCATTCGAAGGAAGATTTGATGAGAACTTAAAACCATCTGCTCCATTAACCCCAAATGCAAGCAATCTGTACCACACATTGGAAAGCACAAATATGGACCTCAATACAGTGGGGGGTTCAGAATATGAAGACATTAGTAACATAGAAGGTAAATTCACCGGTAATGGGGCCTATGATACCTTGAATTTTAAATGAATAAACAACAGTTATCAAAATCAATCGGAGTACACTGAAATATGTTAAAACAATAATTGAATGGTGATCAGCAACGAATTATAATAGATAACATAAAACTATGCATTCTTTAGGTCAAGAATTTATACATAAAAAGATGCATATTGTATCATCAATCTATTTTTTGGCATATCGTTTCAAAACAAGAAATAGAAGGAGTTTAATTTTTAAAGTGTGAATGTTTAATTTCTATTTTATATCAAATGTATGTTTATATCAATGTTTTAACCAAATACCTTTCTGATTTTTATATTGATGCATTTGTAAATTGAATAGTTTCAGCTATCGAGCTGCATGTTTGATGTGTTTTACAGTAAACTTGTTCAATTCAATTTATTTCAATTCAGCCCTCCCGGAGATGGTGTTTGCTTAGGGATAAAAGAAAATGTGAACATTTTCTTCTTGATATTTCTTACCTCATGTTATTAAGAAATGACATGCCAGATTTCTTTTCTTCAGTTGTGCATAACATATTCTGTGTCACACTGACCACAAATTCCAGGAAAATATTGAATGCACCAAAGAATTAAAAGAATCACAACGCGACTTGTGCGAAAATTATATCCACACTTTTAGCAAGTTGTGTGACATTGTGAATTTCGAGTGTCATATGTATTCCACAGATTGAGAATATGTTTTATACTAGTGCTGACTGTGTGCAAGGTGTGCGAGGAATTTTTTCCAGTGAGGTCTGTGGGAAATGATTTTTTATCACAATGAAAGCGAAGCAATTCAATGTATATTTTCAGAACTGGAATGCAATATCTCATTGTGATTCATAATTCAATTGTTTTATATGGGCAACTCTTGTTGATCATTGCGTTATTTTTCACTTGTAGTAATATATACACCAGAGATCGAAGTAAGTGGAAAGACTTTATCATGTTTATCGCCAATGGCTGGATCAGACAGGGAACGTTGCAAGCAATAAGCAAATATTATATTTTGTATACTGTATCGTAGTATATGCCTCTGTCTCTACTGTACACTGAATAAGATGTTATATTCACACGTGCATATTAAATGAGAACTATAAACGTGCATGACAATCACTTTCTACAACTGAATATCACTCAACATATCATTACAATTTTGCCTTAGATTTTTATTCCAAAGATATTCTTCCTTCTAAATTTTATTCGTGTTTAAATAAATACCTGTCCATTTTATGTGTGATGTATTGCTGAATGTGTAACGTGGTCATGATATCATGTTGCGAAGTTTGTTTTACATCGTCTGTAATTTTGAATACAGTTCACAATTTCAGTTCTAATTTGTGTCTTTTTAAAAATTTTAAAACCATTTTGTTTTTACAACGGACGATGTCATGAACACTTCACATACATTATACTCTGCGTGTTAAAGAAAAAACGCCAATGTTTAATATCAATTTTATATGTTAGTCGGTGAATACATGGACATTTTTTCTTTTCCTTTTAAGCTCGTGACCTTTCCTTATCTATAGCTGTTGGCCTAATGCCTATTTCGTTTGTATTCAAATAAATGTTTATTGATTGTATTGTACTTTAAATATGTAGTGCTCATAGGTTACCAAACCGTCCAATGTTTCATGGAATATTGGCTTGTCAATTAAGAATACATTCGGGAAATGGAGCCAACAAGTATATAGCAAAAGCTAGTCAAGGTTTGCCTCCTTCAATACGCTATAATTTATGACAACAAATTAATCATTAGTGATTATCACGGAATCATAAACCTGTATGTTCAGCGCTAAAGAATGGAACAATTCTGTACTAAGCAATATATATATATATATGAGACAGTTATATAGCTCAAACATATATAGACTACACTATTATTTACACAGTCTGGTTAGGACACGCTTTTAGGATTCACTTCATATTGTACATTATTTTTATATGCATCAGTAGTAAAATATTATCATATTCTTTAAGAAGATCTTTCAATATTTCTTTAGAGCTTTTTCTCGATGAATTATACAAATCATTGCGAGACTGTTTGTATGTGGTAATTTGCATATTTGGTATTTGTATTTTAGAAATAATGCAATTATATTATATATATCATGCCATGTACATGTATTTCATATTCCAGGGTACGGTGAATGTAAATCGTATTTGGCAATACTTTTTGACGAGCTTCCTGAAAATGTGCCTTTTCTATATTTAAAGTCCGATACTATAGCAATGTTATATTTCAGTGGGTGAATACATAAACACCTCTGCTTTTTCTGTTTGCTATTTTTACTATAAAGGTTTCCTGTTAAGCTCGTGACTTTCTGTCTTTAGCTGTTGGCTTAATGCCTATTTGTAGTATAGAAATAATGCAATTATATTGTATAAATATCACGCCAGGTTCTCATAATCAGACATTTCACATTCCAGTGTATGGTGAATAAAAATTGTATAATGCAGCTGAATATAAATTTACTTTCCATTTGGCAATACCTTTTTACGAGCTTTCCTGAAAATGTGCCCTTTCTATGTTCAAGTTTCATTTTTAGGTCCTGCATGGTTTGTATTAATTTGCAATCCATTGCATTATTTGAACAGGGTAGCTACATCAGTGGTTAAAAATGCAGTTTTAACAAAATACTGTACATATATTTATTTGTTAATTTTGAGCATGGGTAGACAACTCCTGTTGCATACATGAAATAAACCCCATATGATATACTCTCTGCTTCCCCCACCTTAGTCGTCACAGTCACGATACTATAGGGTAGGTGTAAAATGAATATACTGATCGGTTCTATATTTCCTCATACCATTGTGCATTGCTTCATCACGGTTACCCAAATATTGAAATAAAGTCTTCATTTGAATCACGGATTCATCGCCCACTAGTCTTGTCTGTTGATTTTGTTACGAGTTCTCTGCATTACGTCAGTGATTACGGAAATGATAATAAAAATTGATAACATTTTACAAAAATTTATATAAAAAATGATAACATTATATTGAATTAGAAGCATATCCTCCACGAAGTGACACTGAAATGCTCCGACTGGAGGTCAGCTACCATTGTGGTCAGTGCACAGAATCATTCGGAATCCAGATGAATTCAGTCGGACCAGTGACTCATTTAATATACTAGTACCTGGGCCAAAGAAGACAACAAGTGGCGAAATGTCGTACAATTGGTTGCACAATCACATACAAAATGGGCAAGGATACCAACTCTTAAGCAGGGTGACCAAATTTTTACATTTGAAATTGGGACTTCCTTGACGTATACGTTCCAAGGAGTGCTTTGTGTCCACGCACGTTCGCGACTCTATTTTCCTGCTTAGAACTATTTTAAATGTTGAACTGAACTGAACTGAACTTGAACTTTATTTATCCAATAACAATAAAAAACATGAAACAAAATGTATACAAATTTAAATATAACAGAGTTAAGGATAAAAAGGAACCAGAAAAATAGCATGAATGCTAATCGAGTCTGGTATCTTTAAACATTGGGAAACATAGTTTGGAAATAGAATAAACAACAAATAATGTAATTGCTAATATGAAGAGGATTATAAACAAAACTATAATTCAAATATAATAAATGAAAGTTCAATAAGCATTGTTTGGTAATAGAATAAACAACGAAAAATGTAATGTTAAATATGAAGAAGATCATAAACATAATTATAACACAAATATAAGTGAATGAAAGGTCAGTATATAATATCTATCTGTTTAATCAAATACTTAATATTTAGAAGTTTTTATCAGTCATTCATTTAAAAGGTATTCAACTAGTGTTTTTCTAAAGCAAGATATGGATGGCTTTGTCCGCACAGCAAGTGGTAGATCATTCCACAACGAACTACCTACATATGAAATTGAAAATTTTCCTTTGGTCGTTTTGACCTTGGGTATATACAAGTTATTTTTTCCTTTTGCCTTGTCCGATAATTATGCTGAATAAAAGAGCAATATTGGATGATTGAATGTGGTATATTTAAAATCTTTAACTTTTTAAATAATGGTTTTGAGTGAGTTATGATTGAACCAAATGTGTTAGCGCGTAGAGCCATTTTATGACTTAAAGGACAATTAACCCCACGTGATATTCTAGATGCACCTATTGTCTGCTACGTCTTTCCATGGAGGCTGCCATTTTGTGCATGACACGGATCATTAGGTACCATATGCATTGATAATAGCCTACCTTTACAACAGATACGTCGCTTTGTTCTGATTGTATTACGATTGTTATTGGCCATGGGCCTAGATAATTGACGACCCATGAGTTCTAATAGCCATCCTGTAAAGCAGATTCCTCGCTTTGTTTTGGTATTGTTACGATTGTCTCCGTCCTTGACGTCAATTCTCCGTCCTTGACGTATATTTTTTATGAAGTATATTTTTTATGAACAAATTAAGACCTTTTAAAAAATATATAAAACTAAACTTACATTTCAGAATATGTGACTTTATCTAATATATATTTGTCCTCTAAAAATCAATTACAAGTTAACGATGAAGGAAATTTTACTTGGGATGAAAAATATGTTCGTGTACACATAAAGTAATGGCAGCCCCCTTATTATTGCTAGCAGACGATAACTTGGCTGGAAAATAGTGATTTATATCTATATCCTGTGTTTTTACATGAAATTGCATGTATCAAATAAGAGGCATATACTACACCATTCAAAATAAGCTAATTCATACGCTGAGGTTAATTTCCCTTTAACAGTATACATTTTATATTCGTTTCATATGTGCTACCCCATACTTCAATACCATATGTGATATGAGGTTGCACCAAAGTTTTATACAGTAAAATCAAAATTTTCTGGGGCACAAAATTTCTGAGTCTAAAAATAATGTCAATTTTCTTTCTAATACATTTGTTTACCTTCTCAATATGGTTTTCTGTGTTAAGTATTTATCGATGTTCAAACCTACAAACGATGCAACATCAACTGCATTTATAATGGTATCTGCTATTGCCAGCATTCCTTTCATTTCAAATGTTTTTCGAATTCCACTGATAAGCATATAATTTGTTTTTGATAAATTGATTGTAAGCTTATTTGCATTACACCAATTTGATACCTTTTTGAGATGTGTATTAACTTCATCCATATCAATAGTAGACTGTCCAACTGGAAAGTATGAAAAAGGTTAGAATCATCAGCAAAGAGTATAAAACTAAAGTAATCTGTACAGTCTGGCAAATCGTTAATATAGATTAAAAAGAGTGTTGGCCCTAATACAGATCCTTGCGGTACACCACATGTTGTTGAGCTTATCCCACCATATTTGAAAGACTGAGTTCTGTTGTGTAGATAATTTTTAAACCACATCATGGGGTAATCCCCTTAATCCATAGCGTTCAATTTTTCCACATAATACAGAATGGTCTATTGTGTCAAAAGCTTTTTTGAAGTCTACAAATACACCAAGTGTTATTTTGCCTTCATGAATAGATTGTATGACATCATTTATTAGATTTGTGAGGGACAACTTAGTACTATATTGCTTACGAAACCCATATTGGTGCTTGCATAAAATGTCATTTTTCTCAAGGTAAGCAAGTATTCTTTCATTTACCAGTTTTTCAAGGACTTTTGCCAAAATAGGTAATACTGAAATTGGCCGATAATTTCCAGGATCATCTTTCCTTCCTTTTTTAAAGATTGCTGTTACTTTAGCTACTTTCATACCACTTGGAAATTTACCCGTCAGGAGGGAAAGATTAAAGATTTAGCAAAGTGGTTCTGCGATGAGTTCTGCGGCATCCTTTAACAAGCGTGCAGGAATGTTATCATAACCACATGCTTTATTTACAGTGAGGGATATAAGATGATCCAAAACAAAGAACTATTTATTTGATTATGAATGTATTTATCAAAAGAATTGTCAACAGGATCACACATAATATCTTTAGCAAGATTTGGACCTATATTTATAAAAAAATAGAATTGAATGCTTCTGCTATTTTAGAATTTGAAATAACAATCTCTTTACTTCCCTCTGCATTGATACCAGTACACAGATGTTCTACATGGGTTGTCTTGGATTTACTATTTCTGCTACAGAGTAGGTCATTTATTGATTTCCATGTCTGACTTGTGTCTCCACTGTGGGTCTCAAATAACTTTGTGTAGTACTTTCTTTTTGCATTTCTCAGAATAGTAGTCAAAACATTGCGATATCTCTAATATTTGCTGTTATTTAATATCATCTGCGTTCAATTATTGATGTTATGTTTAATTATTTTTAATTTTTTCAATCATTATTTTAATGGAGCTATTGTTTATGCTCTTAATTAATTCTGGATATAAGTATTTTCCCCTCTCTCTTGATTGCTCGTACATATAATAAATCTATTTTGATGACGTCAATCAACAGGTCCAGTGAGTCGCGGCAACACTGACACAAACACCTAACATGGCAATCCTCTGTAATTAGCTAAAATTACCGTCCGAAAGCTCCTGAAATTTCAGTTCATTTTGGAAACGGTTGAAAAAATTAAGATGCTTGATAATGAATAAATCAAGTCCTTCATTCATGCCATGTCATATCTCATAACTATTACACGGATTATCAAAAAGATCAAACTTTAGAATGTTTGGCAAAACTCTGAATAATTTATTAATAAATAATACTAGAGTCTATTACATGGATTATTTTCCTCCTGTAACTTATTGAAGTATAATCTTAGTATGATATGGATACTAGGGTACATGTATTACGCGCTCGTTACAAAATTTATTAAATTTGTGCGTACATTTTGACAGGAAATGACATGAAAAACGAGGTGAATTTCTAATTACACGACTAATATTTTCTTATAAAGATATATCCTCTTTAATGAGCAAAAAGCATGTCTTGTAATTCAATACATATTCTATACTGTGAAAGATATTACGACGCATGTTGACGTATGAATCTTGCTCTGTTAATTTTATGCTAAGTCATATTACGATATATTACCCATATTTTCAAAATATGTATTTGTGAAAATATGAATTTATTCATCAATAATACTAGAGTCTATTACATGGATTATTTTCCTCCTATAACTTATTGAAGTTTAATCTTAGTGTGATATGGATACTAGGATACATGTATTACGCGCTCGTTACAAAATTGATCAATTTTGTGAGTACATTTTGGCGCAAAAACAGCCGAAGACTTTCTCATTATGGAGGTAACCCTTTACATTGCGGGTAGTAACTCAGTGAGGGTGCTTCATCTTCATTTCCATGTCAATGGGAAATTTATTCAGAATGTCCGGGCAAACTATTCCAAATGTCCATTCACTGTGCAGTGTGCGAACTGCGAACGTACTTATCTCATTTCTATAAGTTTTGAAGAAAAAAAAAACCCTCATACAGATTCACTTTACAGGTCCGAGTAGAAACCTTAGACATGTAGGCCTTTGGATCAGTAGATCATACTTTGCAAGCAAAAATGAAAACAGAGCAATTAACAAGTATATAGTATTACCAGTTAATAAACTGTTTCTCTTTCATAACCGAGAAATTATATGTCATGCCCTTCACAGAATGCTGATTAATTGCGTGTCATTCTTTTTTTTTTCCGGGGAATCCCTAATATGATAAATAGGCCTACATAAGAAAGCAAGAGTAATACGTAAGCTTACGGCTTACAGTGTATAATGGGACTTTATGAAAGTAAAACTCATTTATCGTTCTTACGTCCTTAAAATTGCGTTGAACAATACTAGAGCTGTTAAGAGAACAAAAAACTTAGTTGGGCCAGTCCAAAAAAAGTGTGCGAAATTGCAATTTTCGTGTCCGGCTTAACCCTTCTTCGGATCTACATGAGTAGGACATTATTGCTGTTTCTGTCCTACTCATGTAGATCCGAAGAAGGGCTAAGTGCCCGGGCTTATTAATAGCGTGCTACCAACAGCTACGTCTGCAGGTGTACTTATTTTGTTGCCTCTCTCCCTCTCTCTATATATATTTATATCCTACATCATAAAATTCTCATGAAAGGATTGGCCAGGAATGTCTCATGTGACATAAAATACTTTCACCATGAAGAAAAAATGGATATCGCGTGACGTCAGACCTCCGTATATTTTTCGATATAAAAATATTATTATGACGTCACTCTTTTGCTTTTCTGGATATTTCGAAGCTATCGATATCGCCACAATGTATCGCGATGTTTTGCGCGATTTGAGCTAGCTAGCTGGCATGAGAGCCCCTAGCCCCTGGCCTCGGCCTCTCTCAGCTAGCTCATATGCATGCTCAGTGTACGTACGTACGTGTATGCCATATATGCGCGTAGAACAACGTAACGTAAACAGCAACAAAAATGGCTGCCTCAGCTAGTGACGTGCCAAGATTTAATCTCTTCGAAGATGGCGATTTGGAAGATTGCATGGACAGATTCAGAAATTAAAATAATTTCCACGGGTGCGTGGTAAACATTGCCGTAAACATCTAACGTTACAACAAATAACTGATAAACATGTAACTTTAGACATGATAGACACTGTAAATGTGTTCGAGTTTTCCAGTTTTCATCGTTTAAATGTTTCGCCGTTGGATTAGTGCCATTTAACTTGTCTTAGATGTAGATCTAGGTCTACAGTAGACTTACAAGCAATGACCTCAAGATTGACTTTGGGCAAATATGGTGAGTTGTTCCCAGGCGTTGTGTGTCCGGACAGGTCATTTTAAAACAGTAAATTGAACAACTTTTCATGCAAATTGTCACAAATCTTTCACAGGATAGGTTGAAAAATCATGTGAATAGCAAATATTCACTGATTTTAGTGTCACCTGATGCATATTTTTCGTAAAATCTGACAGCAAAATTGACAGGCTAATTTTTGTTAATTGTCCGGACACAACCCCCATCCTACATACATTTCATATAGGCCTATAGGTATAGGATCTAGAGTCTAGATCAATGTCTAAAAAGTAAGGTCTAGATTCTACATTTAGTTTTTATTTTTCTATTTAGCTAAGCTTACTCTGGTAGGATATAAATCAAATATACCATGCACTCTTTTCGAGGCACCAGTTGAAATTATGGATTCTTCGGTGACTGGCATAGTTACTATTTTCTTCGGGGCTGCACCTCAGAGAATCCATAATTTCAACTGGAGCCTCTCAGTGCAAGGTATATTTGATTAATATAATTGTCATGGCCAAATTGTCATCAGACAACACTTATCTCGGCTCCAGAATGATATTAACATGTAAAGCTGGTTACGTCATCAACGGGAGTAATACGATCGAATGCAAACTATATGATGTTGATCGGAAGGTTGACTGGAACAACAAGATTCCACATTGCCAAATCGTGATTAGTACATTGCAACCTAAAGGAGGTATAATACTCATTCAGATATTGCCTATTGAAAACGTACAATGCATTCGTGGATCTTTATTCACAAAGCTACAATCGTCACTAATTTTTAATTCTACGCTTCACCAATTCTCATATATCTGTCGTAAATACATTTAAACAGACCTAATTTTGCAAGGGCACCAGGTTCAGAAACAATATATATTATCATATTTTTTCCATCTATCGTCAAAGTAATACTTTGTAGTAACCATCCTTATATTGTTAATATGCTGAACAAAAATCAAATAAACGAAATGGCTATTATGATAAATGAATTATGAATAATCTAAATCATAATATCATTAATTTCTTGTAATCAATTATCCAAAAATGATATAATTTTCTTTAAGAAATTAAATGCGTTAGATATACATTGAATGGGATATCCTCTTTCCATTTTAATATTCTTAATTTTCATTATCTTCCGATGAGTTTGAAGGATCGCTAATATAGAACATGGATCTCTCTCTCTCTCTCTCTCTCCCTCTCTGCAAATATGTATGTCTTTCAATACCAAGAATTTACTACTGAGGCTTACCATACCATCGGTAAGTACTTCAGCGCTCTTCTATAGGCTATACCTCAAGACAGTGAAGAGGAGCAACGTAGATTTAATGTGTGGAGATAAGCGTGATAAGTGCCATGCCGGGGCTCGAACCCACGACCTTTGTTACTATATCTTCAGTCAAGTGTTTAAACTACTCAACTTTAAAATATCCCCGCTTACACGGTTCTTTGTGCCTTAGAATATAATCCTTCATTAGGCATGTTATAGGATAACCTGGCATAGGCCTACAAAAATTGCTAATTAAAAAAAACCTGTATTAACATAGCACACATGAATGATTGTACATTTATTTCAGGACTACAAAATGGAGGAGGCCGAGTTTGGATATTTCTCATGTTGGCTGGCAGTTCAATCGCAGTGGTCATTGTCACCATCATCGCTCTGAGATGTGTCGTTAAACACCATCGAAGGCATTCCTCTGACGCAGAGGTACCTTTACCTTTTAAAGTGATGGCGTCGTAGGGAATTTTGCTGGACGGCGCCATATTGTAACCAGTCTGGTTCTCGCGTAACTTCACACATGCACTCAGCAAGATCGAGCTGAGTTTTCAGTTCAACAAGTCTAATCCCAGTGAGATTTTCTAGGATGTCCTCTGTTAGCCCGACGACGTCATTCCTTTAAATTATTACTCATTTACCATTTAATGCCACGATTACCTTATATATCTAATCATTCAAATTAAATCCTGATATGAATAGAGGCTCCATATATGTTTATATTAACCTACATGTATAATAAATAGAATTTTACGACATTAAATGATGTTTTCTCCCTTTTACTGCTTAGGTTATACATTCATATGTTGACATGAGTGGCAATCCAGCGAGGGTGACCGATGGTCAAAATACATCACGGTCACCAAATGCTTCACTCTCCATGCTCTCTATCGGAGGCACCTCATCTGAGTTACGAGAAACAACATACACCATGGCATCATCTACCGTAGTCATTGACGACGATGTCGATGCCTTCGGTTATACTCTACCAAATACATCGTCCACCTCAGCGTCGACTTACACGCTGAATAGGAGTCGTTTCGATGTCGATGACTGTGGTTATATTCTACCAAGTAGTGAATCTGTTGGGGTATCCACGTCGATGAGCATAGTGGACCGATGTCGTTTCGATGTCGATGATTGTGATTATACTCTACCAAGTAGTGAATCTGATATGGTATCTACGTCGATGAACATAGTGGGTCGATGTCGTTTCGATGATGCTACTGACGATTTCGGTAATAAAAATCTAGGAAAACGTGAAGAAAGTTACTACGCAGAAGTGAATTAGTTAAATACATGTATTGTGCTTACAAAATCATCAGTCAGATGTAATCATCGTTAGGTTAGGTAGAGGAGTATATGAAAAAAATCTCATTTCTAAAATTGTACAGTTCTTCTCGGCATGTCTTTTTGTTGTAGTTATCCTCGTGTACTTTCTCTATAAAAAGGTATTCTTAGCACTGGTGGATTAAGGGGGTAGGAGGTGGGGTGGGGTTGGCACGTCCGGCCCGTGCCCACCCTTATGAAGTGGCACACAACTCGAAGATTGTTCCCCCATTTTGCCTTTTTGAGGTGATGACCTGTTTTTCTTTTCTCTCTCTTTTTTTTTTGGGGGGGGGGGGGGATTGCTTGTCAGAGAATCCTGGAGTAAAAAGGAACCCCACAAAATCCGAAGGCCTTTTTTATTTTGCTTGTCAGAAAATCCCGAATTCGCCCCTTGAATTTAGTCTTGTATCGTGCAGTTATGCCAATTCTAATTAAGCCAAGCGATTATTCACTTTGTTACTGCGAAAGGACTGTCATAATTGATTCATATCATTTTGTCGTAAGCCTGTAAAAATACAGTTAGTTTTGGATTTTTCCTTTTTATTGATTCATTTGTTTGTAATGATAGTGTCTAATAATTCGACACGGAGCACATCAATCGCACATTTTTCTTCACTAGAACATTTGTACTTTGTCTGATTGAATCATATCGTTCTGTCTTGAATCAAAGGATTTCTAATTATGCTTCTTCCTAATATCTTAGCCATACAACTGTTGAGCACTCTGAAATAGAAACTCCAAATGTCAGGAGAATTCAGTTACATTTTGTCTAAAATTTTCTTTGTAAATAATAGGAGAGGTATTAGTAGTTTTTAAACCTTATTTAAAAATTACTTTTTTTCACGTTTGCAAAAATGAGTAAGATACAAATAAGCGAACAGCGAAATATAATTTATGATGTGATTCTTGTAGCGGGTTTTCTTTCAAATCATAGATAAATTAAAGAGATTTCATTATTTTTAATCCCATGTGTAGATTTGTGAAAGTGCTTAGACCACGCAGTAGAATATGATGAATCTTAGAATTAGAATGTCTTGTGAAAAAGAGTACATGCCATATTGACATTATGTTTCCATCAAGTAATGCTAACCGTGGCTTAAATGTGTTGCAATCATTCACCCTTTAATCAGGAACCTCTATACATCGCCTGCATAATTCATGTATTGAACAGGATACATGTCGTGCGCGGGTGGTATATAAAAATTATTGTGGGGGTTGCGTTGGCGTCATTTCACGTAGGGTATATCTGGAAAATATAAAAATTGTTAACGTTATTTGAAAACAGTCTTAAACCAATAATCTATTAATAGGTCCGGGTATAGTATATGGCACGAACCTGTGGTGAAAAAGCACCTGATTTGCTCCGAAGATGGACATTATATTGTAACAGTTAACTGAAATTTCATTCTGTATATATCAGCATCTTGAACACTTGAACACTTAAACACCTGAACACGCTATTAAATTGACTCTTGCATTATTGAAATTCGTTTCCTTGTTTTCCTTTGTCGTATCTTAGAAATAGGCATTCAGTTTTAAATCATCAATTACCAGGGCGGCGATCCCAGAGGAAAGGGGAATCACCCCTTAAAATCTGATTATCGTAGATTTGTCCCCGCAAGGAATTTTGAAATAAGTACAAAAATTGTAATTCAGTTGAGCATGTTGAGACTACTTTACATCGTTTAAACTCTGAAGTGCTTCTAGTTACGCGCCCTCACATTTTCAATCTATATACACAATTTGTTGAAGAAAAAATAATCTCGGTGGCTGTGCTCCTTCGCAATGAATCAGGGGCGTCGCTAGAATACAAACTTTTATACTGCAAATGCAAAATCATTGTGTGTGCGTGTGTGTGTTTTTGTTTGTGTGTTGGGGGGGGGGGGGGTATGGGAATATCAGCCTGCCTGGCAGACCTAACAACAAAATATATATAATTTGGTTTCTGTTTCTATTATGCATGTATCATAGTCGTATTAAAATAAGATTTTACTTCCTCATATCAAAGTCCGAAAAGGCAAGTTGGGCTCACTGAAACTAATTATTCACTTCGTTATCATTTTCAGTATGATGACTTAAAGAGAAGATCGAGTTTTGGTAAAGGCTAACAATAATTAGTGAGCTTTCTTGGCCTTTTCATGTCAGTTTCGATAAATAACATAGGTATTTGCTCTTTAAATTCCCTCATTTTCGAATATGAGAAGAAATAGGTCAAAGGTTTGCACCAAACCTTCATGCCCCCTGTGTGTGTGTGTGTAGTCCCATATACACATTTATGTGTGCAGTACATGTGACTTTCAGAGAGACTGCGTCAGATTCTGTTCAATTTGATACACGGGCGGCACGCCCGGGGGGTGGGGGCAGGAGCAGAGTGCCCCCACTTTTTTCAAGTACCCGAAAACTAGTGCTCTTTACATTTCCGAAACATGCCCCCTTTCTCTCTGATAAGTGCCCTTTTTCTTTACTACTAAATGTGCCAATTTTCCTTTATAATAAGTGCCCCTTCCCCTTCCGATAATTGCCACCTTTTCTCTCAAATAAGTGGATTTTTCGCCTTCTGAAAAGTGCCCGTTTTCAAATCTGATAATTGCCACCTTATCTCTCTAATAATGATCCTTTTGTCCTTCTGATAAGTGTCCCTTTTCGCATCTAAATATTGCCCTTTTCTCTCTAATATATGTGAAACACAATAAAAAGGAAGAAGGTGATGCTTAATAATATCTATATTAATTAGATTTTATATAGGGTAATACCAATGTAAAATGGCCCTTTTTTCGCTTTATGTTCACCCCTCGTAGGTGCCCCTTCCCCCCAAAGTGCCCTTTTTTGCTGGTTCCCTCCCCCGCACTTTGAAAGACGCTGCGCCGCCCCTGATTTGATGATTCTAAACCTCACTGTATGCACCGATTCTTATGTATACTACAATATTATAAAACAGAATCTTTCATAATGTAATTGTATGTCATTGACCCAAACTCAACATTATCTTTTAATAAACTTCACGTCCATGTAAACAAGTGATTTGATTTAGCCACCAGTCATCATGGCTTTTTATTTTAAATCTCGGAACCCCATCCTACCCATCTGGGTTGTTTTGACTTGAATGATATACGACTTAGGGCCCCTAGTACCGGGGGCACACTTCTCATAGTTGGATTAAAATGAGAAAACAAGGTCATCGAGTAATGAGATGGTGTGGGAGGGAATCATATAATTTTCTTTTCACGTTACCTACCCCTCTCCATCCTCTCTATCTCTTTCTCTCTCTCTCTCTTTCCCTGTTCTCAATTTTATCGGAGGACGTGGCCACTGTGCCCTCGTAGCTATATGCCCATGTCGTTAAACATGTTAAGGATATGTTTTATTCTCTTTATGCTTATGTATACGTATATGTATAAATATTTTCTAATTGATCATTGTCTTGGAACTAAACTGGGTAGATAACGGCACGAAGACTTGACAATCTGTTCCCCTATAAGATAATTTGATATCCAATGTCTAGTATAATAGAATGATGTGAAATACGATTCATGTAACATTTTTGATATTGTCCATGTCATGAATTGCACTTGCTGCTGCAGCATGTACCGTAATTTAGTTCAGGCCTCCCTTCTTTTATATTTTAGGCCCACTCATGATATACTCATACAAGCACGTACTTGACGTAAGAGGCGCACGCCCACTCTCCTTGAAGATCCTGGATCCTTCTACTGTGCATTCCCACTAATTAGGATCTATTCGTGGTGCTACGGATTCAAACTAGATCTAAAGTGGATTTAGAAAAAAAAAGTTCTAGTGGTATACTAGTTTTGTAGTTTCTCTTATATGCTTATTTTGTATTCTTTGTTCCTTGATTATTTATGTTTGCTCTTCTCATGAAAATGTGTTATATGGATCTCTGCTTTTGCAGCTGAGTCTGGAATAAAGTCTTTAATTGAATTGAATTGAATTGAAACGAGTGGTATGTGGTATAAAACAAAGCTTTTTAATACAAACACAAACTGAAAGTGAAACACAGAAGTTATATAGAAGATGATAGCTTTAATCACACTTAAAGTATTCTTGTTGTGGGACTGTAATTAGTTAATTCCCGAAAATGCCACGTATTATCACATGGTCCTGAAAGCAACCAATGCACACATACACTGTCAACCAGTCGTCTCTTACAATAAGGAAATGCTAAAATCCATAATAGCAAGCCAACTAAAAGCAGGAGATAGATGTTTCATCAGGAAACATATTGCTTCCATGTTTTCAAAAAAACCAAAAACAACCTTATATTTATTACAGTAAGTAACATTATCCTTGTCAAACAATAAACTTAACATGCATTAAAGGTAATGTACTACATTTTCATCCTAAAATCTGACTTTCCAAGATTGTTGTGTTATGCTGAAGATTACTAAATGTGAGAAGTTATCACCAATCAATTAAGCAAAAAGATTGGTAATTATATGCGTATTTTTAATTATTCTAATAATAATTCTTTTATTCGCGGCCTCGAATTGAATCAGCGAAATTCAAAATTATTTTCGGCCGTTAGCTAACGGCCGAAAATAATTTTGAATTTCGCTGATTCAATTCGAGGCCGCGAATAAAAGAATTATTATTAGAATAATTAAAAATACGCATATAATTACCAATCTTTTTGCTTAATTGATTGGTGATAACTTCTCACATTTAGTAATCTTCAGCATAACACAACAATCTTGGAAAGTCAGATTTTAGGATGAAAATGTAGTACATTACCTTTAATACATGGTATATTGTATATGTTTATAACGTACTTTAAAAAGTTAAAAACCCATTGTAAACCCATAAATATTTATGCAGGCGGGAGGGTACATGTTAATTGTGCAAGCATGATTTATCGTTTAGCTACATCATTGCTCTCAAAGTAGGCCTACAATTATAAATGACTTATTATAATGACTTATAATATGAGGGTTAAATCCCTAACCGAAACAAGGAAGTGCGAAAAAATAGCGTACAATCTTTTCAGTAATTTTACAGCTATAGATAAATGTCCCTTATAAGGACCTTAAGGGCCTGGCCTGTGCCAAAACTCAAAACATTTATCCTCATTATAATGCAAATTATGCAATTATTAAAAACCTTACACAAGTCCTAAAAATCTAAAGGGGAAACTTCCAAATATTTTCTGGTTTCACGTAGGCCCCAGATTAATTGAATTTATATGTTAATTTTCATTGACCATCTTTAATTAATTACTAGCCAGGGATAATAATACTAACAATATCTTAACCACATCGATGGAAATGAGTCGTTAATGTTTTCTGTACAGGCCTAAAGGCTTGTATTAAGTACAGCCCGGTACACAAAAAGTTTATGAAATTGCCAAAAAAATCTGTCATTGCAAGAGTTAACCACTTGTAGAGTAATCTGTTGGAGTTGGAGATTTAAATAGAGTATATGCCATGTCTAGACTGATTAGTAGGCTGAGCTTATATTTATTTATGGCAATGATATTTCGGCTGCAGATTGATCTGTAATGAGGGTATAATGGTGACTTAAGGCAGATATAGGCCTATAATCTGGCATTTTTTAATGAACATCAGCAACAACAGTAACAACAACAAAGTCATCGTACTGACTAAGTGCGCACAAGAATAATGAACATATGTACACGCAATAATTTTCACAAATTGAAGTATATTATCCAACCTACACCCAGAGGGTAGCAAAAGCTATACGCACCCCTCTGAGCGTCAGTGGGCGCAATCCAACAAAATGTGAGGTCATGTTCTAATACAAGACTAAACTAAAGTCAACAACATTTATACAGATGACATTAAAACTTGAACATAATTAATTTACAGAACATTGAAAGGTTTTTTCAAGTCTTTGGTATTTCTCATATTAAACAACCTGAACATTTTAAGAAACTTTGGTCTGACAAGATAATACCCTTTAATTAAAGCTTTCCTTTCGTTTTCAAGAGCAGGACAATTAAACACAAGTTACACCGTGAAGAGAAATCATAATCATCATAGATGACGTCATGATGGGAATTCCCCTTTGCGAAACGCGTTCACCGCGCAACTCCGCGCGCATACTAAGGAGAGACTAAGGAGACTAAGGAGACTGAGATGGAAATGTTACGAACATCAAAACACGAAAGGTTAGAATACTGAAAATCAAGATTTCGAAGAGGGAATGCTGTAGTTTGACACATTTGACAGCTTATTGAACTCCCATGAGTGTGAGAGATTTGAACCATTATGCGGAAGACTGCAGAAAAAGGCAATTCCGATGACAGCACAACAATAATCGATGTGCAGCAATTCATTGTGCCACACTGCACTGACGAAGCACTACGTTTCTGATGTGGCTGCCGGCTGTGCAGTGGCACATCGAAGTCAGCGAGCGAAGTTGCTTCACAAAATAATGTAATTAGACCGTTACCAGTGTACAGTTATGAATCATTGATTCATTATGCCACATCCTAACACGGAAACTAAAGTAGAATTATTTAGAAATTGCACTCACTTCCCATGCAGTCCACGTCATTGGCTTTTTATTGTGTTGATTGTTGATTATATTAAATACTTTTATTAACTTCTTTTACAAAATAAAGCTTGCTCAGAATTATTTTTAAAAAGCAGTCATTAAAGAGTCAACTCTGAAATCAATGTACAGTACTGTAATAAGTAGAAATGAATTATTGCTAGATGGCCTACCTACGTATTTGATTCAAGTTTACTCTGCAAAATCAATTGGGATTTTCAAGATGATTCCTACATAAAACATTATGTAGTTGAATCAACCATGTTTCACCTTTTCTGAACAATATACCTGATTATTACCTATATAAGGTATTTTAGCGGCAAATTAAAAACGCATATTTTTGTCCGCTTGATTCGCACATGTATTCTTTAAAGTGATTTGGTAGCTTTGTAGAGACTTGATAAAATCCGAGCTGCCTGGCCTATACATGCTATCAGTGTATGTAATATGGTGTAAAAATTAAGCCCAGGGGGGAAAAAGCACTTCAAAAAAATCATCATATATCCTTCACAAAAGTAAACATATGCAAGTGACCGGAAACACCAGACTCACTTTCCCCATAGACTCAGTGTTAGACTAAATCGTATGGCCATACGCTTTCATAAATTGGAGTATTCAGTCAAAGATATGTTAATAATAGCATTATATATTTGAAAACCTTTCTATGCCTGGCTATTTATTTATCCTTCTGAACATCATTATACAAGACAGATATCAAAATTCAACAATTTATTAAATCAAGATCCACAATTTATTAAATCAAGATCCACAAAGTTACCAAATCCTTTTAACTCCTACCTGGCTTTGTTCGGTATATTTAAAAGACATATTGACTGCTTCAATATTCGAGGAACAGTTGTTTCTATAGGCTCTCGGGGACCTTACAGCAGGATGTAAGGTCCCCTCGAGCCGAAACAACTGTGCCTCTCATAGCAGTCAATATATCTATACCATAATTATTTTTTTTCTAAAGATTAACTTTCAATTATTGCACATGACTGGGTTCATTTGTAAACAATTAATAACGTTTCAACTCTGCCTGTTGTTAATACAGCATGGCAAAAATTTTTTTTGACTCTTCTATATTACTTTTATCCTAGATTAGATTGGTTTGAGCAACTCACTTAGAAAGGAAAAGATGTGAAAATGTCGGACTCTATCATCAAAATTCCTGAACAGATGCCTTTTATAGGAAGGCACTGTGAGATGGAGACTGTGATGGGAGCCTTTAGCAACACCATATCAACCTGCATTAGAGATGGAGTGAGTGCAAACTGTCTACCCCTTGATCAAGCTGGCTCTCGTTATTGGAGACTAGCTCATTAGTCGGTAAAACCTGTTTTGCATCAGAGGTTGCGCGGAAGCTGCAGAAATGGAGCAAGGGTCTGGTCATTCAGCTGGACATCCATTCGATCGAACTCCAGGAACTTGACGACCCACAACAAGTAGATATGTAGATGGCAACATCTCTGTTACCACGGCAACAAGCTGAGATAATGAGTGGACTCAGTGGAGTAGGAGATGTTCTGGATGATCTGGAAGAGTGGCACCTCTTTGTCTTGGATGGAGCAGAGTGCTTTGGGAGTAATGACCTTCAGAGTAGTTTCATTGAGCTGTGTTAAGAGGTCATTGCATGGTCATCTAGGGTGCTCATCATTATCACTTCTCAGTGGAAGTTTAGCTTCATCAGAATCATTAATCAGGTATTTGAATATAATTATGTTGGGAGTCTATGGGAGATGTCAATTTATAGAGTAGTATGCGCTGGATTATCTGGACATTCTTATAACATTTCCTACATAGATCATATCACCATGAAATAGTACGCAATAAAATACTGGAAAATACAATGATCTTTTGAGAAGTTTACACTATAGTGTAAACTGAAATGGTATGTTCATGTCTCCTGTATGAATTGCATCACAAAACAATTTTACAAGGCACTGTACCGGAATAAGGAGAAGAAAAGAGAGACGGTGGAGAAAATGCAGGAGGACAGTGTCAAAGAATAATAAATCAATTTTTAAGTTTGTTATAAAATATATCCAGTGGAAATAAACTCCACGGTTGTGTACGTATATCAATCTCAGGAAGAAAAACAACCATTTTGTTCAAGACTCAAATTCTTTGTTAGGATTTTCTGCAGTACAAGGAAAGGTTTATAGGATAGAAATGTGTTTCACACATTATATGCGGCATATTAGTGTATGTCTAACTCTGTCTCCTCTCTATTTCCTCTCTTCTTTGCAGGTATTGCCTATTCACTTAAACCCTTTCTTGCCTGATGAATCCAAGCAGCTTCTAAATTCTCCATGGCAACCGGTCTAGAAGAGTCTGGAATCGAGTCTTACATTGATGAGATCATTGAGCTATGTGGGGGAATCCCCTATGCTCTAGAACTTGTGGGAGCTGATCTTAGAGAGGTGCGTCACTGTAAAGGCTCATGCAGACATAACACTGCAGCAGAATTACATGACATAAGCTTAGTGCACTCCACATTTCTGTATCTTACAGCTCATAGACCAGTGAGTAAACATAGGGGTCATTTTTGCACACAGATATGTTTTTATGCCTCCGCCCACCAAAGGTGTTACCGGACTGGAGACATTATGTTTTCGGGTTGTCCGTCCGTCGGTCTATCTCAAACGGAACTGAACTGAACTGAACATGGAATGTTGTATGCAATCTGAGTACTTGAAATCTGAAAGGCAGTCTATAAACATTTTCCCTTATTCTTGATGTAAATCTTGGTTTGTTCCCATGTCAGGTCGTCTGGTGCGTTATGTAGATGGTGATATGAAGTATGCAGAAGACTTGTATATATCGTCGGGCCTTGAATCTGATGGCACTGTATGGAGACAGCCTGGATCATCCCGCCATCATGTCTGTCGTAGGCTTCCATTACTCTGACAGTGCTTGGCCAAAATTAGCCATCAGGTGACTTAGGTCCTTGCAGCCTTACATTTAATTTCAATTTCTTTATATTCTATTCATAAAAATACAAATTTATATAAACAACGTATGATACGCAAAACAGACGATACATCAAAATACTTAGCTTTGGCTATGCAGATAAAAAAAGGGAACTGCAAAATATATTCTTCAATTGTGGGTATCACTTAGCTGTAGGTGGTTCATAATCAGTAGGTGGCATCAGTCGTAGTTTTAATTAATTTGCCAAGTCAAGAAAATGGTTGAGGTGGTACTGTACTGTTATCCCCCTTTAAGCATCCTCTTCAAGTTTTTATAGGCTTTTATTAAACAAGGTTGGGTTATGCACTTAGTCTTGGATATGATTATTGTATTATCAACGTTGTCATTCTTTCATCATATTATTATTAGACACCAGCTAAAATGATAGCAAGACTAGAGCACAAGTTGGAAGAAGGCCCAAAGTCTGACTGCAAAGAGGATTCTTGGAAGAATACTCTCCTAGAATACAGCTGTGGAGACTGAAGGCACAGACCCTAGAGGAAATGGCATGTGTTCATGCAAGGCTGGATGGTGAGAGCATTTTACCATTTGTTGAGGATGTTGTACCACTAGCAGATTTAAACGGAGATGGAGGGTACAATCTCCAGATCATTATTTGATTGATGTGTGTCTGTTAAAACCCAATTATACACACACATTAAGTACATGAAACAATTTTTTTTCTCTCATTGCAAATTTCTTTAGGTAGTGTGCAACCCCTTTTACAGCATCCTGGATCCACCCTTGGTTGCAATAATAACATTTTGTGTCAGCAATCTACATTACGAATTTGATTAACATGTGGCATTTTTTTCTTTATTTCATGGCATTCATCTTGAATTCTTAAGTCTCTTATGAAAAACAGGATATAATTATACAAATACTTCTCTAGAGATGTGCTTTGCCTTCTTCCATGTAAATGCATCTGAATTAGAAAAATAAACTAAGGTTATTACCCCTGAACTTTTACTAACACTGTGCATTACCTTTAAGCTTTGCAGTTGAAAGTTCATAATCACTTTGAGGTCTAAATTGAGGAAGCAAGACAAATCGAACTGCTGTGAGAAGTGTCTGTGAGATATTTATGGTTGAAGTGCACAGACAGAATAGGTTTCAGTTTCAGACTGTTATGGGTACTTTCAGCAAAAGGACAAATAAGGAAATGTTTAATTAGACGTATAACCTTTTTATGCCTCCGCCCACCGAAGGTGGTGCCAGAGGCATTATGCTTTCGGGTTGTCCGTCCGTCTGTCTCGCTTTCTGGTTCTCGTGATAACTCAAGAACCACATGAGGTATGAACTTGAAACTTGGTGCTACTATGTATCACCATGAGTAGACGATCTAATTAGATTTTGGGATACGTAGGTCAATGGTCAAAGATCCCAGAGGTCAATTTCTGATATTGCAGGTGTTAGCCTCGCTAACGCGATATCTCAAGAACCATTTAAGGTATGAATGTCAAACTTAGCGCTAGTATGTATCACATAGGTAGACGATCTGTAGGTCAAAGGTGGTCATTATATGTGAAATTAATGTTGTTTTAGCTTTGTTATCACTACATCTCAACTATCATGTATTCATGATTAGGAGGAGATAAAGTGATCAGCAAAGAGGTCAGTTAACATGTAATTGTAGGTTTTTATTGTAGTTATCACAATATTTTATGAATAGTTTGAGCCTTTTATAGGGTCATAGGTCATATTTTGATAGATGTCTTGTGTGCACTCATGTGTGCGCTCTGGCGGTCACATTTCTCAACGGATTTTGTTCAAATTTTGCATGAAGGTGTCTCTTGGTGGAATCTCAAAACCTCTTGTTTTTGGTGATGCTGCCACCAGTGTCCCGTCTTTTATAGGGTCAAAGGTCATACTTTGGAGAATGACGTGAGTGCACTCTGCAGGCCACATTTCTTGATGGATTTCTTTCAAATTATGTACGGAGATGTAACTTGGTATAATGTGCACATTTATTACCTTTTGGTGATGCTTCCCTCATTGTTCTGTCCTTTATAGGGTCAAAGGTCATATGTCTTTTGTGCGCTCTAACTTCCACATTTCTTGACGGATTTCTTTTAAATTTTATATGGAGGTGTGTCTTAGTGAAAACTATACATCTTTAGTGTTTGCTGATGCTGCCTCCAGGTTTTATAGGCTCAAATGTCATATTTTGGTTGCATGCATTCTGGAGGACACATTTGTTGAGTGATTTCTTTCAGATTTTGTATGGAGGTCCATCATAGATTACTCTAGACCTCTACAGTTTTTGGTGATGCTGCCCTCAGTATTGCGTCTTTCATAGGGTCAAAGATCATATTTTAGTGGATATCTTGTGTGCGCTCTCGAGGTCACATTTCTTGACAGATTTCTTTCGAATTTTCTAAAAAAAAAAGCATTATACCTTAATCAACACACATGGTTTTGGTGATGCTGCTCCTAGTGTTGACAATAGTCCGGGCCACTGGCGGCAATCACTACGCCATCCTTTTGTTTGAGGGAGGAGAGGGGAGGTTCTTTGTCCCTCCTTCGAATCGCTGCCAGTGACGGGGGATACATTCGCATTGCGCGGCAATGGACATTTCTAGTTATGATTATATTTAACCTTTCATTTTCCAAGAGTGCAAATTGGCACTATCGCAGGCGTGCCACAGGTGCCAATAATAATAATACTGCTATTTCTGTAGCGCCTTTTCAGAGTATAGATACAAAGCGTATAGCACAACCATAGGAACCAGTTAACAAATCAATTTGCACTGTGCATAACAAAAGCTTTGTATAATAACCCACTTATTTGGCTACCTGATAATCCCTTAATCCCTTGTATGTACTACTTTTGAACTGGAAATTAACATTAAGGCATTGGTAAAACTACCCCTGAGAAATGAACAAAAAAATTTTTACCTACCCCCCCCCCCCCCGAAACCCACCTGATAGATTTAAGTTCTATACATGAAGTTAGGGCCATGTAAAATTTCAATGCATTTTGGTCATATCTCGACAGAGATCACAACCCCCCCCCCCCCATCATGAGGAGTTCTAAATAGCTCAGTAAAGTGAGTGTAAAAGTTTAATAAAGAACACTTATTGTGTTACCTTTTTTCACCTCTGCCCCCATCCTGCCCCTTGAATTGAATGGTTTATTAAAAATACTGAAACTGGCAGCCAAAGAGCTGAATTACATTCAGTTTTCAATTTAAAATATGATGAGACACTGTAAAACCATAACAATGTTGAGACGTATCATAAATAACGTCATCGAAATACAGGCTAAGATAATACCGAATATGACACAATATTCTTAGAGTTAAAGCATAAAGCCATTACATTTTATATAACTTAAAATATAATAGACTTAAAGATGAGAGAAGTCTTAAAGAAAAAATAGAAAACAGTATAATCATATATCCATACATGGGCAGGTAATATTGCAAATAAAATCAGATTAGTTACATATTATGCTAAAATTGAAACAAAATATTATTCGATAACAGGTTTAACTGTACATTTGTGACCCGTCACGTCAAAATGAGACAGAAGTCGTATTTTTTTCAAATTTGATTTCATTGTCGATTATTATTCTCCAGTTCATAAGCTTTAATTTGATATAAAGGTCAACTCTTGAGAATGTGTATCAGTGGAGATATTAGATTTTGAAACTCGAGAATAGTAGGGCTCTGGAAAAGTATTTGTTCGAGAAAGACGCTTTCGAAGTTGACTTCCGTTTTTGTCTTAATGCACCATTGTTTCATCTTTAATGCCTACTAGAAAATTGACCTACAATTTCCTGGTTGAATGAAAGTAGACTTTTTATGGAAAATTGGCTTGGATTGCTTAATAATTATTCCACATTTCCAGGTAAGGTCTACCGTACTTAAGATTCAACCAGGAAATTGTAGGTCCATTTTCTGATTGTAAGAAATACACAATAATATTTTATTGGCTTATTTTCTCAATTAAATACCATTTAAAGTTCATGTAAATGCTAACTTAGTTGGTAATTACTTTCATTCAGTTATGTTCGCAGTTTTATAGAAAACTGTTTGACATTTAATTTGGAAAAAAAAGTTCTTATATGATTTTTAAATCAAAAACTTAAATAATCCAGTAATACAAATTCAGCTTGGCAATCATAACATTAAAATAGTAGAGCAAACTAAATTCTATGGGACTGTAATTGATGAAAAACCTACATGGAAAGAACATGTAAATTATCGTCAAAAATAGCAAAGGCTGTTGGTGTGATGTACATGTATCAAGTTTATAGTCCCCATGAAAGTATTATTAATGTTATACAATACAATGATTTTACCTCAATTTTCTTTCCTTCTTGGTCTCTAATGATGCAATATAAAGAGCAGGATACATTTAAATAGCGCCGTGGTGAACCGAATTCTGTTTGATAATATTCATTTCATTATGGGAGCTATGCCCGCAGCGTTTTAAGTGGCAATTATTGAGTCTATTTTGTATCACCCCCCCCCCCCCCCCTACAAAATGAAACTTGACACAATACTTCCTGATTGTTGCCCTCTTTTTGAAAGCCAATTTCTTTTCTCCTTCCTTTCTAGCATGTCTAATGATACAGTAAAAAGACCAGGAAACAAAAAAATCTCTTGTTTGACATTTTTTTTTCTTCCTGCACACTTTTTCAAAAGAGCAATACAAATTGCAGTTGCAGGTTTCCTATAAGGTGTGCTTAAGTGCATGGAGTTCATGCCCTGACGATTATTGATCCCCGACCCCCCACGAATCACGCTTTTTAAACTTGACATAATAATTTGCTGTATTTTGCTAGTTTATACAACACGCAGTGTTAACAGCAGTTAAAGAGGGCTAACAGCAATACATGTAGATCTATGGTTCACTTGTCTTTGGGTTTTTTATATTACATGTAGATATCCGTTAGTGCGGAAGGGAAAATCTGAAATACTTAAAACAAAGTCTTTTTTTCATACATGTAGGCATGCAAGAAGGCACAAGCCTGTCTAGCCCACGACATAACTCGGTGAAATTATCATGTGACCTGGAACATTCAGTGAAATGAAAGCCTCACGTAGCTAGGGGCGTGGGCCTTGCGCTCACTGTCCGCAAATTGACAAAAAACACTCCCAGAAAAACTGATTTTTCTACCTCTTCCAGTAATATTTAGGACTAGAAGTTTTTACAGGGCATTCATGAAAAATTGGAGATTCAAATACATCAAGAATGATAATTTCTCAAAGCTTTGTATTTTTCACGATTTCCCCCGTTTTCTCGAGTTCTAGCCCAGTGACTTCTGTCTTATTTTGATGTCACGGGTCACATTTAAGGAAGAAGCATAACTGGTATATTACATCTTGTTATTGTTGATCAAAGGCAAACATATCATATCACATCAAGTGACTTGATTTGATTTGATATGTTTGACTTGAAGTCAATCAAAGACCAATTACTGGTGATTACAAAGTATGCATATTTTATTAAATATCTGTCCACATCCTTTCAATACAGGTAACTGTAAAGAAGGCATAACCTGCCATTATTAAGAGAGTACAGGTATTCAGAAGAAACTGTGGAAGGACCATCTTAACATATGGCAGAACTACTACTGTATGGCTACAGTTTACCATAACATGGGATCTAAAGAGGAGGCCCTGAGATGTATATTGCAAGCTGTGGATATCATTGAAAGGTAATAATAATAACGATAATAATAACTGTTTCTTATACTCCAGTGCCTGACGAGTTACAATGGAACCAAACACAAAGCTTACAGTATACAATGATATTATCCCAGTCTCTGGATTCACTGTTGATCCAGCCCTTTACAGTACACTTTGTTCAATCCACTGGATACGTCACCGGTGGATCACATGGTTCGGGGTTTGAATCCAACCGAGGCACTTACGTCCTTTGGCAAGACATTAATATAGATTGCCACTCTTACCCAGGAGATAATGGGTACCTGTGAGGATTGCCGAAAGTCAATGTGACTATTTTGCCATTGCCCTACATGCCTGTATGTGTATGGTGCAAAGTCATAGGAATGCTTCCTAAGGAGTGGAGATGGTGCACAATTGTGTGAAGGCTTGAAACCCATTGACCAGGGGTAATATTAAAATAAAATTGTAAAGCGCATTGAGGTATTCACAGAATGCGCTATCACTATTATTATTATTTACAGGCAAGGACATGGTAATTCAATCACACTGACGATCACTTCCTACTGGGGTACCTGTTTGACTCCTGCGTTGAGAGGAGCAATTGTAAGTAAAGTGTCTACCTCAAGGACAACATATGGCTTTTATCGAACTCACTGTCTTTTCATTCCCAGTCAAGTGATTAACCATTCGACTACACACCACTACACAAATGAATGAAATATTAATAGCTGAATTGTCAATAAGGCTACTGCACACCCTTGAGCTTGACCATGTCAAAATTATGTTTGAGAAATTCAACTAGGATTAGATATGACAATTTGAAAGGGTAAAGTTTAAAAAAATGAAATTTCAAGTATATTATCAAAAGCAAAATCAGAGTTGCAGGGGATTGTCCCAGTAGGAAGTGTCCTGCAACTTGTGTACAACTGGTCTGACATTAGTCTTTTCTCCTTCTGGGAGGTTCACAGTACTTTGCAATCTATACCATGTTTCTCAAAACTTTGAATAAATCACTTCAGAATCTAGTGATGGCATTTTTCTCTTATTTTGTGAGAAATTTTGGTTTACGTCTATTATGTGAAGCATACCTCTTCTTAGTTAATTCTTAGGTGCCTGGAAATAATTAACATCCCTCTTTAGTGAATTAGACTGTACGTATTATGCATGAATATCACCAAAAATGCTGTTACTGAAGTATGCTATATCAGCATGTATTAAAGAAATGTGCTAAAAGCTAAGGGACCAGAAAATAGCATGAATATGCTAATCAAGTCTTGTGCATTTATTGATACATGTGCAAAAAGCGCGAACTGCATTTTTTAACACTTTCTTTTCATCCTCATTTGTCCCTTGAAGGTTGTGCACACAGCCTTGTTCAACTCTACTCATCTGCTATGGCTACAATCCTGTATGACTGTAAAGGTGACCTACAGGGTGCCAAGCACTACATATAAAAGAGTTGACAAGTACAAGAACGCCTCAAGACCAAGAACATCCTGGAATATTGCCTCCTCTTTGATGAGGCCAAGATCATTGCGAGAACCGGCGACATCGCCAGAGCACGTCAGATGTTCATGAAGGGGTTTGGGATGGCGTTGCCAATCCTAGGTGAACATCTCAACACAGCACGTGCCCCGCAGTCTGAAGGTTGGGCAGCACTTCGGGTTGGCAATTGCGACGATGCCTTGGAAATCCTCCAGCATTGTCTTGAGATGCGACAGCGGGTGCTTAAGAACATGAAGAGGAATGTGGAGATTGCGGAGACTCTGGAAACGATGGGTGATGCTTATGTTGCAAAGAACAATAGCCAGAAGGGGTTTGATTGTTACAAGCGTTGTTTCCGTGCGCTCTCTTTCCCCATCAGGTGCTACATAAAAATGGGTTCCTCAGCATCAAGAAGGTTCGTGATCTGAGAGACCTTATCTCTAGGAAGAGGGAATCGTGTCAAAGGATCTGGCGGGATGGAGCGAAGAAGAGGTGGAGCTTATTAATCTAACTGTGGTCTTTGACTACTATTATTGGCCAATGACCTAGATCATATTTATATACCTGTGTGCACCTGACACAGGAACTATAACATGAGATAAATAAGCCAGTTTGTAATTAAAATTTGTGCATGTGCGGATAAAGTTCATTTGTACTGAGTACAATTGACCTTTCTAAAGGCCCGGTCCCACTGTCCGATGGACACAAAACGTATGCAAAAAGGACCAGCGGACGAGCAAAATTTTGGGGGTGGCTCCATCCGTTTTCATCCGCTCCAGAAATGGACAAAATTTGCGAAAATTTGCGAAAACAGAACGGAAAAGAACGGACGTGGGTAGTATGTAGCGGGGATGATTAACGGATGTTCATCGGAAGCCTAGCGGATGAAAGCGGATGGACACAAAACGTATGCAAAAAGGACCAGCGGACGAGCAAAATTTCGGGGGTGGCTCCATCCGTTTTCATCCGCTCCAGAAATGGACAAAATTGGCGAAAATTTGCGAAAACAGAACGGAAAAGAACGGACGTGGGTAGTATGTAGCGGGGATGATAAACGGATGTTCATCGGAAGCCTAGCGGATGAAAGCGGATGGAAGTGGATGACATCCCAAATATACGAGATACAATCCCAGATACAAACGCTTTGTCCGTTTTTGAATACTTTATATACGATATGCATACGCTTACATCCTTTCTATTTCCGTGCTACTAACGATGTATAGACGTTCCATGTACCTTATCTTTCCTCCCTCTTTCCGTTTTCAGCTGCAGCGGATGTGGGTTGTGAGGATGCCCAGAGGATGCAGAGAGGATACAGCGGACGTTTAACGGATGATAACGGACATAGAACGTTTGTTGCTCGATTTACATCGTACATGGCGGAAAGTTCATCCGTTCACAAAGTTTTGTGCAGCTCAAAACTTTTTGCGCGGATGAAATCACAGTGGACTGATGCTCGATGGATATAGCGTATGAAACACATATATGCAATGAGTACACAACGGATGCATAGCGTTTTCCAACGGATGGCAAGATTTTTTTTACGTTTTACATCCTCTTTGCATCCGTAAGTGCAGTGGGACCGGGCCTAGCTTCCATGTGTGCACTATGATGCGTGCACCAGTATGGATTTAACTGTTTAACAAATAACCCATGTACAAAAACAGATGCGCGTGAGTGTACTAGCTGGGGCCATGTCAGGGTCATTTGTACCATGAACTAATTACGAACTGGCTTATTGAAACAACTGCGTTGAGAATAGGGACAATGTTTGAAATATATTTTGTCATTGCATTTTTAAGGAAGCAGACCCTTTTCATCATTTTGTTTTTACCATGAAATGTTCTGCAACATTCCTAGAGATTGAAAACACTTTCCCTCTCTCATACACACCCCTTCTCCTTACATGCATCTCCCATACACATCCCTTATCCATACACACACGTTCCTCCTCTATAC
Organism: Heliocidaris erythrogramma; assembly: GCA_025617745.1. Lineage (NCBI taxonomy): Eukaryota > Metazoa > Echinodermata > Echinoidea > Camarodonta > Echinometridae > Heliocidaris > Heliocidaris erythrogramma. The sequence goes on along the minus strand of CM046856.1, from coordinate 51,943,321 downwards.
GTACCCGTAATCCACACATGCACCTCCCTCCATATGCACTCCTCCCCATTAACACCCTTCCCCTCACACTCACACCGCACCCCTTCTCCTCATACAGCCCTCCTCCACACACAAAACCCTCCACATACAACCATCCCCCATACACACCCTTCCCCTTACACCCCCTCCCCTTACACCCCAGACCCATACACTGCCCTCTCTCATACACAAACCCCTCATCCATACTTACCTCTCCCCCTTATACACCTCTCCCCATGTACCTAAAGCATTCTCCTCAGAGGCATCCATCTGGAACGTGGAGAATATTTCTAAGAATCTGAGATCATGATTGTAATTATGTCTAATATACTGTAATTCACTCAAGTGATAGAGATGAGATGTACTGGGAATAATGTGTGTTCAAATTTATTCTGTATCTACATTTATTTACAGTTACCAGGAATTTTTAAAAATGTCAATCCACAAACTAACATCGTAAAAAAAGTACTAGGTGGATTACTTTTTCAAGTGTCGAAGAATGAAAGTGGTTGTGTTCCTGTGAAATAAAGAGGCATTTAAACAGATATTTGCCAAATTTACAACATGAATACTTATTTATTTTATCAAGGACTACAAACAAAAGCTTATTCTTGCCGGTAAATGCAAGGCAATTTTAGTGTGCCATATTGCATGGATTATGTGGATTCGATATCAATTTGCTGCACTTCGAATACAAGAGGAGTTGACTTGTCTCTTCGTATATTACTGTTTATCTTTACTGTAATGTCTTTGTATTGCATTTACAATCACTTGATTTGTCAGTATTTGTTGATATGCTCTTATGGAAATACTGATTTCTTTTCATTGTAATGCAATTCAAATTCACCTTGTGTGTTAGTATTTGCTTGTTTTTCCTCTTTGTATGAAGTTTTCTTGTTGAAATCCTGATTCCTTTTCAATTTGACTAGTATCAGAAAGTTTACAGTATTTGTCTATATTTGTCTATATTTGAATGATGATGCTGGCCTTTAGTTTCTTATAATTTTATGGAAATAGTAGGCCTAATCACTTTTTATATGTACATGTATCGTTGAAGTTTACCTATGTTGTTCTTTGTAATGTATATTAAATTTCAACTTTAAAGGGAGGGGGAGATGGGGAGATATGAGTTTGGAGGACTAAAAATGGTTGATTTGAATACATGAATTCAAAGCTTTCTACTGAAACGGATTTCACATTATTTTTCCCATGAAAATGCAAGAATAGAAAACTAATTGATGGTTTCATACTTTCTTTGGTAAAGTAGGCAATTTATAGAATGTGTTGAAATATCAGTTGTGAGAAAGAAATAAGGATTTACATGGAGAAGGTAAAAATTGGCAATATTATAAGAATGTGATATATCCTTGGTTTGAATTTAAAGATACAATTAAGAATAATACAACAAAAGATTTCTAACACATTGATATTAATAATGAAAAGGTTTGGGTTTATTTCAAATACTTAAATATATTTATTTCAAAAACATTAACAGAATTTATCATTCTGTATTTTTTTTTTATTTTTTTTTTTACAAAGCACGAGATTAGATTTTTCGAGCTTGAAAGATTGAAATAAAAGTGGCTGTGTTTTTTAAGCTGCAATAACGATGCATTCTAATTTCAACAGATATTTGCCAAATTTACAACAAGAGTTGGAACAATTCAGACATGAGAAGCTTGAAATGGCAGCAAATAGACTACAGCTTCAAGTAATGCACTTTGCGGGGAAAACCGTCAAAATATTTATTGAACCTAGAAAAACAAAGGATAGCTGAAAAAATATTTGTAAAACTGATTGATGATAATGGTACAGTGTTGCAAGAACAAGAAGATATCTTGAAAGAAGTTGGTTCATATTATGAACATTTGTATAAATACCATGCAAATTGTGATGCAAAAGACCTTTTCGCTCCTGCAAGTGAAGAACATTTCCAAAGTCTCACAGAAGAAGAGTGTCTTTCCTTCGAGGGAGAAATATCTTATAGTGAAATTGAATATGCATTCAAGAACATGAAAAATATAAAGCTCCAGGGCAAGATGGATTTACAGTAGAAGTTTTCAAAGTTTTCTTTGAAGAGTTAGGCATATATACATGGAGCGTATTATGAACTGCGCTTACACTTCTGGGAAATTATCCAAGTAACAAAATATTGGTTGGATAACATTACTTCCTGAAGCTGACAAAGTGAGACACTTTATCAAAAACTGGAGACCAATTTCTTTGTTGAATGTTGTTCATGAAATGTTATCAAGCTACATTGATAATAGACTTGAAAAGGTATTACCTCGTATTATCCATGCTAATCAAACAGGAATTTTTAATGGATGATTTATTGGTGAAAATATTAGAATTTTATATAACATAGCTTATACAGAAAAGGAAAAAGTTTCTGGTATAATTTTGTTAATTGATTTCGAAAAGGTTTTTGAAAGTATTTCTCATCACATTTTGTTTAAAAATTCTTTTCCTTTTTTAAGTTTGGTAGTTTTGTCATAAAGTGGAAGAATATGCTGTATAGTGATGCATACTCTAATGTTATATGGTTAATGGACAAATAACATCTAGATTTCGCATAGAAAGGGGATGAACCACTTGTTTTTGTAATGTGCGGAAATTCTGGGGATGTTAATTCGAAATCCACACTCGGTGAAATGAATTTCTGTCAGTTCGGACGAATTAAGATTCTTCAGTATGCAGATGGGGCAGATGACACAGTAGGTACGTTCACACGTAGAGCGATAGCATCGATGCTATCTAGGTTTCGATACTAGGGGTATTTTGGTGAAGACCGGATAGTTTTAAGACCAAACGCTGTCTGAACGCAGATAGTCACGAGATAGAAGCGAGTTTCCAAACTATTCTTGCAGCGAGTTTAGCAGGAGTAAATCTCAGGATCCAGCGACAAAGCATCGACGCTTTGCGGTAGACCACCCACCGCGCTTGTGACTATTTGTAATGTGAGCGCAATCGCTGCTATCTTCATTCGCTGTTATTGTAATTCTGTCTGTTTCATGTGGTGCTATTAGGTACGTTCACACGTAGAGCGATATCATCGATGCTATCTAGGTTTCGAGACTATTTTGGTCATAACCAGATAGTTTTAAGACCAAACGCTGTCTGAACGCAGATAGTCACGAGATAGAAGCGAGTTGGAGCTAGGTTTCGAAACTATTCTGGCAGCGAGTAGAGCGATAGCATCGATGCTATCTAGGTTTCGAGACTATTTTGGTCATGACCAGATAGTTTTAAGACCAAACGCTGTCTGAACGCAGATAGTCACGAGATAGAAGCGAGTTGGAGCTAGGTTTCGAAACTATTCTGGCAGCGAGTAGAGCGATAGCATCGATGCTATCTAGGTTTCGAGACTATTTTGGTAATGACCAGATAGTTTCAAGACTAAACGCTGTCTGAACGCAGATAGTCACGAGATAGAATTGAGTTGGAGCTAGGTTTCGAACTACAGCTAGTATTCTGGCAGCGAGTAAATCTCAGGATCCAGCGACAAGCATCGATGCTTTGCGGTAGACCACCCACCGCGCTTGTGACTATTTGTAATGTGAACGCAGTCGCTGCTTCACTCGTTGCTACACTCTAAAAACTAAAATTTTAAATCACCATTTCAAATGGCCGAGGAGTGACCACCTTTTCAAAATGGCAGATCAACCTCTTAAACCTGCTAGATACAACCCTTATGTTGGATCCAGCATGTTAAAAGTGTTAATCTGCCTCTTTGAAAAAGTGGTCACTCCTCGGCCCTTTTAAATGGTGATTTAACACTTTAGTTTTTAGAGTGTATCTTCACTCGCAACTTCGCATGATATGACCCCTGTGCACAAATTCCAATATCAATTATACTCAGGTCACCGTGTGTGGCTCAGTAATTATTGTTTTGGCAGCGAGTGAGCGATGGACAGTCACGAGTGGGTGATAGAAGCAAGTCGATCATGGCCTGTCTGAACGTACTGGAATAGTTTCGAGACTTACATAGCATCTATGCTATGTACTACGTATAAACATAACTTGTGTAATTAACACATGAATAGTATTTTCAGCCTGGCAGGCACATTCCACCGCGCTTGTGACTATTTGTAATGTGAGCGCAATCGCTGTTTCACTCGCTGCTATCTTCACTCGGAACTATTATAATTCTGTCTGTTTCATGTGGTGCTATAATATAATGCAATGTATGTATTCATGTGATGTACCCTCTTCCTTACTTTTTTCTATTATCATTCTGTCTGTTTCATCTGGTGCTGTAATGTAATGTATGTATTCAGGTGATGTAGGGGTAAGTAGGCTACTGTGTATATAACTGTGTGGTAAGGGAGGGTTTTTTTTGTTTTTGTGTTTGTTTTCCTTCTTTTTATCTTTTCTTTTTATATATGATATGGTCTTTAGATATCGATTTACATGTGCTTACCAGATAATAGTGTGCATGTGTTTTATTTTGGTATAAGATTGGAGTTCAGTCAATTTTGACATGTACAATTAAGGTTTATTTAAAATTAATTATTTCAACACATGTATTTGCTAGTTGATTGTATTATCGATATATTACAAATGAATTGTTATTGTGTTATGTTATGTTGATTTATGAAGACAAATAATATATTATTCAAAACAAAAACTTCGCATGATATGACCCCTGTGCACAAACTTCCGCGCGTTTTGACCATGCATAATTTACCAATTATACTCGGGTCACCGTGTGTGGCGCAGTAATTATTGTTTTGGCAGCGAGTGAGCGATGAATAGTCACGAGTGGGTTATAGAAGCAAGTCGATCATGGCCTGTCTGAACGTACTGGAAATAGTTTCGAGACTTACATAGCATCGATGCTATGTACTACGTATGAACATAACTAATATAATGCAATGTATGTATTCATGTGATGTACCCTCTTCCCTACTTTTTTTCTATTATCATTCTGTCTGTTTCATCTGGTACTGTAATGTAATGTTGTGTATATAGGGGTAAGTAGGCTGATGTGTATACTGTGTGGTAAGGAAGGGGTTGTTTTGTTGTTGTTTGTTGTTGTTTTTTTTTTTTTTTTTTTTGGGGGGGGGGTTCCTTCTTTTTATCTTTTTCTTTTTTTATATATGTGACCAGGCACCACAAAACCACCCAAAAGTCGCACTGTGTGATTTTCAGTTAGAGCTCAATCAATGTGTTTTGGTTGGCATGCATGGTCAAATTTTAGTTTTGGGTATTTCCTGAAAGAGTATACTTTTTTGTAAGTAATCTAAAAATGTGGAGGCACCAAACAATCTAGAAGTGGTATTTTTGACAGTTTTTTATCAGACTTATGTGTGTCTTCTCTGGATTTTGTTGTATTACTTTTCTTTTTCACGACCCTAAATATTTGTCTCATTTTGATCTCCTAAAAATCTCCCGGAGTTAGTTCTTGCATTGATACTTGTGCACTATGATAAACAGGATATGTCTAAGTAGTATGCCAAGTTTTAGGACAATCTGATAATCCCTTCATAGAAATTTTCATTGAGTTCTAATCCTCCTTTTGTCACCTTAGCACAACACTTTGCAAGTCAGAGTGCTTCAATAGACTGCAAACTTTGAACCCTTATTAAAGGAGAATCAACCTCTAAAAATAAAGACGATGGTATTCAAAGGTGTTATTTATTCCTACTTGTTAGACTATATGGCTTCGCGTCAAAATATACGAGATCGATACGAATCAAGATTTTCTGAGCAAAATTTATCATCTGCTAGCAATATGTATCGTCTGCTAGCAGCACATGGGGAATGCCATTTTTTTTATGTGTACAAGAAGATTTTCTTAATCCAAATGCCCAATTGCCTTTTTCAAAATTAAAAACCCATTTGAGATTAAAAATATAGAATAGATATGTCAATTTATTTTTAAACTGAAGATTTCCTTATATACATGTATTTCTGTTGAAAATCGATTTTCTCGATACTGTGACGTATGGGACGGAGCAAATTAATTCAAATTTTATGGATGCTTCTTCCCTGAGCATCTATAGCGGCAAACTATGCATTCACCTGCTTTCGGATAATGGACTTGAAAGGTCAGAATGCATGCTGCATATATTAATATGTTCTGCTCTGTTTGGCAAACCCAAGAAAATAGATTTTTGTTAAGCAAAACCAGACAATTTAAAATAATGCATGTAAACACCCACTTTATATTTTTCGTCACATATGGGATTTTAGCTAAATAAATGAAGAAAATCAATATAGGTCTTGGATTCAAAATATCTTCCTAACTGGAACATTTCTAAATGGTTCATGTACAACTCCAAATCAGCAAGAAAATGGCAGCCCCCATGTAAATGAGTAGGATACGATACCGGGTGTTGGAATATCTTTATTTATACCCTTTTCTGATATCTTATTAGAAAATGATTTAGGCCAATAAGTAGGAATATATTACACCTTCAAATATAAGTAAATTTGTAATTAGGGGTTAGAAGTAACATTATAAGGGACTGTGCATTCTTCTCTTTGTACATTGAGTTATGAACATCCAATGAGTTATACATCATTTTAAAGCTGAGAATCTGCTCTTTCAGAATCAGACCTTAACTAAAATAAGATGTGGTCTTTAGATATTGATATATATGTGCTTACCAGAGAATATAGTGTGCATGCATGTGTTTTATTTTGGCATAAGATTGGAGTTCAGTCAATTTTGACATGTACAGGGTTTATTTAAAATTAAGTATTTCAACACATGTATTTGCTAGTTGATTGTATTATCGATATATTACAAATGAATTGTTATTGTGTTATGTTATGTTGATTTATGAAGACAAATAATATATTATTCAAAACAAAAACTTCGCATGATATGACCCCTGTGCACAAACTTCCGCGCGTTTGACCATGCATACCAATTATACGCGGGTCACTCTGTGTGGCGCAGTAATTATTGGTTTGGTAGCGAGTGAGCGATGAATAGTCACGAGTGGGTGATAGAAGCAAGTCGATCATGGCCTGTCTGAACGTACTGGAAATATTTTTGAAACTTACATAGCATCGATGCTATGTACTATGTGTGAACATAACTACTATTGTTTGCACAGTTGCACAGCTGCTAGTTTCCGTAATGTACTGTGCTACATATTTTGGATTCATTCGGAAATTATTGTTGGTTGATGAAGATTAATATGCAAAAAAACAAATGCAATTTGAATTGGTGCCTCAAAATGTAATGAAGATATACAGTGCGTCTCTGATAAAAAGAAACCTTAAAACAAAGGGTTATTGTAACCACACAATGTGCTTTAAGACAATAACTATGTATTTTCCACAAACTAGGCGTATTATGCTTTTAAATGATACCTTAATGGCATCCATTCGTACATGTTTTACCGTGCAGCTGCATTTTGAAAATGACATGTAGAAACTCAGTTGTGCCGGATTTGGGTAAAACCATGAAAACGTTAGGATCACATGCGATCATGACCTAAATGCAACATGACTTAAGTTAATTAAACATTAATGAAAACATAAAAGTTATTTAATTGTATCACCCCGGCAGAATGCCGGAGGATACTTTGGATTCAGCGGCGTTCTGCCGCCGCCGCCGCGTCACATGCTTGTGTGCGCTCTAGCTGTCATTTCTCAACGCATTTCTTTCAAACTTCGTATGGAGGTGTATCTTGCCATTTGGCAAAATCTGGACACCTGTAATTTCTGGTGATGCTGCCCCCAGTGTTCCGTCTTTGATAGGGTAAAGGGCCATATTTTGGGAGATATTTTGTGTGCGCTCTAGCGGTCACATTTCTCAACGGATTTGTTCAAATTTTGCATGAAGGTGTCTCTTGGTATAATCTAGAACCTATGGATTTTGGTGATGCTGCCTCCAGTAGGAGTCAAAGGTCATATTTTGATAGATGTCTTGTGCATTTCCAAAAATGAAATTGGGTTCATATTTCCGAAATTTCGTAATTCCGAAAAGTTATGCTGGCCTCTATTCCATTTTCGGAATTACGAATCTTTGGAATTATGAACCCTTTATCATGTTCGGAATTATGGGAAATATGGGTTTCGGAATTACAAACCTGAAAAAACGAGTACCCCCAGTAAAAAGGGCAAATAGAGATGTATATTATGCTTCCAGTATTTTTATTTTTGTTGTTTATTGTTTAGATAACGAAGTTTTGGAAGAACAATAATAGTGTCTCAAAATTCCTTGTTGCCTCATCCATCCAGAAGATGGAAATACAACAATCGGCAAAATGTAGGAATGAAAAATACACAGTAATGATCTCATATACCAGTTTCCTGGTTTGAATCCCAGATCAGACCCTTTGTCGATTTGAAAAATCCTGAGAAACAAATCTTAGAGTGATAATAATTTTCTTTCTTGTATATTCATAGACAGATCGGTCACACTCAGAACCAGACCCACTTAACTGCTTAATATATATATATATATATGCCAACAGCATCGAACCAAGTGATTGTCGCTTAAATCCAAAGAAGAATTTGTAATACCATACTTGACAGTCTATAAAAGAGTCCACATGTCAGACTGCATAAATGCAATGCTTAAAAATGAAAATTCCAAATTTATCCTTATATAATTGCTGGAATTTGGTATTCATTCAATGAAATATAAAGACAAATTATTTTTATAATTTTGTATGCATATTATGGTACCCTTATGACAAAAGCTTGGTCTAATAATTTTTTTCCAGGGCTGTATATGAATTGTAATTCATCGGTAGATTCGATTCTGTTGCTGGTAATCCCTACTAAAACAGGTAAACCTAATATTCAGATAACATATGGGCTTCACCTGTTCACTAGTCATTGGGAAGATGAATTCATAAGTGAGTGACATATAAAAAGGTCAGTAAGAGACCGAATCTCAAGAAACTAAATACTGGTTTGTGATTTACCTTAAATAGGCCGATTTGGAAGGTCTACTCATTTGTTTTACAGATCAAAGTTGTTTGCCGATCAAAGTGTCTTTAATGATCTTCAGATACTACTTGGAGGCCCTGTGATATTTGTTCTTTATGTTTACTTTTCAGTTTAGACCTGATAGACTCAGCACAGGATTTGCCTTATCTAAATTCAATACCCCAATAAAGAGTGATCATTAGTTTAGTCATTAATAGATAAATATTTATTATTAATGATAATAACTGGGGTAATAATTAGTTAAAGGAAATAAGCATATGTCTATGAAACTAATTTCGAGGAACGTTTTTAATTTATAAAGTTATGTTTATATATACATTGCCCTCCAAATGTTGGGTACACCTGTAATAAGAACTGATTTCTCACAATATCATATATCACAATCTCATTTTATATGTATACATATATATATACATATATATAAAACTAGATCTTCGTTTGGAAGACACTCGTTTGTCTCCCTCTTTGTCCATGGAGTCTCCCTAATAGTCCCTATTTTGACGGAATAAACCGCATTGTCGTGTGTTTCCCTTATACCCGATCCAGTGGAATATATATTGGAATGAAAAGTCCGTGTACGATGAAAAGATTTTAATTTTGGGCCATAGGCCTTCATCAGGAAATGATGAAATTTCCATATACGTGTATAAACATATCTTACAGTGTTTGAGTTATCGAAACATAAAATAAAAACAATAAAAACAAATACCAACTCACACAGGTTTTTTTTTTAATTTTTCATTATTTCCTCCACATAATCATTTTCGTGTTCATTTGTGATCTTTCTTTCTAAGCGCGCACAAAACGCCTTCATTTTGTAATTGATAATTGATTTAAGAATATGCGAAATTCATCCACTTTTATTTTGACTAAAAATGTTAAGTAGTACGTTTAATAGACATAAGGATGAAACGCCAAGGGTTATATTTACCTAAAACATTTGGGCAAACATTGACATTTGAACTTTGCTTTATTTTATTTATTCATACAAGAAAAATACCCGCATAACCGAATGGTGAGAGGAATTTCTTGAAATCCAAATCTTTATGCATACTTTTTGTTAGAAAGTAAATCATTTTAGAAAATTTGAGCAAGATTGGAGATCTTAAAAGGACTGAAAAGTCTCCAATCGTGGTGTTTTGGAGCTTGAACCGGCTCGGGTAATATTCAGGAACATTACAGAAGCGGTCTGTTGCAGTGATACGCATTCGACCGAAGAAAGACGACCTGAACAACGCAACTGAAACTACCCCTCCCTCGACAGAAATATTGTTCGCTGCTCCAAGATTGTTTTTATGCACGGCCTTGCAATAGGGGCAAGCGAATGAAATGGAGTTACATAATTATATCGAGCGGTGGCTCCCTTTAATTTTTTTTTTTTGTCTAGTGGACCATCAAAAGGCCAAAACGAGTTTTTTTCACGCTTATAAGCCATATATCTTTGTTCTTACCGTCAGGCTAATCAGACATTATTTAATGACAGAGAATAGTACGTGTAGAGGAACATAACGTATACGAGTGGCTTAGTTCGAGATTTTCCTCATTCTGTCTAAAAATATATTTTCACATGAATAACCACAAACATGCTACTTGTTATATGTGGACGCCTTATAATTACCAGCCAGCTAAGCGGAACTGCATTTTTACCAGCTAGCAAGAATTAAATGCTGCCTTAGCCTAGCAAATAGACTATAACAATGAGGTCATATGTCGGCTGCTAGTGTGTTTGCTCTGGTGTTATCTACTGCTATGTCATGTCCCGTGTATTACCGTACATTCGAATACCACACTTGCAAAATGGGTCTTCCTTCTTCGTGTGGTAAAATTTACCACGCATTGGTTTTGGCTTACTATTGCTCATCTTATTATTACTATTGTGAAAACGTTTATGATCGAGTAACTAACTCGGAGCTTCGACCAGCGAGCTATCGATATGGTGGGGACGCCAAATTTCTGACAATGTGGTGCTGGGTAAGCATGTGAATTTTTAGCTTTACGTGGATATGGTGCATGGCATGTATTCATTAATGTACAGGCAAGGAGTTATATCACATGCCTTGGTACAGTCACGTCGGTCGTGTAATAATGCTACCGCCGTGCAGCGGGACACATACGACAGCTATATAGTATTTTTAAGAAGCTCTGATTATAATACATCGATTTCCTAGTTACCTTTCTCTGTTATTTAAGTATTTTGTAGCGTGACCACACATTGTGCTTTATCTTTATCATGGTATGCGCAGTACTTCCTGTCCTGTTGCATCCCCCCTCTCTCTCCCCCTCTCTCTTTCTCTCTCCCCCTCTCTCTCTCCCTCTGTCTCTCTCCCTTCCTCCAACTCTTCACTAGCCTCTCATCTGTCTTTCTGTTTTGCTGCATGTTGTGTTTGAGATATGATATATATAAAAAACGCAGTACATCCGAAGAGCTTTGGAAGTGAGAACACAAGACTTGCAGCACAAATTCCTATTATATTGTTAAATGAAGAAATGCGCTTTATATTTTTGAAATAATATGCAAAGAAAATCAAAAGAAAAATACTGACTTATTGAAGAGGAATGTTTTAGCTTGATTTTAATCCTATTGTTAACTGTGTCCACGCCGATCGGCACTCATGGCAGGTCTATATAAGCTAATTAATTGGCGCGCAAAAGGTAAAAATGAATAAAAAAAAATCAAAGAAGATGTCTGAAGAAAATACGTTCCAAATTGTTGAGCAATGGTGAAGCAAGAATACCACAATCATATGAAACATCCACTGATCTGACGTTTCGGATGGTGTATGATTTGAATCTTATTCTTCAGAGACATAGACTTTATTTCACATGTCCTGATGTTAGCCGACTGTATGGTCACAACTGATCACGCCTTCTTCCTTGTATTTCAAGTTCTTGATTATACTGATACTATAGTAACTTAAATTGTACTATTTGAACAGATGTTGGATGCTATCAAAATCATTGGAAGAAAATAAATGTTAATTTGAATTTGAATGAATTTGAATTTGATCGTGCGTGTTTTGCACGTGTGTGTCCGCAGCTGCAATCGACTGTTGGCCAGATCCTGAGATTCGTACGTCTTTCGTTTGTCATGTCAACCGGCCGTGCACCTCATATTGCATCTCCTCTTGCGCGTCTTGCACCCTCCTCATATATATTACCTGCAAGAAGTCTTGAGGTGAATGTACAGCCCCCGTACAGGTACCATGCGACTGACACGCGATATGTAATGGCTCTGTATGGACTTCGTGAGATCTCCGCAAGAAGCTCGTGCGATGTTCACACGGCTGCACGTGTCACCTGCGTTCATCGATACACTTAGCGACACGCAGAGTTTGTTGGACATGTCCAACAGCCACCTTGCGTGTCCTGCGTGCTTTATGTGCAGTCCCGTGCATGCGACGCAAGGATTTTATGCGAAATCCGTTGCAGATCACACGTAAGGAGGTGGTGCACTACTGGTTGTGATTGACCAACCCCTGAAGGACCAAATACGGAAGGAAGTGTTCTCGGAAGGATTCACCTTCAACCGGATCTGACATTAAAACACTTTCCAAGATACCAACTGACCAAACGGTCTATAGAGAATCGACGTACATGTAGAAGGAGAGCTATATCAGATATATACGAGATATACGAGAGTGATACGAGAGATATCCTGTTCTGAGACAATTTCACTGGGGAATGACGTAAAGCAACGTAAACTATTGGATTAGCTTCGATTGGACTTGAAAAATAAAATTTACTTTTCCATTGCTTTAACTCATGTGCTTTCCAAAAAGATATGAGGTAAAGATAGAAAATAATGAAAATAATACCAATCTATTTCTTCACACATTAAACCAGAGTATGTGGCATTAAATTTTTCAATTCCAGTTGGAGCAAAGTGGTATAATGGTGCAGGCTCCATACGAGAGGTCCTGGGTTCAATGCTTGATTGGTGCTTACATGTTTGGAAAAGGTGTTTTACCCGCATCTGTCCCTCTCGACCCAGGTGTATACTGGCTATGCTGGGGGTTAATGAAAATTGCTGAGCCCACAGGGAGATCAGTATTAACACTGATGAAGTTTCCCTGGGTAAATTCGACCATATCATTTTAAGTTTAATTCGTAATCAAACTTCATGAACGTTTTTCACTTTCATTTGAACTTTCAAATAGTTCCTAAATTTTCCGGAACTTTCTTTCCAGAAAATTAGCATGATTATGACTTGATAAAAAAAATCTAAATCGCAAGTCATGTTTTTTTATGTTTAAAGTTCTTCCAGATCTTCTACTTCTTCTCTTGTTGTGTGGCGGATGTCATCGAGATTGTAGGAGTTAAATCCAAGAAGATGCACTCATTTAGAGACTGGTTTCTGTGTTCTGTTGCTTTCCCCGTTGGACTGGTAAGATATGGCGAATATATGGGAAGGAGGTGGGGATGGCACAACCCATCTGTGACCCCGTTTAATTGAGTAAGACTACCCTCAACTCTCCTTATCCCCTCAATGGATACCAATGAAACAATGAGTACGTCCGTGCTATCACTCATAGAGCGCAGACAGTCAATATTGTCTAGAAAGGCCACTTAAAAAGAGACAGAAAAGTGACCACCAATTGACAGGTGGTGTGGCCTTTAAGCGATACATAATACATGTATAGGCTAATTGAATGGAAGTTGATATTTTCGCGAATTATTATTTTTCTTTGGTTGTCAGAGAGGTTACATTTCATTTTCCCGAAAGTTCATAATTCCGAAGGTTTGCCAGATACGAAAGTTCATTCCGAATGTTGGTTATTCCGAAGGTCGTAATTCCGAAGGATCGTTTAAAAAATGAAATAGGGCTCATAATTGCGAAAATCAAATAGGGTTCATAATTCAGAAAATAAACCTTCGGAAGAACGAATCTTCGAAATAATGAACCATTGGAGTGATTCAATCCATGTTCGGAATTATGATCCCTCTTTCATTTTCGGAATTATGAATCCCCTGATATCTTAGATTTGTATTATATTATGAACCTTCGGAAAACTTAGAGATGGTCGGCGGGATTTTATTTTAAGAATCGTGTTCCCTAGACAAATTTGGGCCTCCCTTTCGGAATATTCTCTATCCAACTCTGATTACATACATGTATGTGGCTTGTACCGAAAGGGTGGGTAGCGTCGCGTCGCGATGATTTGATTGGTTGTAAAATTCCTGATTATAGTTCAAGGTATATTCTGTTTGTGTCCTTCTGTATACATCCATTTCCGCCCTTTCTCATCGATAAAGGTACTATTAACCTATTTTGGGCTTATCTTCACCTAAAGTGTCCGGACTTTTAAAACCTCCCCCCCCCCCCCCCAAAAAAAAAAAAAAAAAAAAAAAAAAGAAAAAGAAAAAGAAAAGAAGAAAAAAAAATTAACAAAAACCACACTGAGAAATATTTGTCTCAAAGTTATAATTGTAGATGATCATAGCATTTCCCAATAATGTTTTACGATATCTATAATGAAAATCATAACGATAAAAGTTTGAAACTTTCCCAACTATTTTACAGGCTCTAAATTGTTAATGATATTAAAAGCAAAAACAATGATAATAGCAATAATAATAATAATAACAATGATAAAAGTAATGATAATGATGATAACGATAAAACTAATAACAATGAATGATAATGATGATAATATCAATAATAATGTAATACTAATGAAATCATGAAACTGTGTTCTATTATAATTAAATTTATTTTTTATTACACTGTAAAAAATAACTGTAGATTAACAGGTTTTTTGACTTGTAACTGTAGATTAACAGGTTTTTTGACTTGTAAAATTACAAGTTTTCTGTTAATACGGTATTTTTCTTGTGAAATGGCAGGAAAATTGCTATTTTTCCTGCCAATACACAAGAACAATACCGTATTAACAAAGAAAAAGCCAAAACTTGTAATTTTACAAGTCAAAAAAACCTGTTAATCTGCAGTTATTTTTTACAGGGTACTATTGTTATCACTTCCATTATTAAAATAATTTTTTATCATGCAGTTTTTGATATTCATTAATGAATATTTCAACAACTTTTTCATTTACTACTTTTCTCATTTTTTGCAGATGGTAGTTGGCATGTTTTGGGTCCTGTGGTCCATCGACAGGCAGTTGGTATTTCCAAAAGGGATGGACGAGTTCTTTCCACTCTGGCTTAACCATGTTTTAGTGAGTTACAAGAAAAAACTGGAACCTGAAATCGATTGATGCAGCAGCATAGTGACAGAATATAGGCCTACCCCAGTTGCGCATTTTACGATAAAAGCACCAAATTTGGCACATGTGTAGATGTATGTATTATAAACAAATTCCGCTCCTGAGGGCCGCGGCAGCCATCTTTCGAAATGGCCACCATCAGAGCACTGTTTTATAAAGACAGTCTAAAACCAATTATAACATTCGATTGGGGGGAATTCGATACGTAAAATTCAAATTTGATAGTTATATTAGGAAAAGTGGTTTAGGTGCCCATTTCATGAAAAGGGGGCAATTTAAAAAGAAAATCCAAAATAGCTATTAAAATAGTGATTAAAGACTGTGTTTGTATTCAAAGGTGCTCTGATGGCGGCCATTTTGAAAGATGGCTGCCACGGCCCTCGGGGCGAAAATCGAGATGTCTTCACATCTGAATTTGCTTATGATACATCTACATGTGTGTCAATTTTGTTGTTTTGATCACAAAATGCACAATTGGTCGGCTATGGTATGCTATGAACTTATGCAGTGTTTGGAGGACAGGCTTATATTGCTCAATGAAGAATATCTGGATCACAGATTAAAAGAAGATTTTAAAGAAATGGTTTGAAAAAAGGGCGTAGGAAGCCTTTTTGAAATGGGGGGAGGGGCTGAAGCACACACCCTGAAAATCTGAATGTGCGTGAAGTGCGAAGTCCATTTCGGCCGAGGGAGGTCCAGTGCTCAAGGGCCCTGGAAGCTCTGGGGTTCTTGGTGATCTCTGGTGCAATATCAGCCTTATTTTAGTGCATTTTATAAAAAAAATCAGAGCAATTTACAAGCAATTCATCATGAATAACAGTACCAAATGGAAATTGTGGACAAATATAAAGAATTATAAATATAAATAAAATATAAAAGATAAACTAAAGCCTGTCCAATTTTTTTCTAAATATATTTTGTTTTCAAGTGAAAAATTAATGGGTCTCAATCAACTCCAACTGCTCTCAAAGAAACTTACTCAGGATCGCATTCACATTTCACACCTGCAGTCTCTGCTAACTTTTGCAGCAGGCGATTTTCACAAAACAACAACAAACAGATAATAATGACAATATACCATAAGAAATTCGCTCAGTAAACGTCTTCCTACTTGGTACCAATTTAAACTACTTTACCTTGGTAGGGAGTGATAAATGTGAGGACATCTTTATCTAATATGCCATTAAAGAATAAATGAATAATTTGCATTAATAACGTACAAACGTCTTGCCAATCATATTGAAAATTTTTTGTTTATTTACTTTAAATGTTTTGCATGAATAGCATAAAAACGTCTTGCCACGCAATCTTCTAAATCGATTATTTTGTTTTCATGTTTGCCTCAATAACTTAAAAACGTCATTTCAATCTTTAATAAATTCCTTGGGGGGGTCTTGTTTTGTCAATAGCATTCAAACCTTTTGGCAATCTTATAGATTCAGATATGTTTATTTCTATGTTTGCATCAATATAATACAAACGTATTGCCAATATTATCAGTCCAGTAAATTCTGTCTTATCTTCATATTTTACATCAACAGCATACAAACGTCTTACCAATCCTATTAATTGATATGTGGTTGGTAGGCCACAAACATCCATCCCGACTACTCGGCATTTCAAGTCTTGTTTTCATATCCCTCCTGTATATGACATGGTATGTATTTAAAGGGAAAGTCCAACCTAATTACAGGTTGATTTTAACAGAAGCAAATTAAAGAAACAGAACAGTGAAGGTTTGAGCAAAATACAATAAGAAATAAGAAAGTTATGTTTTTTTGAAGTTGTAATCAATCACAAATCGGCAACTCCGTAACGTATCTTGTGAGCTCCTCTCCCGTTTGCTCGGTACAGAACATCTCATAAATTTTCATTTTCTTAGTTGTTGATGATGGAATAGATTTGTTTCATACAGGTTTTGTATTTTCTATAGAGAAAAGAGAAAGTAATTATTTTTTAAGGTACAGGGCAAATGGGAGAGGAGCTCGCAAAAATAGTCACGGAGTTGCCAAATTGTGTTTGATTTATTACAACTTTAAAAATTCATAACTTTCTTTTTCCCATCGGATTTTGCTCAAACTTCCACATGTATTAATCTTCTTTTTTTAAATTTTCGGCGTCTTTTAAAACTAACTTGATATCAGGGAGGGCTTCCCTTTCAACGCTCCTGGTCCATACGTTCTGATGGTATTTTGAGTCAATATGGTTTAAAGCTGTAGCTTATTTTGCAGTTAATACACCTATGGGGTGTTGCAAGAAAGTTGCAATCGATTGCAAATTGTAAAGCAAATTAGAACAACCATTCTGAATGGTTCAGGGTCTGCCCATTCAAGAAGATGCGCTTGCAACAATGATTTTGATTGGTCAGTACCGATTAGTTGCAATTTGCAATCAATCGCAACTTTCTTGCAACACCCCACTAGACGTATAAACCTGTTTTTTATTTTGTTGGTTTCTTGACTGTCTAGATTTGTATGAATGAATCAATGAATAAAATCGTTTTATTACTAAAATGATAAACAATATACTACATGTCAGAATACATGAAATACAGGTATTACAAAATCGGTAGTGGCGCACCACTGCTGCTAACAAAGTGCTAGTATGGCCATCCTTAACTGAAAAGTTTAGTGGGCTTTGTGACACCATTCCCATATACTTAAGCATCCGCAATCAGCTTTCACTCAGAAAACCTAGAGGTATTCAACATAATTATATTAAGCAGCATCATGGGTAGAAACAGAATTATGATATGGGATTTAATCAATTTTATCCCATAACGGGATCATCAATGAAAATAAACTATCGGGGTTTGTTCCTTCGTCACTTCGTCCGCACTTAATGACATGTATGGAAATTATACTTTCACTCAAATTATATATATTAATGACCTGGAGATATTTTACATAATGGAGATGAAACAGAATTGTATATAATAATTTCTTCTGAGGTCAGCTTACTTGAAATTATGGGATTCTTAATAAATATTAGAAAACAAGAAAACATATTTATTATATCATTGTACATACATATAATACTAATAGAGGTTACACGAATTTTATTTGTGTATGTACAGTATGAGTTTTAAAAAAAGGTACCAAGATTCGACCCTGAATTTCGTTGTAATCAGTACATATAAATTTAGTCAAAGACATTATCACATTATGGCCTATACCGTCCTACTAATTGATTAACTAAATCTGGCAATAGATAGCTGAACAGCATTGCTTTTCCTCGTTCATATCAAATTTGCCTCGGCCCAAGTTTTCTTGTGTGAAATGTACAGTCAACCCAAGGTTTGGTTGAATTGGTTGAATGGACTCAAACGAACTGACTGCACATAATTTATCCCAAACTTTGTCCAAGGCTATTTTGACATGTTTTCGGAAATGGAAAGTGCTTGGTCATCCATCATCGCATCCTATTGGTAAGCAACGTATCAAATTAAAGAAGACATTACCAGCTATCATACCGTTATCATACATTTCGGCGATTCTACTTCTATTTCCAAAGATATTGGGGCTTAAAAGTGTGTCCCCCTTTTATTTTACTCACGCTGTGTAGGATTATGTGGCTTGGTTATGGCGTAGATATCTGGGTGTACCCCATCCTGCGTGTCCTCTCTGGGTTCAAGTTTGCTCTCTTCATTGCTCTATGTGCAGTCGCCCCGCTACCTGTCTACTTACTCGGTGAATGGTGCATTAACGCCTTCAATGGTAAGCATTAATTTTAAAGGGGCGACTAGGGAGAGTGGGGGGGGGGGGGGATTGGACTTTGGACCTTTGTGAAATTTAATCAACGTAGTTCGTTTTTCCGAAAAAATAAAGGTTCGTTTTAGTAAACGCAGTGAAAATGCAAGTAGAAATTGTGACGTAAACCGGTTGTGACAATCTTTGAATCTAATTTTGTAAGGTACATGTTATCGCCGTGTTCTCCTTTGCTCCTTGTTACATGTTTATGTGGTATAATTCGTTCCTTTTATCTTCAAAGACAGAGAAGAATAGCAAAGGGTTGGGTACTGATGTCATAATAAAACACATACAGAGTTTATCATATAGTTGCCTTTTTGAAAAGAAAATATTAAATTTTCACATGTTTATTGCATTTAGGAAGCTATAATTGATCACTTGATATTATAAACTTATTTGTATTCGTTTTTTATCGAGGAGTTAACAAACGAAAAAAAAGGTTTATAATATCAGGTGATAGAAAAGATACGAAGAGAGACAGTGGAGGACTCTGTCTCTCTTCATATATTGTTTTATTATCTATATCCGTTTTCCATTCCTATTACCCCCTCCAGCGGTGGATCCAGGATTTTGTGAGGGAGGGGGTCCAAAAAGAAATGACAAGCAAAAAAAAAAAAAAAAAAAGAGAAGAAAAAAAAAGGTCATCAGCGTTTTGGGGTCTGTTAGTAACTCACAAAATCTCAGACAAGCAAAAAAAAAAAAGGTAATCAGTATTTTGAGGGTCTGTTTCTTTCCCAGGGGAGAGAGCCCGGGCCCCCGCCCCTGAATCCGCCACTGCCCCCCTCTCTCTCAATGAGAATCTTCTCACTCATGTAAATGTATGATAACCTACTCAATTTGTGCTCTATATGTTTAAAAAAAAATAGGATCAAGTCGGACGAAAGAAAATCGACCGAAGAAAGCGGAATGAACAATGATTATAAAAATGATGATCGCTTGATGTCACCTATAATGTAAGATGGATACCTGGCAAGAAGGATGCCTCTCAAAGTGGACTGTCATGATGGCCAGAGCAATTACTTTCAAAGAACTTTGAAAGTGCAAAGACATTAATCTACATACATTAATCCACATTTGCCACTTTCCAAATATTTGTTGAATGGTATCTGGTACGAAGGACTCTCTTGAATGCTATGAGCACCGAAATCGGTAACCTATAGCTAGACCCGGGCTAACATTGGAGATACAACATGTTGGAGGATAATTATCGAATTGAGAAAATATATTTGGTATTTTATTTGTTTTATATTTCTTTTGTTCTCAACTAAACGGGGAAATTTTCAGACATTAACAAAGTGCTTAGTATGACGAGATAGAAAATATTTCTTGTTACACAAATGTAGGCCTACAGTCGAAGTTATAAGCGAAGATTGAATTTAATGAAGCAATATCAAGGAGAGATGATTGAAGAACTCCCACAACCCATGCTAAATACCCACTTTTAAATGTTCCGTTTTTCGGGACGATGGTTTACGAATCTAGTAAATTGTGGCCAAAGAGGAAAAAAAATTTAGATCTTGGTCGGATTCACGAACAAGCAACCAAGTTGTTTAATTTGTTTAATAATACGGAAATATGATGTTGAAGGGACATCAACAATTACGAATGAATATACAGAGTAGCAAACTAATTGTCGGATGAATAAGGAACTATATGATATCATATTACTTATAATTTTTATTGAGAAATGGAAGCCTGATTCATGAGACTATAGCATTCTTCTAGAATCTCGGGTAAAGGAAAGAAATAAGAGCTACACAGCAAAAACGCTGTTTAAAATTTCGCTGTTTAAATTTGTGTTGTTTAAATTTTAAGCAATGTTGTTTAAAAGACGGACCTGCATTTTAAACAACCGCTGTTTAAGACATCAATGATAATCTTTTAAACAACGTTGTTTAAAAAGATTGAAAATTCGCGCTAGACGGGTTTCCTTCTCCGCCAAACACGGCCGGCTTCATCATGGCGGATGCCTTTGTGGTTGCAATGTTGCAGAAGTTCCAAATGCCAGAGCTGATTTATACATTCAGAGGTAAGCATTTAGACTAAATATAATGTAATCTGATCGAGTTTATTCTCAAGACATATTTGTGCTGCCATGACATCTATATGATGTCTAGATCTAAGCCACAGTCACAGAATTAATTATGATTTAGACCTAGCTGCAACTTTGCAAGTCGCCCTTCCAGCGCAGCGCAGCGCAGTTTAAACGTTGCACACAGGCCCCTAAAGCTCCGCCATTTTGTCAGAGACATTTGAACACGATTTGAACGCGCCCGAAGCCCCCATTAACATACTATGAATTATTCATTTCTTAAGATGCTCCCAACATCCATACATGCTCTTCACGCAACAAAAACAAAAACGCGGGTCAGCGTCGAGCATGCGCATTGAGAGAGGTCAAGTACACTTAATTTATTCATGTATGTTAATGTATTCATGATATGGATTTTGGCGACTCACCAGCATTGGCGAATCAGTGCCTTCCATTTATAATATAATTATAATACTAGTAATCAACAATACAATTAAAATGATAAACAGTGAGAAGCTACGTGCCGTACTACTTCAATTCACTGTTGAAAAATAAATATGAAATCAAACTTGGTTAAGCTGTGTCACAAGAAACAAATCCATATGTGAGAACTTCTGACAGTAATTAAAAAATATAATTATTTTTCTTTTTTGTTGATTTTTTTTTAGCAAACTTGGAATTGAACTCCCGGCCCCCACCCCTAGGCTAGGGCCACACTTTTAATACCAGCTCTCTCTCTCTCTTTCTCCCCCTCTCAAAAAGAATCACTAACTCATGCGGCAAGGGGGGGGGGGGGGGGGTGGGGGCAGAGATATTGGAAACTTTCTTTCCCTTTTTCTTCCTATCTCTCTCACTATCTCACATCGTTTCCTTTCTCATTATATCATCTCACAAGTTATCTTTCTCATAATCTCTTAACTCTCTCATACTCTATATCTCCCTCATGTCCTGTTTCATCACTCTATCTGCAGTTAGATTTGATTCATTGCAAAAAAGTAAAAAAATACATGTACTATTGGATTACTGCTAGTTGAATGTTCATAAAACCAATTTTAATTACATAGCTTCTCACGATAATATAATTTACCATGTTCACAGTTTATGTGATGAAATCAGCAACTATGACGCCCAGCCGATATAAAACAGATTTGCTCACCATCTGCTTGATTATTTCTCTACGTTATCTTCGATTGTTTTACCCTGTTTTCTACATCTGTGTCATTTTTTCAATTGTGTATTCCATCATCCACTATTTTTTAACACAACGTATATTTATAATGTATTTGTTCTACTAATATCAAAGGACCCTATAAGTATTCTAAACTTTTATAGATTTTTAGACTAGACCAGGACCCCCCCCCCCACCATAATTCAATCACTGACCAGACTTTCTTTCATTAGGCTTAGTAATGTGCTTTACCCTAGACTCTAGTGACTAGGACTAGCCTATGTCTAACTATTACGATTACATGTATCATGTACATGTACTTTATACTAGATCTAGAAAATCTAGACTTGGACCACCGAGTAGGAGTCTAGGCTAGATCAGATCTAATACTTTAGTAATAGGCATAGACTGTCTAGTACGACTATGTAGATTCTAGGAATTGCCAAGACAAGACCTAGGCCTACGTCAATGACTGGCTAGGCCTCGCATCTGAAAAAAAATATATATAAATGAATAAATCAATAATATAAGCCCTACAAAAAATAAAAATAAAATCATCAGTAGGGCCTAGGCCTAGATAGATCTAACACTAGTTAGACATTTGTGTAAGTAGCCTATAAGATCTAACTTAGGTATATAACAGTTAAGTTAGAGGTCGAGCCTCCCTACATCTATTCTAGACTAACTTGTTAGGTCTAACTGTCAGATCTAGCTTAACTAGATCTAGACTCTATGTCTACATCTAACTTAGATAACCGCTTTTTCAAAGAAGTTTGACCTAATCAACTAATTTGAAATGCAGATCTACGATAGGTCTATAACTTAAGTTCTACTCTAGGCCTAACTGAAAATCAAAATCATTGTCATGGACATGGAACTTGTGAACTGCTGAAATCTTCACACCAGGCAGAGGCCGCCAGAGCTTGAAAAAAGAAATTAATCTCGACAAGCCACCTGGTCCTAGTTAATATGTTAATGTCACATTAGAGTCATACTAGATATTTTTCCGACTAAAGTTTGAAAGTATTTGTTCCAACAGTTAGTTTGGATCTCTGTCATTGAAATTGATGGGGATGATTGATTTTATGACACGGTCCCGCCCGAAACTCCCGGTAAGCTGTCAAGAGTGGCAGGGGTGGTAATGGCAATCGAGCTGAAACATAAGCTCAGAACGATAGAAAATGTAATGAAAGTTTGACAACAGATTGCCATCATTTTTATAGCATACAGTACTTTCAAATACTTTCAAAATGTACAGAAATTCCGGGAGATCCGTCACATTGGTAGTAATTTATATGAATGTTATTCTATTTATGAAATTTAAGCGTAATTATAGTTGTACTCACCGGTAAACTTTTCACAAGAAATTCACACTTCGTGCGGGTGACGTCATTACATTGACTTTACACACAGCGGAAGTGACGAAAAAGGTCATATTTGTTGTCGATTAATTCTTTTGGATAATTGTAATATTCATGAGGTAATGTCCAATCAGAGCTGATTATTGTCGGGATACGCAAAGCAAAAATAAATAATGCATGAAGTGAAATCGGATTTTTATGCTAATGGGGCTTCGGGAGATATGAAATGTCTCTCGGGGGCGGAGCCTAAATACGCTTAAATACGCTTAGATTGAATGGTGACGCTGTAGCTTATATGCAAATGAGGCAAATCTGCGGGTGCTACCTTTTCGTCTATACTATTTAATTTGTCTATGGT
Source organism: Heliocidaris erythrogramma (assembly GCA_025617745.1). Taxonomy (NCBI): domain Eukaryota; kingdom Metazoa; phylum Echinodermata; class Echinoidea; order Camarodonta; family Echinometridae; genus Heliocidaris; species Heliocidaris erythrogramma. The sequence goes on along the minus strand of CM046856.1, from coordinate 51,919,489 downwards.
TGCACACACAGTGAATGCGCGCGTGGGTCCGGTCCTATACTGTATGTGTGCAACTAATTTAAACTGCGCTGCGCTGCAAAGTTCCAGGTCTACATCATAATTTATTTTGTGGATGTGGTCTAGATCTAGACATCATGTAGATGTCACGGCAGCACAAATATGTCTTGAGTATAACTCGATCAGATTACAATATATTTAGTCTAAATGCTTACCTCTGAACGTATAAATCAGCTCTGGCATTTGGAACTTACTTTGTGTACAACAGCCTTAAACAACCGTGTACGTTTAAACACATCATATCTGTATAGTGTTTTAAACAATTAATTTGAACAACAACTTTGAATGTATTTTTTAAACAATAGTTGTGTAAAAAGTTTTAAACAACTTACTTTAAACAACCTAGATGTTTTAAACAACTTTTTTAAACAACAATTTTTTTAAACAACAGTTGTGAAAAAAGTTTTAAACAACTGGGTGTTTTTAAACAACTTAATTTAAACAACCTAGTTGTTTAAAAAATTGTAAATTTTAAAGAACAGGTTGTTTAAAAATTTTGAAGAGTTGTTTAAAATATTTTTTTACTAGATAAATATATTTAAAACGCCTGAAAACGCCATGCTTCATCTGCAGATGGGATATTGACGATCCAAGCGAATTTGAATTCACGCTGCATCAGAACCATCTACATGTATATCACAGAGTTTGGCCAACTCTGTTCAGTTGGGCACAACATACGTATAATCCGGGGGCAACATTGCATGCTTGTTTAGCAAAGTAACAATAATCAAAACAAAACACAAACAAACAAACAAAAAAGATGCCTCATATTAGCCCAGTTGGCTAAACTCTGTGTGGTGATGGAGCCCGTCTTGCACTGACAAAGACTGCAAGTCACCGTGAATGCCCACGAAACTCTTAGTTAATCTTGAGGTAAGCAAGGTGGATATGACATCAAATTTCTTTCCTACCCTCGATTTCCTCATTTGAATTAAAAAACATAAATCCTATAATGATGTTCTTACAGTAACTTGTGTTTATTTGTTATGGGCGTCCCAACATAAGCTTTGATTTCTTGGTTTGCGCCTCCGACCTTCTGAAGTATTTACAGCACACATCGGTATGTTTACCATGTTTTACCGACCATAAGAAGGTAATAAATATGAATGTCAATCAATCAATCAATCAAATTTGGTTTTTCGTTTATGTGAAGTGTTCGGAAGTCTACAGTACTGTACATGTTATGTTCCAACAATGTGTCTTCGGCAATTGAAAACGGAATAAAAATAAACCATTAGAACACTTCATTACCACGATTAAAATAGCAATAACAACTACATGTAGGCCTACTTTCAAAAAGCTAACGGGAAAGAAAATGTAAGAAAACGATGAAAATACAGTAAAATCATAAAATACACACAAAAAAAGAGAAAAATACGAACGAAAGTAAAAGAATGAGGAGGGGAAGAAGAGGAAGAATATATGTGACGACTAAGATGAAGATGGTCATGCATAATTCTGAGAGTTATAGGGGAATGAACATTACAACACAACGATAAAAGATGCTAAATAGCTTTTGGTCGGAATCCAATCCTATTTGTTTCGTTGCGAATACCATAGGTGGATTCGGCAGGGCGTAGCTTACACTATGAACATGACGAACAAAGAAGCGGACAATTTATGCTCCTCCTCATTGTACCCTTCACAATTGCACTGGTTAACAAAAGAACATCCATTCATTGCTATCCTGTAAAAATATGTAGAACAGGTGTCACATAATAGCAGTGAAGGGATGTCCTGTTGTCTACTAGAGCTATTGTGGAGGGTACAATGAGGAGCTGCATAAATTGTCCGCTCTCTTTGTCACCGTGTTCATATGTTAGGATATGCGCTGGTGGTCTGCCTTTAACATCACTAGCTTCACTGCAGGTGGAAAAGGGAGAACTCCCACTAGTATTTAAGAAGACAGATATTATCAAGTAAGTATAGACAAAACATTGAAAGACTCACCATTGCAATCATCCATTGATAAAACATATTGAACCATGCTGGCAATTTGAATATCTTAAAGGTAAGAATGTAAGTAAACCTTTCGGATATAGGCTCCAGTGCAAGATAGGGAAAGAAAGTATGGAAAAGATAAGTCCTCCAGCTTTTCCCCATGGTTATCCTGCCCACCAATAATATCTACCGAATTAAGCTCACAAATAAAGAAATCAGATCACCCAATTCAATTACAACAATATAGTTTAGAATTGATACACACAAAGTGGTCAAACCAACTTCACATATACACTGATGGATCCAAAGTACCCGAAAAGGGGATCAGTTCAGCTGCTTTTTATGTACCTTATTTCTCGATATACCAAGGAAAAAGATTATCTAACTTTACCTCTTCTTATAGGGCAGAATTGGCAGCGATTGTTCTTGCACTGGAATGGGTAGAAGATATAAACATATACACAGGTGTTGTTATATTCAGTGACTCACTAAGTGCACTTTTATCCTTACATCGACAAAATGACGAACCCATTATTACAGAAATTCTAACTATTATCACTAGGCTTAAATATAAAGGAATTGACATATATTTTGAATGGATCCCAGGACACTGTGGAATATTAGGAAATGAAATAGCAGACTCTTGTGCAAAAGCAGCTTTATCAAATAGAATAGAAATACATAATAAATTAACATTATCAGAAATTAAGCAACTTATATTACAAAGTTCCAAGATACTTTGGCAAGAAAGATGGAATCAAACAAACTCGGCCTTGAAAGAATTACAGCCATCGGTGACATCTCCATATATATGTAATCTGGGAAGGCAAGAAACTAGTACACTCCATCGTCTCCGCGTAGGAGTTATCGGTCTTAATCAAGATCTTTTAAGATTGGGTATTCATCCAACAGGTTTTTGTGACAGATGCTCTGAGGTAGAAACAGTCAGACATTATCTTATAGTATGTCCGAAATATATTATTGAGAGAGCAATGCTTCTATCAGAATTAAATGAATCTCAATCAGGGCAAATAATGGAGTATTTAAAAAAAAGTGACCCAGGAATACAAAAAGCTATACTACGTTTCGTTTCCAGAACGAAACGTTTCAGTAAAGAATAGGTAATCTACCATTATAGTATAGGCCTACATGTATGTGTTTTGTGTGTAGGTATGTTTAAAAGTATTTTGTGTGAATTAAAAAATTTGATTAAATTTCTAAAATGATTCCTATATGCATATGTATGCATACGTATGTAATAATAATAAAGATTTATCATAGTTATAAGATGCACATGTTGTTACTAACCAAGCCCACAAGTGTTTTCGCCTTGTTGATAAAATATTGTAAAACTTGTAAAATACATTTAAATATGTAAAAACCCATCTATATGCACAGGTACACGAGCGCCCCCTCGCCCATGCTTGAGTTACCGAGGCTTGACCGAAAAATTGGCGCGACGTACACGCCAGTTCGGGGTTAGCGCATGGTACTGAGATTGTACAAATGACCCCAAATATCCACAGATATTTTACACATGGAGGGTCCCTTTATGTGCACTTCAGAAAAATAACTCTGGGAGTGATAGAGGTGCCTCATGAATAGCTTTTGTTTCCCCCTTTAAAAAGAATACTTCCACCTGAATATCATGGAATGCACCATTAGTGCATAATTGAATAATGATTACATGACATTCATGAGCACATATCGAATATTATAGTGTCAGTGGGTTTTACAATTTGGTATAAATGACCTTTATCTGCTCATGCTCAGATTGCATCCCCGAAGTGGCTTATTGCGCCGACCCGGTAAGATTGCATCTTGGAAAGGGCAGGGCAAGTGCCGTTGGAACTGTGCTGAAGATAGCGGTTGTTTTTTCGGGCTTTTCAGTGTAAATCTAGCGAAAAAAAAAAAGAACTAAAATTTCTTTATTTTCTTTTATTTTAGCAGGAAAAAAAACCAAATAAAGATAAAATTATAGAAAATATATGTAAATAATATCCTTAACAGAGAGAAGGAGGAAAAAAAAAGTCATTGGCGACAATAGTCAAATATGACTGATTGCCAATTAACATCAACGAAAGAAGAAGAAGAAGTACACTCGGTTCTATTGGCATGATAAGCATGAAAAGGGAACCACATTCTCAATCTCATTACGTACATGAACTACGTAATGCAGGTTTTGGAGATCAGAACCCTGCTCGTTGGGATAACGTTCAGGCTATAAAATCAGTGTGTTCTTTCCGCAATTGTTGTTCGTCAAGCATTACCGCAAGATGGTTAAATACATTAACTCTTTCAATCGGCTGATTATATAGAATTATAGATCCAAATCAGAGAATGCTTGTTTGACGGATACCTAACAACAAAAATGTTGTTTTCTTAAAATTTAGTGTCAACTTATCATAAACTATTTTTCTGCCATCTGTAGTCCCTGTCAGTTGCATATCATTTCTTAATTCATCAGCATTTTTTGTTCTGCATGAACAGCAATAGTATCATCGACATACATTATGTACTTTACAGTTGCAAGACTGTTATTTTGTCATCAATTACTTTGCTCTAAATGTTTGTCTACTCTCCTTTTGTTGTCCGTCTGGACCTTGAATTAATTTACATTAGTTTTTCAGCACTGCCTTGCATTCTGGAATTAATTCAGTTAAGTTAATAATATTCAATTGTCACCACCACCACCATCACTCTAGATACATTTCCTCTTGTTCTGTTTTATCACCTTCATTCCTTCCCTATTCAGGTGCGTTCATTCATTCCATCCCACACCTGATTCCTATAAGTTGAGCTCAGACAGCTCCCATTCTTATCTGATCATCCAAACCTACTCTCTCTAACCCTTCCCTGTTTATACCACCTCACCCCCTTCTTTCCCTATTGGTTCATTTATTGAATTGGATTTCCCCATATTTGTTAGACTCCTCCATATTGGTATTGTTGATCTATCATTTGAATATTTAAATATACACTATGTAAATTATGTTCTGTAGATTTTGGGCAAAGCAGCCCCAAGTGAAGTTTAATAAAATCAGAGCACTACCAGACATCTTCGTGATCAGTTCGTCTTTCTTGTCTCCTGAGTTCTCTCTATTAAGTTCTCCCATATTCATATGATTCTTAAGTTCGGGGATAGATTATTTTCTAAGTTAAAACCGTTCGTTTTAATAGCGCTACACAGTTAATTAGATCAGTAAAAGCAGATCGTAAATTATTTACGTAAATTACAATCACTAGTGGACCCAATATTGCGCCCTGTGGTACCCCAATGGTAATTGGGGCAAGTGAGGACATGCGCTCACCTATTTCGGTTATTTAAATGAGACCTAAGCCACTTTAACTCATCACCATGGCCATGTAACTTTTCTAATAATATCTGGTGGTCACCTGTGTTAAAAGCCGTCTTTAGATCAACAAAAATTGCTCCAGTCACATATCTTTCAATCATACCTCTTAAACTGTGATCAGTGACATAGATCAGAACAGTCTGAGTTGAGTGATGCGGTGTAAATCCGGACTGCTCCTTTGATAAAACTTGTTTTCTCTTTGCAAATTTGTAGAGTTGATTGTTAGCTAATCTTTCCAATAATAATTTAGATACAACAGGAAGGACAGATATGGGTATATAGTTCCCTATATCTTCCCGGTCACCGCTTTAATAACCTGGGGAACTTTTGCTATTTTCCATTTATTAGGAAATATTTTTGTTGCTAATAAAACATTCATAAGATATGTCAGATATTTTATAACAATTGGACAGATTTTAAAAGCCTGGCAGATATTCCATCAATTCCCGTGGGTTTGTCCGATTTCATTAGATTTATTTCTTTATGCAAAGTCCCAATCGTTATCGTACAAAGTCAGACACGAATTTTCTCTTGTTAATAGCTCCTCTGAATTATTATGTATTGAGATTAATATAAAGAATGGGGAAAATTTAACTGTATGTGTTATTTATCGTCCACCTAGCAACAATGTTGATACCTTTTTAGAAGATTTTGATAATTTATTGAATAGTTTGAACCCAGAAGGCAAATTAATATGCTTAATGGGAGATTTTAATATTGACCTTAAACAAGATAATAATACTTTCAATCAATTTAAAAGTATCATATATTCAAATGCATGTTTTCCTGTTATAGACAAACCCACAAGAATTGTAAATCAATCTTCCACTATCATAGATAATATAATTTTTAATGATGATACTTACAAAATTAATTCCGGTCTTTCATATTCTGAAATTTCAGATCATATTCCTGTTTTTGTAATGTTTAATATCCCTTCCCCTTTTAGAGAGAAAGAAATAAAATATACACGGAAGTTATCCCCAGAAAATAAATATAGGTTAAACGAACACTTACAGAGTAAAGAATGGGAAGATGTTTTAATGTGCAATAACACTGAAAGAGCATATCATTTATTTTGGTCAAAATTTGAGTCATATTTTAATACTAGTATTCCTAAAGTTAAAGTTGGGGGGAAACGCAATAAACATATCAAACCGTGGATTACAAGAGGAATTCTGAAATCTATTAATAAAAGAAATACCCTATATATGAGCGTAATTACAAAATATATCGAAATAAATTAACAAGTGTAATAAGATTATCAAAACGGATGTACTTTTCTAATAAAATAGATAATGCTCAAGGTAATATTTCAACCACATGGAAAATAATTAACGAAATCCTTTATAAGAGCAAATCACAAATTAATTCCCACGTATTTAATAGAGATGGTAATTTTATCAAAAATCCCCCTGAAATAGCAAACATGTTTAACGAATATTTTGTTAATGTAGGTCCAAACCAAGCTGCTAAAGTTCGTGAGAGTAATTGTAACTTTGTAGAATTTTTATCACAACCAATAGATACATCCATATTCTTCATCCCCACTGACTTTATTGAAATATTAAGAATCGTCCGCACCCTTAAATGTAGTCACTCCTCTAGTCATGATGAAATTAGTACTCACTTATTGAAACAGATTATAGATAATATTTTGTCACCTCTAATCCATATGTTTAATCTCTCACTCTCCTCTGGTGTCTTCCCGACCCCCTTTAAAATTGCAAAGGTTATACCAATTTATAAGAAAGACGATCCTTCTTGTATATGTAATTATCGACCTGTTTCTATTTTGTCAGTTTCTCAAATATTCTTGATCTGAGAGGATTGTCTATAATAGGTTATATGGATTTTTGTCTGAAAATAGTTTCTTTAATCCTAATCAATTTGGTTTCTGTAAGAATCATTCAACTGATTTAGCCTTAATGCAGTTATTTGACAGAGTATCAGATGCCTTGGCAAATCATAAACATGTAATTGGTATATTTATGGATCTTAGCAAGACATTTGATACTCTTGATCACGAAATTTTACTATATAAGTTACAACATTACGGGATTCGGGGTACTGCACTTCATTGGTTTGAGAATTATTTATCACACAGAGAACAATTTGTTTCCTTTGAATCCGCTCATTCGAATATGTTACCAACAACATGCGGAGTCCCACAAGGCTCAATTTTAGGCCCCTTATTATTTTAAATTTATGTTTATGATATTTCAAATGCTTCACCTATGTTACAGTATGTTTTATTTGCTGATAATACAAATTTCTTTTGTTGACACTCTGACTTACACCGTTTAATTATCTACATTATCTATGTTATCTACATGGTTTAAAAGTAATATCTTGTCACTCAATTTAAGGAAACCCAACTTTATTTATTTCAGAGGTAAACGAAAAGTTGACTTGAAAAATCATGATTTATATATTGATGGTAATCTTCTTGAAAAAAAAATAATGACTAAATTTCTTGGTGTGTATATTAATTCCGGTCTTTCATATTCTGAAATTTCAGATCATATTCCTGTTTTTGTAATGTTTAATATCCCTTCCCCTTTTAGAGAGAAAGAAATAAAATATACACGGAAGTTATCCCCAGAAAATAAATATAGGTTAAACGAACACTTACAGAGTAAAGAATGGGAAGATGTTTTAATGTGCAATAACACTGAAAGAGCATATCATTTATTTTGGTCAAAATTTGAGTCATATTTTAATACTAGTATTCCTAAAGTTAAAGTTGGGGGGAAACGCAATAAACATATCAAACCGTGGATTACAAGAGGAATTCTGAAATCTATTAATAAAAGAAATACCCTATATATGAGCGTAATTACAAAATATATCGAAATAAATTAACAAGTGTAATAAGATTATCAAAACGGATGTACTTTTCTAATAAAATAGATAATGCTCAAGGTAATATTTCAACCACATGGAAAATAATTAACGAAATCCTTTATAAGAGCAAATCACAAATTAATTCCCACGTATTTAATAGAGATGGTAATTTTATCAAAAATCCCCCTGAAATAGCAAACCTGTTTAACGAATATTTTGTTAATGTAGGTCCAAACCAAGCTGCTAAAGTTCGTGAGAGTAATTGTAACTTTGTAGAATTTTTATCACAACCAATAGATACATCCATATTCTTCATCCCCACTGACTTTATTGAAATATTAAGAATCGTCCGCACCCTTAAATGTAGTCACTCCTCTAGTCATGATGAAATTAGTACTCACTTATTGAAACAGATTATAGATAATATTTTGTCACCTCTAATCCATATGTTTAATCTCTCACTCTCCTCTGGTGTCTTCCCGACCCCCTTTAAAATTGCAAAGGTTATACCAATTTATAAGAAAGACGATCCTTCTTGTATATGTAATTATCGACCTGTTTCTATTTTGTCAGTTTCTCAAATATTCTTGATCTGAGAGGATTGTCTATAATAGGTTATATGGATTTTTGTCTGAAAATAGTTTCTTTAATCCTAATCAATTTGGTTTCTGTAAGAATCATTCAACTGATTTAGCCTTAATGCAGTTATTTGACAGAGTATCAGATGCCTTGGCAAATCATAAACATGTAATTGGTATATTTATGGATCTTAGCAAGACATTTGATACTCTTGATCACGAAATTTTACTATATAAGTTACAACATTACGGGATTCGGGGTACTGCACTTCATTGGTTTGAGAATTATTTATCACACAGAGAACAATTTGTTTCCTTTGAATCCGCTCATTCGAATATGTTACCAACAACATGCGGAGTCCCACAAGGCTCAATTTTAGGCCCCTTATTATTTTAAATTTATGTTTATGATATTTCAAATGCTTCACCTATGTTACAGTATGTTTTATTTGCTGATAATACAAATTTCTTTTGTTTACACTCTGACTTACACCGTTTAATTATCTACATTATCTATGTTATCTACATGGTTTAAAAGTAATATCTTGTCACTCAATTTAAGGAAACCCAACTTTATTTATTTCAGAGGTAAACGAAAAGTTGACTTGAAAAATCATGATTTATATATTGATGGTAATCTTCTTGAAAAAAAAAATAATGACTAAATTTCTTGGTGTGTATATTAATGAACATTCAAAATGGAATGATCATGTAAAACACATAATTTTACCTATCTCTCGTAATGTTGGTCTGTTAACTAAGCTAAAATATTTGTTACCTACTTCTCTACTATTTACGCTGTATAATACGCTTGTCTTGCAATACATATCATATTGTAATATTATCTGGGCAACTCATAAATGTTATACAAATCCCATATTAATTCTCCAGAAAAAAGCCATCCGGGCGTGTAGTGGGGCAAGTTTTTGCTCTCACACTGACCCTCTGTTTTTTCGTCTTAAGTCCCTCAAGGTCAATGATATTAATTTCCTGCAAAAAGCTCTATTCAATCGAACACACAAATTCACGCATATCCCACCAGACAATCAAAAGATGCGCATTTATTTAACCCCAGGACTGCTCTTGCACATAATTCTATTAGGCACTATGGGCCTGATGTATTCCCTTCCTCCCGATATAAAAAAAAACATGACTTTAATGTACTCTTTCAAGCGAGCAGCAAAAAATAATAATAATAATAATAATAATTTGATTTATATAGCGCTTTTTGCTAGAGGTACAAAGCGCTTTAAACATAGATAAATTTACATTACACTACTAAATAATACTCGTTACATTACAGTACATTACATTACATTAGACATAAATGGAATAACTGGACCTAGAAATCTCATGCTTTATGTTTGGACTGAGGGTAAAGTACTGTTTTCAGTTGAAGTTTAAAAGAATTAACAGAATTTAAATTTCTCAGATGCTTTGGTAATCGATTCCAGCATTTAGGACCTGTGACAGAGAAAGCTTTGGAACCTACATTTGTGCGAGTACGGGGTACATTGAGAACAGTTGCAGAATCAGACTGGGATCTAAGATTGTATGAAGTAGGGCGAACATGAACAAGATCAGCTAGATATGAGGGTGCTTCATTGTGTAGGGATTTAAATCAGAGCAGTTTTGTATTCAATTCTTTGGGGAACAGGTAACCAATGCAAATCATGGAGTAAAGGGGAAGTATGGGTGTTCTTCGGCTTTTTATAAATAAGGCGAGCAGCTTGGTTTTGGAGGAGTTGGAGGGTATGAACATTCTTTGTTGTGGTGTTGGACAAAAGACTGTTACAGTAATCTAATCTTGATAGAATTAAGGCACGAACAGCCGCATGAGTGGTGTTGTCATCCATATATTTCCTTAATCACCTAATTAAGTAATATTCCCCACAATAATGATTTTGTAGTACACCCATAATACCTTGTATAATTATGTAAATACGACCCATGACTTGGCACATTTTCACCTCTTTGGGAGGCAGATATGATATTAGTTTACAAAACGAGTTTACCACTTGCTATTATGTTAATATCATGTCTGCCTCTCAAACCGGATGATTAACTCTCTATTGTTAATACAGTTGTTATTTAAAATATTTGGAAAGGTACAATTGCCTCACTTTATCCTCCTCTCTTCATCCCTATTTCTCTCTGTATCCTTTTCCCTTTCTCTCATTATTTTATCATTATATTTTATCTCAAAGGGCTTTCATGCTGTCAAGCCTCGGCTTATTATGAAAACCCTCTTGTTTGATTTTTCTATCTATAATCCTACTGTTAGCCTTGTAGTTTAGGATATATTAATGTCATGATGTTCCATTTTATGTATTGTACATCGCATAATTTGTATAACGTATGCATTATTTGATGAATTGAGATATCAGGCAGAAATAAATAAATCAAATCAAAAAATTAAATTATATTACCATAATGATTACCATTCCTAATCTTTTATGGGAGTTAGGGATTTCTATACAAGCAGCCTTTTGTTAGGTCACAGTAGAGTGATTTCTGCTAGGTCGGAAGCCAAGACAAGCTAGAGCATTGTGTGCATGCTGCTAGAGGCGCCATTTGCTTGCATGTATTTAGCTGTGTCAGGTTGCTGCAAGTGAAGCAGTGAAGCCAGAGGGCCACACCCGTGGTGCCATCATGGTAGACAGCCTGTGGACCCTGTGCTTATAAGCAGTCATTTTCCCAGACAGACTGTAAGTAGATATTTTGTAAGCTTTTATGATTAAGAATCTTTAACAACCATATGTACCTAGGTTCTTTTGTAATTTTCAGACATAAATGAATCTTTAAAGTTATTACGAGCTTTTTAAAAGTCTAAGAGGATTGATAGCTGATTCTAAGTTATTTGTTGGAAACAGAGTAATTAGTCACCAATGTAATAGAGTACTGAATTAGTCCTATTTTCTCATTTCTTCAAGAGTGTAAGTCATGATATGGATGTGTCACTACTGGCACTCTCTAACAGAATAAAAGTTTCACAAATTTGTTATAAGTTGAATGGAAGAATATATAATAATTCCGTTTATTAAATCAATCAAATTCTTGATCAACCATCAGTTATATTTTGTATCAATGAAGCAACTACTAATATACATCTCAGCAAAAGTTTATGTTTTGTGTCTGCTTTGTTTTGTTTTCTTTAATACAGCAGGACAAACAAAAAAATAATAATAATACATACAAGGAATAGATAAATCAAGTTCCATTCGTTGGTAGTTTTCAATCTGAAATAAACGGGCCAAGTGTTCTGTTCCAAATCACGCAATTTATGACACTAAAATATACTCGGCACACATGGGTTTTAACGTCAATGTAGCTTCCTGCTTTATTACCACAAGGTGGCGCTATACCACATGTTCCTCGAAGAGTATCTGTCCATAAACCAACTATGTGCTAAACGGATGCCAGCCTCGTAGTCGTCGTGACGTAACCTTGAGCCTTTCACGGCGCACTTGTCCGCCTTAAGTAGTATGCCCTTGTCCCGTCCTTCAGCTGATGGGCTCAAAACGTCCTGATTGCCACAATGGTGCATATGACGTCATTTCCGGTTCTGGGTCATACCCAGGATGCGAGTGTCCATGCAATATCAAAAACTTGGCCAGAATCTTGCGAAAGGTAGTAGTGCTGGGTGGCGGGCGTAATGTGATGCCTAAAAGATGTGCAAAAACATCTCCAAAACATAAATACGAAAAGAAGATTTTCCTGTGTGTATAAAATCCCAAACTTGGTGGCCATCCACAATTCACAACTCACTTTCACACCCTTCACGCTCGACTGCGTAAGTCGCATTCATTACATTCCGCTATCTGATCACGATTACGATCCGCATTTGACAATATACAATTCTGGATAACTTACATAATAGCAATTTACCAAGTTGAGGTGTGGGGAATGTGAACGTGGGTATTTTGATAGTCTTTGTCCTAGACTTTGCATTTATAAATTATTTGTACAGTGACTAGGATTGAATGTCTAATTTTGGAACCCCAGCGCTTGGATGTCAAGTTATTATGGATTATAGATTATACATTTTCTTATGTGAATGAACTTGTAGTTTCCACAGATTTCAGGTAATCTCCTTTTGGGTAATAAATATTATATTTTAAGATGGCGGTTACAACATGGTTTACAACATTGATTAGGGTGCAGATTTCAGTTTACTCGAAGATTGGTTACCCGATGAGCATCCGGTTAAGAATTGTCAAGCGGATATTTTCTGAGGGTTCCACTGGTATGGATAACTTCAAATTATAGTCTGGCCCTACACCGAGTTTGGACAACGACAGATCCTTCAACTGAGGAAGGATAGCAGCCATCACTTCAGGGATATTCTTTGTATCATCGCCAACGAGGTATTTTCATATAATGCTTCAGTGTCAACTTCAGTGGCTTATTTTCAAGGATTCACACAGGAGATGACTTTTGTGAATTTGAAATGTCTAATTTTTCAAGGCCTTTATTATATAATCCGGATGATAAACTTTAATTGAAAGGGGGTAAATTATTGTGCACATTGCTTATAAAAGCACTTCTCTATAATGACGATTTTCTGTGAATGGTTAAATTATATTTTGTTCCAGTGAAACATTTATATATTCCCAGGTAGGGATAATATCTTATTAAACAGTTTGTCTTCAAATTTATGTAACTCGTTTCCTACTTTTTATTTCTTGTTTTGTGAGAGTTGGTCAAAACAACCTAAATTCTAGACTAACATGTCAAAGTCCTTCTGGTACTACCCAGGTGTGACACCGCCTAAAAAAAGTGTTACGAGCCGTTTCTTTCAAATTTGCTGTAAAACGTAGAAAGTCGCCCTCCCTGCACCCACCCCTGTTACATACAGTGCAATATTGCGTCCAAGTAATTGAAAAGCAGTCGGGGCGTCGAACTATAACTTTCCGCCTAAAAGTTTGTTTGCTACAAGCCGTTGTCTTTCAAAGTTGCTAAAACGTCAGAACTTCAAAGCCTTGCTGAATTTCTCGACTCTTTCGCAAGCCTTTCAAGGTTTTCGTTAGTTTTGCTCCCGATTGTAGAAGTGAGTGAATAGAAAACCGTTCATCAATGTATAAAATTCGAGTTTCTCTACCGCTCAAATTCGGTGGACAATTATTGCAAAATTTCCTGGATAAAATGCAACAAGAAATTGCGTTTTTTGGGTTAAAAATTAAAAAATTTGCCGCTCGGTCGCTTTGCTTCTTCGCTGACGAAGATAAGTTTGGGCACTCGGAGGGGGTGGGGGGGGGGGGGGGGGGGGTTACTTCATTTTTTTGCCCCGGGTGCCATAATCCCTAGTATCATGTCCTATTTTTTGCCATAGACATGACTTCTTTTGTTATTTTCCTTAGTTTTGTAGGATTGCCATTATCTATCATTTCATTTGAATAAAGTTGCTTTTTCATATCATTCTTATCCCAATGCTCAGGGTCATCACTTTTCTTGGCCTTCACCCGTAACGAATCCCTATGTCATTCGAGTTCAAGCATTTCACTAGTTACCCAAGGCGCCATGCGTTTGTTAACCCATTGCCTGCGAGAACCGGGTGGTCCCTGTATTAAGCCTATGGGATTGAGGGCATTCAGTTGTCAATGGGTTAATACAGTGGAAACTTCTGAGAGGTGCATGTATATCGCACGCTTCATTAAACATATTTTGCCAAATAACCCAGGCTTTGAAGGTTTGCGTGGTGAAGTTGTAATTCAGAAAAAAGGTTTGCGGTACAACCATGTGAGTTGGAATAACTCCACGTTCCGGTCAGAATGCTCTGGCCGTCGTCAGGAGAATAAGAAGAGCGAATAAATCAGCAGAAGTTATATATGAAGCGGTAGAAATTCTACAGCTTCACAACTTGTTTGTAATGTTAGGCAATTCACTTTTAAAATGGAGGCAAACAATAACATCACGGAATTAGTATAGAAAGAAACAGTAACATCAAGTACCTGCATTGAAGAAAGGATAAGCTAGCTAAAAGATTCAGCTATTCCAACGATCAGACTTGGAGTCAAGTCTTCCAATCTGTTTTTCAACGAAATTATCTCCAGCAGCTGCAGGAGCTTCACCCGTAGACCGAAAATTCTGTCGTTCGTAATTAGCTAAGTGAAGAGCTAACAACGAGAGACATAATTTTCGGTCTACTTCAACTCCAGGGAGCTCCAACGCGTTGGAGCTCCCTGGAGTTACTTCCCCCACGGTCCCTTCACCAGGCCCCGGCGCGTATTCTGCGAAGGGTTCAAACATATAATATGGTCGAATTCCCCTTGCCATTCGAGCTTCTTTGCCTTCGGGATCTGATAAATCATCTGATAAATCAGAGTTCGTATCTGCATGGCTCAAAAAAAGTCCTCCAACTCGGAATCGCGGTCACTTTTCATCTCTCTAATATAAGTTACTCGAATTCAGCCAAAATCTAAGTCAGTACTACCGTATTATGTAAAGCGAAGTAAAAAAAATATCCGTAAGTGAAATAAACAAAACAAAAGCGTTCACCAGTCGCTATGTACGAGGGGAACATAGTAACTGCCGTAATAAAGATGTGTAGTACATTGTACAGACGCGTTAAACGGCTGTGCACGCGTTTAAGACCAATGCAAAAGTTTAGTTCGGCAAGCTCAGATGGATGAAAACATTTGTTTTAAAACAAGTTAAAAAACAAACAATAGCTGTATATTTGGGCAAAAGTGTTTGCTGATCTTGTAGAAAATATATTGATAATGATTATTCACTCCTAAAATTATATTGATTAATTTCCTTTTTTCATAAATCGTCGCATCAGTGTAAAAAGGGCTTAACGTCCATGTATAGTGTCAATGAGCGCTATCCCTTTTTTACACTGATGCGACGAAATTGTCCGTTGAACAGAGGGGTCAAATACCGCATTGTGTGTACAATGTTATATGCTGCAGCCTGCAGATCTTGTGCCTCTTACTCTTCATACGTCACTTGGGGGTGTGACGTCAATTAGCCAATCAGCTCTAGAGTTTTAAGGAACGGTCCTAAAACCTCTACTTTTCCCCCTTTTTCGCCAAAACGGGACATAATTTGGACGATCGATTGCCAGATTCGTGGTTAGAAGGCAAAAATACATGGAAACAGCACCCATTTTCTCTCTAATTTAGTCAACCTTTAATGTCAGCTTTAAACTGTAAATTTAGTTCAGTTAACTGTTAAATCGTTTCTTTTTCTTGTTTAATTGGTGTTTGTTTTTATCTTAGGTTTTTGTGTGTGTTTTTCCAAACTTTAATAACACGTTTCTTCAATCTAATTCTTAGTTGTCTTCAAATCTGGATTTTGTATATACGTAATATACTTTATTTCTTTGTTAGTAATTTCTACAAGGGATAGTATTATTTTATCTGCATGTCAATCTTTAAAAATAGTGTCATTTACATAGTAAATGCTGACAGGGCCGTTGTGGAAAGCAGTTGGGGTCTGTCAGGGTTATGCTGAGTACGTCTCTGGTATCATAATATGATATTTGGAGCTGACACATCAACAATGTAAAATCCAACATTTCGATGTTGAAAAAAAAAACCGAACCAGGAAATGGAATATGTTTTTTCGAAATCCCTCTCCCACGCAGGCATGAGTTCACTGTACTTTTTAATCGACATTGTTCCTTGTTACTTCAAACGGCAGTTGCCACAACTGTATCAACACAGAAATGTATGGAAAAGTCATAACGCAATACACATATGATACATATCGCATTAATAAATGTAAAAAGTCACTAAGTTTGGAGAAGTTCTCGTCTAATTGAATTGTACCCCAAAACCATTGCGACTTCTCAAATATAGCTTCCTTTATTACATTTTGTCACGGCTCATTACCTATTATAGAACAATATGCTGGGATAATCTCATGAGACCGACAACCCACGGGTAGGAAATGATGAAACATAGGACAGCCTAACAATATGTACTGATACAAACATGTCCTTTTTCCCAGAGGCGGCCCCGGGGGGGGGGGGGGGGGGCAGCACATCCACCCAATTTTCAAGCACCCATAAAGTACTCATTTCTAATTTTCAAAAGGTGCCCCTCTTTACTCTGATAAGTGCCCCGTTTTCTCTTTTATAATTGCCCTTTTCCCCCTCAGATGTGTTTTTTTTTCTTTCCATAAGAACACCCTTTCCCCATCCTATCAAGTTCTCCTGTTCAAATCTGATGAGTGCTTCTATTTACTTCTGATAATTTCCCCTTTTCCTTTCCATTAACTCCCCCTTTTGCCACTTTTTAAGCGCCCTTTGTCAAATATGATGAGCGCCCTTTCTTTCTTTCTGAATAAGTGACAATTTCCCTTTCTTATACTGTAAATGCCCATTTCCCATTTTGACAATTGCCCTTTTTCAAATCTTATGGATGCCCTTTGGTTTTTGTTTTTTACTTCTGACAAATGTCTCCCCCTTGCCTTTTCCCCCTTTAGACAATTCTCCCTTTTCAAATCTGAAGAGTGCCCCATTTTTATTTAGATTATTCCCCTTTCACTTTCTAATAAGTGCTATTTTCCCCTTCTGAGAAATGCCACTCACTCCTTATTCTACAGACCACCTGTATAGTTGTACTTGTTCAAGTCTTGTTAACCATAATCATGATTATGTTGCTTTATGATAAACAGACTTAGAAGCCATATAAGAATATTTTCTTGTTCACCGAGTCTAATTTATATTGCATTTCAATAGGGGTGAAATCAGGGCCATGATAAGTAGGACACATTGATCCAACCCAGATAAGTAACACAGAATCAGGGGCGTAGCTTCATAGGCGACTGGGGGCACATCCCCCAATCGAATATCAAAAGAGAGGGAGAGAGAGGGGGATGAAGGATAATACAACAGGTGTTAATTAATATTGAATATATCGAATTAGATTGATGCCCCCTTCTTCTCTTGTTCATTTATGTACTTTACTTGTTCTCAGTTGTTATCATCTGACAGCATGTTGACACACGTGAAGAAGCAACCGGTGGCCTGGCTATAGCCTCTACACATGATGAAGTCGTCTTATTTTTTTCGCGAGACTATTTCCGGGTTTTGATGCTATTGAATTCAAGCTTGCATGACACTTTGTGAGCAAATAGTAGCAATTACTGTATTCTGTGGTCTATTAGCTTCAGTTTGATATATGATTGATCCATTTCATTTTTCCGTTCGGAGATAGTCTGTAAGTCTATTTTGGCCTTTTCTTCCTTTTCTTGCTATAATAATAGATACTTGTGTACAGATAACTTAATTATCCTCCTATGTTTAAAAGCACTTGAATCGTCATGTGCCATAATTTATTATTCTGCAAACATATTCAATTCATGTATACAACTTTTAACAAGAACTGACACACCACAGCATTTACTATGCTTCGATTCCTATTTGGGTCTGAGCGAGAAGTAGTCAACATAAACCCTAAATTTTCAATTTCAGATTTGTGTCTGCCCTTGTATGGGCCTATGAAAGCTGAGAATCTGTAGTTTATGAAAATGTACATGTCTCTTCATGATTGCGTTGCGTTCCGTTTTTTTCAAAATAACATTTAAAATGGAGAAAAGCGCCCTTGGAATACTACATGTATATGCAATATATTCAATGCACAATGCCAGTTCTGGCTTTATTCTGTTATAACTGGGTTAAAATTTGAACTTTTTGGTGCAAAATTGTAGGCTTATTTTGGGGCACTTTGACACCCCATTTTTATTTTTATTTTTTTTTAGGAAAAAGTGGATTTTAGACTGAGGTCCTATAAAGTATCAATGAACTATCGTACCATCACTTCTGTTCCATTAAAATTGATTCCCTTATATTTCAAGAAGAATTGTGATGTGTTACTTTTTTTCCGTCCCGTCGCATTTAGTGGGTATTTAAGGGATTGTAGGCGCGACGGGACGGAATTTAGCATGGAAAGTACAGTCCCATGTATGTCATTTGATGTAAGTATACTTTTCTTAACCGTAGGAAGGTTTTATTCACTTAATGTGAATAAACAATAGAGATCGACGTCCTGTCGCGCGACGCCCATTCATCAATTTTCAAAATAAAAACAAATTGATTGGGTCAAAATCTTAGCTTCATGGTTGAATGTCATGTGCTCTATCATACTAATCAAAAATCACAATAAGTAGCTAGTCTTCAATTTTAACTTAGATAGAATTTTAATTTCAACCTGTCTTACAAAATATCCATTCTATCATTCCGCCCCGTCGCGCTATCAAAAAATGTTGTTACCATAGAAACGGAATTACGATCAGTCTTGTGTTTGTAGTAGAATTGTTCTTCAATATAAATTTATTATATGAGTAAAGGTATGCAGCAAGTAGCATTTCTTATTTTCTTGTGAGGAAAATAAATCCTATTGAATTCCGTCCGGTCGCGTTGGCAGGACTTTTGGCTCAGACCCATTTTTAAATTATCTTGACCCACTTTTCTATCTGCAGCATGGTGGTACACAGTGATTTACAATTAACGCAACTTGGTAATATTATCTACCTCCATATTAATGCTTCTCAGTCTTCCACTATGAATGTAGCCCATATCCCAATTATTTTTCAATCTATTTTAATTTTAAATCATTATGTATACTTGCATTGCAGTGTTTGAAATCAATGTGCATCTAAGAGTTTTTAATGTAACATGCATTAATGTTCTTCATGATGTACAGATATGATTTAACCTTTGGAACTAGAATAATGTTGTTTTCTTTTTTTCTTTCTTCTTCTTTTCTTTTTTTCTTTCGAGGCCTCACTCAAGTAGATAAATTCTTGATGATTGTTTGTTTTCATATATATATTCTTTGACATAATTGTGCAATATACTAGTAGGCCATATCTATTATATTTCTGGGAATGGTTCACATGCCTATGCGTAACAGGGAAGAATTTCTGTTTTGTGAACCGTGACCCACATGCCATGCTATACTTTGAATCTTTTATCTATTACTCTATCATATATTCGTTTGTTTGGTCAAATGAATAAGCACTACTACTAATATACTACCACTACCACTACTACTACTACCATTACTACTACTAATACTGCTAAAAGGGACATTGTCTTGTCAAAGTAAAAGTGGCACATTTCCTTTTGTAAAAGGGGCACTTCTAATAAAGTAAGAGGGGCACTTTCCCATGTAAAATGGGGTGTATGCGGAGAGTCGATTTAAAACAGCCACTGAAATAAGTTTACAAGTAATACTATAGAGAGCAAATATTATAGAGAACAAAATTGATGCTGATTAGTGCTATTGAATGAATAGGTTTTATTGAATTAAAAGATAAAAGAGAAGGCTTCAGTTTTGTTGGGGGTCCGGACACACGACCCCATCCTACTTTAAAAAGGGTCACTGCCCCCCCCCCCCCCCCCCTCCTCCCCGTCACCTCCGGCGCCTATGAACGCATCCTAGATCTCAGTTAGGTTGAAATGACGTCACAATTTATGGCTGGTTCATTCGCAAAAACCGCGCCCTTCTGGAGAAAACGAGAAGAGAAATATAAAACAATACAAAATGATAAAGGAAGATATAAGAGAAAACACAGAAAACATAAAAGAAGGAAAGAGAAGAAGATGCTAGAATAAGAAAGACAGAATAGAGAAGATGATAAAAGGAAGAAAAAAGAATAAGAGATAAAGGAAAGATCAAAAGAGGAGATTGAGAATAATAAAGAAATAAACTGGGTAGGGTAGAACAAAAGATGAAGATGAAAAAGAGAAGGGAAAAAGAAAAGAAAACATAAGGAGAGAAAAGAGAGTGATGGAAGGATAAAACAAAGAATAAAATAAGGGAAAGACAGCAAGAGAAGATAAAGAAAGGGGAAAAATAACAATATATGGAAAGACAGAAAGAGAAGATCCAAGAAGGATGAAAGTACAGAAAGAGAAGAACAAAGAAACATCAAAACAAAAAAGAACACACGAAAAGACAGAAAGAGAAGATGAAAGAAAGCCCAAAACAAAGAATTTACATATTAAGTAGAAGGAAAGAAAATAGAAAGAAGAAAATAAAGAGAGATGTAGGGAGGGATAGAAGTAAAGAAGAAGGGGGAAACTAAAGGAAAGATAAAGATACCACAAGAAAGAACAACGTAAGGAAAGTTAAGGAAAACAAATACAGAAAGATAAAGCAATATTCAGTTTAGGACAGAAGATAAGATAAAAGGACAAAAAAATGAACGAACATAAGGAAGAGATGTCCTGGGGGAAGTTTTCTTTGGGGTAGTTGTCCTAGGGGGTAGTTGCCCGGTGTAGTTGTCCCGCGGGTATACATGTATATCCGCTTTATCTAGCGATGTATACATGTATATCCTGCACTTTTTTCAAGATGGGAGTTCATAAACGACGGTTCTAGTACTAGAATTTGTATTTCAAATGCTATGAAAGCATGGGTGTCGATCCCGGGAGGGGAGGATGTGTGATATGTCGAACAATGAATTTGTGCCTTATTCCGTCGACTGTCCGAGGACGGAGGAACAATAGAGGAACAATACTTGTCCTCGGAAATAAAGCAATACAAGACTGTGTGGATGTGTGTGTGTGTGTGTGTGTGTGTGTGTGTGTGGGTGTGTGTGTGGAAGGGGGGGGGGGCCCTCTCCTCCCTCTGAAGGTTTTTTTTTTTAGTTAATGAACTGAAATCATGGTTAAGCACATGGTAGATATATGAATTAGACATAGTTTTTAATTATGAAGGCATTTCAAAGTGTGGAGAACTTTTTTTCAAAATAGCGATAATTTTGACGGAAATGCATTTCAAGGCTTTCGTAAATAGGCCTACACTACCGTGGGGTTGTCCTTCATCCATTTCCCTTTCTTATTTGATTTAAATAGCGACCCTCTTCTTTAATTATGAATAGTGACCCTCTTTTAACCTATTATGAATAGCTAACCTTTTCTCCTATTATGAATATGATGAATAACGGCCCTCTTCTTCGATTATGAATAGCGACCCTCTTCTTCGATTATGAATAGGGACCCTCTT
Source organism: Heliocidaris erythrogramma (assembly GCA_025617745.1). Lineage (NCBI taxonomy): Eukaryota > Metazoa > Echinodermata > Echinoidea > Camarodonta > Echinometridae > Heliocidaris > Heliocidaris erythrogramma. Next base: position 51,897,745 of record CM046856.1, on the reverse strand, counting down.
CTTCGATAAAGGAATAACGACTAGGCCTGGGAATAATATTCGAATATTCGAATTATTCGAATAGCTTACCGCCGGTCGGTAATCGAATACCACTTTTCTCACTATTCGAATATTCGTCCAATGACGAATCATGATTTGGACATTCGATTACCTAAAACTCATGACAAAAATCTTTATAACATCAGAAAATACTGCATAACAGACGATAAGCACATAAAAGGCGTAAAGAGACATTTTACTTGCTAAAATAATACAACAGAGATCCCAAATGTGCTATGAAAAGTTTTTAAAAACTCCACGAAAGTAAAAGAGTTATGGCGTCACTTCGACAATGAAACACACAAGCCGGTCGGCCACAATCATTAGGGAGTTTTTGAATGTGTCAACGTGAACGACGTCCTAAGATCCTCCCAGCGACAATGGGCTGCTTTGTGTTAACTGCATACAAATTAGGTGAAGCATGAAGTTACAATGGGTGAAGCGAGGTTCACGTTTTACAGAAGACGGCAATAGGGACTTTTCGATTATGCACGTTCACTAGTCGACTGCGACGTGCGGTAATTCAATGGACTGCTTTGTGTTTATGGTATACAAAGCCGGTGAAGCGAGGCACCACGCTTTGTGCAAGAACGGCTCACTCGTCCACTGCCCTGTGGACGTGGACGTGGAAATCCTGGTCGTCCTCAAGGCAGTGGACGTGTGAGCCGCTCTTGCACAAAGCGTGGTGCCTCGCTTCACCGGCTTTGTATAGCATAAACACAAAGCAGTCCATTGAATTACCGCACGTCACAGTCGACTAGTGAACGTGCAAAATCGAAAAGTCCCTAATACCATGTTTGACGCGTTCTCGATCTGACTAGTGGACGAGGGAGAACCCAGTGGACGGGTGAGCCGTTCTTGCACAAAGCGCGGTATGTAGTAAACACAAAGCAGTCCATTGTAGCTGGGAGGATCTAGGACGGCGTTCACGTTGACACAATCGAAAACTCCCTATTATATTCATGTAGTCACCCGGTACGATCATGGCGATACACAGCGGCCTCGCTAGCGACTGTCTGTGCAGAGCTCTGCGCCTGTGTATTGTGGCTAGCTAGTTTAGCTCCGATATGGAGTAAGATGATTTCTTACTTTTTTTCTGTTATACTTTAGATGATTGTGTGTGTTTAGGTTCATATTTTTTTATGCCTAAAATAATTTGGTTCTGTTTTTTCTATTGTCTAATGGGCGATCCAAATTCTACAGTTTTTCCTAACCTTCATGGAAAGCCCCGCATAATTTTAATCTATTGTTACCATATTGATTTTATCTTGCGAAATAAAATTGAATTGAATTGAATTGATCGTAATTCTTCAAATATGAAATATCGTTGCAAAATACTTTACAATAATCCTGTGTTATAGCTGTCTCTGTGATATTATTTTTTTTATAGTCTTTTTGATCCAATTTCGTCTCGGAAACATATATGTGGCTAGCTGCTTTGCTTGTGTTGGCGCATGCGCAATGTGGCTTGAATGTCCCCTTCGGGGTGTACGACAAAATAAGAATTATTTTTAACTTTCGAATATCATTTCACTCCAATTTCATTGACCCTTACAGAATTGTTTGAAAGTAGAAAATACCATCACTTTACGGTAAACTTGTGTGATATTATTATTATTATTTTTTTTTGGGGGGGGGGGGCGGGAGTCTTTGTGTTCCTATTTTGTCTTGAAGTTTGTGACTTTTTCCCTTGTGTTTGCGCATGCGTGTTGTTACTCGAATTTTTTGAAGTTTAATATGAAATTAACCTTCGAATTTAATATTAATTGTCTACTCCCCTAAATGTATTGCTAAACCAAAGTAAGGTACATCACCGTACGGTTATCATGTCTAGTAATTTCTGATATTTATTTCGTTGTTTAGATAATAATTTTGATCCCATTTCGTCTTGTGTTTGGAAGTAACTTGACTAGACTATAGTCTAGAGTGAGCGTTGCTGCCGTCAACTGGAAGTTGAGTTCGACGTAATACTTTCCATTTCCCGACATTTCTTGGGCATTTTCCAAAGCTATGAACATTCACCTTTGTGTCATTCTCAACAATTAAAAACAAATCCACATTATGTTTATTATATTTCAAAATTTCTTAAGGTCTAAAATTATTGTGACAAGAATCTGCAGCATCTAAATTCGAATGTGGGGTGGCATATTGATCGCACGGGTACCGACGCGTCGGCCACTGCGGACAGGTAAATGTCACGCTTACATGCGATAGATTTTGAAATATTCAAAATATTCGACTTATTCGAATACCTGTTTGCTCGAATATTCAAATAGTAAAAATGGTATTCGTCCCAGGCCTAATAACGACCCTCTTCTTTGATTATGAATAGCGACCCTTTTCTCCGATTTTGAATAGCGACCCTCTTCTTCGATTATGAATAGCGACCCTCTTCTTCGATTATGGATAGCGACCCTCTTCTTCGATTATGGATAGCGACCCTCTTCTTTGATTATGAATAGCGACCCTTTTCTCTGATTATGAATAGCGACCCTCTTCTTAGATTATGAATAGCAACCCTCTTCTTCGATTATAAATAGTGGCCCTCTTCTTCGATTATGAATAGCGACCTTTTTCTCTGATTGTGATCAGCGACCCTCTTCATGAATTGCGACCCTCTTCTTCGATTATGAATAGCGACCCTCTTTTCGTATCATGAATAAGGACCCTATAGGGAAAGAGGGTCGCTAGTCATAATACCAAATCAGGGTCGTTGATCATTATGATTAACGACCCTGATTTGGTATTATGACTAGCGACCCTCTTTCCGTATTGTGAATAGCGACCCTTATGTCTTATTATGAATGGCGGTCCTTATGAATGACCTTATAAATAGCGACCCTTATGTCTTATCATGAATAGTGGTCCTTATATTTTTTAGACTGTGTATACCGCCACACGCGTGTGTCTCAACTTTACAAAAGTTACAGCCACACCTCCGGCGGAGGATACAGCCACATGCGTCGAGCATGCAAAATCGAAAAGGAATATTCCACTCTACTCTCCCATTTCCCTCTCCTTCATCTCTTCCACTCTCCTTCATCTCTTCCACTCTCGATTCATCAGTCTTCAAACTATATGGTCTAGACTCTAGACTCTAGTAAAAGTCAGTGACATGTTCAAAATTTGCAGCCACACTCTTAAAAATGCGGGGTCAAAAATAACCCCAAACGGGGTTACAAATGACCCCGCATGCGGGATCAACAACCCTGGCTTATGCACAAACCCCGTGCGGGGTGCGTCTTTTTTTTTTGTAACCAAGCCTAGGCAGATTTCGCAATTTTTCATGAATATTCATGACGCAGGGTCGGGAAACGGTTCCGATTGGTCTTCATGAAAGCACGGTCGCCGGTACGGGGAAAAAAGTCCCTGGCCTGCACGCACGTACGCATATTATGATCGTATGTGTTCAACGTGTAGGCGCCTAGACTAGGTTTTTGCACTGAATTGCACTGAAATAAAATAATTTTATAAGAGTTAGAATTGCCTCCACGTAACCCTCATTGAAATGCTGGCCTAATAATAGACGTGTGGTAGACCCAACTTCAAAATGGAATCGGAATGTGATGCTGTGATATCATCAAATTTGCAGGTCTAGCCAAGACTCTAACTACTCTAGATCTACTCTAACTAGACCAATTTTGTTACAATTTTAAATTTCAGTTAAGTTTAGATTAAGTGAATGACAGTCAGAATGTTATTTTAAGGTCAATGAGCATGATGAGTTAGACCTAGATCTAATCAGTACTAGTAAATGATTGATGATGGGGGTAGATCTACATCTAGATGATTTTAGATATAACTAGTTACGCACTTTTTTGTTTTCATCAGCTAAAAGGTCACCAAAAATAATTTGTTTTCTTGGTACCGGTACTAACGTTTGGAAAGGTTAGTAGTAGGCCTAGTCTGCTTCTTTCAGTCCTGAAGACTCTTGTAGTTCTTCTAATAAACTCAGGGCAATGTGCGTTACAGGAGCAGGGTGCAAGTGCTAATTACAGTGCATGCAAGGGAATTTAATTTCTAACATGAACAGTAAGACTCTAACGTTGTTAGACCTAGCCTAGAGTCTGTGTCTTGATTCTGCATATTGTTGTAAAGTTCATTTGTGGAGAACATTACGATGGGCAATTGTCAATACACGCATAGCCTAGGCCTAGACCTATTTTCAGAGTAATGCCAACTACAACTGCAGTGTCAATTTTGGTCGGAAAAGGAGGGTGTCCTCAAAAGAGCTAATTACTAAATTAGATCTACGCACATGCAATAAATTAATGCAAAATTTGATTTTGAAATTGACTGCTCAATCCAATTTTTTACGTGTCACATTGCATAGGTGGGGTGAATATGTTGAGAATTAAACAATACATACATGAACGTAGGCTAGGCGCCTACACGTTGAACGTTTTTTCCCCCACCGACCGTGCTTTCATGAAGACCAATCGTTACCGTTTCCCGACCCTGCGTCATGAATATTCATGAAAAAATGCGAAATCTGCCTAGGCTTGGTTACAAAAAAAAAAGACGCGTGCGGCGTCACTTTGACCCCGCCATGCGGGGTCACCCAAAGTAACCACATAGCGTGGTTACATTTCGACCCCGAATGTGGTCAAAATTTAACCACGATTGCGTGGTCATTTCTGCATAACTTGACCCCGCATAATTTGACCCCGCATACTAATGATCATTACCTTATAACCCCGTCAAAACGTACGGGGTCATTTCTTCCGACCACGCAACGTGGTCATTTCCCGTCGGACGGGGTTGATACTTCTGCCAGATGCGCGTGTACCATCCACGTTTCAAAGATTAAAAAAAAGAAGCTAATGTCAAGTAATATCATAACATATTTTGTATATTTTGCTCACTATGACCTATAACCTATCGTATAGCATATCATATACACCTATCATCCTACTTTAACCCTATTCCTATTATAGTCCTACATCCTATCCTATACCTATATCCTGAAAACCTTTACTTTATTATATAGGGACTGTATTGCAGTGCTTGCTAAAAGTGGTTAAAGATTTTAATTTAATTTTCTAATGTAGATTTTTAGATCTTAAACCTAATTACATGTCTGAATATGTACAACATAATAATTAGTATACATACATTTTTCATCACATTTCAAAGTGCAATCATTGCATAAAAACTTAAAAATCAAGTGTCATTTATATATATAAATTCTGGTTGTTTACGGTTGCTCATGGGTATTCAGGATACATCATGAATATTCATGACAATGGCCCAACGTTTAACCAAGTAGAAGTCGGACCAATACTTTGCTGATGAATAAGCAATATTTCAAATGGTTAGTGATTAACCAGTGAAATTGGAACATTGTGACCAACATATTTTTGGAAATAACCCATATGGTGTTGACCAATCGCATTGGTACATTTTTTGACCAGTCCTTTTTTAGAGTGCATTAAAATGACCAGTTTTTGCGTGGTCATAAAATGACTGGTCATTTTAATGCAGCGGGAGCATTATTGATCGAAAACAACCCCGAAACGTGGTCGAATAAATTCGACCACGCAATATGCGACCCCGCATTTTTAAGAGTGCAGCCCAGTGGTTTTTTTTTTTTTTTTTTTTGTTTTTTGTTTGTTTTGTTTTGTATGTTTGTTGTTTTTTTTTTGTTTGTTTCGTTTGTTTGTTTGTTGTTTGCTTGTTTGTTTGTTTGTTTGTTTGTTGTTGTTGTTGTTGTTGTTGTTGTTGTTTTTTTTTTTTTTGGGGGGGGGGCTCTCTCTGTATACTGTAGACACTAGACCTAGTCATGATAGTCATATCCAGACCATGCCACCTCCGCTTGCCAGGCCAGCCAGATACACTGTCTGGACTCCTGGACCCGGACTGGTACTCGGACCAGGCTGGAGTTTACCTGTTGTTAGAAATTAGATCTAAACGATAGACAGTTACATCTAGATCTAAGTTAGATCTAGTTAAGTAGATCAAAGTTCTCTGGCCTTAAAATGTATCAAGCTCCCTCTGGATCCTGAGTGCTTCGAAATATATACTGTACGCATACGGACGACCTAAAATAAAGGTTTGTCAGTTCCTAAGACATTGTAATTTGTTGCTGCTGTTAGATCTATGCAGTTCCCAAGACCATATTTTTCACTCGGCTGGTGGGCCTGTAGACCGAAAAATTCTCTCGTTCTTCGAAGGCTAACGAACGAGAGACAGAATGTTCGGTCTAACAAAGTTAGTGGGCCTGGACCTGGTTCCGTAGTTCCCAAGCCAAGACCCTGTATTTTCAAGGTTGCCAGAGTGGCAGAATTTAGCCCGACCAGACGCCGTGCATTTGTTTTATGCCCGACACAATAAGCCAGTTCGGGGTTAGCGCATGGTACAAATGACCCCAAATATCCACAGATATTTTAGACATGGAGGGTCCCTTTATGTGCACTTCAGAAAAATAACTCTGGGAGTGATAGAGGTGCCTCATGAATAGCTTTTGTTTCCCCCTTTAAAAAGAATACTTCCACCTGGATATCATGGAATGCACCATTAGTGCATAATTGAATAATGATTACATGACATTCATGAGCACATATCGAATATTAGTGTCAGTGGGTTTTAGAATTTTGGTACAGATGACCTTTATCTGCTCATGCTCAGATTGCAACCCCGAACTGGCTTATTGCTTTGGCTGACCCCCCCCCCCCCCCCCCCCCGGGGTCAGAGAATTCTGGATTCGCCAAATTCCGTAAATCCAAATTCCGTCTCCATATGTCATTTCTTCGTCACGTCCAATCTTGTGCTCCCTCCTCTTCAATGTGGTTTTTCTTCTCTCTAATATGTTACATTTTCTGTTTTCCTGTTTTTACCCAAGTATATTCTTCAGTTGATTCTCACTCTTTTGATTCGATATGATTTTAATGAAATATATGGCTTTATAGTAAAATGTTTGGTGCGTTGTATGGTCCTCGTGCAAAGCATCTAGCAAATAAACAAATTACATGGCTGATTACATTTTCTGTTAGCGAAAAAATAACAACGACATACATGCAACTAAATTATGTCCCATAACAGTAAATCCATTCAAAATTCGGGGACTGGATTTCTGTATGTTTCAAAGAACAAATATTGTCTTTTACTTTCCCTTTGTATGCAATATATTCATCCCCTAATAAACATTCTTAATGTGATCAATTTGTTGATCCCATTTAACATTCCATTTGTTGGTATATTTCTCAATCACTCTCCTTTGTAACTTTGAATCTTATTCCTTTTCTGTTTGTAATTTATCTGATTGAGTTAACATAATGTCAAACTTTCAGACTATATATATAAACAGTTCATGCTCACTTATGTTTTAGTTCCTGAAGATGATCTGAAATAAAAGGTCGAAAATTTGAAACTCATCATGACTCTGATCGGAGTATTATTTCTAGCACTATACCAGTTACATCATCGTCTTTAATTCAGTTATAATACAAAATTGACACCACGCTGTATACCGTCATTTCCCCGAGTAATCGTCTCTCGTTCAGACGAGTGAGAAAGATGAACAGGAGATGTGGTGGGAAACCCTGATATTTTTATCTATCCTGTGCTCTTTTATGAACCACCCCAAAGCCAGGGAATTGTTACGTAAGACCACGAAATAAAGCCAATACCTTTTGGGCATTGGCTCGAATTTGGGACAATGGGTGCTTGTGAAGCTATCTGCTAGAACTCATTCAATAGACGGTAAAGGACGAGCACAGAGGTATAAGCTTATACGCATGCACGCGTTGATCGGGATAGCTCTGTGTATTTTCGTCTCAGTAGACCTGTTCATAAATATATTCCAACTTTATGCATCCTTTAAAAAAAAGGTTCTTGACAACCTGAAAAATTGTCAGAGGCTTGTCAGACATAGCAGCAAGTAATGTACGCAAACTAGATTCCAAGTATTGCAGTTCATTCATTAATAACAGGTTAATAGAATGCCTCGTTACTAGGTCCCCAGGAAAGAAACATCCATAAATTTGAATAACTTTGTGAACAGGTCTATTTCAATATTGCAATATTTGACGGATTAATAATTTCAAAAGTGCATGTGCAAATACGTATAAACATATACATATATAAGTATACACATAATTAGAATTTCAATACCTCAAAAACAAAAACAAACATACTTTAAAATGTTTAAATATACGTGAATTTGATAAGCCATGGTGAGAGTGTTTACTTCAGAAAAGTGGTTAAGAATTATATGCTACATAAAGACATAAAGAGAGAGACAGGGAGACAGAGATATGGGAAGGATCAAATTATTGGTGGGCAGAGAAACGGGATGAAGAGGGAGGAAAGAGACATCATGGACATGGAGTGAGAAATGGAGGTTATAATTATGATGTAGGGGGAAATAGTGTGAGTGAGAGACGGAGAGACAGGAGGAGAAAATGAGAGGAGGGAATGGATAGAGAGAGGGAGAGAGAGAGAGAGACTGAGAGACAGACATGGACAAACAGAAAGACAAATAGGAAGAGAGACAGAAAGAGAAGAGGGAGATCGGACAGGAGAAGGGATGAGAGTTGCGAGAGGGAGAAGTGAGGGAAGATGAGAAGGGAAAGAGGACAAGAGAGATGGGGACACAGAGAACGGGGAGAGGTAGAAGAGGACAGAGGGAGGAAATGATAGGGAGGAAATGATAGGGAGATAATCGAGAGAGAAAGAAAGAGAGAGAACGAGAGGGGGAGACCTGAAGGGAAGGATCAAGTGATGGAGACAGATGGGATGAAGAGGGAGAGGAGAGACGAAAGAGACATGTGAGAATTTGAGAGATAGTATTGAGATGAAAAACGAGAGACGGAAAGGCAAAGGGAAGAGTCGATATGAGGGAATGGATAGAAAAAGAAAGAGGCAGGCAGAGAAACGGGAGGTAAAAAGGGAGATAGGAAAAAGGAGGTGGAGGGAGGGATGAGAGAGGAAGAGATAGAGGGAGAGTGAGAGGATTTAAATTTAAAGGATAATGAAACTCAACATACATTAGCTGATAATCATGTGGAAAATTGCCAGCCTGTTCAAAATATCTTGAAAATACTCTGATTTGATTACTCAGAAAGGAGAACAGTCTCTCTAAAGTTTGCAGATTTCTTGCTAGATATTATCCCATGGGGCTGCCATTTTGAAAAAAAACTGATGTCATTGCGGTACAGTCCATTTACCTGTACACAATGGATAAGATGTTGCATAATGAATAGCTATTGTACAACTAAAGCCACCCATGCAAAATGGCAGCCATCTTGATACCCGCATTGTCTCGCACAGGTGATATCTAAGAGCAGTTGTATGTCTTTGTCTTTGAAAAATTGACAAACCTTTGTCAGACCAAGCAACTTACAAGTGCATGCCAAATCCTGCTTAACAAAAGAAACAGCTGAACCAAATATCTTGACACAAATAGGATATATGACAGGATAAAAGTATCTTCATTTGAATGTACATGACTACAAAAATGGTTTATCATGAGAAAATCCAGTGTCATGCATTCCACAGCTGATCATGGGTGTCATGGTAGCTAGTGTATAGGTCAGTGGGTATCTCACAAATAGAACTGCTCTGACATTACTTTGTAAAGAAAATGGCAGCCCCCATGGGATAATGTCAAGCAAGGAAACTGCAACTTTTGGAGACACTGTTCTCCTTCTTAAATAATCAAATAGGAGTCATTTCAAGATATTTGTAATATGCTGACAATTATCTACATGATTATAGACTAATGTTTGTTGCCTTTTATTCCCCTTTAAGAGAAGGATGGGAAAAACAGATAGACGAGGGAGACGGGGAGGAAATGAGGGTAAGGACTATAGCTAGAGTGGAGAAAGTGAGATACGGAACATGGACAAGTAAAAACAAAAAGGGTGAAATAGAGGAGGGAGTATAGATGGAATGATAGATTCGTTGACAGAGAGATGATCGATAGGGCTTTTGCTAAACAGTCGGGTAACGTCGCGTCGCGTTGGTAGAAATTTTCGAACATTTTTCAGGAAGGTGTCTTCAAGGGGACAAATTGAAAAAGAGTCCATTTGAGTATGATTTTTCCCGTTTTCAGGCTAAAAACGACAAACAAGGGAATACAATGGAAGGATAATGCAAAGAAAAACATGAACTATAAAGAGAGAATAGAAGGGTAGGAGGGATGGAAGAAAATATGAAAGGAAACAAAGAATACAACAAAAGGAAAGTTGGAAAGTAAAAATAAGTGGATAAAACCAAAGAAAAACATAAAGAAAGATAGAGACATAAATGATAGAAGGATAAAGATATTAAGAGTAACATAAGGAAAGATAGAAGAGAAGATGATAATTTGAATAAAGGAATAACATAACGAAAGAAAAGATGAAAGGAAAACAAAATGATAGGATAAAAGCAAAGAATGTTTTAAGGAAAGTAAGTAAAGATGGGAAGCAGAAAATGATTTTAAAAAGAATAATATGAAAGATAGAGAGAGAAATGATAGGATAAAAAAAGTTTAACTTATATAAAGAAAGACAGAGAGAGAAATGATAGAAGGATAAAGATTAACGTGAGGAAGGTGGGGGAGAAAATGATAACAGGAAACAAAGAATATCATAACGAGAGGAAGAATGGAAAGATAATTGATAGAAGGATAAAAGCAAGAAATGACAAAGCGAGAGATAGACAGAAAAATGATAAAAAGATAAATATAAACATGAAGAAAGGTGGAAGAGAAGATGATAAAAGGGAACAAAGAATAACAAAGTGAAGATGGAAAGCAATAAAAAAAGAGGATAAAAAGAATAAATATAAACAGTAACATTATGAAAGATGGAAAACAAAATGATAAAAGCAATAAAATAATAACGTAATGAAAGGAAAGGTGGAAAGAAAAATTAATAAAAGGATTAAAAATAACTGAATTAGTAATTACGCGATGCGTAATATATGCGTAATATATGTCCCCGTCAGAAGTGTAGATCTCTGGAATGGCTGCTAATTTATGTAATTTCTGATAGAACCTTGAAGATAAATGTGAGAAATGAATTATCAAATTAATGTTTTATGATTATAAATGCATTTTCTATTGATTTTGAATAAATTACAATAAATTTGCATAATTAATGAATTTCAAAATTCTGTGTAGAGGTTTGACAGCCCCTACCCAGCCCTATCAGATAAAACAGATTCAAAATACGGTGTGAAATAGAGGAGAAGTAGCATTTTTGGTCGATTTTGAATAAATTTGCATAAATTTGCATAATTGATGAATTTCATGACTTTGTGTAGAAGTTTGGAAGCCCCCACTCAGCCCTATCAGATAAAACAACCAGAATCAAAATCGGCCAAGAAATGACGGAGAAGTAGCATTTTCTAACTTTTTGAGCACACACGGACGGACGGACGGACGGAGGGACGGACGGACACACACACGCACACACGAACGGAGTTCGTTTCATAGTCCCCTCGCGAACTTCGTTCGGCGGGGACAAAAAAGAATAACACTACGAAAGATAGACTAAGGAATGATAGATGGATGAATATAAAGAGTAACATAAAAGATGGAAGAACAGATTAAAGGAATCACAGAATAACATAACGAAAGTAAAGATGGAAAGCAAAAAAAAAAGTATCATTGGGAAAGAGGGAAGACAAGATGATACAAGGGATCAAAGAATAACATAATGAAAGGAAAGGTGGAAAGAAAAAAATTATAGGATAAAAAAAATTGCAGAAATCATCATAATTAATGTTTGAGACAGAGTTCCAAAATCCTGTGTAGAATTTCTATGTATATCACTTAGCTCTACTGGATAAAACAAATAAAATTTAAAGAAATGAAATGAAGGAGAAAAGGCTTTTTTTCGGGGGGGGGGGGATTTGTACTAAAAAATTATCATAGTTAATATAAAGCAAGCAAAATCAGATGAGAAAAGACAAAGATGATAGAAGGATAAAGATTTAGAAATAGAGCTACATCCGCACACAGATTGGACGCTCATCATTCAACAAAACAAAGTACAAAACACGAAAAAGAATACAAAGAAAGTTTTCTTTTTGTCTATAATTGTTTAACATTATAACTCTTGTTAAATACCTCAGGATAAAATATGAAGATACATAAGCAGCTTGTGGCACACAGGCAAGAGAGACAAGTATGGCAGTAACTAGTTTTGGTAACTTCCTAATACACATATTGTACATCGACTGGACTCGACTCGGCTACTTCATGGACTGCAGAATAAGTTCAATATTGAAGGAAATGTTGGAGTTGTCACTGCCACAAAACTTACAGGGGAAACAATTGAAGCAACTGAGTTGAAGCATGAAAATCAGAGAAGCAGAATGGTACGAGTTTAAAAACAAGTCAAACAAAAAAGAAAGTTATGAATGTCTGAAAGTTAAGATTACCAATGTAGGGAATATCCTCTTGACATCGTCACACATGGTGAATCCCACCATCTGGTGTGTATAAATACACACACACACACACACGCATACATATATATATGAATAAAATAGGCCAAGACTTTCTTGACCATTGATTTACTTGATATATCTAACCAAGACGGCCTGTCATGTTGGGCTTTTGCTAAACGGGAAAAATCATACTGAGATGGACTCTTTTTCAATTTATCCCCTTGAAGACACCTTCCTGAAAAATGTTCGAAAATTTCTACCAACGCGACGCGACGTTACCCGACTGTTTAGCAAAAGCCATCGATAGAGGGACCTGACTGCCAATTTGTATTTGTATTCTTATAAGTACGCATCCAGAGGATCGATGGCTTAATGCCTTACCAAAGGGCACAAGTGCATCCACTTGGTTACGAACCCGGGTCCTGCCAGTTATGAGACCAATGCTTTACCAATGAGCCATCGCGCCTCCTCGTATACAAGTGTACCTAAATAAATTACTAGACTGTTACACTATACAGAGTACAAAGTACACAGCAAGTATATTAATATGAAAATTGTGTAGTTGCCATTTTATCTAACACTAGCAAAAATTACCCGTGGCACCATTGGGGGGGGGGGGGGGGGTCTTCTCCTACCCATTCACACTGAAAGGCAATTAGTTTATTGATGAAACATATTTGAACAACTGATTCATAGCAGACTTCTCTTTAAATATAGATAGGAGGTTTAGTTTAATTAGCATTAGGGTTAAACTGGGCGAAGAACTTACAATACAATACAATACAATAAGCATTTAGTACGCCCTTCCCATAAGGCTCGGAGCGTTTACAAAATATTTAAATTATAGAACACATTATAATTTGTATATAAACACAAATCAGAAAACTCTTCAATCGTCCATGTGGGAACTACCAGGTGGTTTTATGGAGACAAAATGTAATGAATGTACCTGTTACAAAGTTTGATAGCGGATTTAAAATAAATATGATTTCACAGCTTTTTTAAAGGTCTTTATGGATGCTGACTGTCTAATGGTCAAGGGGAGATTATTCCATAGCCTAGATGCAGTAACTGTGAAAGTCCTATCACCTGACAAATTTCGGGTCATTGGGTAGCTGAGCTGAAGGTTGTGATTTGAGGATCTGAGATTTCTACTAGGTGTATATACAGTTAAGCATTCAGATATGTACCCTGGAGCCTGGTTATTGATAGATTTATAAACATAAAGAACTAATTTGAAGATGATACGTTTTTGAATGGGCAGCCAGTGAAGGGAACGAAGTAAAGGTTGGGAAGAATGACTTCTGCCAACCTCAAAAACAAGACGTGCGGCCCAATTCTGCAGACGCTGTAGACGGTTTACATGAGACTTTGGTATAGAGGAAAGAAGCCCATTACAATAGTCTAGTCTGGAAAGAATAAGTGACCTTACAGCATGATGACAAGTAGTTTGATCAATAAATTTACGAATCCTAGATATGTTCCTCAAATGAAAAATCACACTGCGGCAAACATTGTTAATGTGTGCTGACATAGTCATGTTAACATCAAAAAAGGCACCCAGATTCCTTATTGAATCCGATGGATGTATAGAAACTTCACCAACTGACAGTGTTAAATCTGGCAAATGTTTGTAATTGTATGGTGATGCAGAAATGAAAAATTCAGTTTTACTATCATTGAGTTTTAACTTATTTGCTGTCAGCCAGTTCCTTATATCTGATATACAAGATTGTAGTGAAAACATGGCCTTATCCAGTTCCCCAGGAATTTTAGGATCAAATGCTACATACAACTGAATGTCATCAGCATAAACATGATACGAAACATTATGGTACCGGGCGATGTCTGGGAGAATATAAACTGTGAAACCAGTGGGACCTACAACTGAGCCCTGGGGTAAACCAAACCTAGAAAAGGTTGGATCTGAAAGTTCCCCATCTATGTCGACTTGTGCTGTCCAGCCATCAAGATAAGACTGAAACCAATTCAACGCAGTTCCCCTAACACCAATTCTCTTTGACAAATTAACGACAAATAAAAATTGTGTGGTCAATCGTATAACTTGAATATCATTGCGGAGTGAAATCAAAATTTAATGGAAAAAATGTATTGTAACACGGTGTATTTAGTAAGCAGTCAAGAGGCAATTATTGTAATATAAAAATGTTATCACTACATGTATTAAGTCGAACATAAATGAGTAATTTACCCTACGATGTACAACAGATTGCATTTGTTTGTAGGTCTCCAATTAAAGGTTGCTCAATCACATAGTGGAATGTTGAAAGAAGCGAGAGAGAGAGAGTAATACAGTGGGAAACAGTGGTGGGGAAATGAGTGAGAGAGAGATACAGACAGTGGGGAAAATGAGAGCGAGAGAGAGAAAAAAATAGACACGCACAGGAGAGGGAGAGAGAGAGAGGGGGGGGGGGGGGGGGGGGTAGCGATGAAAAAACGGGAATATGCATGTTTTTTGCCTTCCAGCTGCCATAGGTTATCACATGAAAACGGGCATTTTGAAATGGTTTTAATTCCCCTAATATTTATTTGAAATTATGAAAAATGTGATTTACATGAAATTTAAAGCTCTGAAAAGGGATAATTAAGGCTCGATGAATCCAATACACCCCGCATAAATAAACGGGAATATGCATGCTTTTGACCCCCAAAAAGACTCACCTGCCATGATAGGTTTCACACGTGAAAACAAGGAATTTTAGATTTATGATTCCCATAGTTTTTATTTGAAAATACAAAATATGTGATTTACATGAAATTTAAAGGTCTAGAAGGGTATGATTAAGGTTCGATGAGTCCAATAGACCCCGCATAAATAAACGGGAATATGCATGCTTTTGACCCCCAAAAAGACTCTCCTGCCATGATAGGTTTCACACGTGAAAACAAGGAATATTGGGATGGTTATAATTCCCTTTGTGTTTATTTGAAAATATAAGAAATGTGATTAACATGAAATTTAAAGCTCTAAAAAGGTATAATTAAGGTTCGATGCGTCCAGTAGACCCCACATGAATAAACGGGAATATGCATGCTTTTGGCCTTCCAGCTGCCATAGGTGAACACATGTAAACAGGGATTTGGAAATGGTTTTAATTCCCCTAATATTTATTTGAAATCATGAAAATGTGATTTACATGAAATTTAAAGCTCTGAAAATGTATAATTAAGGCTCGATAAGTCCAATGGAGCCCTCATATATAAACGGGAATATGCATGCTTTTGACCAAAAAAATAAATAAAAATAAGTTGTCATACTCCACGTAATAAGTTTGTTTATATTGATGTGGGCGTATACATAGGCGTGTAGTATCGATCACGTGAGATCCACATCCAATGAGATCGTGCACTAGCAGACGACGTAAGTCCGCCCGAAGGATTCCAGTTCACTAATATATTTCTAACGGTTCAGAGGCAAAATGCAATGTGTAAAATTTATAAAGTCATATAATCAGTCTTATATCACCGAATTACGCCTAGCCAAATGAATGATGTTAGATCAAGCAGAATAGCTGAGCTGAATAGTGACCGACAATTAAGATGTCTAGCCCTAGCTAGGCTATAGGGTCTACCCCTCTGCGATCCCGATCAAACTTGGCTCATCAAAGTTTTTTGCTTGCTGATCGCCGTTTAGATTGGCTTCAGGTAATTACTCGGACCGACAATGTAGTGGGAGGGGGCTTCTGGACCCTATGAGTCTGACACTGACAGTCCGTGACAGGGGCAAATACAGGATGTAGTAAGGGGGGGGGGGTGGGGGCACATTAAATGCCGGACTGTCAACATCGGGAGAACTGCCTGGAGGGAAATTCTTCTCTTTTTTTTTACTTCTCGCCAGTCTTTTTTTAAATGTGTAATTAAGGTACATGTATACCAGTGGGGTTTCAAAAAGGGGGCCCGGCCGATTCGCCTCCCCCCGGATCCGCCCCGCTATTCTGTCATGGATGTGATGAATGGGATTGCATAGTGTTGGTGGTCGATCTCATTCCTTTCACCGACGCTGGCACACAAATTATAGGAAGAGCGGAGTACTAAATTTGAAAAAATGTTCGATGCACTATTCCCAAGAGCGGCACCACGCATGGAACTTCAAAGCCAAGTGGAATGTTACGCACCCATTGTTAAGCTTTAGATCACATATATATAATTTTACAAGAGTTTCCACTCCTTCTATTTACAGCTTCCTGGTTCACTGGTTGAATCCTTAATTACTGTTACGTGCCGCCTCTATAACACGTGATCTTTACCATAATCTACTCCGTTATGTTCCATGCGGTGTCAAATAATTAAAGCGCCTGTCTTTAACATTGAACTTGAAGTAAATTCAGGCAGTACAAACTAATCAATTTGTTTTGTAAAATATCTCTAGGAATATCTGCATGTAGACAGACAAAATCTTACCAATCATGCTGACAGTGTCTCATTCGTGCCGCTTCTAAACACGCAGAAGTCTATATATGGGGTTTCGCATACAGTAGACAATAATAATAATTATAACAATAATATTAATAATAGGAATAATAATAACAATAATAATAATGATGATGATAATAATATTAATAATACAGGTACGAGACTTTAATAACGCTATAATGTCTCTATGCGTCTCTTATAGATCATTCAACATGATTTTTGAAAAAAATATGTTTTTGGAACGGTTTTAAACTTGGAAATAGCGGATGAATCCTTCAAATGAGACGGGATAGTATTGCAAATTCTGAATAATTCTGAATTCTGAACAAGTACTCTGAACATTATGCGCGACTGGACTGGAAGATAATGTAGTATTTCTTAGTACGGGTAATAGATCTTGCTGCATATTTCTGAATAACTTGGAGTTTATTTAGCTGGGAATATGACATATCTATTTACAGCAAAGTATTACATTAGTCTAAATGACATATTACAAGAGCGTGTACAAGCTAATTAGTGTTTTTAATTAAAAAAAAACTGACGCCAATGGGCCTCGATTATGCATGAAAACCGCTATATTTTCTAATCTAAGAGGTATAAGCTGAACATACTGGTACACTTACATGTACATTATGAGTGCAAATGTATGGATGAAAATCATGATTATAATCTCTCTGAACATATTGTAGCAAGAATTAGCAGGCTATTGTTTATATATACGAGTTGAAAACAAGATGACAATAAGACGCCCAATTTGTAGTGCTAATTTTATCACTTTTTCCCCACGAATTTTGATGTTTTGTGGAATCTAGGACAATCAAATCACAAAAATAACTCTCTAAATCGATTCCTCATGCAAGTATTAATCATTCAGGCAATACAAAAAGTAAAAGAAATATATCTCGATGGTGCACGATGACCCTAATTCCGACTAGACTAAATGCTCCTCTCCTCGCTTTTATTAATTTTGCCCATGTCAAGCAAAACACAAAAAGAGAAGTTTACCTTGCATTTGAAGTGCATGTAACCGTGTGTCAAATTCAACACAGATCATTAATTTTCATTTCAATTGCTGTATTAACTGCTATTAAAGGTTCAACCCTTTTGGATAGTGCCAGTCATTTATACAAAGCGATTATTGAATAATCGTAAACCATGAACTTAATTTTTTTCACATCACCATGCAAACCTTAGCCTTTAAAGGGAAGGTTAAGTTCTGGGAAAAGTAAAAAATGCTTTTGTGAGCTTTCTCATTCTTTTTATGTTAATTTGAAGGATTTTCATTCAAAATATGGCAAGAAACAGCTGAAATGTTCGGGCCGAACATTTGTGTGTAGTCCCATATACACATTTATGTGTGCAGTACATGTGACTCTCAGCAGGATTGAGTACATTTCTTATAATTTTGGTGATTCCAAAACATTACAACATACACCAATTCTTATGTGCTATATAATCAACCTTTTCCAATTGCTTTGAGACAGTTTCTTTTCACAATTCAAGCTCATGACCTGAACTCAACCGCATCTTTAAGGAAATCAAAACGGAGTGGGTTGTCAACGTTGGAACTCATTCAATGCACTCATAATATACATTAGTATAGGTTTTCCCGGCCACTTTCCTCAAAATAGCGGGCATATGCGTTATATGTCATTCAAGTTCGAGTGATTTTTGTAAGCTTGCTGTTCTCACGGTTCAATTTTAAACTCCAGAACATTTATCTTCGTCAAATTGCATTCAGTGTTTTAAACGACAACATTTTCAAATTGGTCAAAATGTTAATCAGTTTGGCAATACACATCCGTCATTCAAATTCGTGCCAGTTTGCTTTACCTTAGATTTTGGCCGCATTTAGGTTTTCTATTTCGTTTTCAGGCGTGCTTCTTAGCTCATAGAGCGTTCAAATAAGAACGACCAGGACAATATACAGTATACGCATTATGAAGGAGGCGGGGGGTGGCAATGAACTTCCCCTATTCTCACAATGGGAGTTGTGAACACATGGGGGTTATCAATCCATCTCTCCCAAACCATCACCCCCCCCCCCCCCCGGGTTTTTCAGGTTATGTCTTAATCCATGTCTTTTATCGGTTTATATTTTTCTTCATTTGTCTTTTTTAGACTTGTTTTAATCTTTCTTTTCAGATGAACATTGCTCATGATTGATAATATTTTCTTTCTTTTAATAACTTTTAAAGTTTTAACTGATATGTTCTTTCATACACCTGTTTCATGTTAAGATTTGTTTTTTTTTTCATTTCACTAATTTAATGTGCATGTTAATGTTCACACAGTGCTTATTTTCATCATATACATGTACTTTATTTTCATCATAATTATAATCTTCAGTTTTCATCAGGTGTGTATGTCTTGTTTCATCCATCGATCTCTTGACGAGCCAGGCATCTTGGCATGTAGGTCTGGCTGTGGTTATACCATTGAGTGCACTTGGCGGGTGTGATGGCAGCGACGCTATGTACAGCGATCTCTCGTAAGATGTCGCACCTCCACTGTTGTAGAGTGACTCCTGCGTTCTGCGCTGCCTCTCGATTTGTCTCCAAGCCGCCGCTGTTGATCAGGCTGTCCCACTACCCTCTTCACAGCGGCCTTTATAAACGCTGAATGTGCCATTTCTGTCCTATTCAGAAATGGGAAGTAAGGCGGCAGCCGCTTCGTCTCGAAGTTATGGTTGTCTCCATCAGGCAGTTGAGCACGGACGTGAGGTCTGGCATTGGTCGTAGACTAAGTAGATCGGCTCATCCTCCGGAAACATCTGCTCGCACTCGGCTACTGTGGCTGCGAGGAACTGCTCAAAGCTTTCCCTCGTCACGGTCGCGAAAGCGATTTTGTGATGCACGAGGCTGACACCAGCAGATACAGCAAATGTAACATTGCAGTTGCGCCCCCTCTGCCCATCAACCACTCTTCTCGCAGGAATGCCGCGATGAGCCCTTCCCTTGGTACGCCTCGTCCGAACGTTGTAACCCGTCTCGTCTATGAAGACGCAATTTCCGAGCACGCCATGCTCCAGAAACCACTCAGCGTACTCAACGCGCTGCTGGAGGACACGCGGTGAGTTTCTGGCCACAGGAACATCTTCCGCTAACTTGAGGGTCCCCAACATCCCATCCAGCGTCCTGGCAATGGTTGATGTAGATACCTCTTGGCTTGTCCGGGAGATTGTCCCCCAGGCTTTGCCTCATCTGGACTAAGGTAAGGAGGGGGAAAGAAGATAGACGGAGAGAGACAGGGAGGAAATGAGGGTAAGGACTACAGGAGTGGAGGAAGTGAGATACGGAACATGGACAAGTAAAAACATAAAGGGTGAAGTAGAGGAGGGAGTATAGATAGAATGACAGAGTGGTTGACAGAGAGATGATGGATAGAGGGACCTGACTGCCTATTTGTATTTGTCTGCGTGTAAGTACGCATCCAGAGGATCGATGGCCTAATACCTTACCAAAGGGCACTCGTGCATCCACTTGGTTTCGAACCCGGGTCCTCCCAGTTATGAGACCAATGCTTTACCAATTACAGAATGAGCCATCGCGCCTCCTCATATACAAGTGTACCCTAAATAAATAAGCCACTTCGGAGATGCAATCTGAGCATGAGCAGATAAAGGTCATCTGTACCAAATTCTAAAACCCACTGACACTTATATTCGATATGTGCTCATGAATGTCATGTAATCATTATTCAATTATGCACTAATGGTGCATTCCATGATATCCAGGTGGAAGTATTCTTTTTAAAGGGGGAAACAAAAGCTATTCATGAGGCGCCTCTATCACCCCCAGAGTTATTTTTCTGAAGTGCACATAAAAAAAACCTCCATGTCTAAAATATCTGTGGATATTTGGGGTCATTTGTACCATGCGCTAACCCCGAACTGGCTTATTACTAGACTGTTACACTATACAGAGTACAAAGTACACATCAAGCATATTAATATGCAAATTATGCAGTTGCCATTTTATCTAACATAAAAAAATAACGATTATTGTTCATCATCATAATACGACAATGAGTTTGATCGAAAATACACTGCATGGAGGAAAGAAATTTACAACAGGGCTGTCATGCGTTTGGTTTGCCGATGGCAATGAAGAAGTAGCCACATTGTGATTCCTGCACATTCAGACATTTATTATAGCTTGGAATTCGTTGAATCAGGGAGCTGTACAGGAGTGGAAACAAGCTGCTCTCATTTGATCCCATGCTCGGTGCCGCCGAAAAGTTATGCGCTACTGCGCAACTGTTAACCAAGTGGTTAGATAAAAGAGCGCATGAATTATCAGGGTTTCAAACTCCTACATCAGAATGGTATCTCAGCAACTGTTAGCTGTCCCTTTCAATGATTTCTCATCAATTGTCGAATGTGTAATGAGTTGAACGAGCGAACAGAAACTTATGTAATTTGATACCTTTTTTGAACTGCAAATATACGAAATGCGCGCGAATGAAATTTGTCCGGTAATTTGATAAATGCGAAACTATAGTACCTGGCCTCCGAATAGGCCTGTTTACTAAGTGTATTTAAATTTATGCATGTTTCTCTCCAGAATCCTTAGCTACCAACTACTTAGTGCACCTGATATGCATAATGGCATCTCTATGGATGGAATCCATTTTGCATACATTAGATGTTGCTATGTCGGGCAAGCCTCTGGCAAGCTTTTTAGTCGTCAAGAGAAACTTTTGTTCAAGAAGTATGCATAAAATTAGTAAACAGGTCTATTTCCCCGCGGTGGAAGAGCGGTACCACGCATGGAATTTGAAAGCCAAGTGGAATGTTACGCATCCATAGAACTCACGCATACGTTTGAATGATCTTACAAGAGTTTCCACTCCTATTTACAGCTCCCTGGTGAATCCTTAATTACTGTTACTTGCCGCCTCTATAGCACGCGATCTTTACCATAATCTACTTCCATTATGTTCCGTGTGGTGTCAAACAATGAAAGCGCCTGTCTTTGACATTGAACTTGAAGTAAATTCAGGGAGTACAAAATAATCAATGTGTTTTGTAAAATATCTGTCCATTAATGCATGTAGACTGACAAAATCTTACCAATCATGCTGGTAGTGTCTAAGTCGTGTCGCTTCTAAACACGCATAAGTCTATATATACGTATATATAGGACACTTATTTTTTATTCTAAGTCTATATATACGTATGGACATAACTAATAATAATAATAATAATAACAATAATAACAATAATAACAATAGTAATAATAATGATAATAATGATAATGATAATAATAATATTAATAATACGAGACTTTAATAACGCAATAATGTCTCTATATACGTCTCTTATAGATCATTCAAAATGATTTTTGAACAAATATGTTTTTGGAACGGTTTTAAACTTGGAAATAGCGGATGAATCCTTCAAATGAGACGGGATATAATATTCCAAATTCTGAATTCTGAACAAGTACTCTGAACATTATGCGCGACTGGACTGGAAGATAATGTAGTATTTCTTAGTACGGGTAATAGATCTTGCTGCATATTTCTGAATAACTTGGAGTTTATTTAGCTGGGAATATGACATATCTATTTACAGCAAAGTATTACATTAGTCTAAATGACATATTACAAGAGCGTGTACAAGCTAATTAGTGTTTTTAATTTAAAAAAATGACGCCAATGGGCCTTGATTATGCATGAAAACCGCTATATTTTCTAATCTAAGAGGTATAAGCTGAACGGGGTCATCCCTATAGCTAGAAGGTCCGATAGTTAGCGGGTCCGATAGACCGACACCCAATAGATAGAAGGTTCGATAGACCGAAAGTACGAGAGGGTCCAGTAGACAGAAGGTTCTATAGACCGAATCGGCAGGAGGGTCCGATAGTCCGAAGGTTCAGTAGGGATCCGATAGTTAGAAGGTCCGATAGACCGATAATAGATACGTAAAAAGGGTAAAATAGTGGATAAAATGATAAGTGGGTAAAAGATAAGTGTTTAAATAAGTGGGGGTTTCCCTAAAGGAAGAGGTTGAAAAGGAAGAAGAAAAGAAAAGAAATGAAAAGAAGAGAAAAATAAAAGAAGAAATCAGAAAGGAAAGAGAAGAAAACAAAAATTCAAAAACTTCGCTCACTAGCATTATTAGGGTTATTTACCAATGCCCATTATATTTTCATTATTGATATTAATTAGTTATTAATATAATCACCATATTTATGTATATAAACCAATGCCAATTATATTAATACGTCATATTCTTATGGAAGTTATTTGGTTTGCATCTTGAATCTCTAATGTTATGCTATTTTTTCTAATCAAAGAATGTTAGCAACATAACTGAAAATAATCGAACGGCATGTTGACCGAAAAGGGCTAAAGAGATGAATTTTCAGAAATAATGGCCTGTGACCAATAGTCTCTTCCCAATATGAGAACGGAAGATGCCGATAACATGTTCCACAGATTATGAGAACGGAATAACAATACGCTAGAACCTATTCTCAGGATACAAAATTCTTTTCTCTCTCTCTCTCTCTCTCGTTCGCTCGCTTTGCTCGCTCATACAATCAAGAAACTAGGCCTAGATTGTTTCTTGCAGCAAGCACCTTTTGTGTCCTGCAGCAACAAGAACAGTGAGGTATCGGACTATTCTCGAATTCCCCCACCCCCACCCAATAAAATGGTATAATTTACCTGACAGAGTCCACGGACTAAAATTTGCCACAAGGTAGTAGAATGGGTGTAGTCGGTGAACATTCAAAAAAGTATAAAAGCTGACATCACAGCTGGTAGGAAAATATCACCCGAAAACCCTTTAAAAAAATAAATAAATGGAAACGCCCCCCTCCCAAGAAGGTGGTAGACATAGTGCATCGGTTTATTATACAATACACATAGAAAAAGATAAGGCATTACCCTTTTCCTTTTATGGAATAAAACTATTAAAAACTTATTGTATTCACTTATTTTACCGTTTTTACGTTATTGTCGGTCTATCGGACCTTCTAACTATCGGACCCCTACTGAACCTTCGGACTATCGGACCCGTTTGCCGATTCGGTCTATAGAACCTTCTGTCTATCGGACCTTCTGACTATCGGACCCCGTTGGACATTCGATATATATAGAACCTTCGGACTATCGGACCCTCCGCCGATTCGGTCTATAGAACCGTCTGTCTATTGGACCCTCTCTTACGTTCGGTCTATCGAACCTTCTATCTATTGGGTGTCGGTCTATCGGACCCGCTAACTATCGGACCTTCTAGCTATAGGGCTGTAACCAAGCTGAACATACTGGTACACTTACATGTACATTATGAGTGCAAATGTATGGATGAAATGCATGATTATAATCTCTCTGAACATATTGTAGCAAGAATTAGCAGGCTATTCAAATTCAACACAGATCATTAATTTTCATTTCAATTGCTGTATTAACTGCTATTAAAGGTTCAACCCTTTTGGATAGTGCCAGTCATTTATACAAAGCGATTATCGATGATAATAATACTTATTTGAATAATAAATGACTTAAATTTTAATACTGCTTCTCCTGGGGACCCCGCAGTTATTCTTGAGGAACTTTTGCTGTTTTTTGTGTCTCAAAAGAATGACAGACCTGAGTGGCATTTATTTTGTTTACGGTTCACATGGAAATGACTGGAAAAGGACCAAAAGACTTTGTATCCTCTATCCTCTAACCCAACAGTCTCTTCCAGGACTAAACATGGTGGTGAATCGTAAACCATGAACTTAATTTTTCTCATATCACCATGCAAACCTTAGCCTTTAAAGGGAAAGTTAAGTTCTGGGAAAAGTAAAACAATGATTTTGTGAGCTTTCTCATTCTTTTTATGTTAATTTGAAGGATTTTCATTCAAAATATGGCAAGAAACAGCGGAAATGTTCGGGCCGAACATTTGTGTGTAGTCCTATATACACATTTATGTGTGCAGTGCGTGTGACTCTCAGCAGGATTGAGTAAACTTCTTATCATTTTGGTGATTCCAAAACCTTACAAAATACACCAATTCTTATTTGCTATATAATCAACCTTTTCCAATTGCTTTGAGACAGTTTCTTTCACAATTCAATATCATGACCAGAACTCAATCTTTAAGGAAATCAAAACGGAGTGGGTTGTCAACGTTGGAACTCTTTCAATTCCCCCCTTAAATACATTAGTATTAACATGATTAATATACATACTTGAGGGAACGAGCTTTTGCTTCACTTTCACAGGAGCTGATCGAACCCCAACTCCGGTAGGAGCAATCTAAAATCCTATTTGTTCAATCTTGCGTCTTGTTATTTCTCATTTCCTTGTTATGTTTGGATATTATTATTATATGGCTGGCATGATAAAAGCTACTTTTACATGAACCATGTCACATTTACTTAATCTATGGCTGGCGAATTGAACCATATTGTAGCTCTGTTGTGCTGCCGGAATTTTCTTTTTGACCCATTATCCTTTCTTAAATAATTCGTATTTCAGCTTCTAAATCTCATTCCATGGTATTATAATATTGCAAATGATAATGTTTTATGAATATGAGTCTGTTTAACAGAGAAAGAACAAGACACAAATAGTGTCTTGTCTTTTCAGTTGTCACTCTGACAATTAATGTTTGTTTTCGGCCCATCTTTTTCATTTTTTCTCTCTTACGAAGTAAAAGTTTGATTTAATATAGGATTTCTCGTTCAAATTCGTAAGCTGGCCACACGAATTCATTTTATGTGCATTCAAATTCACCGATTCTGCCACTGTAGCTGTGTTTTATCATTCATAATTTGTTTTTTAGCACTCGATTTCATAAAACTGTGATTCAAAAACATTTTGTTTGCATTCGAATACGGTATAATGTGCAACAAACATTTCACTTGCTCCCACTAGGGTTGTATACCCACTAAATCAACACTATTTAGCAACTGAACGATCATATATAATTTTTTTTTCATACCTAGTCACATCACCGACATGTAGAATTAGCAAAGTGTGTGGTGTGGGACATTACATGATGGGACATCGCTTTATTTTCATGTTTGTTTATTTGTTCATTTTTTTTGGAAAATTTATTCGGCAGTCATGATCTCTTTTGGGCCATTTATATTTGTGTACATTATATGTAGTCTTTCTACCACAGTCATAATCACAATCACAATGTGTTTTATCGATTTCTATACGGTGGCAGAATCGGTGAATTTGAATGCACATAAAATGAATTCGTGTGGCCAGCTTACGAATTTGAACGAGAAATCCTAATACTAGATATAATTATCATGTGCGTAGAGTCATATTTATCTCCCTTTCTCTACCTGTCGTTCCATGTACATCTCTGTCAACAGACTGACGAACTGCAAGTGAAAAAGACCATATTACAGACGATAATTACTTGAAATAATCTAGGCACATTCTTATTCGTCTTCCAACTTTCTCTCCACTGATATTCTCTTTCTCTCTATTTGTTTTTTGTTCTTTCTCTGTCAACCCCCTCTCTCTCTTTCTTTATCTCTCTCTCTCTCTCTCTTGCATACATGCAATTTCTGCCCTCACCCTCAACCTCCGCCACTTTCCAGAAATAATCTCACTTTTTTCCTCCACACTCCAGATAATTTCACATTCCGGCCAGAATTTAAAAACAGATAATCATGTTTATATGTCAAAATCAAGACAAATAACGCACGGTCAAAATTACAAGACTTAAATTCTTTAACCGAAGTCGTGTAATGAATTGCACTTATTGTCAATTTCAACTTTATTGCATATCTTCATTCTTATAATTTTTCCTCAGGTAGAAAGAGAGCGTCTTGTTGAAGAAAAGGGCCGTAGCCACAAGGAGGAGGAAAGGCTAAGTGTCGTCAAGGAGACACTGAATAAACAAAAACAGAAAACATGAAAATAATATACGTAAGGAAATCGTAGTCATCATGCAGATCCCATTCTTGTTCAGGTATACTGAGACAGTGTGAAGTTTACGGAAATAAGCGTATAGGGAGAGAAGGAAAGGGAAAATATTATTGGACAAATATAAGAGAGGGGGAGAGAGGGAGAGAGAGAGAGAGACAGAGAGACAGACAGAGACAGAAAGAGACGGAGAGGGAGGGAGAGGGGGAAGGAGAGAGTTGGCTAGGAAAAGAAAGATGAGGAGGAAGAGAGAGAGAGGGAGAGAGAGAGATTAGGATGAGGAAGAGATAGAGAGAGAGAGAGAGAGATAAGGGGAGTGGAAGAGAGAGAGAGAGAGCAATGTCTGTACGATGATTTGCATAACATTTCTTTTAATGTTATGGAAGATAAGATTTCTTTTAATGAAGGCACAGGGGAATGGAGCTAATGGCTATGATATAAAAAGCAGGGGAGAAACGAACGTTTTATTAAAAAAAAAATTATTAAATACCCTTACAGTTATGAAACGTCATAAAAGAGACAATTTTGATGAAAATTTTTCGTTTCCACGCCGTGCTTGAGTAGAGACCTAAGATTCATAATGATAAATTCTATTTCTAGTTTTTAAATTCAATTCTTGAGATTTTTGTTTCCAAGTTTATTATGACAACTTTTGTAATATGATAAAAAAAAACCTATAAGCATTAGATAAAACGTTCAAATAGTATCTTAATTTTGCCCCCCCCCCCATAAAAAAAATTAAATTATGGCGTGCGGGAGTACCCATCTTATTTAACGTTAATGAATAATAATAATAAAAAAACCCTTTCCTAATCTTGATAAATCATCGTGACCTATAATGCCCGTTTTCTCTTCCCCCGTCCTCCTTCCGCATGCTTACGTCTTAGAATCAGGGGACACGGTTTGCTACCCAAACCAAATACTAGTACCCCAAATCTTTCACTCTCAGCGATCAAGACACTGCTGAGAAAAAGCAAGTAAGCCTATCCGATATTTGTTGTTACCCTTTACGATCATTCTTCGTGCCATCTGTATTGTATCATAACCTCTTTATCCACTACTCGCACATAACTCAAGTCTATTCATGCTATTGTTCCCTCCACTTTCGTGCGCGCATGCTCATCCCTGTACCCAAACGTGGTCCACTCTCTTGACAAGTCGATGCAGAGATAACTGTTGGGTCTTCTTTGGTAACACGCGCAAACCATAACTGGAAGCCGTGTTGCCGACAGAACAGAACACTTTCAACTCCGTCGACGCTCTTTTACTATCCCGGACTGGCAATCTCAGGAAAACTATGGGCTGGATAAAAACTTTTCTTCCACGCTAGGAATTCTTTAATGATCTTATCCGAAGGATATAAAACAAATTGGTGTTTTGGTAACATCAGACGGAATAGAAGGATTTATCAGTTACCGATCGCATGATCTCTCGGTCCAACGTGCAATGTTCTCCTAGGCTTTAGTAGGGTTCCAGGCGTGATCAACATGGGAATTTATGGAATATCAAAACTCTCTATTTTAAGTGGCATTCTCTTACTCTTGCAAAGTAAGTATATTATTGATATGATTCATTCGTACACCCGTAATCCGCAAAAAAGGTTTTGA
Organism: Heliocidaris erythrogramma; assembly: GCA_025617745.1. Classification (NCBI taxonomy): domain Eukaryota; kingdom Metazoa; phylum Echinodermata; class Echinoidea; order Camarodonta; family Echinometridae; genus Heliocidaris; species Heliocidaris erythrogramma. Next base: position 51,869,393 of record CM046856.1, on the reverse strand, counting down.
TTTTAAAAAGTATTTCTTTACATGGAAAAGTCCAAGCTATTTCGTCTTATCTGTTACCGACAATATCTAAGAGTTTTAAAAGTAAATTTATATTAATTTTTGTTTTGTATTTGTAATCATTTTTGTTTTAATTTGCAAACCCTACTAGAGGTTGGATCAGACCAACAATTGTCGTTGGTACGTGATAGAAATAATGGCAGTCAGTGAAATTACCATACTTTTTTGTGTCAATTTATAATAATAATAATAATAATACATTCTTGTATAGCGCATATCACATAATGATATGCGCTCCCAAAGTGTTTGGATATTATTACACTGGCTTTAGCTCCGGCAGCCGTAATCAGCGCACAGTGCATTTCAAGGAATAAATCCTGCCAGGTACCCATTTAACACCTGGGTGGAGAGTGGCAAATGTGGATTAATGTCTTGCCAAAAGACGCCAGTGCCGTCTTTTATTTTATTATCTTTATTATCTTTTATTATTATATTATTCACTTTTATTATTTATGTTAATGATACCATAATACTTTATAAAGTATATGACCCCGAATGACCGACCGCGAAACGGACATGTCGGTCTCGCTAGCCTTCCGAAACCTTCTAAGCCGGGGTTCACGAAACCATCAATCTCGTTCCCGGGCTGTCGTTCTACTGGGGATCCTCACGAGAAGACTCTACTCGAGGAAACAATGAAGACTGTTCAAAATAATTTGTAAAAACATTTCCATCGAACGAAATCATAATTGGAATAAACTGGGTTGCTTTCTGCGGTTGTCGACATTATGTACAGTATAAGGAGAGTAAGATACAAAGTAACAGATGCAACCATACAGGCGCAGTAAGCGTATGCGGACTTAAATATTGCATTGATTAAAAAAAAGGCAAATTAATGGACATGAACCTATTGAGATATTACAAAAATTCGGGAAACAATATCATTTGCATAATAACAGTGCATGGATAACTTATTACTAATGTAGAGTTGGAGTTGGACTAATATTGCAATTGTATTACTTGTAAATAGATGTGGTTAAAGGCAGAGTGCACCACGAAATCAATAATATGTTTACTAGTTACATTGGGTGTGGTGCTCTTTCATTGGTTAGATTAAATTGTAGGAATGCCAGTAGAAGTGCACTCATCTGATTTATGACGTCACAAGATACCCGCTTATTTGGTTATTTGGTTGACATGCCAATGTAGGATGTTCGTGTTAATTATCCGCTGGTGAATAACGCCAAATGTGACTGAAGCGGAAATCAAAAGAAGGAATATATATATATCTATCAAGAATATTACGAGTCTAAATAATCGTGCAAGGTATCCAATTTATGTTTGATAACGATTTGTACAAATTGACTCGGAAAGTTTAGAAATCCACTGTTATAGTCGTTTTCTTCGTAAGAAGAACATATAGTATTTGCAGTACCTTAATAACTATTTTAAAAAATCTGATTAAGTGGATAATGTTTATCATTGTGTCGTAATATGAATTATTGGTAATCTGATTTTCATGATGAAAGTTATTTTCTTCCAATATGCTTTTCTTCCAATATGCTTTTCTTCTTTTGGAAAGGTTGCTTTCAAAATTCAGGAATACAGTCCTCATTCAAAGTGCCGGTCCAAATAAATAGTTACATCAATATTGACCAGTTAAATCGAGAACGATAATCATTCATAACTTAGTCTACATCTAAAGATATGTAAATGTATGTTCACGCTCTCATATCAGCCGATTCAATTTTCTAATAGAACAGCTATTCATTAAGTATTTTGAGACATTGGAAGGTACCGTCATGTCAAAACATGGCTGTTGCTATAGAAACAGTATGATAAAAATTGAATATTTCTGTAACTAATCAACACAAAACAAAGAACAAGTGTATGTACACCCTAAATATGGTGTTTATCTGTCAGCTAAATCTGAGTCATTGGAAGTCACCGTCATGTCAAAACATGGTTGTTGCTATAGAAATGTTATGGTGAATTTATAAATAGTAGTGAAAAAATATGTAACTATCCAATGCACTTCAAAGTAAGGGTCTCGATCCACAACCTGAAATGATGTTTTTTCCCTGTACGTTTATAACTAGGACCCTGGATATCATATCATCCCTGACTGCCACAAAGGTGGATACTGGGCGACCACTAGGGCTGTTACCATGGTAATAAGATAGGAAATAACATAATAATAATATATATATTCAACAACGTGAAAATATTTAGTAAGCATTACATCTATTTCAAGCAGCTCTTTTGAGTGCAATTTTCTTTTGTGCTTTCGTCACAGTCGGGTACACGATTATAATTCTTATTATCCATTTGGTCTCAAACTGACGCCGATAGTGGGTGTGAGCACTAGCCCCATTACTATGGCAACGCACCATCAAAATATTGGAAATTGTTTGAAAATTACATATATATATTCTGTTTCAACAATAGAAAACACAAAATATTGGTCTTGATATATCATAAACTGCCATAGTTATTACAGTCATAATCCAAATCACTTAAGGCCATAGTAATGTCAAAACAGGGTTGTCGTCATGCTAGTATTATTATGAAAACTGAGCAATTAAAAAAAAAGTGACAGATTTTTGCTATTACATAGCAGCAATTATGTTGCAAAGACATTTTTTAATTGTTCGCGTGTTCGGATAGCTCCGGGCAAGATGTGGGTGTCCATGTGGGGGACCGTTGCAGTAACAACAGCTGATCCTAACTGGTTAGCTGTACTTGAGTAGTTATGCTTCCACCTCTATGCCTTGGCGTTGGGAGGGAGGCAATGGAGGCTTAATAGATGGATCACTTCAGTCACAGAACCTAATATATACATAAGATGATAAACTTGTCTACTTGAAATAAATCTGAGAGGATTGGAATAGAATTTAGCATATTTTCCCCTAATCCTACCCATAAGAAATCTGCATGTTCATTAAGGATTAACAGCATGGCCAAGGTGGTCTAGGATTTGGACTTCATCAGAAACAGGGCCAAAGAATTGAATTTTTGGGTGCCTCATCATAGATCAAGTCCAGGATTAAAGTGTTGATACCTGCCTGGAGTTTTTTTATATTTGCTAGAAGGTATTCAAAAGTGTCACTGAGAAGGCCTGTGGTGCAATTGCAGCTCAGCATTCTCATGACTTGCATGATTGGGGTACATGTATATTAGCCATGGACTTGATGTGTTGGGGACCATAAGACCTATAAGTTTACATATTGGTTGCCCTTTTCAGGTAAGGTGCAGTTCTTTTGGCTTTAGAGGAGATATGACCAATAGTTTGTGAGATTGTTCCTCTAATACTATCTTGCCTTAAGCATGGTTGGATAAAGGATGGGGTATATTTTTGGCAGAGTTTAGTGGCTAAGTCCATAATATTGTGAAATTAGTGAACACCAGCGGGTTTGTCTATCTATCTTTTACAGCTTTAAGGCGTTCTGCAGCCTTACTTGAACTGATTATTCTCTTATTAAAACTTGGTTGACTTTCTTACAAGTCTGATATGGTGAGGCACTCTTATCTGGCTTGAATCACATGCTAAGAAAGTCATGGTGAGGAGATTATCCAGCCCTCCCCGGTTTGGTTTGGCAGAATAAAGTCAGAACTCAGGATGGAGATATACGTGTCATCTATACCTCCACCACTATGTTAGAAGAGAATACATTTTTGCAATACTTGAGTAATGTCTCTATGGTTAGGATGAAGATGAGTAAATCCTCACTTCACCCTAGAGGGAATTCAAATTTACTTAGTATAGTTTGGTATGTAATTCTGAAGTCTGTCAATGCCTTATTGTATCTGTTCTTCATGATAACTCTGATTGATGGGTAATCCTCAACCTCATCCAAAGTAGTGGGTGTTGCTGCAAGAGGAATTCTGCTGAAAATGTTCCGTACCTCTATCCCAAGGATGCTCTCTAACTTCTGATTCCTAATGACATCCATTTATAGAACTCCTTGAAGGGGCAAAGTGGAATACAAGTAGCTCTCACTCATGTCAACTGGGTGTGGACACTTATGTACCTCAGTTATCATTTCACAGATGACCGTGAACTCAAAACCGACACATTAATTGCAGTTAGCAGTACAGTCAGAAATTAACTTTATAAAAATATATCATCACTAACATTATCTTTTGTGTTGTGAAATCACAGAAATATGCCACTATTTTCTAAATATAGATTTCTCGATCATAATCTGCCTTAGCAGCGACCATATTTGGATATGATCATTGGGAATAAATGATTAACATTTTCACTGAAAATACACTCATGAATAGAAAAAAATGAAAACGAATTTATAATTTTAAGTTGACTATACGATGTAGCCCTATGCTGTATATACTTGTACGACATCACAATACTTATACATCCATATACACAAATTATATTACCGGTATATTTTGAAATATTGCAGATATTCAGATGTGGGAAGGTTACCTTCATCTTCCCCACCTCTAAAAATGGACGCCTTGACCGCTGATCATTTGTCCAGTTCGTACTTTAACAGATTAGTCACTTTGTGTAACAGTCGATCACCATGATCAGGCTTAAAGAACATGATGTTGCCAATATCCGTGAAACGACCTAGCTTTGTGACGTAATGAGAGCGGAATTGATTAAGGAAAACGAAAGTGACAGTCAAACTGTTCAAAAGACGAAGAGGCTATACAGCCCATGAGACTGACAGTCTGCTAGACCGACAATGTCGGTTTCGCGGGCCTCTGAAAGATTTTACGAGACCAACCGACCGCGAAACGGACATGTCGGTCTCGCTAGCCTTCCGACACCTTCTAAGCCGGGGTTCACGAAACCATCAATCTCGTTCCCGGGCTGTCGTTCTACTGGGGATCCTCACGAGAAGACTCTACTCGAGGAAACAATGAAGACTGTTCAAAATAATTTGTAAAAACATTTCCATCGAACGAAATCATAATTGGAATAAACTGGGTTGCTTTCTGCGGTTGTCGACATTATGTACAGTATAAGGAGAGTAAGATACAAAGTAACAGATGCAACCATACAGGCGCAGTAAGCGTATGCGGACTTACATATTGCATTGATTTAAAAAAAGGCAAATTAATGGACATGAACATATTGAGATAATACAAAAATTCAGGAAACAATATCATTTGCATACTAACAGTGCATGGATAACTTATTACTAATGTAGAGCTGGAGTCTGCCTAATATTGCAATTGTATTACTTGTAAATAGATGTTGTTAAAGGCAGAGTGCACCACGAAATCAATAATATGTTTACTAATTACATTGGGTGTGGTGCTCTTTCATTGGTTAGATTAAATTGTACGAATGACAGTAGAAGTGCACTCATCTGATTTATGACGTCACAAGATACCCGCTTATTTGGTTGTTATTTGGTTGACATGCCAATGTAGGATGTTCGTGTTAATTATCCGCTGGTGAATAACGCCAAATGTGACTGAAGCGGAAATCAAAAGAAGGAATATATATATCTATCAAGAATATTACGAGTCTAAATAATCGTGCAAGGTATCCAATTTATGTTTGATAACGATTTATACAAATTGACTCGTAAAGTTTAGAAATCCACTGTTATAGTCTTTTTCTTCGTAAGAAGAACGTATAGTATTTGCAGTACCTTAATAACTATTTTAAAAAATCTGATTAAGTGGATAATGGTTATCATTGTGTCGTAATATGAATTATTGGTAATCTGATTTTCATGATGAAAGTTATTTTCTTCCAATATGCTTTTCTTCTTTTGGAAAGGTTGCTTTCAAAATTCAGGAATACAGTCCTCATTCAAAGTGCCGGTCCAAATAAATAGTTACATCAATATTGACCAGTTAAATCGAGAACGATAATCATTCATAACTTAGTCTACATCTAAAGATATGTAAATGTATGTTCACACTCTCGTATCAGCCGATTCAGTTTTCTAATAGAACAGCTATTCATTAAGTTTTAACCCGAAACTCGCCAATATGACTAGAAGTCAATTCATCTTTAATATCGTATAGATTGAAACTAATAGCACTACCCGAATGACTTTGTCTATTCATTTTTAATATATTTTCCTAAGTGTCCCTTGTACGAGTCTTTTTATTCAAATTTGGATATATTCTAATCCTATTCATGCTATTGGAATGGATATTTCTGACAGTGCATGATGATGAGAAGTAAGAAGATGATTGAATACCACATTGATTTGATTTGATTCATTCATGTATTCCAACACGGTAAAAGTCCAGTTCAGCTATATTTGACATGTTTTCAACAAGACTGTGCAACAATAAAACACATCGAATGATAAAATATGTATACAAAAATGCAAACAATCATGATGTGAATAAAATATCAAGTTTAGAATGAAGCAGAGTAAACATCTCTTCTGCCCAGTTTCACTGGGTCAAGAAAGCTAAAAAACAACAACAAACAAACCCAAAAAAAAGAGAGAGAGAGAGAGAGAGAGAAAAAAAAAGATCCGAGATCCCGTCTTCTCGTCTGTCCCTTTTTTCCAAGTAAACTTGACAGAATTCTGAAGCACTGCATTGTATCTTCTCGCCTCACGTTCAGTCTTGTTGTCATCATAGCTTACAGTACACTTGCCCAAGAATCGATCAGTAACATGTATGGTTCTATATGGTACAGTATATGCCTCGTGCTAATCTCTGAAAGGCAGAGAGAGAGAGAGAGAGAGAGAGAGAGAGGGGGGGGGGGGTGTAAATAAAGGGATAGTGAGTGGGTGAAAAGAGAGCAAGCGCAGTGAATTTGTCCAAAGCAAATATGACACCGATTCGACGGATAGAATGGCGTAAGAAAACTTCGCCACCTCCATAGCCGCCAATCCGAAAGCAAAATTTGTCCATGCACCAAAGATTTGCCATGCACTGCAATAGGAAGAGAGAGGGAGAGAGAGAGAGAGAGAGAGATGTAGAGAGGGAGAGAGAGGAAGGGGGGGATTATTAATGTTACAATGGCAGACAATGCGCATCCCATCACGTCGACCCAACGAGCTACAATGTAATGAGATATTAGATCAAAGGAAAGGCATAAAAGGGGGACAGATGAATGGGGTCATGAATGAAAAGGGGTTAGATAAATGGGCGTCAATAATCGAGTAGATTGGATTGTACACGGGCAATTCCATGGGAAGGTGGACATGACACTAACATTTCAAGTTTATCACATTGCAAAAAAAAATCATTTATAATGATTTACCCATATGTTGAAATTAAAGAAACAAAAAGAATTACATCAATTGGTTGAATATTTTCCGAGATACAGCTACAAACTGCAGAGAGTTTTATTTGTCCAAACTGCTAAAATTTATATGCTTAACTTAGTTTGTATTTCTTCAATGGAAACATTTCTATTAATTCAATTTAGACAAGCAAAGAAAATTTCTACACTGCCTTCCAAAATATTTCAGCATCACATAAAAGTTACCCACTTGAGCCATGTAACGCGAGTTACCAAAACAATAATTGTTCTACATGTAGATGTCTTCATTTTACTATCTGCAAAATTTTGCATCTGTAAAAATACTTGAAACAAGATGCAGTACCAACAGAATAGTTGTATGCCATCAATTTGAGCCAGGCTTTTTGATGGACATAATATAACGCGAGTTACCGATTATATGCTTCCTGCTTTTACAAGTTCATTATTTCTCAACCTGTATTGTTAATTTATAAGCCATAACCTACTATCAAGGTTGGAAAAGTTTTATCAGAATTGACCATGTCCTGTTTTTGTAACGCGAGTTACAAAAATTAAACCTTTCAAGAATCTCAATAAATTATGTTTGTCCTTTGTTTTTCTTTTTTGATTTGATTAGTTGGCCTATATGTCTACCCTACCCATGTGGGAAAAAGTAACCTGTAGATCATAACAATTGCAAAGATATGGGCACATTATCCTGTAAATGTACCCATTATTTGTGACGCAAGTTACTGTGGAATTGCCCACATGTATTAGGAAATTTTCCATATACTGTGAACACACGGCGGGTGTGCAGGAAACTATGTATCTCATTAACTTAATTCGATATCATAAATAGGGTGGACAATAATACAAATATTGTATTAGGCAAATCCAGGTTTTTTCCCATAAGCATGATAAATTACCAAGTATTATGGAATTGTATTATGGAATTGTGAACCTAAATTGATCTAACTATCATTTCAATTGATAATATTGTCAGATCTAAGCTTTGGGAGGGCTATCAGCTTGATACAGTCACCAGATATATCGGCCCGTATTCTGAACTCCAGTGTAACTTAAACCGCTGCCTAAACATGTATGCCCTTTAAACCGTAGTTTTTTTTTAGAAAATCACATTCTGAACTCCGGTTTAAAGATAAAGTAGAGTTCTGGTCATGCAATTATATTGTGAAAGAGACTCAAAGTACTTGGGAAAGGTTGACCATGTCTACATAAGAAATGTTTTATACTGTGTTGTTTTGGAATCATCAAAATATATCAGAAATTGACTCAATCTCGCTGAAAAGCACATGTACTGCACACAGAAATGGGTATATGAGACTACACACACAAGTGGCATGAATGTTTAGTCCGAACATTTCAGCTATTTCTATTCATATTTCGCATATAAGAGCATTTGAAGGGCAATCCTTTTCAGGGGATGTTTCTACTATAATGCTCTTCCAATCTGACATAAATGTGTTATATGGCTAAGTAGCTTCTGGGATTATTGTGGGATACATTCTAATAGTCAGAGACACATTGCTGTATTAATTGGTATTCCGTTTCTTTGCAGTTGGTGTACGTACATGTATTTACAATCTTTATGTCATATCCCATGTACCCCTTTATAACGTTGCTTCAACTTCATATTCTCCTTTTATATTTTATGATCTTAAATATTTTTGCTGTCAATGTCTTCCTTTGGACTTTCTTTGATATTCAGCTCTTTAGTCTTGTATGTCTTGATCTTGAGTCATTTGCTTTACTAATGTAACGTTCAATATCGTGACTAATATTATAACTGTGTAGCCACTATCGGTAGTGGGATATCGTCACCATTGTCACACAATTTACATCATGCAAAATAAATTCAATGTAATTGAATACTGACGGTAAAAGAGATGTTACTAATATTTACCACCATTTCAAATTCTCCTGTCAAAGACATTTGTCTTGAACAAACATGGCTAAGAGATTTGTTTGCATATAGTTTCTTCCACGAGATTACACGAATTACCCTTTCCCGTGAAGGTATTGACCCCCATTAGAATCTCTCCTAATGCGTACCTTATAATAAGACAAACCCACATAAGTTTATGAAAATGAAAACACCTTTCAAGTGATACATAATGTAGCTGACTACTATATTTCACTGATACGTTACATGCAATGAAAGCGATAAATCGCAAGGCCAAAGGAGGAGGCTGGTAAAAGAGATTTTCTTTGATTGGGATTTGAGATTGGGTGTGGTGCTCCGTTCAGTCATTGTGTATATTTACCCAACGTGTCGGCCGTTGTCGAAAGGCAAGAACGCCGACCTCACAACACATGCACTTAACATGCAGCGCGCCAAATCGATCGAACCACTTTCACTGGACCAGATACCAGGACCTCGTTCCTCAATTTATCAAACACCGATCGACGTTAACATTAGCCAAAACGTGTTTTTAAAAATGAAAATTAAGAAACCAAGACTTCAAAAAAAAATTATATTCATGATGATATTAGCTTTTATGTTTAAATTTCTAAAGGAAATTAAGAAACCAAACCAAGTTTTTAGAAAGAGGTATATACACAAAATAATAATAATAATAAAAAAGTGCGTTCAAGTTTAATGCGTGGCATTTTCAAAAATCGATTATTATGAATTAGTGGAAACATTCAGAAAGAAGAAAAGATGTGCAGGGCAAAAAGTTGGTGAAAATTTAATAAAGAAAGAGAAACAGAGAACATTATCAGTGTATTCTCAGTGATTTGATTTGATGTATCAAGCAGTGGTTCTTAACATTTGGCTCTTGTCTCTCATTGTAAACTACATGACCCGGTTTCTGTACAAATTATTTTGCTATCCTTCAAATAGAGGGTTGATGTTTTAATGACAATATTGGTTGAATGGCTGATGTAACAATGTATTTCTCATACCTGTATTGAGGAAAAACAGTCTTTCAAAGATTTGTTAACTACAAACGTATTCATGTATGCCGTGGATTTTGGATAACAAACTTCTGCACTTGAATTCAAGTGATCAATTCCAGTATATCAGCTCTACATTTAAATAAAAATGTTATACCATGCATACACAAAGCTTGGTTATGAGGTGTTATCAGTCATGTCAATTTAGATTAAATTACTTTCATTCATGTGCTCCATTTAAAAGTCTGCAACGAGAAAAAGAATAAGCTAGTGACGTTGTTCCAAATACATGGATTATACTTTGGAAGGAACCCGTCTTCTGGAGTTGTCATTTTCGAGTTTTGATAGGACATTTTAATCTTAATACAAGCGTCCCACACATTCCAATCAAATCCACAACTTGTTTCTTAACGCGTCTTCTTTTGCTTACAATTATAAAGTGCTTTACAATTTTGTCCCCGGATATATTTATTTACTTCACAATACTCATCTTCTAAAACACCGACTGGGCCAATAAAATTATACTGATATATTTGCTAGTAATTTTTTTTTTGGTCTGCTCGCTATTTATAAGGATCGCTATTCATTAGCAGTCCTTATGACTAGCGATCCTTATGACTAGCGAGGTAATTTGTCTATGGTTTGCTCGCTATTTATTAGGACCGTTATTTATAAAGGACCGCTATTCATTTAGTCACGCATTATGGATAGCGGTCCTTATGACTAGCGAGGTTACCCCATTTTGGTGTATTTATCATCATATCGGGTAAAACTATTTTACACCGTTTAGACAATCCTGCAACATATGGCTGCAAATGTAACACTTTCACTACCTAGATGCCTATGGTGTAAAATACTTTTTCAATTCTTCACAGTGCGGTTATTGTAAGAGCTGCGGTATTCCCCCTTCCTTTTGTTTGAGAAAGAGAGGGCTTTGTATAAGTTCCACGGTCAACTATTGACGCATCTCGTTTGTAAAAGAAAGACTTGAAAGGCATTTTAATTCTACCTTGGCGCTTTAAGCCATCCCTTTCCGTCCCACAAAAGGAAAGAATTCCATGTAATAAAACAACTTTTGTAAACTTAGTCAGCCGCGCCCTAAATTCATTGATTTGCCAAGCTTCGCTAATCATTATGTAAGTCGATTCACACGTTCAGTCATTTTCATGCAGAGTGCACAGGCCCTACTCCACAACAATTCCATGTCTTTATAATCTGCATCCAACACAACAAGTAGCCTATTTTTTGCGAATACGTTCAGGGCAGCGAGCGCCTTCCAAAGTGGAGGGGCACTAAAATAAGGGCACTTACAAACGGTGAACAGAAAGCGGGAAAATTACCATTTTGAGACATTGGTCTCTCCATATGAAGAATCATATTCGACATTTTATTGTCGAAGGGGTGTTGTGGTCTAGTGGACAAATCACCACACTCTGGATCACAAGGTACGTGATTCGAATCCCTGCCACAGCACTAACTTCCTTTGGCAAGACATTAATCTATATTTTTGTCATTCTTGACCCGGATGAAGTAAATGGTTACCAGTTGGCTGCAGTGTTTCCTTTTTGTTATGGGTTGAATGCATAAGAAACTATATGTTTATTAGGGTTGAAAATGCAATTATATACATTTTTATTCATGTGCATAAAATATTTGCTCCCTCGCTTTGCCTTTTCCTTTATAGACAGTTGATATATCAATCTTTAGCTACCATTCTCAGGTTAAGAGCATTAAAATCATTTTCACGGGGTGCCATTATTTCTCAATTCATAGCGGGAACATGGATTTTTGAGCTGATAAGGTTGGGCGGGTAGGAATGCAAGTTTAATGTTTGCCCTCTATTCCTGAGATGCCCAGCTGGTGCTGGATATTTTTTGGTTAACATTTACAAGAAATCTAATATAGATTTTCCCGGTAAAATTCATCAAAACAGCAGTCAAATTGATGCACAGTCTCTCGATTTCATTTGAATTTGAATGCTCATCAAGATCAACATTCAATTGCCTAAAATGAGCATTCAATTTGATTTTTAGGGCAAGCGATCGCATACTTTCACCTTGCATTTTAATAGATGAGCATTCAAATTAGAATTTTACCCAATGAGCATAATTCACGGGAGCTTCGGACAAGCATGTTCGCGATGTAAGCAATGAATTTAACAATGCACTCCTACCCTTAGAATTTTCAAATTATTTTTTACAAATAAGATTTAGAAAAACAATATGTAAAGTTGTGTTATTGCAGTGTCATATATCAGGAATAAATGATAATGATGAAAAAAGATGCTACTCTACAAAAATGTAAAAATAATGGAACATAACAAAGTTTATAAACAACGCAAGCGCCGCGGAATAATTTCTGACTATGAAGTGGGATTGCTCGAGCCCCGTTAGCACCGCTCCTATTTTGGGGGCCCTCTGATGATCATAATCAAAGATAAGAAATTACAAAGCGAATGGTCAACTAAAAAAAAGATTAGACAAAATAAAAAAGACAAACCATGATGTGAAAGGCTACTTTGCATATGCTGTACATATTTGAAATGATACAGTATATGAAAATTTAAGGGTAGTCTAACAATTCGTTTTTACACCATATCATTCATTAGATGACTTCATCATTTTGCATCAAAAAATTACATTTGAAAACATTAGAATGCTTAGATGACAAAAAAGTGGAAGAGAAGTGGTTAAATTCATAAGAAAGGCAAAGCCTTTTGTCCAAGAATATGAATATTCACATACCTTGAACCAAATATAGTAATATGTTTTTGCATGTATAAACATTTACAAAATATTTCATGAACTTCAAAATATTGATATTGTTTTAAAAATATTACATTTCCATAAAAACTAATTTTTATGTATATTGTATAATTATTCATATTTTTCATGATTTTTAACAGAAAATTATTTATGTTGTATTAGTGTATACATGCAAAAACATATTACTATAAATATAAGTTGGTTCAAGTCATGAGGAAATCACATTCATTTGTATTATGAATATAAACAAAATACAATGTAGTTGGTGAGTTGTGTACCCATGACATCACAGATTCATGACTGAGTTGCCAATTTGTCTAGTGATTTTCATTGTTTCTCCCTTTCATGCCACTAAAAATTCATAACTTTCTTATTAGTTGTCCGATTTTCCTCAAACCTTTTTTGATCTGTTGGTCGGATTTTTCTGCTTCTATCAAAACCAAGTAATTTTTGGACCGGAATTCCCCTTTAATGAAAAGATAAGTAAAACTCTAGGAAGATTCCGCACCCAGGTGGTCGTATATGAATTAGAATGACGCCTTAGCCTCTTTAAATTGAACGACGATAAATCAATTTGGATGTTCGAAGCACATTTTCGACGCTTGAAAATGAATTTGAACGACTGAAAACTTTCATGAACCAAAGGAGTAAACGGGAAGAACAAATCGCTTGAATACGAGCGTTTCAAAATGAATTTGGAAGCTCACTTTGCGAATTTGACCGGGAAAACCTAAAAAATGCAATCGATCGGGTGTATTTTTTTTCGCTGCACACTCTTGACATTAAGTGAGGTTTTAGAGCTTGACCCAAATTAACATCTTGATATGTGAGGCTGGTGGCGGACTTGGGGGGGGGGGGGGGGGGCAATTCCAGCCCGTGCCCCCACCCTTTTGAAAGAGAATTCCGGAGGGAAACTGGACCCCCAAAAAATGTGATAACCTTTTGTGTTTTTGCTTGTCAGAATATTTTCGAACATTTATGTGCCTCCCCATTTTACAAAATCATGGATCCGCCCCTGTGTGAGGCCCTATAGGAAAATACCCATCTAGACAAAAGAGCAACATCTTTGTATTGATATGATTGTGTTTGTTCAGGAAACATGCCATGCAGGAGCATCTGCTATTCCATGACTGGTTAAATATCGATCACATGGTTTTCGTTATTGAATAGTGCAAAACTTGCAGTGAAGGGCGTAAAAAGTGAGCTGCACTATGCTCCAGAAGCGATAAACCTGTATTATTGTTTTCGGCAAAAAGTAAAAGTGCGCTAGCTTTATTTTTACTGGACGGAGTTTGAGCTGCACTTTGCTTCAGAAGCGATAACAGTGTATTCTTTTGGGGGCAAAAAGTCAAAGTGCACTACTTTTACTTTTACTGGATGAGGTCACAGTATTAAGTGAAGTGGTGAAAAGAAGGAGTAAAGATTAGATGAAGAAGTTTTTGAAATTAGAAATCAAGCCCTGAAATAAATTAACAATTGGTCTATTATAGTTATACATAATATTCTCATGGGCGTGTTTCATATATAATTCATATTTTGTGTGTACAAAGGAAAGAAAACCAAGACTCTTTGTTCGAATCAGGTATACGTATTTGCGATCGTGCATAAATAGTCAACCTCCACAATAAATGCTTGTCCGGGGAACTGCAAATCAAACTACCTTAATTTACTTATCCAGACAACCACGCCTAAAATGCAATTATAGCTGTCGTCACTTACTTTTGTCTTGGTAAACTTTCACGTTGTACACATGAATTTACATAACATGTTGATACTTTTGTTATCTTGGTATGAATATCGAATGAATGACGCACTTCGTAAAATGAGCTTAGAGATATAACAATGGTAATAACGTCAATAAAAATGTAGAATTTTAAAGCGAACTTTCTGACGCAATTCCACTCAGACAGCTAACTCCAGAGTTAGTTATTATGTTGATGATGAAGAAGAATGTTATTATCCTGACTATGAGAAAGTAATGAATTTGAAATTTAGGGGCTACGTGTATCTTAAAAAAGATAAAAAATATATCCAGCAAAACAATTTTTCAAAGAAATGAGAAAGTTCAACCACTGATTCGTCCCACACGCACACACACAAATATTCGATATTGAATAGCATATAGATAATATGTTATTTCGAACGAACTTTGACTAAAATTTTAAAAGTTGTTTATCCAAAAATTACGCAATTCAAAACATGTCAGGTCTACTCCTAATATGGAACTACTTAGCCCTTCCATTATGTACATTGTGTCTTGAATAATCTTGAATAAATGCTTGTGCCCTTGAACTGCAAATCAAACTGTCTACCTTAATTTACTTATCCAGACAACCACGCCTAAAATGCAATTATAGCTGTCGTCACTTACTTTTGTCTTGATAAAGTTTCACGTTGTACACATGAATTTACATAACATGTTGATACTTTTGTTATCTTGGTACGAATATCGAATGAATGACGCACTTCGTAAAATGAGCTTAGAGATATAACAATGGTAATAACGTCAATAAAAATGTAGAATTTTAAAGCGAACTTTCTGACGCAATTCCACTCAGACAGCTAACTCCAGAGTTAGTTATTATGTTGATGATGAAGAAGAATGTTATTATCCTGACTATGAGAAAGTGATGATGAAGTTTTGGAGGTCAAGAAAGTAAATGATTAGATGTAATTAGGCCCCATACCACTCTTCAGGTATACGTTATGGATTTAAGCTTATGAGACGAAAATGTCGATACCAACCGAACCGTCCTCACTTTTTCAATTTGGAACAAAAATATGTATATTGTACTCCCTATTTCAACATGTATTGTAATATGTCTTTCTCTTTATGTTCTGTATAATCCTGCATTGTTTCTTGAAAAAATCTTTGGCAAATAACTGATTATCGCGCCCTTTCGTACTACATAATAAATATTTCACAATAAGTTCTAGAGTTTCTTTCACAGTGCCATCACATGACCAGCATGCAGCTTTATCTTTAAACCAATTCCCAAGGCATAAATATAATTAATAAATAACTGATTATCACGCCCTTTCGTCTCTTATTTATCTTCAGCACTGTATAACACAAGCTGCAAGTAAGGACTTAAAATATCAAGCTGTACGCTTGAACTACACTGAAATACATTTTAAAGTTAATTTATGTTTAATTGGCATGAAACTTATCAGGTCGTATAGGCTATTCCATTCACCCTTCAACTTCGCCTTTAGTCACGAGAAAACAAATTATTTTGCAACTGTACGAGAAATTAAACTCCTCTCTAACGAATCGTTTCCCCCCTTCTGATCAACAGTTGGAGCAGCTGACAGGCCGTCATCGTCATCCGATTCAGCGTGGTCAGACCTACGACATGAAGCACAACACGGGGCTCCAGCAATACAAAAATCAACTCATTTATTTAATCAAAGTAAGTTATAATACCTCAGTCACACAGTCAGACCGACTCCAGGGCCCCGATTCATAAAACTTGTTAATCTAAACAACGGCTCCATTTCTATGACAAATTCGCTCTCAGTCAGTCAGATTCTAGGATTTCAGTAGCTTATAACAATATTTGTAAATTATTATTGATAACAAGTTTTATGAAACGAGGCCTGTTCGGTTCGGTCTGTTGCATGTCTGATACCAAATGATATTCACTGTGTGCTGAAAAGATGTTGAATAAAGTGGTAGCAAGGAAACTACCAGTAGATGGTAGAGGGAGACAAGATAAGAGAGAGAGAGAGAGAGAGTGAGAAGGAAAGAAAGAAAGAAGAAGAGGATGAAGGAGAAGAAGAAGAAGAAGAGATAGAGAGAGGGTGAGCAAGTGAGAGTATTTACTGATTTGTGTATATATGCATGCTTTTTTAATGCAATGATAACATGATAATTGGTTTATTGCGTTATCTGCAATCAAAGGGTAGTTCCTCAGTGTTAACTTCTACTTCTAGTTATATTCACATGACAAAGGACGCCTATAATAGGCATTCTTTGTGGAAAATTAAAGAACGGGAACGGCAATACCGTGCTAGATCAAGAGAGCACGATATTGCAAATGCATCGTTCGCTCTGAATCTAGGACGAAACTACTGTTCCGGCTCTTCAATTTTCCACAAAGACTTTAAGACGAACGCAGCATGAAAGGCAGTGTAATACATGCATAGCACACTGATTTTCTCAACTGTTAATTTCCAATATAGAGTTGCAGGTTGTACACTTGTCAAAAAAATATCTTCATTAATCTTTCTTTTTTCTTTTACCTCTAGATCTATCTCACTCTCCATCCTCTCCCCTTTCCCTCTCTGTCTGTCTGTCTCTTATTTTTTTTTCAAATGTTTTTATTGATTTCATCAACATAGAATTAACAAAACATGTAAAATTTCTTTTTCTTATAACAATTTTCATATATAAACATAACATGTATAATGTACTAACAAATATTTACAAAAAGCAATGACATCTATTATAAAGATGAGATCCCCACCCGTCTCCGAGAAAAGAGAATACAGAAGTGTTAAGAGGGTAATTATATTTGCTAGAACCACACACATTAAAAAAAAAATAAATAAAAAAAAAACGAATTAAAGTACATAAAGTGAAATAAATCTTACCCTCCCCCGTCAAAAATGGGAAAGTAGAGTAACTCCTTCTCGGACCCACCCCCTCCATACATACACGCATACATACCCACGCTGCTTATGTTCTTATACACACACCACCACTCACACGCACACACACATTCAATTACACCATCACCCACACCATCACCCACACGTACACGCTCTCTCCCTTTCTATCCCTACGGCCACAATGTAATTTAATTTGAAATTTCGGGGCTACGTGTATCTTAAAAAAAGATAAAAAATATATCCAGCAAAACAATTTTTCAAAGAAATGAGAAAGTTCAACCACTGATTCGTCCCACACGCACACACACATACACACCCACGCACACACACAAATATTCGTTATTGAATAGCATATAGATAATATGTTATTTCGAACGAACTTTGACTAAAATTTTAAAAGTTGGTTATCGAAAAATTACGCAATTCAAAACATGTCAGGTCTACTCCTAATATGGAACTACTTAGCTCTTCCATTATGTCCATTGTGTCTTGAATAATCAAATTAAATAATTAAATAGAAAAAAGCTGTTTTTTGACTGATCCATGATCACTTCTACGATTCATTCTAAGGGAAGAAGTGGTTGGCTGATTGTGCGCTGAAATGTAAAAAGAGAGATTTTGAAGTATAAAACATTTCTCATCTATTACTTCGAGGTGCTTCCTATTTACGCAGCATGCAGTGGATTCGACTATGTGGGATAATTTATAAAAATGAAACCACTCCCGCCCATTTCTGTCGTTTTGTTCCTACTACGTGTTCATTCAATTTAATTTTTTTAGCATGCGATTTCATGATTTTCTCACATAAACGTTTAAAAAGCGCGTTCAGTTTAAAATGCACGTAAAATGCAGTCAATTTCGCATCAGCATTGCCCTGATGAACGTTAAAGAATTCAAATTCACGAATAGGCAGGATTTTTAACATTTGGGCAGTGTTTTTCGTTACTGCTTATATTCTTTGTAGTCTGCATCTGTTCGAATAAATTATGCAACTTTACGACGATTTGTTCCTGGGGTGCTGTGAGCAGATTATGAATGGCGCCCGGACAAATGATGAAGTTGCTTTAAGTGCAAGGGGAAGTGCCCCCTATAGAAAACTGGGGTGCTACAGCCAGCGGCGGATCCACGATTTTGTGATACTCACAAAATTTTCTGACAAGCAAAAAAAAGCCTGCTAGGGGTGCTCCCCCTCAAAGGATTCTGGGGTGCTGCACCATTCCCAGCACCCCCCCCCCCCGGCTCCTGGTGGCCTGCATATTTATACACGACTATGGCGGCGGCTCAAGGAGAGTACATGAATATCTCGAATACGGACAGAATTAGGTCGGCTGAAGCATTTGACAACCAGCAAGACTCTCTAGAACTGGCCGACACTCTCGGAATAAACATGAAATATGATTAAAATAAACTTTGAAAATGAGAAGGAAATTATATAATAAAAAACCAGTGAAAAGGGGTGCATGTGACGTGAAAAAGAGGTAAGAATTACATAGAACTACAGAATTTGTTTATGTTAATTGAATTCGTACGTTGAAAGTGCGAAGGTGTGTGCCTATAAATGAAATTGAAATAATTTGGTATTTGGGACGAAATTGAACGTCTATCCAGCTGGCGCGAAATTGAATGACAACTTCGCGTCGTTAAATAAATTATTGAATGGATTTCTCTCTAAATCGAATGAAATAAAATTTAAAAGGAATAATATAAAACGAAAATGAATGCTCAAAGAATGGAAATGAACCAGTAGAGAGTTGACGAAAATCTTTCGAACTTGAACGCCTATTCATGAATTCAAATGCAACTCTGATGAAATTGGGCGGGAAAACCTATAATTAAGCAATTTCAAAAAATTGCAATGATTTAGAAAATAAAAATATTATGCCCTGTTCAAATTAAGCTCATACAATACAGAGTCGTTAATCGAATTATAATAATAATGGTGACGATGATGCTGATCGAAATAATTATAATGATAATAATAATAATAATAATAAGAATGATAATAATAGTAGTAGTGGTAGTAGTAAGAATAACAACTAGAGTTGAACAAGTACAACTATACAGGTAGGCTGTAGAACAGTCATGAAATGAGGAGTGAGTGGCAATTATCAGAAGAGGAAAAGAGCACTTATTAAAAAGTGAAAGGGAAATAATCTCAATTAAAATGGGCAATCTTCAGATTTGAAAAAGGGAGAATTGTAAAAAGCGGAAAAGGGCAATGCGGGAAAAGGACACCTGTCACAAGTAAAATATAGGACTCCATAAGATTTGGAAAAGGGCAATTATAAGATAGGAAAGTTGTCACTTTTTGAGAAGTAAAGAAGCGGCACTCATCAGAGACGAATAAAAAAAAAATCTGAACAAAAAACCCCAACCCCCCCCCCCCCCTTCTCCGAAAAGTATGGGGAGCGGCTCACAAAACCATGAAAAAGCTCATATTTCGTCTGTTGAGAGCCATAAGGACGTTAACATTTTGTGTAAGTATATATCCCTATATAGATAATCTTTCAACTCGATCAGTCGCCATGCGATATCTCAGTATTTTGGCATGCCCAGCAATATAGGCCTAAAATCTATGAATGAAAGAAAAATTGATGAGAAGGGGCACAATAGTCGGTAACCTTTTCTAGTAAGTAAAGAAAACCGAATGAGAAGGTCGAGTTATGGTAATGGTGAAACATGATTTTGTCAGCTTTCTCATTCTGTTTATAGCAGTTTTGAAGAATATCACAGTGTAGAAAAAAAAATGTTCTCTGACATGTCTGAAAAGGATTGCTCTTCAAAAGCCTTTTATTCGAAATACGTGAGAGTACGGGCGCGTTATAAAGGAAATTTTCTAGAAATGATACTAGATTTGATTAAAATACTATAACAGTCAAAAATTTGTCATTTTCATGTTGTAAAAGGCACTTAAAGGGATTCTCAACCGCAGATTGTGGACGTTTTTATGCCGCGAGAGGGCACCGTGATCGTTACCTGATTCATGCCGTGGGCCCCCGGGGCGCAAACCTCGGACAGATTGGTCGCCGCGCAACATACACGCTCCGCCTGAGCTCGAGGTCTCGTGCGAGATTCGGTCGGCTTCGTGCAGTCAGCAATATAATTCCAGCAGTCCGACGGACGCGTTCGACGCACAAACTTTGTGTACGAGTGAATGGGACTTACGCAATCCTGACTTTCCCCACGGCCTCCCGGTGGCGTATCCCTTTAAGATCATTGACGCGCTTGCTTGCGGAAACTTGTTTTATCTACGACTGTACCAAATTTGATTACATTTGAACAAGCCGTGTTAGAGATATTGTCCGAACAAAGGTGATAAGAAATAAATAAATATAATAAGTACGAAATTAAAAGGTGGACTTACTTAAAGCACAGCCCACCTCATAAAGAAAAAAATCGTGCAAAACACAAGGTGGTCTGTAATTGAAGTACAGCCCACCTAATAATAATTATAACAATTATCATTCCTCTTCTTCTTCTTTCACTTCTTTTACTTCTTTTTCTTCTTCTTCTTCTTTTTCTTCTTTTTCTTCTTCTTCTTCTTTCTCTTCTTCTTCTTCTCTCTTCTTCTCCTTATTTCTCTTCTTCTTCTTTTCTTCTTCTCCTTATTTCTCTTCTTCTTCTTTTCTACTTCTCCTTCTTTCTCTTCTTCTTCTTCTCCTTCTTTCTCTTCTTTTTCTTCTCCTCCTTCTTTCTCTTCTTATTCTTCTTCTTTCTCTTTTTCTTCTTCTCCTTCTTCCTTCTCTTCTTCTTTTTCTTCTCCTTCTTCTTTCTCTTCTTCTTCTTTCTCTTTCTCTTCTTCTTTCTCTTTCTCTTCTTCTTCTTTCTCTTTTTCTTCTTTTTCTTCTCCTTCTTCTTTCTCTTCTTCTTCTTTCTCTTTCTCTTCTTCTTCTTCTTTCTCTTCTTCTTCTTCTTCTTCTTTCCCTTTTTTTCTTCTTTCCCCCTTTTTCTTCATCCCCTCCCCCCTTACTATCACTATCAGTATTGGTATTATAGGTTTCCCCGTCAAATTCGCAAAGCTAGCTTCCAAATTCATTTTGAAACGTTCGTATTCAAGCGATTTGCTTTTCCCGATTACTCCTTTGGTTCATATTAGTTTTCAGTCGTTCAAATTCATTTTCCAGCGTCGAACATCCAAATCAATGTATCGTCGTTCAATTTAAAGAGGCAATGTAAAGCGTCATTCCAGTGCTCGAGTTTTACTTTCCTTTGCATTAATAGACAGTCAAGTTACCGGTATGTTCATTCATTTTCAAACAGGTATAAGATAAAAAGAATAGCCGGGGTTTGCTTTTTTCATGAATCTAACTTCTCCAATGTTTTCGTCATTTAAGCATTCTAATGTTTTCAGATGTAATTTTTTCTTCCAAGATGATGAAGTCATCTAATGATAAGGTCTAAAAATGAATATTGGACTACCCTTAATTTTTGATGTATCGTTTCAAATGTGTAGGAGGGGTGCTAACGGGGCTCAAGCAAACCCATTTCATAGTCAGAAATCGTTTCGCGGCGCTTGCGTTTGTTTATCAACTTTGTTATGATCCAGGATTTTTACATTTTTGTATAGAGTTATTTAGAGTATACATCATTTTACATCATTATCATTTATTCCTTATATGACACTGCAAGAACACGGCTTTGCATATTGCTTTCAAATCTTATCTTGTAAAAACAATTTGAAAAATCGAAGGGAATGAGTGCATTGTTAAATCTATTGCTTAAATCGCGATATGCTTCTCTATTAATGAAGTCGAATTCCCAAATGTTCGCGATCCGAAGCTCCCGTAAATTTGAATGCTCACTGGGAAAAATTCTAATTTGAATGCTCATTCTATCAAAATGCATGTTGAAAGTATGCGATCGCTTGCCCTAAAATCAAATTGAATGCTTATTTTAGGCAATTGGTTGTCGATCTCGATGAGCATTCAAATGAAATCAAAGCACTGTGCATCAATTTGGCTGCTGTTTGATGAATTTGACCGGGAAAACTTATATTATCAGGAGCTAGACCAAAAGTGAGTCCACATTGATTATGGCATTTATTCATACTTTCTGAAAAGTTGAAAAAGCATAGGTGATAAGGAAATAGATAATCAAAGTTGGTTTCAATAACATCTTTCAGTAGTTTGCTTTGAACATACCAGTTACGACATATTAAAATGTCACCAGGAGAAGGAAAATGGTTATAAAATGATATTTATTAGACATCTGTTTTAACATGACTTATTTTTTTCTTGCTTGAAACAGAAACTCAGTCATCGCTAAGAGGAGGTGAACACGAGCTGTTAGATGATGAGACATTACAAACTATTGACAATGACAGATTAAAAAAAATTGAAGATGCTTTATCAGATATATATCATAGAATATCATCAGCAGTTTCCACTGCTGCAACCCCTGTAGATACCTTAACAGAACTGTCCAGATATACAACGGCAGCAACCTCAACGTCAAGAGGATATATCACAGAAACAGATTTACGAGAAAAATTTGGGACAACAACAAATGCCGATAGGTTGACCAAAGTGGATACTGATTTAAGAACAACGACATCCGCTGAGGCTCTCACGGAAGGCGATCCGAAATATTTATTGTCCACTACGACAAGCGCAGCTGAAATTCTTACAGAATCATCTTCGATTTTGTCGTCAGGATTGACAACAGAGCAGGCTGAGATCTTAACGGTGTCATCAGCGACGCAGCAGGCCCAGCAGGATGAAGAACTAGCGACCGAGGCAGCGTTGAATTGGAGAACAACAGCCGGTATTAAGTCAGAGTCGATCACAGAAGGAGCGGCGAAGACGGAAGCATCGACGGTCGTTCTGGACGTCACAGATTATGTTACGATTGCACATACGACAGACAATGACTTATCGCAAAATGACTTCAGTACACATCGCACTTCGAGAACCACGGAATCGGTGGTTGGTGAAGAGGTGACTGCTACTAATGAAGGTGTAGTAGGTGAGAATACTTTTGTTTGCTCTGTCCTTGTTTTTCTTTTTGAAGTTAGATTGTTAATGTCTGCATAATGATGTTAAAATGAATCTTTAAGTGTTTTTTTAATACAGCGTGTGTGAATATATGTGTGTGATTTTGTAATGAAGTATCATTTCCTGAGGAAGCATGCATTATAGGCGAAATATTGAACTATTTGTGTTATAACAGATGATTTAGTCTCTGTGTGTGTCTCTCCCCCTCTTTCTCGCTCTCTATATATAACGTTGTAAGTCCACTTATTGGCGTAGTAATAGAAGAATTAATAACGAGATGGAGATGCATTATTTGCCAATTGAACTTTATTTTCCAAATTTTCGGAACGATCCACGCGCTCCATGCATCTTTAAGCCCGGCGCACACTACACGATCTGACTACGATGCGATTTTGGGAAAAGTTGTTATAACACTTGATGTGAACCTTCAAACATGTCAAATTATCATGATCAACGTTCTGAAATTCGGGGCTACTGCGAGTCCCCGTGTAAGAATAAAAGCGAATTCAATTCCAAATCGTAGTGACGTCATATACCAATCTTGAGATCGACTAAGATTTGAAGCCGATTTGGCCTTTACTCTAACCAGAAGAATTCCAGTTAACAAAAATGTCGATATTAGTATTCGTATCATTATTCCGAACTTCAAATAAGATAATTTCACTTTTTTAAACTTTCACATTTAATGCAAACTGCAATTTGTTCGAAAATCGGGTCGCAGTCGGATCGTATAGTGTGCGCCGGGCTTTAGGGAAACGATTACAACAAAAATGACACATCGCGCAATCTCAGGGGCGCATTATTAATGATGGGTGTCTTATTATGACGTAATAATAAGACAATTAGTTATATGAATTATTTATACATATATATATATACAGTCAAACCTGTCAATTAAGGCCACCCAAGGGAAACAGAAAAAGTGGCCTTTATAGACAGGTTCTAAAGCACATATTTCTTGCTGCAGGGAGGCAATATAAGTGACCACTATAGACAGGTGGCCATTAATACAGGTTTGACTGTATATATATATATATATAAGAGTCGTTAAATTGTACACATATTGAGCATCTCTCTATACATTATAATAAATACGTACAAGGATACTTTGTCTCTCCATGATCACACTGAATAAGCAGAGTATTCATTTAGCCAAGATAAATCCTTGTTGAGCCCATGACCAAAGAAGATTTTGCTTTGGATGATTACTCGATTTCTCGTACAAGCAACAGTTTTTGCTTGGACACATGTACAACATGTTTTTGTTCTTGATATTTAAAAAAAAAGTAAGAGTCATACTTTTTTGTTTTAATCCGTTTCCCTAAAGAAGGAACGTATGGATCGTTCCGAAAATTTGGAAATTAAACCTCAATTGGGAAATAAGGCATCTCGTTATTCTTCTCCCTTTCTCCCCCCCCCTCTCTCTACACACACACACACACGCACACAATAATTCAAAATAGGTATTTATGTAAAAAATATATTCAATCTAACGCTTTATAGAAATTGTGTCCTTGATATTAGGACCTGTAAGGATATGATACTGGTGAAAACTTGAGGCTGCAAATGTATGGGACTTAATTAATTGCACGTTTCCCCCTCTAAAACATTTAAAGACTCCACTTCATCGCCGTCACCAATAGTATTAGTCCTCCCAGTCGCAGATGTTTCATTGCCTGAAGATACTGATGCTGATGTCAACGAAGATGACGACGACAACGACAACGACAACACAATTCATGTCATTGAGAGGCCTATTTCTGTCACTGATGGCCCAAGTGTTGCCAGCAACGTTGGTGCTATGCCTGATCTACCTCAAACAACCCCAAGTGCGTCAAATGATGCATTAGAGGACGATGACGAAAAGCTCGATATGTCGTCGTTGGTGACCAGGAATGCGAACGACGACGTGGTCACTGTCGTTTCCACGACCACGGATGAAGTGACGACGTGGAGAAGTTCTGTTGAACCCGATGTGATAGCTGTGACAGAAAGAACTTCGGGAGCAACCACAGCTGAGATTCTAGAAGGTTAGGAAACCTCTTCATTTTCATCTGAAACATTCTGACCTAATATTTGTCCATAATAGCATCTCTAAACCTAATTCCTCTTTAGCTATTCCCCTTGTTTCTTTCTTCGTTCGTATTATTGTGTAGCTTTTCATAATTATCTGATATCTCCATGTACTCATAGTATTAGAAAATCTCAAACTCCTCATTCCACCCCATAAGTTTACAGTAAGGAAGCTATGTTGATAGAAATCCATGTATATATTCGAATCCTATACATTTCCTGATATCAATGCCATCTATTGATAAAAGCACATAATATATATCTATGTTCTGGGATTAGCTTGCCAGAAAGATATACTTGCTTGTTCCCTTGTCCCCTTGTCCCCTTTTCACTCTATTACTTTCCAATGAGAACTTTTCAATCAATTTTACATATTTACCGCTTATCAATTTGTACTGGCGTCTTTATTTACAATTGTATTATTAGAGATACTGTTCAAACAACCCCTTTGACCCGATATCCACGATGTCAATCTTATTAACACAGCAAACATCTTGTCTGGGGGTGTGGTAATGGTTTTACTTTTGTTTTCCATTTCCTTTACATAGCAACTCCACGAGCAGTTACGCCTCCTTTTGTGTAAATGCACTCTCTGTCTCCATCTAAGCAAACTGCACATTATGCCACAACTATACATATTATTAGTGAGAAAATTAGGCTGTTGGGTTGGGTGGTCCCTTTTTTATTGCAAAATAAAGTGAATATAAAGTGGTTTTTTTATATAAAATGGCAAATTTTAAATAAGGTCGTTCAACATGATTCTAGTAAAATCAAATATAAAAGTATATGTATTCAAAGGCATTTAATTGTTTAGAATAGAAAATTTTAAATTTTATATTTCTCCTGTTAACAGATAAACTCTCTGGAATCTTTCGATGCACGGACGGGACACTTATCAACATTGCATCTCTCTGTGACAAGAAAGCCGATTGCCCAGATTATTCAGATGAGGATTCTTGTAATGGTAAAAATATAACAAAACTAAATTAAATAAATCACTGTATACTTAACGAAAATACAGTCCATCTCATAACTTTAAAATGTGAATATTCCCTTTGATCTTTTTTATGACAGCCACTTGGGGTGCTATTCTGAAAATTATTGTAACTTGTATTTCGATATTGATTGTCACAACAAATCAAAATTAGGACAAGTCATTGGTTAATATCTGCGTACAGCTATCTACGTGCTCAGGCTCACAACGCCCCCCCCCCCCCCCCCCCCCCCCCCCTCTGAAATTAAATCCCAGCTACGCGGTTGCTCCATCATCCACGTGTAAATGCGTACCCCACATGACAGAGCGCTAAATACTTGACTGGTCGGCTATGAAGCACCAAAAGCATCATGGGATGACGAACATGAGCGACATAAACAAAAGAATCACCATTATTATCATTCAGGGATGCCACTTAGAATTGATAAAAAAGTAGGAAAACTCATCTAAAATGGGCCCTTGTGTACATAAAAAGTGGTTGTCTATGGCATATGTTGAAAAAGTAGGAATTCCTACTTTTGTCTGAAAAGTGGCATCCCTAATCATTATTAACACTTGCAAATTAAATGTCAACCATAATATTTTTCAAAAATGTTAGTATTGTTTGAGTGTGTTTGCTCAAGAAGACATTTTTAATGTAGACCCGTGTTATTTGCAGAGTGGGTGTTTTTCCAACCTTTGTTGTAAATGTTCGACTTTAATGCTCCGTGGTTTGACACTTGTTGCAAAACGGACGACGAGATAACAAATGTGTTCCCATTGCGCATGGTAACTTAAAATTATTAGTCTTTTCACAAGGTGACAGATTAAATAGAAAACTTGATTCATATTAAGATGTCTATGTGAAAATGATAACAAAAAAATAAAAATAAATAAACGACAACATTTTTCAATGTTTCAATACAGATGACGAGAAAGCAAAGCTCACGGAACAGATCCATCGACCTTTACTGAAATGGGAGGAAGTGGCACCAGAGAGTTCACCCGGTGAAACACTCATTGCACTGGACGATTCCAGCTCCTTGGTTGTGGTGGAAATGCAACGTAAGCGAAATCAGTGATTTACTTCTCGTTTCCATGGATAGTAATCATTGACCCCGATTTCCTTATACTTTTATTTTTTTCTTCATATTTTCTTATTCTACCTTCTTAGCATTCTATGTTTCTTTTTGGCTCTTTACTGCTGCTGTTTTCAATAAACACGATCACAAAGTCTTTGGAGAAATCAACCCTGGGAATTTCATTTAAAGAACCAATGACCATCGCTTTATGCGAACTTTACAATGACATTTTACGTAATCCGAACATGATTTCTGTACAATTTTAAAATTGCCCTTAAGGTGTTTTCTTGAAAGTTTTTGCGATTGTGTCAATACTAATTCTACTTCTATTAGGCCGTAAATGTAGTGTTTTTGTTTCTTCCTATTCCTCTACTTTGCCTTGCCTATATAAATTCCCTATAAACAGCATTTTTTTCCTGTTATCATGCAGAGAGCCGAACTGAGGCGCCGACTACTTTTCGATGTGAAGAAGGCGGCAATCTCATCCCCATATCAGCAGTGTGTGACAAGCGAGCCGATTGCCTCGACTACTCTGATGAATACAATTGCGACGGTGAGATACTTATTTGTAACGATTTTCTCATTTCAGTCTTCTTTTAACAAAAGCAAACGAATGAGTTCAAACAAAATCAGTCATGGTTTAATCCCGGTTGTGGGGGGGGGGGGGGGGGGGGTCACTCTCAGACTAAATAATGTGCTATACCCAAGCGCGTCCACTGACACTTAAAAAATGGACCCTAAATGGCGTATTGCACGAAGTCTAATTTGCACATACAGCGTCACATCAGAAAAAAACTTACCCTAAATGGTGTCAGCAGGGTCATCACGCCGCCCCAAAATACCCTAAGTTGCGTATAAATTGATATGATACCAAGTATAATACCCTTAATGGTGTAATAATAACTCCTATCAGCAGGAAAACAACAAAATAACGTTTTCGAGTATACAGATAAACTTTCAGTGATATCACATTTAAGTGTTATTCATATCAACAAAATACTCGTGAGAATTAACCATCGTAGAAACAGATGAAAAGCAGAATGTAAGGATTATCATAAAATGCAATTTATGCCCTAGATTTCGAAGACCGAGTTGTTATTTAATAGTACTCTAAACGGCGATTGAAGCTGACGCCTTAAGGTTGGGGGTTAAATACAAGTAAGCTTGTTAGATTTGTTTGAACTCATTCTTTTGCTCTTTTAAAAAGAAGATTGAATTGAGAACGTGTAAATAAATGAATTATTGAATACTCATGCAGAACAGGGTCTAATACGAAAAAATATCAACTTCGCCTTATGTGTATAGACGTTTAAGTGTTTGTACTCAATTGTTGGATTTCTGAAAGGAAATATTTGAAGACGGTATTAAAGTTAAAGAAGTTACATGGTTGGAGTCTCTGCCTATATCAAGACTCATAATACAGATTTATATTTTCTTCCCTTGATCCGCATAAACGCTTGAAATAATTTTCTCAAGCCGGGAAAAGGCACTAAAGACATTGCGCAAATGATTACATGTAATTCCTTTACTTTTGATAATTGTTATTTGTTACATTGTACACAACTTAAAATAATTCATATCATTTTGCTGAATTTCAGGCAGCAAACACGTGACTGAAGCTACGACCACGATGGAGACTTCTACGAGACCGTGGACGATGAATCCAAACTATGAAAAATCACCGGCGATCGAGGTTCTTAATGGTACGCTGATAATGCTGATAGGCTGATAGGTTATGAGTCATTGTTTCACTAAAAAAAAAAAAACCCAATTAAAACAAGTGTGCAAGAGTTCTTTATAATGCTGTCGCCTGCTAAAATGCCTTCTAAGTAGGCCAATATGAAGAACAATATTTACAATTTTAAAATGAGAAGTCCGATAATATATAAACGAATAAAAATGTATAGGACTGAATGAGTTGGGAAGGAAAAGACACATGATATATCAATAACCAAAGCAAGCATTGAATATTATTTTATATGGCAGGAGTATGCCTTAAAAATAAACGCATGTCAATATTATAGTTAATAACAGTTATTGTCTCTCTTCTTCTATCTTCTATTCTCTTTTCTCCTTCTTTTTCTTATCTTCCTCTTCTCCTCCTCATCCTTCTTCTTGATGTCCTTCTTCCTCTTCTATTTTCTCTTCTTCTCCTCCTTCTTGTTGTCCTTCTTCTATTTTCTCTTCTTCTTTATCTTTTCTTTTTTCTTCTTCTTCTTCTTCTACTTCTCCTGCTCCTCCACCTCCTCCACCTACTACTTCTTTGTCATCGGCGTTGTCATCATCGAAACCCATTGCAGAGGAGGAAGAGGAGGTCCGACGGTTCTTCCGATGTCTGGACGGCAGCGGTGTCATACCGATGAGCGCCGTGTGCGATAAGAAGTGGGACTGCCCCGACTTCTCCGATGAGGATGAGTGCGATTGTAAGAAAACGACCTCTATTGTATCCCTTGTTTTGAGAACAAATCATCTCTGACAAATGCCGCTTGAATCTTGATCTTTGGAGTATAGAGCTTATTTCATTTATGATTATGTCCATGTTCGAAAAGTCCATTATATCACATGGTAAAAAGCATGTGCAGCACCTGTAAATGTGTGTTCTAATTGTACGACCGATTTCTTTCCCCTAGGCCTATCCGCGCTATGAAATTAACGACATTTGTAACTTCTTTTGATTTTAAATAATCAATAACTTCATCTATTCAATTTATCTTTTTCAACAGAAAGTGCCCGCACCATATTATGGATACCAAAGAAAACAGGAATTTTACTTGATAGATAGTAAAGACATAAGAATAGACAATAAAGCAATTAACATAATGTAAATGAGTATGATAATAAACATGTATGCATTATATTGCTTCAACTGTAGGAATGTGAAGTGTAGTTGAAAGAAGTATATAGGAAATTACAGCATGCTGACAATTCTTTCCTACCTTGCTCTCCCCCTTGCTCTCCCCCTTGCTCTCCCCCAGCCAAAGGCAAACTGGCTATTGCAGAAGCGAACAAGACCAGACCAGGCATGTCATGGGCGACTGCCCCTCCACTCGCAGACCTTCCTGATAAGGAACATAATTTGATCATTGAAGAGATACCAGGTATGTAGAACATTGTCATAGACAGGAAACAGGTTACGAGAAAAAAAAACATATTTGCCTCAGATAGGTCCCATGTGCAGGAGAGTCACCACCAATGCACATCAAGTACCCAAGTACTGCACACTTCGTAAAAGTGGAGGGGTAAACCCCGCGGTGTAGTGGTACACATTCACATCGACCTTTTATAATAGGCCCTATATATACATGTATATATATATATATATATATATATATATTTTTTTTTTTTTTTGGGGGGGGGGGGGGGGGAGGGGGGAGACCCGAGAGTAAAGTAAGCTTGCTTTTCTCCTCCCAGGCACTGGGGATGCAGTATACTTATTGATAATGATGCTGATGATGATGATGGTAATAATAATAGAAAAGGATATTAGCTTAGGTTTTTACACTTATGACACGCAGATGATTCCTCGTCTGCAAGCACAGACCCTAGTGACACTTTATATGAGAAAATCATTGTCTCCAGCTACCTAATGGTTAGTCTGCAAGCACAGACCCTAATTTGACACTTCAACAGAAAATCATTGTCAAATCATTGTGTCTTGAGAGAAACCTAATTCAACTACCTTCTAGTCGTGTCAATATAGGTCAGGAGCAGCTATAGTACACGGCCTATGGTAGTCTTACAGCGCAGACTCTCTTTTACAACTGACCAGGGTTTGTGCCTGCAAACTTAGATGATTCTCTCTCGCGGGCTCGCGGCACCCAACTCTGGGTGGTAATTGCCCTTTGGTCTAATGCCACTTGTTGGTCCAATTGTCAGCTGGTTTAACCTCATTGGTTAATATCATTTCGTCCATTAACATTTTGTCCAATGACCATTGAGTCCAATTTCATCCAATGACAGTGGCGGATCCAGGATTTCAATTCTACTGCGTGACCGGGGGGGGGGGGGGGGGGGGGGGGGGGGTGGTGAAGGTTTGTCAACTTTTGGAAAAGGTAGACCCATATTTTTTTGGTCTCGCCAGCTTCTCGAAAAGTATCCACATGGTCTCATCATCAATTCTTCCAATTACCTTTTCGTCTAAACATCATTTCGTCGATCAACAAATTGGTCTAATGATAATAATATTAAGCATTATAAAAAAAAACAAAAAAAAACTATTATTATAGGTCTACCATTAAAATATTTTATAGAATGGGTCAAGAAAGGGTCAAGAAATTCCTGTAATATTTGAGTCCGCAAGTGAGCACTGTTTTTACTGGATGCGCGCTTGAGAATTAATGCGCATGAATTAGCCGCGCGACATATCGACGTACGGTACCGGCCGTACAAAAAAAAGTATCGATAATACCGTACCGAATATTACGAAGCCCCAAGCATGCCATTTTTGCGAACCGAAAAAAATTTTTATTCCGTACGTACGAGATAATATTCCGTACGTACGAGATAATATTCCGTACGTACGAAATAAATTATTCCGTACGTACGCAATAAATTATTCCGTACGTACCCAATAATATTCCGTACGTACGTACAAATTATTCCGTGCGCGCAATACGTGTTAATAAATTATGCGCACGCGCATGCCCACTGTATTTTAATATCAACTTTATAGTCGAAGGATTTACCGAAAACAATGGTCTTTTATATAAACGCTAGAGGAAGACGGGAAGTCCTTGTCCGTCTCTATTTTGAGTTGGGATTCTCCCAGAAAGAAATTTTGTACTTTTTGTTATTTCAAAAAGATCTATGCACTGTTTTTGCAATGTCTGGCGATAGATACTGTTCTGTTTAAATATCGGATAGGTTGGTGAAGAATTTACACAAACCCAATGCCTTGGTATATATTCAAATCTTGAAAATATAATTTATTAATTATATTTCATCTTTTCTTAATTGACCAATATATTCAGAATAATTTCACATGACAACTCAAAGGGTATAATCAAGTCATATGCAACAACTATATATATATATATATATTCAAATGTAAATGATCCATTCAATCGGTCATATAAATATTCTTGTCATAATCCAATGTATTAAACATGTAAATATAACTGTAAAGGGTTTAAATACAGAAAATATATACAATCACTCTTTTCAGTAAGATACACCATTATAGCCTCATTTCGTAAAGCAGTACTGCAAATACCCCCACAAGTGTAAAAGAGATGAGCTCAACTAATCAAACATTTCCTCCTGGGAAAATCTAGAAAATCATATTGTTTAGCACGTGCAGTATTTATAAATTAATTGAAATAAATTAAATGTCCGCGACTGTCACTATGAAGATGACGAACAAAGAAGCGGACAATTTATGCAGCTCCTCATTGTACCCTTCACAATTGCACTGGTTAACAAAAGAACATCCATTCATTGCTCTCCTGTAAAAATATGTAGAACAGGTGTCACATAATAGCAGTGAAGGGATGTCCTTTTGTATACTAGAGCTGTTGTGGAGCGTACAATGAGGAGCTGCATAAATTGTCCGCTCTCTTTGTCACTTGTGTTCATAGTGTGTCCTCAACCCGTATGGAATCTCCTTACATTATTTCTTCCTGTGCTCTTGTGATGTCTCTTCTACTGGCGATGCACGAAGACTCGAGAATGTCCATGGGTATTCAAGGGTTGTGTCGCCTGTTACAAAAGCTTGCTCTAGTATAACGTTGAATTCTGTTGTAACTGTTTTGTCTCAGAGGTAGACGATCTGCCCTGGTAGATCTGTCCAAGAAGATCTCGGAATTCCCAGAATTCCCGGAAGTCCCGGAACCCAGCTGCTTGACTACTGTTAAAACCACTGATCTCTATGTAAAAATTTTTACATAGAGATCAGTGGTTAAAACAGTTATACACCGAAGAGTTACAGCATAAGGTTTACGCAATATTCTAAATATATATCCATATTATGTTTCCAAGATATTATTCCAAAATATATATATACACTGTACATCAAAATAAACCTTGGATTTCATCAATATAAATGTAAAATCTTTCTTGTTTGTGAAAGCTATATACACAGATCTTCTCTTAGCAGTCAAAACCAAACAATCATACTAATAAGCCATTTCGGAGATGCAATCTGAGCATGAGCAGATAAAGGTCATCTGTACCAAATTCTAAAACCCACTGACACTAATATTCGATATGTGAGCTCATGAATGTCATGTAATTATTATTCAATTATGCACTAATGGTGCATTCCATGATATCCAGGTGGAAGTATTCTTTTTAAAGGGGGAAACAAAAGCTATTCATGAGGCACCTCTATCACTCCCAGAGTTATTTTTCTGAAGTGCACATAAAGGGATCCCCTCCATGTCTAAAATATCTGTGGATACTTGAGGTCATTTGTACCATGCGCTAACCACGAATTGGCTTATTCTCCTAAATAACTATAGCCTAACCATAATTGCTACATTAAATCTTTTTGAAATCTACGAAAGTAAAAGATTATATGTAATAAAACACATTTTGACCATTTTAAAGGCACATTATTTCTTGTATACAATTCATCAACAAATTTGACTGTTTTGGCTTCTTGGTCAAAATGAAATTAAAATATACATAGCAGAGTTATAATACAAATATTAAATGATTAAGTTCGATGACTTCTTGCCACAATGCAAACTTAGACGTTTTCAATAATATAACTGACCTTGATTTCTATGCCCCGCCCGAATTTATAGTTTTACATTGTACAAGAAAATATGGGTTAATTAATGGGAAATATTACTAAAATGAAACTTACTGGTGTCAGAGCCATGATGTGGAGCTGTAGAGAAGTTTTCTCCTGGCCTGTTTTGCCCGGATTTCAATAATTTATTGCGTACGTACGGAATAATTTTTTTTTTTTTGGTTCTCAAAAATGGCATTTTTGGGGTGTATTCGCGATTCGTAGAATATAATATACCGTACCGGCGCGGCCGGCCGAAACAATTAATATCCTTCGTTCATTGGCAAAAGCGAGAGAGCCGCGATATTTAACTGTTCACAGACGGAAAATTGCAAGAATTGAGACATAAATCAGATGTCAATGATAGTTGACTTCGGATTCTGATGGTAAG
The DNA here is from genome assembly GCA_025617745.1 of Heliocidaris erythrogramma. Lineage (NCBI taxonomy): Eukaryota > Metazoa > Echinodermata > Echinoidea > Camarodonta > Echinometridae > Heliocidaris > Heliocidaris erythrogramma. The sequence goes on along the minus strand of CM046856.1, from coordinate 51,834,658 downwards.
CCCAATAAAATCCGATTGGCAGATTATTTGGCGATCCTGGGTTTTAGCGGTCTAAACTTATTTCAGGTTGCTAACTTCAGCTCGTCTATGCCCTAACCCTAACCCTAACCCTAACCCTAACCCTAACCCTAACCCTAACCCTAGTTAGCAACCTAAAATAATTTAGACCGCTAAAACCTAGGATTGCCGATTATTTATAGCTCTAGGCCTACCTGTTAAAATAAAACGTTGATGGAATGAAAATCTAAGTTAAACAAAATACCGCCACGTACCGTACTGCACGCACTGCCACTGGGCCTGGCCGGCCGCCTTGCTGTCATCATTCTCGCTCACACTAGCCTACAGCTACAATACAGGCTAACTTACACAATTAGTGTACTGCCCGGGCCGGGTGTACTGTCGCGTTACACAGCCCGGTCTAACTTAGACAGCTGAAAACCGTCTGTTTCGGAGGAGTCTTTAACATTTTCTTATTTTTACCTTCTCCTCCTATGCAAGGAGGTGTAGTGAAGCAAGACGTAGTCCAGTGGAACACCCGACGAACAGAGACTGAAGCTTTCGGTCTAGGTCTAACTCTAACTCGTGGGGTGTTGCAAGAAAGTTGCAATCAATTGCAAATTGTAAAGCAAATTAGAACAACCATTGTGAATGGTTCAGGGTCTGCCCATTCAAGGGTAAGCAGTATAGGTATATACATGATATATAGGCAAATTGCTCATAATACGGTTTAGGCCTATTCTGTCAAAAACCAGAAGAAGGGGCTAGGCCTAGTCGGCATGAATATTCATGAAAACGAATTGTAGCGATATAATAAAACGAGCAAGGGCCATCGAGCAGCTGTTCTGTGTGGCGCAATCGGATAATCCAGTCCTCTCTTGGTGACCACGAGTTCGAACCTCGGCAGGGTTTATATTACAAAATTTTCTTTTGCTGATTTAGAAATAAGGTGACTGAGTAAGAAAATACAAGTCCGAAACGTAGTATCTTTCAATCAAAGTCTTCAAAAAGGGGTTTCTGATATGAATATTCATGAGAGCTGCAGGATTGGTGCCTATATAGTGCTTACCCCTAATGATTTTGATTGGTCAGTACCGATCAGTTGCAACTTGCAATCAATCGCAACTTTCTTGCAACACCCCATAAGTCTTGATTCTAAATAAAAAAAGAAAAAAAAGAAAGTTGACAGTAACGTTGGAGGTCTAATACTAATAGCTTAGCCTAGGGTCAAGACTCTAACATATATGTGACCCTCCACCACAAAACGACCAATAAGTCGCAATGGAAGTTTTAGAGTAAACAGTTGAAAAAGCTAGGTGGTTTGGGGTGGAAATTTTGATTTTAAGTTTAAGTTAACTTTTTTGTATTTTCTGAAAGTTCATTTATTAATCTACCATCTGACAAAATTTCCGGTTAAAATACCGTACCTTGTTGAAATATGTTTTTACTCATTCAAAATGACCATGTTTTCCTGGACATTCGAACTCTGTGTGTCAACTTGCTGGGACTGTATGGCTAGAGTGCCCAAGTCTGCGCAGTGCCCATGTCTGCGCACACGCGTAACTGTGCGATTCCAATAAAACAAAACACGCAACGAACACAAACATTTCATATTTATCATTGGGATAAGTATTCATTCAAAAAACTAGTCAAAATAATAAAAAACGGTCTTATTTCAGACATTTTATTCACAAGCGTCAAAATGTTGTCTTTCACGTTAAAACTCCCGAACTGCGTGTAAAATGAATGAGTGCGCAGACATGGGCACCATTGTTTTTTTCAATGTTGAAATGACAGGCATGCCGTTTCTTGTGAAAATGACATTGTTCTTGCTCTAATTTTGATGAGATTTTTGTCAAACTTACTCTTTAGAATATCAGGAATAATATAAAATAAAGCTTTAGAGGAATATTAAAGAAATTCTTGTTCATTTTCAGGTCAAAACCTTAGGTGCGCAGACATAGGGCTCCCCATCATACTTCATATCGCTTTTCTGGTATAGGCCTAGGGCCTAGCTTAAAAACTATGCACTGTCTGATATTCAAAATCTAAAGAAACAGAAATAGGCCTAGGCCTAGGCCTACATTGTATATCTATTCTGAAGGTATGGAAAGTTTCAACACAATCCAATTGTGACCCGACGCCTCAAAACCTACAATAAGTCGCCAAAATTATTTTCTTTGTTTAAAATACATTTTCTGAAAGTAGAGATTCCCAGCTTTCCAATGGTATATCACCTGCCTAGTTTACTCAATTATAACACCTTTAAATATCACATTTAGAATCAGTATGTAATCAGCAATCAATAACTCCTATTCACAGAAAATGGCCATTTAAGTTCGGAACAAAAGGGTGCTAAACCTTCACTCTCTGTGTGCGCCCAAGTAACACTGGGTATTCAAATGGCCATAGCAACCGGTATGAAGGGATTATCAGATTTGGCTGAATTTTGGCACGCTGCTCCAGGAGGACCTATTCATTAGTCACTCCAAAAATCAATTTAATACCTTTGGAGGTAAAGTAGTAATTTGGCATTGAATGAAAGTATTACAAAAGCTCTCCAAACATTCATCAGCTCGACAGGTGAAAAAATGAGTCATTTTAAAATGCCCAAAAAACATATTTCTAAGTCGAATTACGACTCACAAACTTGAGACATGATAGAATGATAATGAAACTACCCATTTCTATCAAAAACAGAAAATCGACTGATCCAAGCAAATTTCCTTTTTTGGGCTGTTTGCTACGTTGTGGTCCATGCGACTTATTGTAGGTTTTGAGGCGGCGGGTCACAATTAGTACTTCACAGGGTATGCTAGGTAGTTTTGACTCAACCTTTTGTGCGACAAACAATAGGACACAGATTAGGCGTTATTAAACGGTCACTCTTCTTTAGAGCCCGTTTTCTCTATTTTGGTCGTTTTGTGGTGGAGGGTCACATATATATATATATATAAGTCGCAAATTTGGGTTTTTAAAATTTCAACAGTTTGAAAGCTTAGATTCTAAGCTTTAAAATGATATACTGGTAGGGCCTACAATGTATAAGTATAACTTGTCTTGTATGGACTAAGCAAACCCTTGTAAATTAAAATGAGAATGTCAACGTGTCAGACAATATGACCATGTAATTGTGATATATTTAACGTAAAATAGCCAGATTTTTCAGTTCTCTATGCCATAATTCCCAGGGACTGCGGAACCGTGCAAACGTATGGCAGTGCAAAAATGTATACACGCAGCCCCCCCCCCCCCCCCATTAAGCCCCTCCACTTTCCAAGACGTTCCGTGGTGCCTGTATATTAATATGCCTATGGAATTTATAAAATTCAATAAGATGCATAAAAATGAGACTGAGTGTGACCCATTCAATCATGAAGCAGTGCCTTGTATTTGTAACGTTAACTTAGATCTATTCTCACAGTTTATAAATGAGAAAAACCCAATAAGGCAATAGTATTGCCTTATTGGGTTTTTCTCTTTTACAAACTGTGAGTGTGACCCGCTCAATCATGAAGCAGTGCTTTCTAACATTAACTTAGATCTATAGTATTAGGTTTTTCTCTTTTCATATTCATCATGCGTAAGGTAAAATATCATGCGTCCGGAAAAAAAATCATGCATCGGTTAAAAAAATCATGCCTCGATCCGGTAAAAAAAAAATTATGCTTCCGGTAACTTTGTTAGACCTAACAAGTTAACTAGTAGGCCTAGGCTAGGCTAGACCAGTACTGTAGGACTAACTTAGGCCTAGATCTGACTTTTTTGTTAGACCTAGGCCCTAATTTTTAAAATTTTATTTAAAAAAAATTGTCAATGCCCATTCTATAAAACAGATGATGTGCAGGGGTTTTTTTTGTGTCGACCACTGGTCTGTTCACCAGCGTTCTCGCCAGGATTTTACTCGCGCGTGTCGGAAACCGGCCGATTTGGTGGCGGCCAAATTTACGTGTGATGTTTTGATTTCCACGTGTGCTTTTTAAAAAAAAATGTTTTTTTTTTGTTTTTTTTTTTCACGCGTCGCTCGGATTTTGCGTGTGACGCAAGTGAGTCTCCTGAAACTGTATTCTACACTGACGAGAACCTTGCTGTTCACAAAGTTGGGCACCAAAACGTGACATTTTATCGTAAAAACATTGTAGTTTTAACACTATGACTTACACCATTAAGTTGTTTTATATGAATGTACTTGGTGCCTCCAGGAAGTGTTTGAAGAACACAAGACAAATTGTTTTGAGAGGCATTTTCAAAATATTGACAAAAACATACTGGTGTCCCATGTTACATCCACAACCACCTTTTTTTTTAGATTACCAGCATATCTACATTGCATGATACCTTACATAGCTAAATCCTAATGGGTACAATGTGTTATGGTGCTGACTTAATGAAGCAAAACTTTTAACAAAAGAATAACTATCTTCCCTGAGTTTATCATGAATGTTGTGGGTGTAACGGTTTCCAATCAAATGTCACAAGTTGTGGATGAGTATACTCTCATTGCAGTTGTTGTTGCATTGAATTAAATAGAGAGCCTAAAGTAACCAGGCAAATACTTATCATCAAGAGCATTATGGATGTGCCGTTATGTCTCAAAATGAGACTTTGCGGATGTAACACGGACACGATGTCCAGTTACATCCACACGCTGGTTTTTCATAATTATTTCCAAAATACATTGTGGAACAACATGTTTATGATTCTCAGATGTTTTTTATTTTCACCAGAGATAGAATGGCCAAGTAAGAAAATTCTAACTAGACTTTTTCATCGAATTACAGGGGATTAAAGAAAAAATGCCTCAAAAGGTGCCAAACTTTGTGAACCTCGGTAGAATTGTTTGCACGCATGGTCTAAAACACACTTGGCTGCGCCTCGTGTGTTAAGACAATGACCAAAGTTATCTTGGGGTCCTTGTGCAAACAATTCCCACTGACCCACTCAAACCTGTGCATCATTTGATGCACCACGCGGTACCCCGGGGTAGCGTTGTACCCCGGGGTACCACGTTGTGTAGCGCCATCTCACGTCCACTCGAGTACAACCCCAGAGTTATGAATGCAGTGCGTGCACGGTGTGCATGCACTGTACTATACTGCTGCTAGCGCTCGTGCTAGCCCTCACAAACAAGCGCAGTGGCTATAGCGCTAGCTCCCGCGGCTTTAGAACTTGATTTTATTTCACTTCTTCCTAAAAAACATCACTTCATCGTTACTGTATTTTAGCTGTCAAACTTAGACAATGGTGGAAGGTGATGGTGGATACGCAAATTTACTGTAAGGGAAAGGACGTAAAAGACGGAAGATTTCAAGGACCGAGAAAGTTGAAAGAGCACGATATCGTGCAATACAGAAGTTGGGGGACAATACAGAATTTTTTAGGAAGGCGAGTAACTGGGGAGACAAGGAGAAGGCTGATGGTGTTATTATGACCCTGCTGGCCCAAGCCCTGTCTCAAATCGAAGAAATAGAAATCAATAATAGAATAATTACTCACAACAACAATGAATTTGAGAAAAATACATGACTTATAGGATGTTTTACAAGCACATGGGCCACAATTGAATGTTGAAAAAATCACACCAAAATAATTTCCCACATTTTGGTAACCCAGGGTACAGCCCTAAAAAAAAAATTAAGTAATTCCAAAAAATGGCCGATTTTTATTTGGTACCCCAGGGTACCATTTATGTCATTTGTATATGTTGATGGACGATATGTTGATTAGACTAAATTTATATTGGACCAACTGATAATAGACCGAATAATATTAGACCATATGATTGGACCAAATGGCAAGAAACTCTCTGGCCGGCACTCACTTTTCCCCTGCTCGTATATTACCTGCTTTGAAAGGGCTTCAATTTCAAAATGACCTTTATATATGCCACATCATTGGAGGCCTTCAAGGGAGCTCTTCTCCTCCACTCAGCATCTAGACTTTAGGAACTTATCTTTTACTTACACGATATTTGAAAGAACCAACGAGCATGTAATGTAAATAAGCTCATAAGTTCACCAACCTTTTGCAGAACTATGCAGTAATAATTGATCAATTATTGCTCTTTCATTGTTGCAGATGCAAAGGGCACTCTCCCCGAATTTTGGCGATGTGAGAACGGGAACTACATCTTCATCAGTTCTGTATGTGATAAGAAGGATGATTGTGGAGACTTCTCAGATGAAGATGATTGCTCAGGTAATTACTAAAAATGGACTATTTGTTCCAGAGTGATTTATTTTTCATCGACATTGAGTGAAGTTTAACCACATAGGGCAAAGTTAGGAAGGGTAGTATGTTTAGATAAGATCGCATTGAAACAAAATTTTTATGCCTCCGCCCACCGAAGGTGGGTGCCGGAGGCATTATGTTTTCGGGTTGTCCGTCCGTCCGTCCGTCCGTCCGTCCGTCCGTCCGTCCGTCCGTGTGTCCGTGCGTCCGTCCGTCCCACTTCTCGTTACCGCGATATCTGAAGAATCATTTGAGGTAGGAACCTCAAACTTGGTACTAGTATGTATCCCCATACGAAGATGAACTGATTAGATTTTGGGGTAAGTAGGTCAAAGGTCAGAGGTCACAGAGGTCAATTTACATGAAATTACATAAAAATTCTTGGTTTTTAGCACCGTTACCACGATATCTCAAGAACTGTTTGAGATAAGAACTTCAAACTTGGTACTAGTATGTTTCCCTATATGAAGATGAACTGATTAGATTTTAGGGTAAGGAGGTCAAAGGTCAGAGGTCACAGAGGTCAATTTACATGAAATTACATGAAATTCTTGGTTTTTAGCACCGTTACCACGATATCTCAAGAACTATCTGAGGTGAGAACTTCAAACTTGGTACCAGTATGTATCCCCATAGAAAGAGGAACTGATTAGATTTTGGGGTAGGTAGGTCAAAGTTCAGAGGTCACAGGTCAATTTACATGAAATTACATGGAATTAGTGGTTTTTAGCACCGTTACCGCGATATCTCAAGAACTGTTTGAGGTGAGAACTTCAAACTTGGTACCAGTATGTATCCCCATAGAAAGAGGAACTGATTAGATTTTGGGGTAGGTAGGTCAAAGTTCAGAGGTCACAGGTCAATTTACATGAAATTACATGGAATTAGTGGTTTTTAGCACCGTTACCGCGATATCTCGAACTATCTGAGGTGAGAACTTCAAACTTGGTACCAGTATGCATACCCATAGAAAGATGAACTGATTAGATTTTGGGGTAAGTAGGTCAAAGGTCAGAGGTCACAGAGGTCAATTTACATAAAATTAACATGAAATTACTGGTTTGTTTCATAAAATTAATTTTCTAATGCCTTTAATTTTTATGTCACACGCACTGTGGTCTCAGTAGAATGAAAAGGCCATGGTGTTCAGACCAAGAGTAGTAATAATTGAAATTCATTGTCTCAGACGTTTATAGTCTATTAGTAGGGTGGCTGCTGCAGCGGGGTTCGCGGTCAGCCACTCGTGATCATGCATGGGTGTTGTGCGTGTTGTGTGGCTGAGCTTTGCAGAGCATTTCAAATGCTCTGTAATTTGCATTTCCAATTGCTTTTCATAATAAATTTTACATGAAAACAATTTTTGTTTGTATTTATTTCTCTTACCTTTCATAGTAGTGAAAGTCTGTATATCTGATAAAAATCCAGGAAATCTAGCGCTAGTTCACAGAGGTCACGTAGTAAAACGTATTTCAGAAGCAACTACTTCCGTCAATTCGTCAGCTGGCCCTTTCTTTACATTTCCACTTCACTTTTTCTGAATGAAATTTCATACTGATGACATCACCTAAAAGGTGATAAGATATTTGATAGAATGATCACATATGAAAAAAATCGCAACTTATTTTTTTATAACAAAATATATTTATCAAAAATGAAATTAAATAATTTTTTTGTCTTTTGTGCATTTTAAGTGAAAAGATTTGTAATTTTGTTGGACCAATCCTTTTAAGAGTGTACATGTATGCCATACATTTCCAATCTGGTGATGGCGGAGGCATAAATTCCAACCGCGCGCGGTCGAATATTCAACGAGCTTTTGTTTACTTCAACTAATTTTGTGTACATCATTGTATCATTAAAGTCTATGCCAGTTTTAGTGTACTGTTTACTTCCATTGTCATTGCTGAGCGAATCTTTACAATAATTGCGCCTGATAAAAATTGATCATACATCTCTCATGTTTCTCTTACGAATCTTTTCCCCTCCAAAGGTAACCGGAAAATTCCCACCACCGAAGCTCCAGATATTATTACGGCAACAACGATGTCATCATTATCCAACCTATCAGAGAGCGGGACACTTGCTATGACCAGGCCCATGTCTACTGCCGTCCTATCCACACCAGCATCTCTTACACTCTTCCAAAGCGATGACGTGAAATCATTGTCACAAACGACGACACCTTCCATGAGTAATTTTTTTTTTCTCTCTAATTGATAAAGTAGAATTTTGATGAGATCATGAGGAAAGATTATGGTATCACATTTTAATATATTCACTGCCTATGTCTTCATTATAAACCCTACTGACGTCGGGGTGAATGAAATCAAATTATATCAAACATATGGGGTGTTGCAAGAAAGTTGCAATTGATTGCAAGTTGCAGCTGATCGGTACTGACCAATGTAAATCATTGTTGGAAGCGCATCTTCTTGAATGGGCAGACCCTGAACCATTCAGAATGGTTGTTCTAGTTTGCTTTACAATTTTATTTATTTATTTATTTATTATGGTATATGATGATTGACCAGCAGCACAGGGGCTGAAGGGGTCAATTTACAATCAGATATATATGTGCATATATACAATAGAATCACATCAAATATATGAAAAGATACATAATTGGAAGCAAAACAAAAATACTAAGATTTACGCTACACAAATAATAAGATAACAAGTGTGAAAAGTGAGAGAAAGAAAGAAAAAGTAAAGAATAGGAAAGAAAAGGGAAGAGAAAGAAGGAAGGAGATAGATAGAGAGGAGAAGATTTGGGAGCAATACACAAATATAACCAAGTTAGAAAGCCATAACCATGTAAAATGAGTCATTACATCTAGGTATGGAATCTGAGAAGTGAAAATGTTTGGGATGCAAAGCGTGGGGGGGGGGGAGTTTATTTCAAGATTCTGGCAAGGTGAGGGATGGTGGATTTTCGATATCGCTCTGTATTGCATTTAATTGTAGGGAAGCCAGTCATGTTACGAAGCTGTCTTAAATTTGAATTACATCTAGGGACGGGAAGAAGGTGTTTGTGGTGATCAGAGTTTTTGATTTTTTGTCCAAAGCTTAGCAAAAGGGAATCTCTTCTATCAGATAGAGTAGTGAGTTTAGTTATGGCAAGGGCATTGGCATAAGTCACGTTATAGCCTACAATTATTTTGAGGGCCCGCTTTTGAACAAATTCCAATTTATTATTCTCATTTAGGGTAATTGAGGTGTGCCAAACAGGGGAACAATATTTGAGTATGGGTCTTATGTACGTAGTGTAGACAGTTACCATATCCACCAGGCTTGCCTTAGATTTCCTAAGGATACATAGTGTGTACAATCTTCTGGATGCTTTTGACACAATATCTGAGATATGTAAGTTCCATTTTAGATCATTCTGAATTGTGATTCCGAGTAGTTTGAGATTTTGAACGACATTGAGTTGAGTTGAGTTAAGCTGGAAGTCAGTCCTGGGGTTTAAGTTGCAATTGATTGCAACTTTCTTGCAACACCCCATTAATCAGTCGTTTTATACTACTCTGCCTTTTTAACGATCTTGAAATCCTCAACTGTATTATTGATATTTTACCTTCAGATATGATGGAAGAAAAGTATCCTGTGGCGATGTTTCAATGCGACGACGGCCAAGAGATTGAAGCCATGAAAGTCTGTGATCGAAAGGTTGACTGCTACGATGGATCCGATGAAGACGATTGCTACGATGGTGAGTTTTGAATCCTGATTTTATACAGTGCCGTAGCGTGGATCCCGACATTGAGGGGGCACTCGCTTCATGGGGGTGGTGGGCACAGGAAATATTGAGTGAGGGGAGGGTGTGGAAGAGGTGGTATCATCTTATTTCATGTTGCCTTTTCCTCCTCCCTTTCCTACTCTCTGTTTCTCTCCTCCCTCTCCCTTTTTTCCCCGTCATTCGTTCGGGGGGGGGGGGGGGGGGGGGGACACATGCCCCCTCATTCCCCCACATTTGTGCCTCTGACCACTTACCTGATCAATATCAAATCACACACGATTTGTTTATCAGAAGGCGGGTTTTCAGCATCGTGTAAATATGCATTAAGCTGCGGATCTAACCTGGGCTACTTTCCAAAGGCATTGCGTGTAATGCTGTGGAATCTATGGCATTTTCCTTGATGCTTTAGTTTGCCAGGTAAACATGGCAACTCTAGAAAACAAACAGAGAATTGTTGTGAAAGACATTGGGCCACCTGAATGCCTCAAATATTGGGTGTAATGTCAATAGAACACAGGAAACATCAAAAGGCTTAGGGATCGAACTACACCGTCAGTGCTAATGTGGCTGTACATACATACAAGTAAATCTCAAGAGTCTGTCTGGCCTGTCGTGCATTTGCGCTGTATTCATGGTAGAAATCAGTTTCATTTTCAAGAGAAAACTAAAGTGTGTTTATCTTTGATAACTGGTTAGTTGCAAGATATCTTTCCAAAACTCCCAAAATTGTATCGAAACATGACGCGGGCCTAAAGACGTTTGAGTTAAGGCAAAGCGAGCGCAAATTCAGGATATTTTGATGAACTGAGGGAGGGGGAGGGGGTGGGGGTGCACGAGTCTGAAAAAAAAAATCACTACACGTAAACAAATAAACATGTAAAGGGAGGCACATGTCCCTGGCCGATTTGCCAAGCGACGCTTTAAAGTAATATTGAAATATACAAAGGAAAACGTATTACACTACAATTGTACAGTCTTTGTGTTTTTTCATTACCCTATCAGAATTTTCGCTATCCTACCATGATGAATTCTTTGGTTACATTGTTGATGATAAGCATTCTCTTGCTTCATTTTTTCCCTTCATATTATCGATCTAGGTAAACCAGAGGTATGATATCACAGTAATCTTTAAGATGTGTCTTTCTTTTACAGGATGGTTTGAAGATCCAAGCGCAAGGTTAAGATGTAAGTATTATTTAGTTTTTTCTGTGACCCATTCATATGATATAGTTTTTGTAATATAGCATTCTTTTTATATGTCAATAGACAGAAAAAAAACTTAGATTTTAATTCCTGTACACCTCTACAATGAAAATTCATGTAATTTGACACAAACTTAGACTCGAATTGAACAAGATTTGCATTGTGATTTATATTTTTCTATGGATGTTGTTTGTGAGTGAATATAAAATTAAGAGGAATACATTTGAATAAATGAATCAAACCTTCAAGAACGCGTAAAACAAAGGTGTTTGGTAACGTGTATCCTGACTTCCTCACAAATGAGAAGTATGAATATACTTGATAAGAAGGTTAATTTTAGATTGATTGCATGCTGGTATCTAAAAAGAAGGATGTCCTCACTGTTCAAATAAGAAAGTAATAAAAGTTCAAATAAAAAAGTAATAATGGAAAAAAAATAGTATACATGTACAGCACTATTGTTCAGAATCTACAGTCTGTCCCCATAGTGTGAAGTATGATGGCGATGATGCCTACTTGATTAATATTTTTATGATTAATGTCAAAATTTTTCATCTCTCTGTAGTTGCCAGAGAGGTCGGGTCCGGGTCAGGTCCAACGCCGATTGGTAAGTCCTGGGCCAGAATGGTATTTGCATGGATTCTCATGATCTTGAGCCGGAAACGGCGGTGTTGGTGTTGGTGTTGGTGTTGGTTGGGGGGGGGGGGGGGGGTCCTGTAGAAGATTGTTTACAATGCAATTTGTTTCGATATTTATCATTTGCATGGGGATATTATGTGTTTTGATGATTTATTGTGTTTATGAATCAACCGTTATCATCCCCAACAGGCCTTCACTGCAGCATGTTCACAGATTTTGTTTATTATTATCATTATTATTTGTTTATTATCCATACATGTATAAATCCCTGAAAGGGGGAGGAGGCAATATGAGTTTGATTACCATTATTTGTTAATGTTAAAAGTGTTGACAATTAACCGCGCATGCGTTTTACCGGTACTAAGCACGGGGTGAACAAACAAGACTCAGCAACTTCATTCACCCTCGATCAAGTTCAGGAAAATTGTTAAATTCTTGTTTATTTCATGTAAGTGGTGATAAAATCGGTGTTGACTGTCCAGCATATCTTGAATCTCTACTGCATTAGGTATAGATCTATGCTAAATTGAACATTACTGCTAGTGCTATGCTGGGTTTCAACTTTGTCATTGCCTTCGGTCCACGCTTGTACTCCAACTGTGCTTTAACTGCTGAATAGACTTCAATAAGTCTTGCATGTATCAGCAGGGATTTGTCCAGTGTAGATCATTCCTACACGAGAGGAAAGTGATATTTAATTAAAAATTTAACTTTCAACTCTGAAAATCCAAATTTGTAGCACAGTAAGAGTTGAAGAGTCCCTGAATCAGGTAATCTAGCAAATTTATGTAAATTAAATCTTGCTAAGAGCGATTTTGGTGTCTGTGGACGCTGGTGTTGATTGGACGCGAGTGAAGCAGTGAATCATGATACAGTCCCACATAGTCTTGGTCCTATGAGTGGCAAGGATCTATTTAACTCAGTCTTTGCAGTTGTAGCCAAACCCAAACTTGTTCACAACCATGAAAACAGTCAAATGGCATTTGTGACTTTGTTCTATTTTATGTCTGCATGAGCATGTATTCATTATTATTTGTTAATTCCATCATTTTATTTCAGATTGTGGTGCTGGCTGCTTTCAATGCAATGATGGCACCTGTATTAATGAGACGCTTACTTGCAATGGCATCAGCAATTGCTTGGAGGGAGAGGATGAGAATCGTACAACAATATGCATTGGTATTGAGCTTTCCACCACTCATACTCGACTGTACTTTGCGTGCATTGTTTTAATTTTCATATTGCATGAGTGTATTTGAGTTTATGAATTATAACAATCGTGGATTTGAATGCCATTTCAAATTTATATTTTTTCAAAGTTGCATATGTTATCTAAATTTAGATTTTAAAGGACCTTTGCTGGGTAAAAAAAATTAAATAAAATAAAATGACAAATTCTATGCTTTGCAAATCAATTTTTAAATTTACTTTTAGTAGGTTACCCCTATTAATTGGGCAAGGATGTTGGAACTGTTTTAATTGTACAAATTCACATATTGCAATATCCTTTATCTGCTGCACACTCCTATCCATTGGCTTATCATGGAAATGTATTTTTGGTTCTTTTTTCTTCATGCTAAATGATGTATTGCTCATTGAAAAAAAAATCAAAGAAAAATCCCATTGGGAATTTTTTTAGTTGGAGAGAGACGGATGCTGGTACTGATAAGGAACTAAATTACAATGGTAAACATAATGGCTTTGTGTGAAAAATATCCAAGTTTTGAACTACTAAATGTTCATCATCATGTCTAGTAAAGAAGACATTTGATTCCTTCATAAAATGAATAGTGATTTGCTTTTTATCCTCTTTAATAAGAAAAAGGGTTATCTAATCCTCCATGTTGCTGCACATGTACAGGTGCCTGCGAGTTCCCTAACCTCAACGCACGTGTCGTCTTAGCGACCGGCACGCCTTCGCAATCCCTGTACCTGAATGGAACAGTTTTAGAACTGGATTGCACCAGTGGAAGCACCCTGACAGGTGACTCCACAATCACATGCCTTGATGGATCATTCACGGACAGTCCAATGTGCTTACGTAAGTGTTCTGTAAAACGCTCTGGCCCGTATTCTGAACTCCAGTTTTTATGGTCTAAATGTGTGGTTTAAGTATGGGCAGCCAATTGTGACACAAATCTCTAACAGTAGATATTCAATTGATCAGCATTTCAAACTTTTAAAAACTGTCTGGGAATGATAAGTACAATAGTTTTCTTGACCATTAAAGTATGAGACCAGAATCCAGTAAACATAAGGAACATACAGTGTAAACAAAGTTTTGACATTTTTGGCTACCCACAGATTTAAACCTTGGTTTAAGTTAAACCAGAGTTCAGAATACTGGCCTCTGCCTTCCTTTCTCTATCGCAAGGCAGCATCAAGGCTATAAACATCTAAACAACAAACTGCAAAATGCTCACAATGCTAAAGTATTACCTTTCCATGATTTCTGAAATTCAAGTTTAAGTACAGATTTATTTCAAAATTGTGTAGTACAATAATTATGAAAGAGATACTGTCAAAAGAATAGATGTGAAATTATGAGGATTGATTGAAAAAGAACCTCTTAATCTCTCGAGTAATGATTATAGTAATAATGCCTTTCATGTATAAACACACCTTATACGATACAAAGGGCATAACAGAAAATAACAGAAAAAAGAGTAAGGTACAAATGAAATAATGAATACAAACAGTATAACAGGAATAAGAGAGAGAAAGAGATTTTATTTTCAAACACCTAGGCCCGAATTCACAAAGCTTACGTGCGCACGGAATCTGATCCAATCATATATTTTCTTTGAGCGTGTGCATGGGCAATGTGCGCTTATTTCCGCTTATTTTAGTACGCTTACGAAGGTTTAAACCTTACCCATGGTTTAAACCAAACCTCCTTTGTGAATTTGGGCCTAAGTGTTTGAAAAAAAAATCTCTCTTTGACTTTGTTCTATTCTATGTCTGCATGAGCATGTATTCGTTATTATTTGTTAATTTCATCATTTTATTTCAGTTTGTGGTGCTGGCTTCTTTCAATGCGATGATGGCACCTGTATTAATGAGACACTTACTTGCAATGGCATCAGCAATTGCTTGGAGGGAGAGGATGAGGATCGTACAACAATATGCATTGGTATTGAGCTTTCCACCACTCATACTCGACTGTACTTTGCATGCATTGTTTTAATTTTCATATTGCATGAGTGTATTTGAGTACATGAATTATAACAATCGTGGATTTGAATGCCATTTCAAATTCATATTTTTCAAAGTTGCATGAATAAATGTGGTTTCGTTCATATGTTATCTAAATTTAGATTTTAAAGGACCTTTGCTGGGTGTAAAAAAAAAAAAAATAAATTTACTTTTAGTAGGTTGCCAGTATTATTTGGGCAAGGTAAGGATATTGGAACTGTTTGAATTGTGTCAGGAAAGGAGGTACATTTATTGCATACAGTCCCATTTTAATTGTACAAATTCGCATAAGATTGCAAATATCCTTTATCTGCTGCACATTCCTATCCATTGGCTTATCATGGAGATATGTATTTTTGGTTCTTTTTTATTCATGCTAAATGATGTATTGCTCATTGAAAAAAAAAATCAAAGAAAAATCCCATTGGGAATTTTAGTTGGAGAGAGACGGATGCTGGTACTGATAAGGAACTAAGTTACAATGGTAAACATAATGGCTTTGTGTGAAAAATATCCAAGTTTTGAACTACTAAATGTTCATCATCATGTCTAGTAAAGAAGACATTTGATTCCTTCATAAAATGAATAGTGATTTGCTTTTTATCCTCTTTAATAAGAAAAAGGGTTATCTAATCCTCCATGTTGCTGCACATGTACAGGTGCCTGCGAGTTCCCTAACCTCAACGCACGTGTCGTCTTAACGACCGGCACGCCTTCGCAATCCCTGTACCTGAATGGAACAGTTTTGGAACTGGATTGCACCCGTGGGAGCACCCTGACAGGTGACTCCACAATCACATGCCTTGACGGATCATTCACGGCCAGTCCAATGTGCTTACGTAAGTGTTCTGTAAAACTCTCTGGCCCGTATTCTGAACTCCGGTTTAACTTAAACCATGGTTTAAATCTGTGGTTTAACTATGGGTATCATTCCCAGACAGTTTTTAAAAGTGTGAGTACGAAAAATGCGGATAAATTGAATATCTACTGTTAGAGATTTGTGTCACATTTGGCTGCCCATAGTTAAGTTAAACCGGAGTTCAGAATACGGGCCTCTGCCTTCCTTTCTCTATAGCAAGGCAGCATCAAGGCTATAAACATCTAAACAACAAACTGCAAAATGCTCACAATGCTAAAGTATTACCTTTCCATGATTTCTGAAATTCAAGTTTAAGTACAGATTTATTTCAAAATTCTGTAGTACAATATGAAAGAGATACTGTCAAAAGAATTGATGCGAAATTATGAGGATTGATTGAAAAAGAACCTCTTAATCTCTCGAGTAATGATTATAGTAATGCCTGTCATGTATAAACACACCTTATACGATACAAAAGGCATAAAAACAGAAAATAACAGAAAAAAAATAGAGTTAAGGTACAAATGAAATAATGAATACAAACAGTATAACAGGAAAAAGAGAGAGAGAGATTTTTTATTTCAAACACTTAAATGATGTACCTGTAAGTGTGTGCCAGTTTTTACTACATGTACTTGGGATAAGAAGTTCCAGGACTTAGGGGTGGTAATTTGGAAAGTCCTATCACACATCACCCATCTCCTATTACCTGTATGGGTTTTATAATTAGTTACTGTAAAGTTATTATGAATTCCCAAATTAATTCTAGATAAGAACCCAACATATTAAGTTCTGGATTGGGAAAATAATCAGTATGATTTCTGCATTGGCAGACATAATTTCACCCTCTTCATGTTTGTCTGGGATATTGAAACTGTATCCTTATTATTACTTTTTTCTCTTCTCCTTTTAAATTACTTTGGAACAGGCAACTGTCATGTAGATCTTAACCGTGAGACATTGATCTGCAGTTCGGATGTGTATTCGCATGGCTCAAACCCAACTTGCAGCTGTGAATCCGGTTACAATTTGGAGATTGCGAATGAAAATATTACATGCAGTGACAGTCTGTTTATCCCAGCACATCCTCAGTGTGAAGGTGAGTGTCTTGTAGAGCCAACTGCACACTTTAGGACCGATCTGAAATTCAATTTCAGAAGAAAAATGTAATAGCATTTGATGAGAACATTTAAACACATATAATCGTTTTTAATGGGGTTTTGAATAGTCATATAGAAAAAAGCGAAATCAAAATTACGGCCTGTTGCATGCCTTCTAGTTGTAGGAAAGGCGTAATCCGCTCGAATCGTGGTGACGTTCGAGCAGTCCTCTGATTGTCTACGATTTGAAGCTTATCAACCGATGTGTTGGCTCAGTCAGTAGAGCGTCCGCCTCACAATCGGGAGGTCGTGGGTTCGAACCTCGGCCGCGTCATACCAAAAGACGTTAAAAGATGAGATTTCCTGCTACCTTGTTTGGCGTTCAACAATTGAAGGGATAGAGCAACGTCGATCTGGCGCTGCACAGTAGCTGCCGGGCCAACGATCAATTGGGCAAAAAGAATTTCCATTTCGGGTAATAAAATTTGGAGTGGACTTTAATTGGATTATTATTATTTGGCCGTTATCCCGGATAGAAGGTTGATAACGCAACAAATTCCTAGGTTTAGTACCCTGAATCCGGAAGATTTTATTTGTTTAAATGTCCATATTTAATGCTATTGAGATTTATTTCCAAAATCAAATCGCAGTCAATTGATAGTGTGCGGTGGGCTCAACCGGGTTTGTGTTTTGTGATTTGCTCCTAAAATAGGCAGGGTTATTTGGGAGGTCTCTCAGCCAGGATGGGTTGATTTAAAACTTATTTGAAAACATGAATTTTGCATTTACTTTACATGTGGGGAATAAAATAATTGTGTTCTACATGTTTAGTTCTGATCAAAATTATTCAAAACTTTGTGAAAACACAGAAATCATGCATTATGGCTTTAAGAGATACATGTACTTACATGTGATCATGCTTTTCATAATGTAGAGTCAGGCTCTTGTTTATTTCATCCTAACACATTATGCAACTAGCTGTCTCACTGATAAGGCCTATATAATCATCATCATTATAAATGTTTTTCTTGGAAATAATGAAGAAACACTGAGTAGTAATTCCAACAGTTTGCTGCTACTCACGTGAGGTATAGCTGTTGGAGCAGATTGGTAATTAAATTTGTTGATTCCACAGTTGGAATCCCTTTTTAGAAAGTGAAGGGTAATAGGGGTATGTGATAGAGGAATGATTACATGAATGCCTACTCTTAACTTTTATTTTTATCTTGTACAGAAACAAATGAGTGTATGCTGACTGTTTCACCATGTGATCCTGTGGCTGATTGTTTCAACATGCCCCTGGGCAGCTTCACATGTATTTGTAATTCAGGCTATTCTGGCAATGGAACCTATTGTGGAGGTCAGTTTGGGGTCATCCAAAGAGTGTTAAATATGTGCTCTTGTCTCTTTAGTTTTTCAAACTTTGTGGAATTTAGCATGGGTCAGCATCGTACCATAAAAATGCCACTGAAGTTCTACAGTCATAGGTCTCGTATTTTTATGAAAATGAAATACGTTGATACCGATTATGGGGCACCAAATGCGTTACTTATGATTCTATTTTGCTATTTTGGGATTCAGTGAAGCTATGTGAACAAAAGCAATTATTATATAACAAAATCAGTCTGACCAATAGTTCTTAAGGATGGAAGTAATTGGTATAATTTACTGCAATAAATCATATATACCTACCTATTATGCCTGTAGTCTTGACTACGGGACCCCTTCGAGAATTTAACACACATGAGTCACAATATTGTGCGCACCCCCCGTAATCCTATTGTCCCCTTCGCCACTCACGCGCGTCAACACGCTACGGACATCTTCCTCTTTCTTGCTCGCCCCCGACGAGATAGGACGTATAGTCACAGCTCTCCTGAAATCAGGTCGTATAGTATCCTTTAGGTGCGCTTTTTCGCACATTTAAAGCACTTTTAGGTACCTATATTCGTTTAGATTATAGTACTTTGTGTTTTAGTAGTCACTCTTGCCGATTGCAAGGGATTTTTTGATTCCCTTTCTTGGCATTTATTTTTCTCTTTCACGGTCAGCCCCACGTAGATATTTCTGTGTTTGCGGGTGTTTCCGTTTGTCACTGAGCCTTTGGGTTCGGTGTTTGTTCTTTCGGTTTTTAGGCTGTGAAAATTTCTTTAGTGCGTATCTCCCAAATAAACTTTAGTTTTATTTACTGCATTCAGTTGAAGTATTTCTTATTTTGAAAAGTATACTTTATTGTCTGTTTTATTGCAGTGGTATGAATTCGGAAGAAGAAGCAGCTGGGTCAAGGAGACCTGCTTCTTCCGAAGAGTTGTCTAGCAAGACGACTCGGCCTTCCAGAACTCCCCCGAGTACAGCGGTACGCGGGGGAGGGAGGAGGGCTAAAGGTAAGTTGCCTAGTGGTGTTCCCTTGCAGAGTTTGCCAGTTTCGGAGCTTGCGGCTTCGGGACGGGTGGCGTTAACTGAATCGGGATTGTCAACTCCGAAGCCTGTGGTTTCGGGGTGGGTGGCGTCAGATTCTAGTGGTTTGGATATCTCGAATCCAATCCCCCGGTCGCTGAGACCAGAGGGGGGGGCTGTTGTTTCCCGTACGGTAGCGTTCACTCGCTCTGATCCGTTAGGGGAGATGCGCCCCACTACTGCAGGGCAACCCACGGGCTTAGTCCATGTTGGTCTGGGTTCTCAAACCCTAGCCCCGTGCTAAACGCCATATGGGGAACGAGTACTTTCTGGGCTGTCTCAGGTGCCAGCTGATGGGAATGCTCGAGCTAACAATTATGGACGCTCTTCGGAGCAACAGGTGTTTTCACCTGAGTGCGTGACTACTAGTGCTCCCCTATTGCTGCTTTCGAGCGGTCCAATAGCGGGTTCACACGCCTTTAGTAGTCATCGGGCACATACCGAGTCATCTCGGTCTGCCCACGCACTGGGAGCTTTTAGCTCCCAACCCATGGCTACTGCATCTTCTTGCTTAGCCAATATGGGTGATTTGGGCGATTCTCTAGGCTTACGCCATGAGCGCTCCAATCCCTTTTTGGGAAGTGAACGTCCCTCCGCGGAGGGATCGGTTCGTGTTTCCGAAGTGGCTTCGGAGATCCGAATGAATCCGATTAAGCGTTCTAACAAAAGGGTTTCGGCTACGACTCTTGTCAAGCCAGCCAAGAAAAAGGCCAAGAAGAAGGCAAAAAGTGGCAAGGCTTTGCCGGCCTCTTGCCCGTCTGGCCTGGCTAACCCAGCTAGCTCCTCTCAAGCTGACATGTTCAGCATGATGCGGGCTTTTGCTCAGAATCAGGGTTGGTCCTTTGTACCGGCTACTTCAACCCTGACTTCTGTCCCTATTCAGGGGTCTGACTTTGAGACTAATCAGCCTTTTGTGTTGGATTTGTCTTTGTCTGAGTCGGTTTCGCATGTGCCTCCTATTCCCGCGGCCCTTGGGGCGCCGCTGGGCGAGGAGACTTTCGTTGAACCATGCGGGGCTCTGCCTGCTGAGGCCTTTGTTAGCGTTCCTTTGTCTCTTTCCACTCGGGTGGAATCAGATTTGGAGCTGGCCTCTCAAGCTTTGTTTTTGAATCGCTTGGGCAGGCGGAGTCTCAATCGCTCGCCCTCTGTGGGGTGGAAGCGATTGCTTTGTTATCCAGATATCTCTCTGAATTTTAGTCAACCCGCGCGCAGGGTTCGACTTCGCGTTGGTTTAAGCAGCGGGATTCCTGCTGAGTCCTTTGTTGGCGTTCCTTTGCCGGGTCATCCCGGTCCGCCCTTGCTCTGGGCGCCTTGGCGTCCGGCCCATGGCTGTTGCATCTCCTTGCTCGGCCGATATGGGTAATTGGTGCGCGTCTTTGGGTTCAATACCCTCAGCGCACTTCTCCCATAAAGGGAGGTGAGCGTCCCTCAGTGGAGGGTTCGGTTCGTGTTCCCGAAGGGCTTCGGGGATCCGAACGAAACCGAATAAACGCTCTGAAAAGCGGGTTTCGACTTAGGCTCTTTTTGGGCCAATCAGAAGCCTAGGGAAGGGGCTAAAAGAGGCAAGGCTTTGCCTGCCTCTTGCCCATCGGGTTTAGCTAACCCTCCGGTCTCTCAAGCTGAGATGTTCAGTGTGAGATGGGCTTTGCCCAGACTCAGGGTTGGTCCCTTGTACCAGGATTCACATCCCCTGCTCTTGTCCCTTTTTTGGGTCGGACATCGAGACTAATTAGCCTTTTATGGTTTATTCTTCTTTGTCTGTGATGAGATCACATGAGCCTCCTAGTCTCGCAGCCTCGGGGCTCCGTCGGGTGAGGAGGCTTATGGCGGTTCATGCGTGAATCCGACCGTTTCGGCCTTTGTTCGTGATTCTTTGTCACGATCATTTCAGGCGGATCCAGTTTTGGAAGCGGCCTCTCAAGCTTCGGTCTCCGAATCGCTGGGGCAGGCAGAGCCTTAGTTGCTCTCCCTTTGTGGGGTAGAAGCGATTGCTTTGTTCTAAACTTTCCCTGACTTTTAGTCAACCCGCGCGCAGGGTTCGACTTTGCTTGGGTTCAGGCAGCGGGATTCCTCCGAGCGTTTTTCTCTTGCGGAGGATTTCTAGCTGGATTTTGGATGCATTGAAGCGGTGCTTCTTTTGAGCGTCATGTTTGGTTTGCAGTGGTCATAGTTTTCCACTGCAGCTGCCTCGGTCATGTACCGTCGCAGAGTATTGGTTGGTGGCTGTCTTCGTTCCTTTCTCCCCGCTTGGGAGGCCATCTCCGCGGACGCTTTTGTTCTCTTTGACGGACGAGACGGATTCTTCATAGATCTGTCCGCCCCGCTCCCCGGAGGTGCTATAGGAACTCGGTCACCTCACAGGCTGTCTTTTTCCCTTTCTCCGACTTTTATTCCCAAGCGCTCGGGAAAACTTCAGTACTTTTTCGGATGGAGACTCTCGCCTCCATTCTCCCGTTGATCAAGAGGAAGGACTACGCGGTCTTGATAGTTTTCGAAGATGCGTATTTCCACTTTCCCGTTCATCGCGCTTTGCGCGATCTTCTGGGGTTTTTCTTCCTCTCAGAGACTTATCGTTTTCGCACTCTTCCCTTCGGGCTGTGCCCAGTCCCTCGGGTTCTTACTCAGGTTGTAGCCGTGCTGGCAGCCTCTCTGAGGCGATGCGGCCTTCGGCTATTTTTGCTACCTGGACGATTGGCTTCTCCTAGCGGAGTTGCGCGATTGTTTGTTGGACTTTGTTTGTCAATCTTACTCAAGACTTAGGTTTCCTAATAAATTGGGAAAAGTCAGAGTTAGTTCCCACTCGCAGCCCAGTTTTTTCTGGGGCGGTGTTAGACATAAGGAATCAGTTGGCTCGGCCCAGTCGAGACAGGATTCTCACCATTGTCTCTGCGGCTCGCAAGCTCTTGCTGGCCAGAAGAGTCTCGGCCAGACAGTGGCTTCAGTTTCTAGGTTATCTAGCCAGTCTAGTCGATGTTTTAGAGGACTGCCGGCTCCTCATGAGACCCTTTCAGAGACATCTCCTCAGGTTCTTCAAGCCGGGAAAAGACTCTCTTTTGGTCTGGATTCCAGTACCAGTAAGGTTCAAGTCTCTTCTCTCTTGTTGGACGAGCGAGGTGTTTCTCGCGCGAGGCAGGTCCTTCTCTGCCCCTCTTCCGTCGATATCGGTTTCGACGGACACCTCTCGGTTGGGGTGGGGAGGACACTGCAACGGCAGCACGGTTGCGGGGGATTGGTCTCATCTTGGGACTCTTCCTCATATCAATGTCCTGGAGTTTATGGCAGTTCTGTTGACCTTGCTCCATTTCAGAAGTCGACTTCTCAGTCGTTCGGTTCTGATTCTCACGGACAATGTTACTGTGGCGGCATATATCAATCGGCAGGGAGGCACTCGTACGGTTGCCCTGAATGCCCTAGCAGCTCAGCTGTGGAGGTGGTGTCGTCGCATGGCAATCACACCCGTGGCCTCTTTCATCCCCGGTCGGGAAAACCTCTTTGCGGATTTTCTGTCTCGGGGCAGGTATCTTCCATCGGAATGGACGCTCCATCCGGAGGTATTTTGCCGCATTCGCAGTTGCCTAGGTCCACTGGAAGTGGATCTATTTGCGTCGGTGCTAAATCACCAGCTGCCGAAGTATTGCTCCCGTGTTCGCGATCAGGGAGCATGGGCTCTCGATGCTTTCTCCCTCAGCTGGGAGAACCTTCAGGGATTCACCTTTCCTCCCTTCCAACTGATTCCGCGTGTCTTGCGGAAAATCAGGGAAGATCGGGCGCGGGTGCTCGTAATAGCTCCCTTTTGGCCCAGGAGGAATTGGTTTCCAGAACTTATGAGCCTCCTAAGGGCTCAACCGTTCGTTCTCCCGTTAAGAGCGGATCTGGTGTTACAGCCCCTATCGGGGATTTTTCACCACAGTCCGGAGTCTCTTCATTTGACTGCTTGGCCCCTGTCAGGGAATCTGCAAGACAGTCGGGGGTCTCTCTGATAGAGCCGCGGACTTTTTAATGTCCAGTCGTAGGGTTTTCTACTAGGGAAATTTACAATTCCCGTCTCTCGGTCTTTTTCCTTTGGTGCAAAGAGAGAAATCAAACCCCTTCTAAGGCTCCTATTGGTTCAATTGCGGATTTCTTAATCTCGTTATTTGACAAAGGGAGATCTATCTCTACTATCCGAGGCTACCGTTCGGCGATCGGGGCCATTCATTCGGGTTTCTCAGATGGTTCGGGGATTTCCAATTCCCCGCTACTAAGTGGTTTGATTCGTTCGTTCTTTCTGAAACGACCTTCTTTTTCTAAGTTAGTGCCGTCTTGGAGTCTGCCTAAGGTCCCGGAGGCCTTGGCGAAACCTCCTTTCGAACCGTTAGGTGAAGCTTCGCTTCATCATCTTACGGTTAAGACGCTCTTTTTGGTAGCTATTGCCTCTGGGCAGAGGCGCAGTACTCTTCATGCTCTCTGTCTTACTCCTGGTCATGTTCGCTGGGAGAGAAAAGGCGTTAGATTGATTCCTAGGGCTTCTTTTGTTGCCAAGAATCAGACAGCTGCCTCTGGCCCTGTTGAGATTTTTCTTTGTCCGCTTTCTAACTTTTCTTCGGTGCGTGAGGACAAAGTTTGGTGTCCTGTAAGGGCTCTCAAATGGTATATTGATAAGACTAAGTCTTATCGTAAGGATGATCAGTTGTTCCTGATCACTAGAGAGCCTTTTTCTCCTGCCTCTCTTGATTCCATCTCTAGATGGATCGTTGAAGCTATTAGGGCCGCTGGCACAGAGGCTCTTTTATCCGACAGTAAGCCTCGTGCTCATGATACTCGTAGTGTCAGCACTTCTTGGGCTCTGTTTCAAGGTGTGGCGCTTGTTGATATTTTGAAGGCTGCTTATTGGCGTTCGCCCAATTCCTTCATTTCTTGCTACCTTAGGGATGTTCCCGCAGGTGAAGCTTTGTTTGCGTCAGCCACCTTGAAGGCCGCTGTGTCTTCTTTGTAGTCTTTGGTGTAATCCTATTCCCTTCTGCTCGAAACATGCCTCCCGGTCTTTGAGTTGGCGCTGGTCTGGCATAATAGGTAGGTATATATGATTTATTGCAGTAAATTTGTAAAATCAGCACTGATTTTCTTATTTACTATATAAATCTATATACCTACCTATGACCCTCCCTCCTTCCCCTCACCTTGCAAGCAACATGTTTCTACTTAAGATTGCTCGCAAAAGAGGAAGATGGCCGTAGCGTGTTGACGCGCGTGAGTGGCGAAGGGGACAATAGGATTACGGGGGGTGCGCACAATATTGTGACTCATGTGTGTTAAATTCTCGAAGGGGTCCCGTAGTCAAGACTACAGGCATAATAGGTAGGTATATAGATTTAAATAGTAAATAAGAAAATCAGTGCTGATTTTACAAATTGATGTCATGATTGATATCATTACAGAATCAGTGATTTTTTTTACAGATCACAAGTGTTCAACTGGGTGCCTCAGAGTCAAATACAATTTGGTGACCTGCCTTGAATTCACTTCTAAGTCTAATGATGGATTAGACCCCTAAATAGTAAACTTTCAGGTCCTATATCTGAAGCGAAGTTCTTGAATGGTATTTTCTTCTGTATGTTATTATATTCATACTTTTGGCCTGGAAAAGTGATACTTGACCCTTTAATGCTCTATGGTTATTATGACACAGTTTTGAAGCATGAAATTACACATCTGCTTTCTCTTATTATTACATAAGTGCTTGAAGCTTCCCATTCAGTTTAAATTCTTTTTCCTCTTGTGCAATTTATATAAAATGAATGTGCTAAATTAATAACTTTGTAATGGCAAGTCACAGAACTGCTTAAATGTTTCTTGCTTTTCAGACAATGATGAGTGTACATTAGGCACAGACACTTGCGATGAAGATGCAACATGCACAAACACTGCTGGATCTTATACATGCAAATGTAACTCTGGGTTTCTTGGAGATGGTTTCACATGCATAGGTAAGTAAGAACCTATTAGAAAGGTTTTATACAGTTAACCTTGTCTGCATAACTCAAAGTCGCATAAGTTGAACGTTCCATAAGTCGTATCACTTTTTTTTTTACCAAACTATGCAAAACATGTGTTATTCATATCTCCTAAGTCGAAATTTGCATAAGTCTAACTATTTTTTGTGGTCCCAACAGATTTGACTTATGTGAAGTTAACTGTACATCCAAACAAAGCAATATCAAATATGAAAGAAGGAAAGGTAGAGGTATTATGTGGAAGAAGATAAGAGGAAAATGGGAGTAAAGGAAACAAAAACATAAAAAGGGAAACTGATGACCAGGAGACTCTAGAATACTTAATGCATGGAAAGCAGGAACTAGACACAAATACACATGTAAAATTTATCCCACATTGCACCAAATAGAAATTACAAAATTTCTTCATCAGATGATGTGTATTTTAGGTCTTGTTTGAGGTAGCTCTTAACAGGAAAGAATTATCTCTGAAAATGTTGACGTTTAATTTTTTTTGAATGCATCATTTCATGTTATCCAAATTTATCTATCAGGTCCAGACATAATAGTTACGTGGGTTTGTTGTTTTTATTGCTTTATTCACTCTTGATCAAATGTTTTTTTTTTCCTTTTTGCTGCTTTTCATCTCCCAATAAAACAGAGCAAATCTACTATGCCTATGGTACAGCTGCTGGTGATACAAGCATTGCAGACTCTGCAGGATCCACTACTGTTGAGGGGTACAGCATATCTGGACCGCTTGAACGTAGGCGGCTTATTCCTATTGGTAATCAGCTCTTCCGATACGTCCATGTAAGTCCATCTGCACTTTTCTCCACAAGTCACCCAATATACGAAGTGACATTGAATGTGCTGAGAAAGTCCCATTCATTCATGCTTTTAACCCCTTCCATGCCACCAAATTTTTGAGCAATTGTCAAAAATGAACTTTCAAGAGTTAAACATAACTTTCAATGGGTTCTTTTCTTGAGCAAACTGGGCAAAGATTTATTTCATAGGAATAAACATTATTTTGGAGGGACAGGTTTCTGTATGAGGAAGAATTTTCAAGCTATTCTGAGCCTAAACAAAATGTTCAACACTCACACTTTTGGGCGGGATTTGCCGCCCACGGCATGGTAGGGGTTAAGCATGTTTGTCATTAGTACATGGTACATATGACCCCAATTTATACACATACTCGCATTTGTTTTGGAGGACACACTACTTGTTTAACAATTAAAATCATGCTGGTCTGGTGTGTGCATCCTAGTGCACACAAAAATGACTATGTACAAAGGTCAATTGTACTCGGTACAACTCACCTTTATTTGCACATGCACAAAGTTGAAATTATGAACTGCCTTATTTACAGAGTGTGCTCTTTACATTGTTTCAAAGAAGGAAAGGACTGGCAGTAGGCCATTATTTCAACAGTATCTGCATTGATTCACATCTTTTCATGATTTTACTTCAATTCATTGTAGTCTATAGCCTTGTGGTTGATAGCATGAGACAGCCATCAGGCTATAGACTAAGCTGACCATATCTCGGTCCTTGTTCTATTTCCTACATCTACACGTTGGTATCACAAGCTTTGCATAAATACTAATCAAAGGGAATCATATTTGCAAGACTTCCACCAGTGGTTTTGGTAACTCTGATTACTGCTTTAGCTAGGCATTCAACTTGTTGCTTCTGTGCTTCATGCTTTAATTTGGAATGAGCAAGTTGCACAATTGCTCAGTCGTAAATGAAGGATTAGCTTGTTTAAGGCCTAAATGCAATGAGCCATAAAATAGTCTGATTTCATTTCATTTCATTTCATTTATTTCATTCACCATAAAAAGCAATAACATACAACGAGATATACAAGATATACACAGAAGAGCATTATTACAATTGAGCTACAAAGAAAAGATAGGAGGAACATAACAATAATTAATGGGAATGAGGGTCAACAGAAAGAGCAATTAGCCTTATGGAACGTCAACCCCTTAATAAAATCTACACTGTAATGTTGGAAGGAAGAAAGGCAGGGAAAACCTGAAACCAGTACAAAAAGCAAAATTTGAGTGGGAATAAAGTACAAAGTGCAATTAGTGGAGCATACATTCATTTCAAAACAGAATACAATGACAAGAGATGAAATTTGTATAATCGTTTAAAAGTACTCATTGAATTAACGTTTTTAATATTAGTTGGGATGTTTATTCCATAAAACTGGGCCTTTAAAGAAAATTGTATTTTTTGAAATATTTGTACGGACTTTTGGGAAGTAAAAATTACCAGCATTGCGAGTTTCATAAGAATGTACATCACAGTTGAGTACAAATTTACAGGACATGGATATTGGCAATAAACCTTTTGAACACATAAACATAAATATTGCAATATTGTAATTATTCATATCATAAATATTCAAAAGTTTCAATTTTTGAAAAAGTGTTATTTTGTGTTACCTTGTGTTCAACAGATCACCAACAGTGGCGTGATTGCTTTCAGTGCCACCCCTATTGTGGACTTGAGTGAGTTCTCCCATCCTACTACCTTCAGCGCAAGCTCCTCTGGCATGCCAGCTGTATCTGTTTTTGGTATTGAGGCTAATAGCACCACCACCGACTCTGCTGTGTATTACCATGTAGGTTATCTGAAATGCTATCAAATTCTGACAGTGAAACCTGCTTTAAAGACCACCAGGGGAGCGTTTCATCAAGCGCTTTGTCAGTGATTTTTACACACAACTGTTATAAGCTACTAAAATCCTTGCATCTGATTGGCTGAAAGCAAATTTGTCAGTAAAAATCACTGACAAGACACTTGATGAAACGCTACCCTGGACAGAAAGGCCACCTGTTTATAAAGACCCCATTTTTTTTTTCTCTGGAAGAGGGTTTCTTATCAAGGTGCATAATAAAGGAACCTGTCCAAAGAGATGACCTGCCTATTAAGACTTTAAAGACTTAAGGTCTTTACATACAGGCTTCACCATATTTGTATTGAAAGTGGGGTTTAGGCTTCAGGACCACCGGGGTTCACTACATGTACACTTTTGTTTGAATCGTCATTGAAAAGCAGGGTATCATGGTTATAAATGATTTGTATTGTATTTGGAAAGTATATTGTACTTGCTAGGGGGGGGGTGGGGGCAGGAAAAATTGCAACATTGTATCATCTGTATGTGAAATGTGAAATACAGTTTGCAGTGCTATTTGTAACCACAATATTTTAATTTTAATACCAAACTGAATTTAACCTTCCATTTCAGTTTCAATTTTAGTTTTAGTTTCAGTTTCAGTTTAAATTTCAATTTCAATTTCAATTTTAATTTCAATATCAATTTCAATTTCAGTTTCAATGTACAATTTTCAGTTTCAGTTTCAGTTTCAATTTCAGTTTCAATGTCAATTTCACTTTCAGTCTCAATTCCCGTATCAATTTCAATATCAATTTCAGTTTCAATTTTGATATCACTTTAAGTTTCCATTTTAGTTCCAATTTTATTGTTTATTATCCATAAAATATGTAAATTCTTCTCGTTTGCATAAGAAACTGAAATCATCACCAACAAGTGGTCATTTCATTCTGCTCGTTCACAATTAACTGTAGATCTACGAGGATACAGCCACAGACAACTATACAACGGAGCTCCTGGGCAACGTGTCCAGCCAGGTTAACAATGCTTTCTCAGCCAGTACCACAACCTCTGACTTTACCTCGAAATGGGCCATGGTCATCACCTGGGTCCTTCTCAGACGTTTTGGCACTGCAGCTATGACCTCTGAGGTGATTTGCTATTTTATTTCTTTTTCTCAAACTCAAAGAAAAGGTTTGATTTTAGGACTCGATCCGCCAATGTGGTGCTGAGGTGTGAGGTTTTCGGGTTGTCTTTCCATCTGTTCGGCCATTCAGCTTTCCAAAGGAAAAAATTGTTCCCCTGTAAATTTGTGACTGACATGTATATGTTTAATAGAATGTATCATGAAATGAAAGTTGAGATGCATTAATTTTGTTTTGTGATTGGGGAAACAATATAAATGAGTTTGTAGTTGCCATTTTACTTTTATAATTTTCTTCTGTGAGAAATTACACATAGAGACTTGCAATGTGCATGTGTGGCCAATTTCGTTAATTGCAATATGGGGATAGTTTAATCTCCAGTGCGAACACCTCACGGTTGTTTTTATGCCTCCGCCCACCGAAGGTGGGTGCCGGAGGCATTATGTTTTCGGGTTGTCCATCCGTGCGTCCGTCCGTGCGTCCGTCTGTCCGTCCCACTTCTTGTTACCGCGATATCTGAAGAATCATTTGAGGTACAGTGTAGGAACCTCAAACTTGGTACTAGTATGTATCCCCATACGAAGATGAACTGATTAGATTTTGGGGTAAAGGTCAGAGGTCAATTTACATGAAATTACATAAAAATTCTTGGTTTTTAGCACTGTTACCACAATATCTCAAGAACTGTTTGAGGTAAGAACTTCAAACTTGGTACTAGTATGTTTCCCTATACGAAGATGAACTGATTAGATTTTGGGGTAAGTAGGTCAAAAGTCAGAGGTCACAGAGGTCAATTTACATGAAATTACATGAAATTCTTGGTTTTTAGCACCGTTACCACGATTTCTGAAGAACTATTTGAGGTAAGAACTTCAAACTTGGTACCAGTATGTATCCCCATAGAAAGACGAACTGATTAGATTTTGGGGTAGGTAGGTCAAAGTTCAGAGGTCACAGAGGTCAATTTACATAAAATTACATGAAATTACTGGTTTTTAGCCTCGTTATCAAATATTTCTAGAAGAGTTTGAGCCATCAACTGAATTTAGGCGGTGGCATATAGGAGATGCAGTCGCATTCATCTTGTTTTTGTTGTCTTTTTATACCATTTTGTGACGTTCTTCCTTTGCTTCACCTGTAATTGAGGGTTTTATTCCATTTTGCTTCTCTGAACTATTTTTTGAGCTTTTTTTGTCATCTAGTGAGAATGCAGAATTGATAGGATATTGTATCTTTTGCTCAGACCAACACTTTCCAGGCAGTACTGACCACCGACGGCTCCAAGACCTACATACTACAACTATACCAAGAGGCTTCCTTGTTGTGGGACGATGGCCAGCTGACTACTTCAGAGGTCCCAGTCATTGGCAATCGAATCTCAAGCAGCTTCCTTGACCTGCAATCGTCAGAAGGCTACACCCGCAACCAGATGTACCGGCCGGACAGTCTACCTGGTAACATACCGATTAGTGGGTCAACGACATCAGGGAGGAGAAGGCGTAACACAAACTATAAGACCGGCCAGTTTGCCTTCCGACTGGATGAGAACTCGGACAGTTTTGTCAATCCTGCAGAGTACTGCGAGTTTTGGTACGACTCCACCTTTTCCGTTTCATCCAATGTACCAGGTGTCCTCCCCTGTCCATGCACACGCCAACAGGCCGCGAATGATCGCAGGTTCAAGCCTTGTCTTCCCTACTCATCATTGAACCAGTTTGCATTTGGATCAATAAACAGCTTTCCGAGTGAGTGAACTGGCTGCATACTAAATTCTTTGCATTCATGCTTAATCACCCTGAATGTTAAATTCAAAGTGATATTGTCTTTCTTATTAATAGGTTAAATAAAACATGAACAACGCTCAGGAGAAAATTATATTCATTCATAACTATACACACTTTGATACAAAGTAATTTTCAATACAGTTGTTGCAAGTAAAATTGGGGGATGTACTCGTAAATGAATCTCTGTACTTGCAATATGCAGCTTGAATTTTCAAATATGTTTTGTTTCAATTTTGAAAAAAAACCAGCTTTAGAGAATGAACATAAATGTACATTTAAGAGTCAAATTTGTACATCATTGCCTGTAATGTAAACTATATGTAGTTATGTTTGTGTATAACATGTATATTTTTGATGTGTAAGTAGGTCATTGTAGGTCAGATATTTTTGGGTTGCAATATGATTCAAATAGAATGAAAATGATACTGATAATTATGAGTTGTACTTGACTACACTCACAGGCTATCTGGAGAACAGTAACCAGTGCTTGCAGCAGGTCTTCCCTTCCTTTCAATTATCCGGCTCCCGTTGCATCTACAACCGGAGTGGTAGTTTGGTGGTAGGATACGATTCCATGTGGGAGAGCAGTCACTTACAGAGCTACCTGGCTGACACATTATTCTTTCGTTTCTTCTACCCGGCGTGGATATGTAAGTTATTCACCTACATGTACATGTACATGTATGTCCCTACCGTGTAATACCCACCCATCCCCCTTGAACCTTGGTAGGTACTGAAGACCACATGGTTTGTGTTCTGAGGAGCGTTTCATCAAGTGTTCGGTCAGTGATTTTTACTGACAAATTTGCTCTCAGCCAATCAGATGCAAGGATTTCAGTAGCTTACAACAGCTGTCGGTAAAAATCACTGACAAAACGCTTGATGTGAAATGCTCCCCTGATTTGAACTCCATCTATGACAGTACAGAACATGTAAATGTAATGTATATACTTCTGTCTTCTTAGCATGACCTTTGAACTGTTTCCTGTTTATCCTGTAGATAATGATGTCTTGCCACGTCACTACTGCTGTAGTCAGTCTCCAGACTCCTACTTCTGTAATTTGTATGAGGAGAGACGACCACCAAGGACTTGCAATGGTTACCAAGCAGTTGCACAAGGTATGTGATCCCATCCCAAGACCATGTTCAACAATTCAGATCTCTTAAAAAAGACTTCATCCTGCAGTATAATCTGATCTGATCTATTTATTTTAGTATTTTTGCAAATATCAACATTTCTAGTACTAATTTGTAAGGTCCCAAATCCACATGAATCAAATGCTTCTACACAAAAGTACAATGTGAGTTGGAAAGAGGAAGCAAACAATTAATTATTGGCCAAATCAAACAGATATATGTTTTTCAATTATTTTTGAACACTTCAACTGATCTGCTGTTTCTTATATCTTGAGGGAGATATTCCACAGCGAAGAACCTGCTTGAGCAAATGTTCTCTCCACCCACTTTGTATTCAGCTTAGGAAGAACAATTACTCCAGAGGTTTGAGAGTGTAAAGATCTTGATGGTATGTAATAATTTATTAAAGTGATATAATAGTTCTGATTTCTGTGTCTTTGTGGTTTTGTTTATAGGATGGGGCCTAGGTGACCCGCACATCACCACCCTGGACATGTTTCAGTACACCTTCAATGGTTTGGGAGAGTACTGTCTGATCCGTATCAATTCCACTGGGTTTGAGCTTCAAGGCAGGACAGAGAGGGCCTTCAACCAGTCTGACGTGGAGGTCAACACTGGAACAGTCTTCACATCCTTTGCAGCTTCACAGGGTGGTACAACGGTAAGTATGTTTGTACTTATGACAGTCAAGGGGCTACATGTATGATGATGATGATGATGACGATGTTTCGTTCTTGTGTAGTCCATGTCACCTTATGATATAACGTCTGTGTGCTTCCCGAGGACTTTGGATATTATTACCCAGGCTTTAGCTTTGTCAACTGTAGCGCTCAGTAGAAATAAATCTACCAAGTACCCACTTATTACCCCTGGGCTGAGTGTGGCAAATGTAGATTAATTTCTTGCCAAAGGAAAGACTCTGCTGTAGCAGGGATTCGAACCCTGTACCTTGTGACCGGCAGTCTGGTGACTTGTCCACTAGACCACAACACCTCTGATCCCTGGTTGACTGTCACCTTCTACATTCTTTCTGCTTATATCAGGGAGAGATTTGTTGTGAAAAAAAGTTTGTTGAACAGGAAGGGATATTTATGCCTATATATGATAAAAATGAAAGACCTTGATGCATTCATGATGGTCACATATCCTCTTAATAGTAACATGATAATAAATAGTTTTGAATAGTTTAGTGGGATTATCTTAATGTTAACATTTTTAATCTGTTTGCAGTAGCCAGGTTTATATAAGTGATTTAAAAGAAAGTGTATATAGTCATCATGGAACTCTAAGCTGTGATGTTTGCATGGTATACTCACATGGGACAATGTCTTTTGGCATGTGAACCAGGAACGTGAAATGGTGCTCATGGTAATTTCTGTTCTATGGCATATTTCAGGTTCAATTTGATCTGAATACAGACAGGACCAACATGACCATCCTGATCAACGGTAGTATTCTCATCGACCCTGTGGACCTTCAGACTTGTGAGTAGAATACAGATTGTTCAGAGCCAGAAGGGCTTTAGTTATGATACCAACACTCATTTAACGCTCTTCTGGCTCTCAACGTACAATAAAATCTGCAAACTGAAAAGTAGGAAAATACATAGAACGTTCTCCCATGAGGACAAGTCATTGGTTAACGCATTTTCTTCTGGATAGTCTTATTCCAAAAGGTTAAACACAAGAACCACCTGGTTCTTGTGGGCAGTAATTTAATTTCTGTGCAAAGCTGGCTGTGTATGTGAACTTTGTACATGTATGTGTGTGTTTATTCCCTGCAATTTGTTATGACAATTAACATATTTTTCTCTAATATTAAATGTAACTTTAATACCAACCCTTAATTTGTAGATAGAGGTACATATTGAATCATAAATCTGAATCATAAATCTGCAGATTGAAAAGGAGAAAATTACACATGTATGCCCACTAATGAGGAAGAGCCAAATAAGTCGAGAGTGTGAAAAGGGAATGAGAGAATGAGAGCGAGATGAACAAAAGGGCGAAACAATCTTGAGTAATGGATGGAGACATACATGTACATGTATGACAGTACAGGTGAATGTTTCATTTTAACAATTTTATGAGTCCCTTAATTAAGTTTCCTCCTGAATTAGATATTGAAATTCTACTTTCTTCTCCTTCCCCAGCTGGATATAACTCTTCCGATGCGTTGTTTAACATTCGTTATGACTCCACCGGAGACTCGATGACTGGAGCACGCTACATTGTCACTTTCAGAGAGGGTTCCAACGATGTCTCTGTCAATGTTGGTAACAATCTACGGATGTTGGACTTCACGTTTCAGGCACCGGTGGAGTACAGGGATGGAAGAACACGTGGCTTGTATGGTAGGTGCAGCTTTTTATTTAAAAAAAAAATTGAATGTAAGAACCTAGTGGAACCGTCTGGAAGATGAAAACTGGTCCCGAGCGAAAGAAAGAGATGGCCTTGGAATACAAAAAAATACCAACATGGCATAATATAGTTCTTCAAGATCAAATTGTAATAAATTTAGAAACGTACAGTATCTCTCTGTGATTTATAGAACAGCACTGTATACCTGTATAGTGTTTTTTTTATTGTAATGTATTAATGTCAAAGAGATGCTTGAAGTTACCAAAACAGAATTGCTGTTTTTTACAGGTGTGTGGGATGGTGATATAAGTAATGAGGTGACACAACCGGATGGCACTGTTTTGGCAAATCCTACAAGTCTGACTGAGGAACAACTTTTCGACTACGGAGAATTATGTAAGTAGTCGTACACCTGTCATCAATCCTTCCTTGTATGAAATTCAGAAACAAGAGCCGCCCGTACGTTAAAATACACAGGTAAATACAGAATGAGCCAGTTGTAAAACAGTTGTTGAATTTGAAATCATTGCAGCCTAGTAGTCTTATCATTGCAACCTAGTCCAAAATATGTACATGTTAATGTGTGTGTGTATATTTTCTTTTTATTTAACATGTATACTTGTATATTTGTATATTATGTACTCTAATTTCCCTATCACATTGGGCAAATCAATTGATTACTATCAACCTTGATTCTATTATCCAAGCTTGAAACCAAGAATTAGCTTTTCTTTTACCAGGCTTTTCAAGGTATGTATACAAATGTTTGGCTTCTGCATCCTGGTTCTTTGTTAGACATGTGTAGAAATCAATCCCTGCCTGTCTTGATGAATCTCATTCACATTGTCTGTTTCTCCTCTCCCTTCTTGACAGGGCGTGTCGTAGCTGCCGACTCATTGTTCATGTACCAAAGCCCTGAGGAGTGGGACACGTTCAATATGAATAGCTTCCAGCCAATGTTCCTCAGTGCCCTGAACCAGAGTGCTGACCCGGCCTTACGGGCTGCCGCCATGGCCAACTGCAGCGGGGATACCAACTGCCTCTTTGATGCCTTGGCAACCAATGATGTCTCCATTGGCACAAACACCATGATGATCGGCATGTCAAGGGTCCAGGAAGTAGTGGAGCTAGGTAGGAATATGGCCGGTATTCATTAAAGCGTAATAACTTTAGATCAGGCTTAACTTTTTCCTAGCTTCGGTTGAGTAATGGAACAAACACTGCACTGCCACAGTTGACTTCTGGCACACGTACAGTGTACATGTATCATATGCTGCTAACAATGCGGCAGTCTCGAGTACTGGTCCACTGCAAATAAAGCTTTTAAACCCTGATTTTTTGTCCATGGGGTACCATTTCATAAAGATTACCATAATTCTTTAACTAAATACTAAAAAAAAAAATTTTGTCACTATGAAATCCTTTCTCCTTTTCATTTGTTTCACTATTACAGTAATGTGTACTGAATTACAAGCTTTAAAACTTGACGCTTAACCTTTCATTTGCCATGAGTTAAATTGGCACAATTGCAGAAAGGATATGCACTGCGCATTTTGTATAATAACCCACTTCTGGTCTAAATTGGCTCCTAGAAATCCTTTTATCACCTGTATGTACTAATATTTGTCTCGCCCACCGGAGGTGAAGGCGAGACTAAGGGATCCAAATGTCGTCCGTCTGTCGTCCGTCCGTCCGTCGTTCGTTCTGTAGTCCGTCCGTCACAAACCTTAAAGTTTCCCTGCAAGACTCTCTTATGACAGATAACTTTGCAACCGTCGCTCATTTTTCAACCAAACTTGGGTTGTAGATGCACTGAGGGGACCTGCATGTTATGCTGCCATCAGAGGTCACATGGTAAGGTCAAAAGTCATTTCAGGTCAAACATTATACAGAGCTGCCAACTAGTACGGATTTTCCGTAATTTGTACGGAAATTAACCATCATTACGGTAGTACGGAACGTCGCCCAGAAATTACAGATTTGAAGAAATCTGATTATGCACTATTCGTATTATACGTTGTGCACATGTATTTGTTATCACTCATACTTTCACACTCGTATTATTTTCGCTGTTCCCGGAACTCCGCACTGTGTAAGTACCTAAAGTGCATACAGAAAGGAGACTGCGAACGTACTTTCACTGCACACACAAACTTCTAGCTCAAGCTATGAGCTCAAGCGCTAGCGGTGCGGCTGCTCTTACACGCCGAGGCGTTAGGCAGCCGGCCAGCCTAGCCCGCGGCCGGCACGGCGCGGCTGCTGCTTGGTGTAAGGCGGCAGTATGTGGAGCTGCTCCGTAGTGGAATCGAAAAGTGGAATCGAAAGGATGAATAGGGCTGGTTTTTTATGTTTCTAGATCTAGATAATTATATTATTCCCATTGATAATTATTGGGGTGTCATAAAGAGTAATTTTATGATTTTTTTTTAGATCTAACTTATACAATTTTGGTGGCAGTTGCAGTTTTGGTATTTGGGGACTTGCAAAAAATTATGGATTTCATCGCCAAAATACGGTTTTTTAGCTTGGCGTGTCCGGAAAAGCTTGGCCAGAGGTTGGCAGCTCTGATTATAGTTTACCCGCAAGACTCTCTTATGACATAACTTTGTAAACGTCACTTTCCAAACATTAGTAATGTAGATATATGCAAGCATAACTTATGCAGATTTATGCATTTGGGGGACCTGTTGCATGGCAACAGAGATCACAATATTTCTAGTTATCGCATGTGGGCGAGACACATTATCGCTAATGCCTTGTATACTGGAAACTGTTGACTAAACATGAACATGTTGGTAAAACTACCCCCTGAAAAATGTAATGTGGCACAAGCATGTTATTTGAGTGGCACGTAAATTGTTAATAAATCAGTGGACTAACTTAAACCATGAGCACCTTTAACGGGCCTATATATTTCCACTTTCTTCTTGTGTACCTTGCACATAGCAAACAGAAGATAATGTTGAGTTCTGGTCATACGATTGCATTGTGAAAGAAACTGTTTGGAAGTTAATGGGAAAGGTTGATTATGTAGTACATAAGGCAAATTTTGTGTTATGAGATTGTTGACTCATCAAAATTACAAGAAGCTGGCTTACCGTAATCAGTTGGTCAGTCAACCATTCATGAAATCAATCGATAGATCCATCAATCACTAACCGTATGTATATCATCTATGTGTAAAAGGACATGAGTTTAACACCCTCCTAGCTCTCAACGGACAATATGCTCTATCAGTCAATCAATGTTGGCATTTCAGAAAACTACCCTCCCATTCTGAGTGACGTGACGGAAATCAATGCCGACGCTGAGTATCCAGGTGTGAATTCAGACGGCATGCTGACTGTGATTGTTGGCCGGTCCTACATGTACCAGGCATCAGCTACAGATGAAAACGCTGGTGATGTCATCAAGTATAGCCTCCAGGGCAATATCCCATCCAACGCCACCATTGACCCTGTCAGTGAGTATCACGATGATCAGACATTTGCTTTTGCAATTTGCTCCGGGCTTTATTTCTTCACCGTTAGGATTAGGGTTGTGATTGAGTTTTAGGTTAGATAAAAGGTACTTCATCCCCTTTGCAGACTTACACAAAATTCCACAAACCTTTGCACAGGTTTAGTAGACATCCTGGTCAAATAACTCCTATCTAAGAAATAAAAATTTTGCTCTTGTCCCACAGGGAGCTATTCAGAAATCAACGCAAGTA
The DNA here is from genome assembly GCA_025617745.1 of Heliocidaris erythrogramma. Classification (NCBI taxonomy): domain Eukaryota; kingdom Metazoa; phylum Echinodermata; class Echinoidea; order Camarodonta; family Echinometridae; genus Heliocidaris; species Heliocidaris erythrogramma. Next base: position 51,796,492 of record CM046856.1, on the reverse strand, counting down.
CATGTACTAGCAACGGTCAATTTTAAAAATTATGTGATATTTTTTTAGTCCAAATAAAGTCCTGACGTTACCAAATTGTTATTACTTACTTTAGCCAAATTATAATCCTTTTCACATCTGCACAACTTTTTGAATTATAATTCTTTTTTAATTATTGCATACTCACACAACCTCAAAATTTAGGGCTGCAAAAGGGATGAAGTACCTGTACGGTTTAGCGTAATGATTGGGGTTAGGGTCAGAGTTGCGACAGGATTTTAGGAATGGTTTAGGATTAGGGTCAGACTTGCATTAGGTTTAATAGCTTTTTATGCCTCTGCACACAGAAGGTGGTGTTGGAGGCATTATGTTTTCGGGTTGTTCGTCCCGCTTTCTCATTCTCACAATATCTCAGGAACCATTTGAGGTATAAACTTCAAACTTGGTGCTTGTATGTATCACCATAGGAAGACGATCTGAATAAATTTTGGTGTACGTAGGTCAAAGGTCATAGGTCATAGAGGTCAATTTCTGAATTTTCTGAAATTGCAAGTTTTAGCCTTGTTCTCGCGATATCTCAAGAACCATTTGAGGTACGAACATCAAACATCTAGAAGTTTGGATTCGTGCCTTGTTGCATATTACAGAATGCTTGATTTTTGACATACTTCTCTCTCTCCCCCTCTCTATCTTTCTCTCTTTTTTCTTGCTATCTCTTTTTTCTCTCTACAGCTGGTGTTTTCACCTGGACACCAGCAGACGCTGATCAGGTTCAGATAGGTATCCTGGCAAGTGATGGCACTGTCTCTCGATACCTCCAGCTACTCACCATCGTCTGTAACTGTGCAAACGGCGGAACTTGTAATTTTACTTCTATTATGGAAGGCAACGATATAAACAATAATAAATTTGCGGTAAGATTAGTAGTTTGTTTAGTGAAATATAAAGTGGGGTGGTATTTAAAAAAAAAAGATGAATATTCATTTCATGGCAAGTTTAGCTGCAGTAGAATATATCAGAATTAGAAATAAAACCTTTGTCAGACAAATCTTTAAATATCTCTTTAATGCTTTGCTGTAATGCATCAGAGATTTAGAAGTCACTTGTACTTAAAATTACTTTCATCATTTTCAACTTATTTAATTTTTGTTTTCTCTCTTTCCCTGCTCATTCTCCTTTTTTCACTTCTCTCTTTGTAACTGAACCATCTCCCCCTTTCTGTGTATCAAACTCTGCTCTCTCTCTCTCTCCCTCTGTGTGTAAGTCTTTTATCAAACTACATTGTAATGCATACTTCCCTCTTGCCTTTCTTCCCTTCCTCATCTATCTCTACTTCTTCTTTGTCTTCTCCGTTTCATCTTCTTTGCCTTTCAGGTTGCCCAGTGCGATTGTGCCCCAGGTTGGTCTGGCCCATTCTGTGTGGAGGACTATAACTCCTGTGAGCTCAACCCCTGCTATCCAGGAGTGACCTGCATTGATCTTCCCGTTCCCAGCGTAACGGCGCTGTGTGCTGACTGCCCGCCAAGCCTCACAGGAAGTGGTTTTCAGTGCTGGGGTAAGTCATTTTGTTCAACTGATATCGTCTGTTTGGAGCCAGAAGAGCGTTAACTCATATACTGTAACACACAGTTAACGTCCCTCTGGCTCTCAACAGACGATATCAACATTTTCTGAAATGAATCTTAATTTGTGTACCCAAAATGTCTGTCTTCAAATTGTTGTTCACCCCTTCCCTGCTGTGGATGGCAAATCCCGGCCAAGAACTTGACGGTATTGGACGAAGAACGGTTACGTTTTTCTTCCGATCAAAGGATCAGGTACCTACATTGTGAATTTTATTTCTAGGGAAGTTACTGAATGCCAAATTAAAAAATGAAATGAATTATTCTAGTGTCAAATGGTCCCATCTTTCAACAATCATTTGATTACTTGCTGGCACAGAAGGGATTGATATTTGATGTGGTATCAATATTAAAAGTAATGTACATTGTAAATCTTAAAAGGCAGTGAGTGGCATACACCCACTGGTGTAGAAAATTTGTGTAGTAGCAAAAGATAATTTGTCATAGAAATTCACATCCATTGCAGATTTGTCTTACTCTATCTACTTTTTTTGATAAATGACGCAAAGCATTTCAACTCCAAGTTAACTTTCAATATTTTATGAATGTTCATCCTATCTTACTAACATTAAATGTTACTAAGGTCTAAGGTGTGTGCAGTAGTGACCTACATGTATTTGTCAATCATCATAGGAATTTTTAGAGAAGTCCTTAGTTGGAGGTGCTTGCATTTGATTGGATTGAAAAGATGATTTCTTGTAGAGTTCATACAGATGTACTTGTAGTTTTCTTATTTAAACATGTATTTGTATTTGTTTTAATATCTGGTATGACCATAGATTTAACAAAAGATGTAATCAAATGTAATATATCTGCACCTTTTGTGTTAGATTTGAACGAGTGTGCTGAAATGATTGACGGATGTGGCCAGCAATGTATTAATAGCGTCGGTTCATTTTCATGTGATTGCAACGCTGGCTATGACTTGCAACCCAACCTCAAGGACTGTATTGGTGAGTAATTGTGGATTTGGGAATGATAGGGGAATGGTAGCTTGGACAATAGGCATCAAAGTACCAAAGAAGTTTACTACAATTCTAATTGTGCATCCTGTAGATGCTACCAGATTTTGCATTATTCCTTGTTGGGACTTCATCTATTTAGGATCTATTTATGATCATTCACTGTTTCTGCTTGTACATGTAGGTTGTGGAACAGTCTCCCTCAGCATCTACATGATTGTACTTTCAAAAACTTTGCTTACAGCATACCTTTTCAACTATTTCAATCCTTCCTTTAAGCATCATGGACTGCATGTTCAGTACTTTTTAGTCTCACAGGTGCCTTTGATAAGGCAACTTGATATTGATGCTCTACAAATTCCCAGATTAAATAGTGAATCATAGACCGCAGTATTTTTCAGTCTCACTGGTGCCTTTGATTAGGCAACTTGATATTGATGCTCTACAAATTGCCAGATTGAATAGGATTGGATGTGTAGATATCCTTGATGAGAAGAACAAGGTGCAAGTTGACAAAAATGCCACTCTAATGATACATGTACGTCTTGACTTTGTAGATATCAACGAATGCGACCGAGATATAGATGGTTGTGATGAGAATGCGATGTGCATCAACACTGTAGGATCCTATATCTGTGAATGTACCGAAGGATACATCCTCCAAGCAGATAATAGAACATGTACTGGTAAGTAATGCTGTCTAATCATTTGATTGCTTCTATAGCTACATGTACAGTGCCCTGGTCTTCAAAGCGTTATCCGACCAGTGCTGATGATGATGGCTTCTTGTATAGCGCTGGTATCCACCTATGCTGGGCGCTCATGGCGCTTGCTCGAGAAAGTCTCACAAATTTAACTTCTCCTGGTTTTTTTTTTATTTTAGCATCAGAGATATAGGGATAGGATTGCGATGTTAGGTTTAGGGGTAGGGTCATGGATTGATATACTTTGGATTTGTGGGATGAAATTAAGAATTATTATAGGGAATTGAGAAGCATTTGTCACCAGAGCATGTGTCATACAACCATTCCAGTGGTGTCAACTGGTGATTATTTGATGTGATTTTCTTTCATCATTAAAAGTTGTTTATCCAAATACATATTAAAGCCGGGGTCACGTTTTACCGATAACGATAACAAGATTTTCAGTTGGAGGTACACCCTACAGTATGGTGTGTATATGTGAGTATGCTTGTGTCTGTTAATGGTAGGGCAGCTCTAGGGTGTATCTTGTTACCTTCATCATTATCGGACAAATGGGACCCATGCTTTCGTGTATTAACTTCTCAAACAACTGTATCTCTCTCATTGCTTTGATCTTGAGGAAACTGCTTCACTTCACTGTCTCCCACTCCTTCACAATTTGCCGTGATATTATCCAGGAAAGCTTTGCAGGTCTTTCCTGTGTGTGCATGAAAAGACGTGTCCGGAACACAAAATGCATATTGTTGAAAATCAAAATTTTATTTCATTAAGGTAGGAACATATCATTAAGCCATAGAGGGGGTAAAAACCTCTACTACATGTACCTTTATTTTACGGCTTAATATTTATACCCAAAACTGTCATTACCTATGTCAAATTTTTAATTCATCACTATCACAAACACTTTCGCAGTTTGCGTTCTGGGGAGCGTTTCATCAAGCGTTTTGTCAGTGACTTTTACTGCCAATCAGATGCAAGGATTTCAGTAGCTCATAACAGATGTCAGAAGAAATCACTGACAAAACGCTTGATGAAACGTTCCCCAGGATGCGTCTTTTTGTGCCACTCTGTTTCAGTACGCTACCTTAAATGAGGAAAAAAAAAAAAATGAACCTTGAACTTTTCCTTTTGCAGGGGGGTGTTTCATAAAGCTGTTCGTAAAGTTACGAATGACTTTACGAACGACTGGAACATGTTCTTGGGTGCTATACTAATCAGATTCTCAATCATTTAGCACAAGAACTGATCACCAGTCGTGTGTAACTTACGAACAGCTTTATGAAACACCCCCCAGGAGTCATTACAGGAAGAGTAGATTTCAATTGCTGCTTTGATAGTAATGTACATAATGATAAGAGTGTGTGTAGGATGGATACTGTGCAGTTGCCCTTGATTTAGCAACAACAAAAGCTTGCAGTAAAGTATTCCATCTGATGAAGTCTATAGAATTGGGAGCAAAGTATGCTACACTTTACAATTGTCAGTGAAAGTTAAGTTCTTGACACAAGGTTCCAATGTTTGTGCTCTTTGCTTGACAATAGATGTTGATGAGTGCACCATTGATTCCATGGCGTGTGACATGAATGCCGATTGTGGCAACGTCATTGGCTCATACACCTGCACGTGTCGCAGCGGTTACCAAGGCAATGGCAGAGCATGCGAAGGTAAGTGGACGTGATCATGTGAGCAACATAAATTTTCATATATACATGTGTAAATCAACATACAAGTATGCTTTGTTTAATCAAATTATTAGCAAACAGGATTATTCATATTGTAGAATACATGTACATTATGCACTTCTACTACTTATGTTTTACCTCTTGAATAGTTCCCAATGAGTGTTAAATGCACCCTTAAAATATATCTGGGTGCTTTTCTTTTAGAAGTGCCCTGCCAGCTGTGATTTTGGTCTCAAACGCATTTTATGATCCCATGACTGTCAACAATATTGTGTTCACAGTGGGTTTTTTCCCCTTTACTAGCACTTTTATAATACATGTACATACTTGTACATGTATATATACACAAATTTATACACAGCATACATATAGCATTTACCCAACTTAGATTACTTCTATCAAGGCTGTCATCATGTAGTTTATGAAGTATGAAAATGGCAAATTGATATAACTTTCTCTCGATATCTATCTGTACAGATGTTAATGAGTGCTTCAACCCCAATAATAATGACTGTTCGGACTTTGCGACCTGTGAGAATACCAACGGTTACTATGTATGCCAGTGTTTGGAAGGATATGAGGTAGGAATTATCTTCCTTCTTTCTTTTATACTTTATCCACCTTTTCCTCTTTTCGTTTTTTTTCTTCTTCTTCTTCTTCTTCTTTTCCTCTTTTTGCTTCACCTTTTTCTTTTCTACTTATTTCCTTTTTATCCTTCTTCATTTTCTCTTTTTGTTTTTCTTCTCCTTCCTCTTCTTCTATATCATTATCTTCTTCATTTAACCAGAATTTTAATGATTGTGCTGAGTTTGTTTTCTGTTCTTGTTCTTCTACATCACTCTCATTCTTTTTCGTCTTTTTCTTGTTTTTCTTCCTCATCATCATCTTCCTCCTCTTCTACATGCACATGTACATTACTTCCTCTTCTTTTTTTTTCTCCTTTGTTTTCTTCCTATTCATCTTTGACCGTTTCCACTTTTCGCCTTCGTCCTCTTTTATCTTCTACTTCTACTCCATCTGTTTTTATGCCTCCGCCCACCGAAGGTGGGTGCCGGAGGCATTATGTTTTCGGGTTGTCCGTGCGTCCGTCCATGCGTCCATCCGTGCGTCCGTCCGTCCCACTTCTCGTTACCGCGATATCTGAAGAATCCTTTGAGGTAGGAACCTCAAACTTGGTACTAGTATGTATCCCCATACGTAGATGAACTGATTAGATTTTGGGGTAAGTAGGTCAAAGGTCAGAGGTCACAGAGGTCAATTTACATGAAATTACATGAAATTCTTGGTTTTTGGACTGTTACCGCGATATCTCAAGAACTGTTTGAGGTAAGAACTTCAAACTTGGTACTAGTATGTTTCCCTATACGAAGATGAACTGATTAGATTTTGGTGTAAGGAGGTCAAAGGTCAGAGGTCACAGGTCACAGAGGTCAATTTACATGAAATTACATGAAATTCTCTGTTTTTAGCACCGTTACCGCGATATCTCAAGAACTGTCTGAGGTGAGAACTTCAAACTTGGTACCAGTATGTATCCCGATAGAAAGAGGAACTGATTAGATTTTGGGGTAAGTACAGTGCAGAGGTCAATTTACATGAAATTACATGGAATTACTGGTTTTTAGCACTGTTACCGCGATATCTCAAGAACTATCTGAGGTGAGAACTTCAAACTTGGTACCAGTATGCATCCCCATAGAAAAATAAACTGATTAGATTTTGGGGTAAGTAGGTCAAAGGTCAGAGGTCACAGAGGTCAATTTACATGAAATTACATGAAATTACTGGTTTTAGCCTCTTTATCAAATATTTCTAGAACAGTTTGAGCCATCAACTGAATTTAGGCGGAGGCATATAGGAGACGCAGTCGCATTCATCTTGTTATTATTCTATGGTACAAATCAACACAACATTTTCTTATCTCACCCTTCATAGGGTTCTGGTCTGAACTGCACTGATCGTAATGAATGCGCAGAAGGCGTGTCTCAGTGTAGCCTGGACGCTCAATGTCAGAACATGCCAGGAAGTTTCATGTGCAGCTGTAATACCGGTTACACAGGAGATGGCAACATCTGTGTAGGTGAGTCGCTTAGAACTAGGAATGTGAGACTTCTTTGGTTAATATTCAGCATGTTGTAAGTTTTGTAAATCTTCTTCTTCTTTTTATGCCTCCGCCCACCGAAGGTGGGTGCCGGAGGCATTATGTCACATTCAAGAACAAATTGACATAAGGATAGATGGTCTACAGATTAGACACGTGGAGAATGTGAAATACCTTGGGGTCTGGTTAGATCAGCACCTTAACTGGTATGAACATATCCAGCAAAATTGCTTCAAGGTTGGCACTACTAAGAAGAATCAGAAAATATCTAACGATAGATAGTGCCAAGTTACTAGCAAATGCACTTGTATTACCATACTTCGATTACTGCTGCATCTCATGGTCAAATTGCAGTCAGGGTCTTAAAGATACACTGATTAAATTGCACAAACAGATGGCAAGGGTTGTTCTGTTAACTAACATACTTACCCCAACAGTAGAAATGTTCACTAGACTCAAATGGATGAATATGGAGAAACGTTGGCAATTTCATAAAGGTAAACTCATGTTCGACATTTTGAACGGTAATGCCCCTTCATACCTACAAGACCTGTTTATTTTGTCTGCAACCACACATCGCTACAGTACTAGAATTTCAGACACGCGAGGCTTTCCGAAAGTCAAAACTGTAAATGGCAAAAAGGCCTTTTCTTTTGAAGGTGCAACTATCTGGAATAACCTTCCTTGTGAAGTAAGAAATGCCCAAACCAAGCAGACTTTTTGCACCAGTTATCTGAAAAAGATGTGAAATATGAATTTTATGCATAAGTGGAGCCTAACTAATAATTTGTAAATGACACCAGTCCTCAGTTGTTTTTCTAACTGTACAGATGCGTGGAGAATGATTTACGATGATACACTCATATTTTTTCAAGTGGTACTCTCCTCTTTTACCTCTTGAGTGCTAGCCCTTCACTACCCATTGTAATGAGCAAATATATATTATGATAAGGATAATAATAATTATATCGATGATGCTGGTAATAATTATAATAAAACTAATAATAATAACTAGAGTTTAATTCGTCAATTTGTATGGTCATGATCGTAATCAGGATGATCATAATAATGAGGAAATACTTAACTGAAGATAGGAAGTCAAGAATGCCATGAATGCAGATGCTTCTTGAGGACATGAATGTAGCAAAATGTGTGAAACGGTCATTGTAAACTGATTATGGTGATGATGATAATGGTGATGATGAAGATGATATAATGATGGTTATAATGAGTATGATGATATAATGATGGTGATGATATAATAATAATAGCGATGATGATCATGACAGTGATGGTAATAATGATGATGATGTAATGATGATTATGGTGGTGATGATAATCACGATAATGAAGGGGATAATGATGAAGATTGATGATGTGATAATGGTGATGATTATGGTGATGATTATGGTGATGGGGATTATGAAGATGATTGATGATATAATGATGATGATGGGGATAATGGTGATGACCATGACTGCAATGACAGTGACCTTAACCATGCCAAATATGAAAGAGAAATCACATTTCGTTATGAAGATACGACAATAAGTTGATTTGTACAAAATGGTTCCTAGATGACCTTGAAAAAGATGTGGGAACTTGACCTTATTAGGACCGATGACTGACGAAAATTTGAAGATAATTGAGTAAGCCAATTTTGAGAAATTGTGATATCAAAAAGGACTAATGATATTGCAGGATAGCTTTAATACACGTCAGGGAATCAGGGTTATACATAAACTACTGCACACTACTTTCCAATAGACATAACACGCAAAATAAGGCAGTTTAGTACATGGTTTGTGATTTTATATGATATAATAGTCGAACAAGATGGTAAAATGAAAGGCAAAAAGAAGCAAAAAAAAAAAAATTTAATGGACCCACCGGGGATCGAACCTGGGTCACCGGAGTGAGAGGCAAGTGCTTTGACCAATATACCAAAATATTTCCCATAGAGATAACACGTAAACGAAAAACGGGATTCTCAAATCCCATTTTGTAGTGAAAAATTGGGCATGATCCCGACATCTGATCAAAAATTGGAGACCACACTTATAAAAGCTTATAGTCTCAGCTATAACATACTAAAATCTGGAAGAAAATAGACCAAAAACAACTGAGATACAGCTCAGAGAACAATGTCATGTACATTCATGATTCGAAAAAAAATCATCTTCCATAGACATAACACGCAAATAGGGAAAATTCTGACATGGCATCTTTAATTGAAAATTTCACTGTGATGACGTCATCAAAATGAAAAATGGTGGTGACTGATTTCGTAGGAAATTGCCTCAGCTACAACATATTAAAATCTGGGCGAAAAACGACTAATAATTACGAATCTAGAGCCAAATTTGCATAAATGTGATGACGTGAAAACATGAAAAATGGAAATTTTGAATTCTGGCGCCATTTTGATGACGTCATAATGTTTATAAGGGTCATATGATACATGAAATCATATCTGTGATTCCTCCTCTACTCAAAGATGACAAAAAATTGGGGGGTTTGTGGACTATTTAAAGAGCTGGAGTTAATTTTGTAGAGGCATGTTTTTGCACGTTTTTACGTTATTTTGGCCATAGACGCGCGCACGGATTTTGAATTTTGACGCGCCCGTACGACCTTATTATTGATTGAAATTGATTCCAAGTTGATGGAAATGATGAAGAAATGTGTCAGGATTGCAAATCAATCGAAAAATCAGCGTTTTAACGTTATTTACGACTTGAGCGCGCGTAAAACGCGCGCGCGGACGCTTACGCACGGAAATTTTTGAAATGCTCAAAATGACCTGACATGTGTGCAGACTTGATCCTACGTTACCGCGATATCTGAAGAATCATTTGAGGTAGGAACCTCAAACTTGGTACTAGTATGTATCCCCATACAAAGATGTACTGATTAGATTTTGGGGTAAGTAGGTCAAAGGTCAGAGGTCAATTTACATGAAAATATATGAAATTACTGGTTTTTAGCACCGTTACCTTGCTATCTCAAGAACTGTTTGAGGTAAGAACTTCAAACTTGGTACTAGTATGTATCCCTATACGAAGATGAACTGATTAGATTTTGGGATAAGGAGGTCACAGAGGTCAATTTACATGAAATTACATGAAATTCTTGGTTTTTAGCGCTGTTACTGCGATTTCTTGTTTGAGGTAAGAACTTCAAACTTGGTACCAGTATGTATCCCCATAGAAAGAGGCACTGATTATAATCTGGGGGTAAGTAGGTCAAAGGTCACAGGTTGCAGGTCTCAGCGGCCAATTTACATGATATTAATACAGTTTTTGGCTACATGTCCACGATATCTCAAGAACAACTGATTGTATTGCTTTATAGTCAGAGGTCAATTAGTAATATAGGATTTTAGTGTTTTAAATCACAATTTCGCAATAACCATTTGATGAATGCGCATCAACTATATTATACTTGTTGGTGATCAGGAATTATCTGAATACAAGCGGAGGCATTTTGAAGATGCAGTCGTATCTTTTGCTTGTTATTATTATAATTTTTATTGATATTTTATTGTTCTTAATTTAACATTGTTGTAATAATAATAATAATAATAACAATATTTCCTACGTTAGGGCGAATCCGAACAATGCGGTTTATTTAGGTACAATAGAAATTCAACATTAACGTGAAAGCGACCGTGCATTAAGGCGATTGATAACATTAGGCTGAGATAAAAGTATTCCCCCTAATGCTGGAATAAGAGTAATTATTATTATTATATTTATGATTCTTATTATTATGATTATGACCATTACAGTATTATTGTTATTAGCAGTATTATATGTCCGTGTTCAACCCTATTTTCCGATTTTGCAGTACCAAGCACTTATTTATTAGTACTTACATGTACTACTATTAATCCTACTCCTATTACTAGTAGTTTGTTATTATCACTTTTAATATACTTCATATATGCCCTGTTGAATAATTAACTTGTTGATTTGCTCAGTAAGAAAGTTTGTTAGTTAAAAAGCAGAGATATATTCCACTAATTGGCGATATGTAACTTTCAATTTGACTTCATCCAGTATGTTATAGTCATGCAACATACCCTTTCTGCTGTACTTCTTCTCATTTCTCGTATGCACTGATATCTCTGGTATTCATATTCTTGTTCAGACATTGATGAGTGCCTCGATTCTTCTAACAATTGCGATGTGAACGCTTTCTGCACCAACTCTCTTGGATCATTCTCGTGTGTCTGTAAAGATGGCTACGAAGGAAACGGAACTTTTTGCTCAGGTTGGTTTTGTTAAAATGCTCCCTTTGAAAGTGCAGAATGGCTAATTTCATAATGTGCTTTACAAAATGGGAGTGTTAACATTTTTCTTTATATTTAAATTTTCTCTGTGAAAGCCCATTTACTGAAATCTGATTTATTGAAAGCTAAGAACTATATGAAAATTGTTTTGTTATATATATTAATCTTTTGGCTAATTTTTTATTACAGATATTGACGAGTGCATGTCAGGCTCTTCAGATTGTGATTCTACAGCTATCTGTACTAACAACGTTGGATCATTCATTTGTCCTTGCTTTGATGGATATATTGGAGATGGAGTCTCGTGCTCTGGTAGGTTTGCTCACATGTGCCTCATTCACACATGTCGCAGTAAGCCGCATAAAAGACCACTGCGGCAAATAGAATGAATTAACCCATTACCTACGGCGACCGGGTGGCTCATGTATTAAAGGGCAATCCAACCTTGGTAATAAGATGATTTGTGTGAAAGCAGAAAAATAAGAAAAACAGGATTGTGAAAGTTTGAAAGAAATCTGACAAGGAATAAGAAAGTTATGGGTGTTTGAAAAGTGAGATCACCAACTCTATGCAAATCTGTATTGGCGCTCAAATCTCCCATTTGTTGTACACTAAAATATCATTAATTTGTGGTTTTCTCCTATGCGCCTTTTGCCTCAGGGCAGTACTCAAAATATATTGTAGATAGCATATTTTCATAGGTCCTCATAAAAGAAAAAGATCCTACTGAGTAATATATTTTGATATGACATTTTAGTCCATTTGTGCATTGGAGCAAATGGGAGAGTTGTTCGCCACTACATCACAGTGACATTACCGATTCGGTCAATTTGAAGTTCCCATATGTACAGGGTGTCTCTAAAAAAAGTAAACCCAACTTCAACGGCAAATTTTCAGAAAACTATAAAATATTTACACATTATTTTTTCATGGTTAAAGGACAATTAACCCCACATGATATTCTAGATGCGGTATTGTCTGCTACGTCTTTCCATGGAGGCTGCCATTTTGTGCATGACACGGATCATTAGGTACCATATGCATTGATAATAGCCTACCTTTACAACAGATACGTCGCTTTGTTCTGATTTTATTACGATTGTTATTGGTCATGGGCCTAGATAATTGACGACCCATGAGTTCTAATAGCCATCCTGTAATGCAGATTCCTCGCTTTGTTTTGGTATTGTTACGATTGTCTCCGTCCTTGACGTCAATTCTCCGTCTCCACGTACAGAAAGTATATTTTTATGAACAAATTAAGACCTTTTAAAAAATATATAAAACTAAACTTACATTTCAGAATATGTGACTATATGTAATATATATTTGTCCTCTAAAAATCAATTACAAGTTAACGATGAAGGAAATATTACTTGGGATGAAAAATATTTTCGTGTACACATAAAGTAATGGCAGCCCCCTTATTATTGCTAGCAGACAATACCTTGGCTGGAAAATAGTGATTTATATCTATATCCTGTGTTTTTACATGAAATTGCATGTATCAAATAAGAGGCATATACTACACCATTCAAAATAAGCTAGTTCATACGCTGAGGTTAATTTCCCTTTAAGATGTCCAATAAGTCCTCTGTCCAATGATACCACGTAGGTTATGTAACTCTCATGCATGACTGAGCATGATTCAACTTAGTGAATGGGTGTCAAATCATCACTGTGGCAAGTTAGAATTGCACTTTGATTGGAAGTTCTGACATAGGAAATGTCTGATTTCCTACGAGCATAGCTTAGGGATTTGTACCCTCGACATGACCGCCATTCCTTTCGATGCAAAGCTCGCAACGCCTCCTCATGTCCCTGACAGCACGCCTGATCATTCCCTGATCTTGTCGTAATCGGTTCACTTCACCTGTTATCCGTTGCCTCAGCTCCTGAATTGTGGCCGGTGGGGTTTGGAACACTTTTCCTTTAAGATACCCCCAAAGAAAGAAATCGCATGGTGTCAGATCTGGTGAACGTGCAGGCCACTCAACTGGGAAATGAAGAGCAATGATGCGATTGGCAAAAAGTTCAGTCAAACGATTCGTCCCAGCAAGAAGTCTGTGGGCTGGGGCCCCATCCTGAGCCCACCAAACCCTGCGGAATGCTCCACGTCGTTGTTAGGGGAACATCTGTTCCATCTCAGGCACAATAAAATTGTTCAGCATGTCAAGGTACGCCTGGCCATTGATGTTGCCTTCAAAAAAGTAAGGTCCCACCAATGAACCATTGCCACAAAGACCAATCCAGACACTCACTTTCTCCCTGCTCATGTTCTTATTAAAAGCATATCCCGGTGGATGATGGAGTTCAGCATACTCGTGCTCATTGTGGTTGTTTACCATTCCATCCATGGAAAACGTTGCTTCATCCCCGATGGTAAAAAACTGGAGGAACTGTCGATCTCGGTTGCACTGGTTCACAAACCATTGTGAAACTAACTTGCCACAGTGATGATTTGACACCCATTCACTAAGTTGAATCATGCTCAGTCATGCATGACAGTTAGATAACTTAAGTGATATAATTGGACCATGAAAAAATAATGTGTAAATATTTTATAGTTTTCTGAAAATTTGCCGTTGAAGTTGGGTTTACTTTTTTTAGAGACACGCTGTATAGTGATTACAACTTTCATAAATTAATAATTTTCTTATTGTTGTCCGATTTTGTTAAAACTTTTAGCAATCTGCTTCTCTGATTATTCCTCTTTCTATCAAAGCAACTTGCTCTTAAGGTTGGATTTCCCTTTAAACCTATGGAAAATAGAGAACTCAGGGGAGCATTTCATCAAGCATTTTGTTAGTGATATTTACTGACAAATTTGCTCTCAGCCAATCAGATGCAAGCATTTCAGTAGCTTATAACATTTGTCAGTAAAAATCACTGACAAGACACTTGATGAAATACTCCCCAGTAGTCAATGGGTTAAGTGTAGTGTGTTTCACGTATCTGTATCTTATAACATGTATAAAGAATGAGTATGTATGATTAAGGGCCATTGTTACAGGCAGGATTGTTTAGTTGGTTTACCATATCATGTGTTAACCCATTGGCTACTGGAACCGGGTTGACCCTGTATTAAGCCTATGGGAAATAGAGAATTCAGTAATCATCGGGTTAACTAGGCTTTACATGTCATTTTCCATATAACGGCTCCTTAATCTGAACAGCGTTGTTTGAGCTCGAATTTAGGAGAATCTTTGCTCTAAACACCAACACCAAACACCAACACCGAGCATAAAATCACCCATTGTGTATTTTAGGTTTATTACCAATGCTGTTTTCGATGAAGGGGAAAAATAAACTTGAAATAGGAATTGTGCTTTTATGATCATTCTTTCACCAGACATTGATGAATGTGAGCAGCAGATTGATAATTGCACCCAGATCTGCAATAACATAGCTGGATCCTTTACCTGTGCCTGCAATACTGGTTTTGAGTTGGATGCAGATGGTTCCACATGCAATGGTAAGTCCTTCTGCCTCAGTCACACCACCAAACTGACTCCAAATTCAATCTAAATAAACTCCAAACCGACTCCAAACCGATTCCAAACAGACTCCAAACAGACTCCAAACAGACTCCAAACTGAATCCAAACCGACTCCAAACCGACTCCAAACCGACTCCAAACCGACTCCAAACCGACTCCCAAACCGACTCCCAAACCGACTCCCAAACCGACTCCCAAACCGACTCCAAGGAGACTCTAAACTGAATCCAAACTGACTCCAAACAGACTCCAAACAGACTCCAAACTGACTCCAAACCGACTCCAAACAGACTCCAAACAGACTCCTAACCGACTCCTAACCGACTCCTAACCGACTCCAAACTGACTCCAAACCGACTCCAAACCGACTCCAAACCGACTCCAAACCGACTCCAAACCGACTCCAAACCGACTCCAAACCGACTCCCAAACCGACTCCCAAACCGACTCCAAGGAGACTCTAAAGTGAATCCAAACCGACTCCAAACCGACTCCAAACCGACTCCAAACCGACTCCAAACTGACTCCAAACCAGTTTGGCTTTTTTTCTCACTGAAAGCCTTCATTACCTTGTAATTTTGATTTTACTATTGATTTACATGTAGCATGTTCAGTGCATTCAACTCTATTCGGATGATAAGTAAACTTTAGGGTAGTTACAGTGCTGTTTCAGGTTTTGCTATTAAAAGTACACCAGCCTGTTTTTGTCTCGCCCACCGCGGCCGTAATATGGCAAAAGGGTGTATCTGAGCTCCGCAGCGGAATAAACAAAATCGAGAAAAATGGCTTTAAAGTTTGGGTATTTGGATTTGATGTGGAAGTCACAAGAATGGATGTTCGATGATGGAGTTTGTCTTAATTTTTGCTTTATACCTTAAATTATTTTTGTATATGTTTTATTTTTTTAAATTAATTATCACCAGGATTAGAGTCAGTTTTTTCTAGATACACCCTTCCGCCAACAAAACCTGACAAATGGCGCCTTAGTCTCTTTATGGCAAAAGGGTGTATCTGCAGATACACCATACAAATCCTATCTATAGATACACCCTTTTGCCATATTAAGTGTACGAAATATATCTGTTGGTTAATTTGGCGAAGGGCTGTATCTTAAGATACACCTTTCTGCCATTAAAGCATCAGCGTTACTCAATATTCTGAGGGCTGTATCTATAGATACACCCTTTTGCCATCAAATTTACAACCAAAATGTGAAAACGACTCAAGATAGCTCCTATTATCTCAGAAACGAAAATTCTACCACATCTGAGAGTTGGCTAAATGAAAATTTCGACCTCAAAGACCCCCCAAATGGAAAAATCTATAAAACCCACATTTTACCCAGATACACCCTTTTGCCATATTACGGCCGACCGGAGGTGAAGGCGAGACTAAGGGATCCAAATGGCGTCAGTCACAAATGTTAAAGTTTACCTGCAAGACTCTCTTATGATGCATTACTTGGCAACTGTTACTGCATTGGCAGCCACACTAGGGGCATCTCCATGTTATTGTGTTGTCGGAGGTCACATGATGATGTCAAAGGTCATTTGAGGTCATACATGTATGTTAAAGTTTACCTGCAAGACTCTCTTTTGTGAAATAACTTCACATCAGTTGCTTGGATTACAACCTAACTTGGGTCATATTTGCACTGAGGGTACCTTGACGTTATGTTGCTGTTGGAGGTCACATGATAGGGTCAAAGGTCATTTGAGGTCATACGTTAAAGTTTACCTGCAAGACTCTCTTATGACAGATAACTTTGCAACCGTCACTCACTTTTCAACCAAACTTGGGTTGTAGATGCACTGAGGGGACCTGCATGTTATGGTGCTGTTGGAGGTCACATGATAAGGTCAAAGGTCATTTCAGGTCAAACGTTAAAGTTTACCTGCAAGACTCTCTGATGACAGATAACTTTGCAACCATCACTCACTTTTCAACCAAACTTGGGTTGTAGATGCACTGAGAGGTCCTGCATTTAAGGTGCCGTTGGAGGTCACATGATAGGGTCAAAGGTCATTTGAGGTCATACGTTAAAGTTTACCTGCAAGACTCTCTTATGACATAACTTTGTAAACGTCACTTTCCAAACATTAGTAATGTAGATATATGCAAGCATAACTTATGCAGATTTATGCACTTGGGGGACCTGTTGCATGGCAACAGAGATCACGATATTTCTAGTTATTGCATGTAGGCGAGACACATTATCGCTAATGCCTTGTTTAAAGATTCAATTTAATACTTCACTGTACATGTACTGTATGTGTAGCATTTGTTTAACCCATATATTTTGTATTCTTCCATATTAGTTTCTGCTGCAATGGCATGTGAACCTTCAGTCGGTCCCTGTACAGGGGGTGGGTTGTGTATGAACGCCACAGGCCTCGTTAACTGTTCCTGTTCCAGAGGTTTCGAACTCATTAATGGTACCGACTGTCAAGGTAACCAAATTATTTATTTTGGGTTTTTTTTTTAGGCTGCTACTCATTTTATTTGTGTGGAAGACTTTTGAACATTAGAGAATCTATAAAGTATGAGCATTATACATTCCAAAATATTTAAACCTTCTTAGTTCTTAGTTTTTCAAAAACCATAGCCATAACACTGAACTCTCATATTCAACATAACATCTCAACTAAACTAATGCAAACAACTGCATGCATATGAGAGTTTTGTTTTTTAAATCTCATGAAACAAAGCAGCTGGTACTTTTGGTTAAAGTACATATACTTTACCAAAACAATGTTTGTCTTCTCATTTTACAAAGAACGAGAGGTCATTGAACCATTTAACCCAAAATATATGAGACGTATCCTTTGGTTTGTAATTTCTTTCAAGCCTCTTTTGCATTTCCTTCTAATATTTTCTTCGTATTGCATCGTAATATATGCTTGTACACCTCACTGTTATGTGTTACTTTGTTATGAAATGTTTGTTGCTATACTTATGTAGTGTTTGGAAGAATAATTTTTGTAATAATAATGGATGAATCAAATGACACACTCATGCTTTGGCGATGTTGTCAATTTTCTAGACTAACCAAATTTTTAACTTCAACCCTGGACCCAATACTATCACTAACGCTTACACTAACCTAACTGAACTGCCAATCACAAAGCTAACCCTAACCCTAACCCTAACCCTAACCCTAACCCTAACCCTAAACCTAACCGAATACCCAACCACAACCCTAACCCTAACCCTTTTCATTAACAAAAAAAGACTGGAGCAAATGCCACCTGGCCAAATGTCAGATTAAATTTATGCAATTCTCTTGATTTTGATGATATTGATTGTTCACTGAACTGACTAGCTCAATTTCATATTCTCTCATTTTCATGCGCGGCGATTTCTTGTCACCTTTACCATTAGTTGCTGTATAATCTTCCAAATTTCTGTGGGGGGGGGGCAGGAACACGTCCCCCCCCCCTTCCCCCAGGATCGCCGCCCATGCTCACTTTATAGCAATGAAATTATGTGATCGATAATTTTGAACAAAGTATAATGCCTTATAGCCTGCATCATGAGTTCTCTTTTTCTAGTTGTCAAATAGTGGTAGATTGATTTTGATGCTTTTGATTGTTGTACTGATTGACTAGCCCAATGCACAAATAGTTGTGAAAGATCGATTGAATGTACCCTACGTATTGTGAGTGCAGTGTTGTCCCATCCCATAATATTAAATTTCTTCTCTGTCCCATTTTCTTTCCTTCAGATATTGACGAGTGTACTGCCATGACGGATAACTGTGACACGTCGGTGGGTAACTGTACTAATACACAAGGTGGATACACATGTTCCTGTACAGACGGATATAAGATGGCAGCGGATGAAAGAACATGCTTAAGTAAGAAAGCGAATGTAGGGTAATGTGGTCTACTGAAGACCAGAAGGGGTGGCCTCTTTGTTGAAAGATATTGGTTTTTTCCCTCCTCAAATTGACAACAATTCTTATTTTCCATTCCTACATTATTGAAATGAACCAATGTGAATGAAAATTGAAAAAAATCAACAGAAAAATTGCCAATTTGTACACAAAAATAATGAGTATGTATTTTACACCACGTTGCCACTGTAGGGACTTTAATGATTAGTTACATTTAAATCGCTCTTATTTGTGAATTGCAAAATAAACTGCATGAGAAATAGACTCAAATTTTCAGTGATTTTTGTTCTTTCTGCTCATGTATAATGTGTAATTACTAGCATTCTGAATCAAAAGATATTGTAATATTGAATTTCTGGTCAGAGTCAACCCTTCTCATTTATTTCTTATAATTTTGTCTCTAAATTCATTTCATTTACTTATTTTGTGACAGAAAAATGACAGTAATTAGTATCTCATGAAGATGTAGTCACTTGCCATTATATTAACTCTTTACCTGCTTTTGTCGACTATTGGAACAAACAGTAGATGGCCACAATCAACTTTTGTCACACGTACAATGTATACATGTATATACTAGATAATGTGATAAAGAAGGTGCTAGTCCAGGGATGCAGTGTGTAGGGATTAGAGGGTTGTTTCTTCATAGTCCTGAAAGGGATGCTCAACCGCAGATTGTGGACGTTTTTATGCCGCGAGAGGGCACCGTGATCGGGCACCGTGATCGTTACCTGATCATGCTGTTGCCCCGAGGGGCGCAAACTTCAGACAAACTGGTCGCTGCACAACATGCACGCTCCGCCTGAGCTCGAGCTCTTGTGCAAGATTCGGTCGGCTTTGTGCAGTTGAAATGTAATCCCACTTAGTCCCAACAGATGCAGTCGACGAACAGAGTTTGTGTACGAGCGAATGGGGCAATCCTGACTTCCCCACAGCCGCCTGGTGCCATATCCCTTTAAGTGTTAACTCATAGAATGCCTTGTAGAGTTTTTTGAGGTTGGTTTCATACATTCTTGCTGCACATAATTCTTTTTTTTTTGTTGGTGATAGGTACACTTATGACTTTAAGGTATTCTGTATTTGTTGTTGTTTGAGATAATCACTGCATGTATTCATTTCACCTCCTTGTAGATATCAATGAGTGTGAGACGGGTAATAACAATTGTTCCATCAATGCCAACTGCACTGATCTGCCCGGAACCTACAACTGTACCTGTAATGCGGGCTTCACTGGAGATGGAATGAACTGCACAAGTAAGTCTAAGCTTGACTTTGTTTTATCATTTAAGTAGCTTTATAGCAAAAATGGAGTGAATCGGAAAGAAGCATCTGCGAAACAGCAAACAGCGAAATTGTTGGCAGGCGCAGTGAATTAAAAGTTGTGATTTGACATACTGGTATGTAATGACAGTTTTAAAAAAATATTTAGCCGAATGAAGGTACATGTAGTAGGGGTATTATTACTGGTACGCATAATGATATGTTTCTACCTCTATAATGCAATAGAATTACGATTTTGAACAGTATGCATTTTGCGTTCAAGGCACATCTTTTCGTGTCACTACATTTCGCCAAGATACCTATTACCATCATTTGCACAAGTTTAAGACCGCTATTCCAAAATGCAATAAGTCAAAGGAAGAAAAAAAATTAAAAACTTATTTTTCAGACATACAATTATTTTCATGGCATAACCTATGCATCATACTTGAACTATGGGCTTATACCATTACTCTTGTGCTACTGATCACTGTAGTAAACATGTTATGTAATGTTATTGCCTCCCGAACTGTCATGAGGTAGGAAATCTCATTTAAATTCTTACTATGTCTGAGTTGTATTGATACTTATTCAAATGTTTCCCCATTGAAGCCATACATTTACATGTACCCTTCTGGTGTTGTGTAGAACAAAATTGTTATTTTACAAAATCCGAAGATTTTACACATCATTGAAAGTAATTTACAGCCATGGCATATATTGAGTGATTAAAAGTCATATTTACCCACGCCGATAAAATCGGCAGGGTTATGTAAAGGTCTCTGTATGTTTGTTTGTTTGTTTCTTTGTTTGTGTACAAGATACAGAGAACGGGTGAACGGATTTGCACCAAATTTTCAGGGAATGTTCGGATAGTGACAGGAAAGAATCGTTTAGATTTTGGTGATGATCGGTTGACGCCTGCAAATTCTGTGTAACCTTGTAGTTTTGACCCCATAGTTAGTATAGTATTGCAACTACTCTGTAGCGCCGCTAAGGCATGGGTCTGCTGCCTTTGACGGCCTTTCTAGTTTTTAATGTATTTTGGACAAGACAGAAAGAGAGAGAGAGAGAGAAAGAAAGAAATCATCTACCGTACACTGTAGAATCATGTCTTGAAATACATGTGTATGTACATGTACAGTGTATTTTCCTTCCATCATGTATAATCATTTTTTTCTTTTACTTACTATCCATCTTCCTCTCTGTCCTTTCCACTTGCTCTACATCTATCTGTTATTTTTCTCTGTCTGCTTCTTTTTGTCTTTGTGTCACACTTTTCTTTGTCTCTTTAAAAAAAAAAAATCTCCTTTCTCTCCTGCAGATATCAACGAATGTGACAATTCCACATGTGTTATGAATTCTGAATGCACAGACAATGTTGGTTCATACGTGTGCTCATGTGCAGATGGCTATGTTGGTAACCAGAACATTGGCTGTAATGGTAAGCAGTGAAATCCAGCTTTGATGGTGAAAAAGCATTGTAGGGTGGTACTTGGTGCGGTTGCTTAGGTAGATATATAAGTGGGTTCACAAATTATTAGAAGTTTATTTAGAATCCTTGAGGCTAAAACATCTGCCTCCATGCTGAGCTGGTGGTCATGTGGTACATACCACATACACATGTAGATTGCATATAGCAATGTGTGTGCTAAGTAAGAGATGGAGGGTAGGGAGTGCTTTACACAAGCATGCTTATATTGATATTGAATGCTAAAATTATGAGTGCTAATTTTGTTCAGGCTATACCTCATCTCATAACATTACAGACACGAGTGTACTGGGAAGCGTTTCATCAAGCGTTTTATCAGTGATTTTTACCGACAACTGTTATAAGCTGCTGAAATCCTTGCATCTGATTGGCTGAGAGCAAATGTGTGGGTAAAAAGCACTGACAAAACGCTTAATGAAACGCTCCCCTGATCTACATGTACAGGTGTACATGTATATATATGAGAAGACTTAGTATAATTTGTATATTACAGAAGTAAATAAACCTGTTACCTTTCATATATACATGTACATATCTGCATGTATGTTTGCATGCTTAATTTATGTTTTATTAATGTGTTTGAAGACTAAATCCACGATTTATTTCGTATTTGAATTTGAATTGCAAAAGTAGGAGCTTACAACTACAGTATTACCAGGTTTCGTGATTTTGATGGTATGATGTTTCTTCCTTCCACAGATATGGATGAATGCATTGGTATGCCGTGTCATGTTGATGGAGAGTGTACGAACACAGACGGTTCTTTCACATGCACCTGTCTTTCAGGCTTCACTGGCAATGGTACTTACTGTGAAGGTGAGTTCACATTTGTAGATGGGAATGACCTTGGAAATGTGTATTGTAACTCATGTTTGTTGTACTATTAAGGCCCCGTTCACACGTGGTGCAGTAAAGATGCTGATGCAAAATGAAATGACATTGAGCACAGTGTACTCCTTATTTCTGTATCCCATAACAGACAGATAATAGGGCCTTTGTTGAGCTCACCAACTTTCTATTCACCCCCTTTTGCCATTTATTTACATGTAAAGTGGCTTTTATTTGGCCATGGCGGTTTACTGTGTCATAATGTAAATGAAGCTTTACAGGTTGCACTTGTTCTGGAAGCAGATGTCCTTAGATAATTTGCACGTACATGTTTTCAGAGAGTAGATGTAGTTTGCATGTCACACACACATCAACATTTGGGGATGAATGGGCATTCTACTTTCTTTGTTGGGAATGAAATGGCATGTAGAGGATAGCATCCACCTCATTGTGAACATTTTCTGATGAAAGTGACGAACATATGCCATTCAAGCCCTTAAACGTGGAGTAATGAGGATATTTTAAAGTCACATACACATGTAGTA
The DNA here is from genome assembly GCA_025617745.1 of Heliocidaris erythrogramma. Lineage (NCBI taxonomy): Eukaryota > Metazoa > Echinodermata > Echinoidea > Camarodonta > Echinometridae > Heliocidaris > Heliocidaris erythrogramma. The sequence goes on along the minus strand of CM046856.1, from coordinate 51,773,629 downwards.
TTCAATCTATTCCTTGCCATTTTATGTAGATATCTTGGAATGCAGTGACCCCAACCGCTGCGTGGCCAACAGTGACTGTATGGAGTTACGGGGTTCCTATACATGCATCTGTATTTCTGGCTACCGTGGTGATGGGACAGATTGCGTGGATGTAGATGAGTGCCTGGAAAATTCCACTGTCTGCCACCCACAGGCCACCTGTACCAACACAAATGGCTCGTACATATGCTCCTGCAATGCAGGATATAGAGGTGATGGAGAGTCTTGCTCAAGTAAGTCAAAGAGTAAAGTCTATGACGATGGTGATGGTGATGGTGATGGTGATGGTGATGGTGATGGTGATGGTGGTGGTGATGGTGATGGTGATGATGACGATGATGATGATGATGATGATGATGGTGATGGTGATGATGATGATGATGATGGTGATGATGATGATGGTGATGATGGTGATGGTGATGGTGGTAATGATGATGGTGATTATAGATGGTGGTGATGATGATGGGCATCATGAGGATGATGATGAACATGATAATGTAGTTTGGATGAAAATGATTAGAATAATGATGAGATTGATGTTGATAAAGATGCTAATGCGTATGTTAAATTTGATGATAATTGTGACTAAGATAATGATGATGAATACTATGAGGATGAGGATATAATATGAGGAAGTGCAGTACCAAGAATAAGAATCAAATCGGAGTTATAACAAGGAATTACTTATTTTCTTCTTTTCAATTCATAGATATCAATGAGTGTGCAGAAGGTAGCTATGACTGTGACATAAACTCCAACTGCACAGACACCGATGGCTCCTACACCTGCTTCTGTCTAGATGGCTATTTTGATATGACGGGAGGCCGTGCTGCCGCAGGGGAGTGTGAAGGTACATACGGTTAGACTTGTGATCAAATGTAACCTTCATCATAGACAGTTGTCCTTTCTACTCAGAAGAAGTTTGTGTTGTCAAAGTGATAATGATAATGATATTGGAATTAAATATAGCAATCTTTCAATGCTCTCTATAATATTATTAGTTTATTTTGCACATTATGATTTTTGTAGATGTTGATGAGTGTGCTTTGGAAGTAGATGCTTGTGATACAAGCTCAGTCTGCATGAACACCAACGGGAGCTACACCTGCATCTGTAACGATGGCTACATGAGCGTATCCCAGACAATGTGTACAGGTACATAAACTCTATGCTTCAATGCGCAACTTGTTACATTCCTTAGATAGTACAGTCAAACCTGCTTTAGCGACCACCTGTATAGAAAGACCACCAGTCTATAAAGACCACAATTATTGTTTCCCTTGAAAAATGTTTCTCATTGAAACGTGTACTAAAGGAACCTGTACTTAAAGACCACCTGCTCATGAAGACCACTTTTCTTGTCTCCCTTGAGTGGTCTTTATATACAGGTTTCACTGTATTTGCATATCATTGATTAAGGTCACTCTGAAAGTCATGTATGTTGGTTTTTTTTTTTAATCTGTTGTTCCTAGAAGGTCTTGAAGGTTCTGAAAAATTAACATTGAAAATTGTGAAATAAGTGTGTGGTACATGTATATGTAATTACTTAGTGTGTATGCCATTGAAAGTAAAAATGTGCCATCACATATGATAGATTCACCAGTATTCTGCTAGCATATATTGAATAGATCTTGTTGTCTATATTTTAATGTCCATGGGGCTAATTGGTACGGTATTGCTCCAGCTATGTGTCGCTTCAGTTATGAATAATTGATCTTCATGCCCTGTAAATATCACCCAACTTCATACTTTGGTTTTCTCTGATTATAGAGATCCAGGGGTTATTAGCTTGATACATGAATATAATATACGTGTACATATACATTGTGGATCACCTGGTTACCGGTTCGAATCCCGACGCGGCGCTAATGTCCTTTGGCAAGACATTCATCTACATTTGCCACTCTCCACCCAGGTGAAGTAAATGGGTAACCGGTAGGAAGAAATTCCTTGAATGCTGTAGCGCCTATCATGGCGGCTCGGCTTAAGCTGGAGTAATAATGTGATACTGTGTATTAGGCGCAGTAGAGTATGTTTGTAAAGTGGCTATATAAATGGACATATTATTATTATTATTATATAACTCCTTTAGAGTAATTAAACATTTGTCATCTTTGTAACAGTTAATATCTTCTTTTTTGTTGTTGTTTTAGATATCTTGGAGTGCTCACAGACCCCCAACCCATGTAACACAGACGCTTTTGAGTTATGCAATGAACTAGTGGGTGGATATGAGTGTGTGTGTCAGGCTAGCAACTTCCGAGTTGGTGGTATATGCACAAGTAAGTTAAAGAATTAAATCAGCTTTGAATTCTTTTTTGAACTTGGCGATACTTGTGTTTTTCTATTTGTTCCTACACTTTTCCAATATATAGTTAGGTATCTGATCGGAATCTACGCTGACAGAAAAGAATAAATGGATACTTTGTTTCGAAAAACAGGATTTTCATGCTCATTTTCTTTATCAAATTATGTTGCCATCAAACACCAAAATGCAACAAAAATGGATACAGTATATTTGCTGATATTTTTGCTCTATCAGCTTGGACATCTGGGGAGTATTTCATCAAGCGTTATCGGTGATTTTTACCGACAACTGTTATTAGCTACTGAAATCCTTGCATCTGATTGGCTGAGAGTAAATTTGTCAGTAAAAATCACTGACAAAACGCTTGATGAAACGCTCACCTGATATACATTAAGGTATCTGAATCAAAACATTTATTGAGCCAACGTACAAAACTGTGGGCAGTCATTCTGAATGGATTAATTGACTTTAATACTGAATATATGCATATGTTCTTAACTCTTACCGTGCCAAGGGGTTTAGTGCTCTTCAAAATTTTACCAAAATGTGATCAATGCTTAGTTCTCAAATGTCTGCACTTTATTAACCATATATTATTTCACAACATATTGCATACAAAACTTGTTGGAAATTTATTACCATTACTTATGATACCAAATATTATTATTTTACCCAACTTTATGCATGAGAATTATTGAAAATTACATTTCAGTTTCCTTTTTTGTCCATTATTTTTAGTTAAATAGTTAGTTTGTTTACTGTTGTTTAATGTTGAAATAAGGTAATATAAAAAAACAGCAATTTTCTCTGAAAGTTTCTTTGGTAGCATATAATTATAATCATATATTTAGAATGCTTGATTTATTCTCAAAATGTTGATATACATTGACCACCATAGGCCTTTCCTGTGGTCATGCAATTGGTGAATGAAAATGTCTATCTGTCACATATATGTGACTTTGTCGCTGAAAGAGTTAAAGTATGCAAGTAAAACATGTTTGTGTTGTTAGTAACATTTAGCACTGGGTTGTCACTAGTCTTTTTTTTATGCCTCCGCCCACCGAAGGTGGGTGCCGGAGGCATTATGTTTTCGGGTTGTCCGTCCGTCCGTGCGTCCGTCCGTGCGTCCGTCCGTGCGTCCGTCCGTGCGTCCGTCCGTGCGTCCGTCCGTCCGTGTGTCCGTCCGTGTGTCCGTCCGTCCCACTTCTCGTTACCGCGATATCTGAAGAATCATTTGAGGTAGGAACCTCAAACTTGGTACTAGTATGTATACCCATACGAAGATGAACTGATTAGATTTTGGGGTAAGTAGGTCAAAGGTCAGAGGTCACAGAGGTCAATTTACATGAAATTACATGGAATTACTGGTTTTTAGCACCGTTACCGCGATATCTCAAGAACTATCTGAGGTGAGAACTTCAAACTTGGTACCAGTATGTATCCCCATACGAAGATGAACTGATTAGATTTTGGGGTAAGTAGGTCAAAGGTCAGAGGTCACAGAGGTCAATTTACATGAAATTACATAAGAATTCTTGGTTTTTAGCACCGTTACCACGATATCTCAAGAACTATCTGAGGTGAGAACTTCAAACTTGGTACCAGTATGTATCCCCATAGAAAGATGAACTGATTAGATTTTGGGGTAAGTAGGTCAAAGGTCAGAGGTCACAGAGGTCAATTTACATGAAATTACATGGAATTAGGGGTTTTTACCACCGTTACCGCGATATCTCAAGAACTATCTGAGGTGAGAACTTCAAACTTGGTACCAGTATGTATCCCCATAGAAAGATGAACTGATTAGATTTTGGGGTAAGTAGGTCAAAGGTCAGAGGTCACAGAGGTCAATTTACCTGAAATTACATAAAAATTCTTGGTTTTTAGCACCGTTACCACGATATCTCGAACTGTTTGAGGTAAGAACTTCAAACTTGGTACTAGTATGTTACCGTATACGAAGATGAACTGATTAGATTTTGGGGTAGGTAGGTCAAAGTTCAAAGGTCACAGAGGTCAATTTACATGAAATTACATGGAATTAGTGGTTTTTACCGTTACCGCGATATCTCAAGAACTATCTGAGGTGAGAACTTCAAACTTGGTACCAGTATGCATACCCATAGAAAGATGAACTGATTAGATTTTTGGGTAAGTAGGTCAAAGGTCAGAGGTCACAGAGGTCAATTTACATAAAATTACATGAAATTACTGGTTTTTAGCCTTGTTATCAAATATTTCTAGTTTTATATGAAAATGAAATGAAATAAATTTTTCTGTCTCCTGTGCATTTTAAGTGAAAAGATTTGTCATTTTGTTGGACCAGTCCTTTTTAGAGTGTACATGTATGCCATACATTTCCAATCTGGTGATGGCGGAGGCATAAATTCCGACCGCGCGCGGTCGAATATTCATTTAGTTTCTAGGTTATTAACCCATAGACTACGGAAACCGGATGGCTCCTGTATTAAGCCTACGAGAGTTACAGAATTCAGTAGTCAACGGGTTAAAGTTGTATAAAGCATTCAGTATCCTGACTTCCTGATCATGGTAGACCTAGTGTAATACATTTTATTGTGATTTGATTTACCTAAGTATTTCTTTTCCAGCATCCAGTTTCTCAAATTAACAATGGACTTTGTGAGATGTTAGGAAAATCCTGCATCAAGTCATATTGTCTGCTAAAAGCCAGAAGGGCGTTAACTCATGTTTGTATAGAGTTAGTGTCCTTCTGGCTCTCAACAAACGATATCCACTATGTCTTTTTAATATGTACATAATTATCCATTTTTCTGCTTTTCAGTTAGTGCATTTTTCCCCTAAATATTTTATTTATAGTCTTTGTGTCTAACAACAGTTTCTTTAATTTTTGATTCAGTGGCTACCACCCTGTTTTTGACTCTGGAATTCGTCGACATCCAAGGCCTGGTCGTTGAGTACTATTTTGATGAGGTCAACAGTGCTGTTTTTCAAGAAGGACTTGCCGATGATGTGAGTCAATGCCACAAATAGCATTCCTGCCAATTTTACAAACCTTGGCCTGTTGCATTTTCTTGTATTATTTTACCATTTGTTAACCACATTTCTTTCCCTTTAGAACCTTGAGCAGAGACCTGGGGCAGTATTCTGAAAGCTAACTTAGCTTTCCTTTTAAACTTTCCCATAAAGTGCCCTAGTTTATTAGCCCTCCAAATTGGTATTCTGAAAGCTCATGTTGCACTCAATTATTAAAGTCCTACGTTGTCAAAATATGCTCCTTCTCTTTTTAGTTCATTTCCACCAATCAGAAGCGACGTAACAAAGGAAAATGGTCCATACGCTCCCCAACTTTTAACAGAGAAAAATGTGTAGTGAACCACTGCCTGCATGCGGTGCTGGAGAATGAATGAAATAAGAACAAGGCCTTTGATAATTTGACTTTCTTGATTTCAAACATCCTCCAAAGGTTTAAACTCAACATTGAGACTGCTCCATTGTAACAAACTGGATAGGATAAATCTCATTAAATCAAACATTATCATCCTTGCAATTAAACGGCCATTATTTTACATGAAAAATACAATTAAAGAGTGCTACATGTATGTCATTAAAAAATGGAATACTTATTTAAGGTCTTTTATCTTTTTTTATTCCAGTGCTAACAGAGTTTTCAGAATACCCAAATCCTTTTAGCTCCTTATTTAACTGAGGGGGGATCCCAGAAAAAAAATTGACATTTCTATGTACTGTCTGTTTCTGTACCTCTTCAAAAAGGCTATTTAACCCTTTTGAGACAATTGACCACATTTTATGGTTTCGCTCAATAACTTTTGTTTCAGAGCTTTGAAAAATATACCAGATTCATTAGTAGAAAGAGCAAAAATTTCTGCACATACCATGTCCATTTTCATTGCATGACCATATTGCATTTGAAGCCAGGAATTTTAAAAAGGAGAATAAACTTAAAATCCTTAAATTGGCAACACATTGAGATGTTCAAAATCACTGTTTTTTATCGAAATTGGCCATGTTTTAAACTTTTTTGACAAAGTTTTTTTCACAATGTATATTGTTTTCAAAGACATTACACATACTAGAACCATGTTCACTAAAAGAAAAATATATTGTTGCCAATTTGAAGAACAAAATGTGATCAATTTAGCCCTGGAATAATTCCTGTCCTGAAAGGGTTAACCATAAAAATATTTTTGATTGTGTCACGTAGAGATTTCCTTTAGTTTGCTGCAGTAGGTACAGTGGAGTGCAGTTCCAACAAAAATTAATTCTCCCTTTTTTCTTTTTTTTTGCAGACTCTGACTATGCTCCAGGCTTCATCCAATTTCTCTGACACCCTGGCTGTTTATGTGGAATCGATGAAACTGCTGGACGGTGGCATAGTCGCTGAGGTGGTGTTCCGTGTGGACATTCCTATCACCAGCAATGCGACGGAGAATGACCTGGCTAGGGAGTTTAATAGTGGTCTCAGTGGAACCAGAGGGGACCTCCTTGCTCCAGATAACAGGGTCTACATCCTGACATTAATTAATGTTGGTAAGTTCCAACCTCTTCCTTGGCTTCTATGTTGAAAGTAACTTCTTTGTATACCTCCTGTACTCTTGTAGCCCTAGATACACTTGCATAAAGGAACTCTAAGAGAGAGATCTTTAGGTACACTTTGTAAGATACATCTACTAATTAAAGATATTTGTGTCACGACTATAGGCAGAATGATCATTCTCACTCTCTTCTTCTTCCTCCTCTCTCTCCTTACAAGTTGCCTATCTATTGCGAATTTGGCGATAGATGTTTTTGTTGAGATGTGTTGAAGTTTTCACTGCTCTCGTCTTTTTGTTTGCAGATTCTAATGAATGCAAAGACACCAACATATGTCCAGATCTCTCAATGTGCATAAACACCGTTGGGAGTTACTCTTGTAAATGCCTTGAAGGATATGCCTTTACTGATAACAATAACGATACGTGTGCTGGTAAGTCAATCTATCTTCAGTTGATTTGTGTACATGTTTATTTTTAAGTTTTTGTATACATGTTCTTGTGTTTTAATATTGTGAAATACGTTTTGTTCTTTTGATGTGAATGCAGGGCTCTGTGGAAGAGCAGATACAAAATTGGACTTGGATAGAGACTACCCTGTTAAAATAAAAACCGAAATAAATCAATTTATAGATGATTCGCATGTTTGGGGTTATCTTTTACCATGCTGTAACTCAGAACTAGGCTAATTGCACTGAGAAGTACAAAATTAATGCAAACTTGGAGAAGGTTTACGGTTCACCATGTGGTTAGTCCTGAAAAGGACTGTAAACTCAGCCTTCTCATCTGGTTTACAGTCCTTTTCAGGACTTCACACTTTCAAGAAAGATTACTTCTACACTCTCTGAATTTCTATCTTGCCTTAGTTTCCTTTTCTTCTCCTCTCAACTTTTCTCCTGACCACTTTCTTCTTCTTAGTCAATAGTCCTTTTCAGGACTAACCACATGGTGAACCGTAAACTTTCTCCACGTTACCAGTACCACCATGCAAACCTCTACCTTCAAAGATCATCAAAATGAATGTTATTTGTAATCTCTCCTTGTGTGAATAGATGTGGACGAGTGTGGACAGAACATCTGCAGCGAGTACTCTAACTGTACAAACAGTATTGGCAGCTTCATGTGCGATTGCTTCATGGGCTTCACTGGTGATGGAACAGAGTGCATTGGTAAGCTGATGATTTGATTTGATTTAATTTGATTATTAGCAAAATTCATGTGACATATCAATACAACAGATAAATGAACAATATATGCATGTTTTGGTGCTGGAAAATCAAGGGTTGATCTAGGTTTGCCCTGGTAACACAATATACATAATTATACCCCCGCCAAACGAAGTTTGAAGGGGGTGTACATGTAGGAATCAGAGTACAGGCGGGCGGGCGGTTGGTCAGTCATTCTGTTGCAAGTCTTGTGCATCAAACTACTTCATTTTTCGAACAATGTTCATGAAATTCGCCACACACAATTAGTCTTGGGATGAAGATGTGCAAATCATATTTTTTAAATGTGTCGGAAACTGCGGTGCAATGGTAACGGCACATTATGTCAATAAATCAGGTTGAAATCTTGCGGATCGAACTACTTCCTCATTTTTCGAGCAATGCTCATGAAATTTGGCACACACATTTGTCTTGGGATGGAGATGTGCAAGACTTATTTTTTGAATGTGTCGGAAATTGCATTGCCATGGCAATGACGTATTATGGCAATAAATCAGTGGGAAATCTTGCGGATCAAAGTACTTCCTCATTTTTCGAGCAATGCTCATGAAATTTGGCACACAACTTGGTCTTGTGGTGAAGATGTGCAAGATATATTTTTGGAATGTGTCAGAGCTGCATTGCCATGGTAGCAGCATGGCAACAGCATATTATGGCAATAAATCAGTGGGAAATCTTACGATCGAACTACTATTAATCACCTTTAGTGATTGTCTAGTTAATTCACATTCCAACACAACATATTTAGAATAGTTATAAAGAAGGCAATTTCTAAGAAATCATATTTTCAATTTTCATTATTTACCAAAAAAATGTTGCATTGTCAAGGACTTGAATGTAGAATTGCAATAGTAATACATGTATGTACATGTACATGTGTATTCACTTATTGGCTAATATTGCTCATAGTGTGTTCCATAGAAAAATGAATTGATTTTGTACTCTGGTCACTGGAGAGTTTGAATTTTTGGTAAATGATTGGTCTTCTTGTTTATATGTGGTATTCCACAGAAACATGAATTGAATTTATCATCTGCTGCTATAGATAATGATGAATGTGAAATGGTTGATGTCTGCGGGAGTGACACTGTCTGTACCAACATACATGTACCTGGTAGCTACAATTGCTCATGTGCTTGAGGATACTCTGGCTCATTGAAAGAAAGCATACCTAACTTCAGAAAAATAAGAACGGAATTTGTGTTCATAGAAAAGTCAGAAATCTTAACTTTCTCTTGAAAATGGGGTGCTCGGATACTTGCTTTCAGACTTTTAATTATGACTTCTTTAAATAATTCTGTTGATTTTCATACATCTTTATGCGCTGTGTACCAAGATTCAGATTTGCCAAAAATACTAAGGGTGCACTGTTGACCCTTCCTTCTTCATACACCCCATATCTCCCCTTTACAGATACTGATGAATGCGCAACGGCTAATGATTGTGGAACTAACTCCATGTGTAACAACACAGTCGGCAGCTACGAATGTTCGTGTCGCAGTGGATACATAGGTTCACCTCCCAGCTCATCATGTCAAGGTTAGTTTCTATCAAATTTGACCTTTTGATTACTGAGCCGAAGAATTCTCAGGATTCTTAAAGCTGTCGGTTACAATGTGACTTTGGTATAACGCAGATTATTTTAGAGAATCCAGCCTAAGATATGTCAGACTTAGTATTCAGGGTCTGCCACAGTACTTTTATTTATGTGACATATCCAAAGACTTGAAAGGCAGCACGGTATCTTCACTATCTGTGGGCCTACCACCTTGATATTGTTTATTGTATTTATTGTATATTTAATTTTTGACATTGTAATCGATTTAGTCTTGGGACTGCAGTGATTGAATCTTGTGATGAGGATAATGATAATATTAATAGTAATAATAGCAATTGTAATGATAATGATGATGATGATGGTGATAATAATAGTGAAAATAATGATAATAATTAAAAAAAATAAAAATAATAATGATAATTATGATCGCAGCAACAATAACAGCAGCAACAATGAAATGAAAATATCTGTTATCTTTTTTTCATCAGATGTTGATGAATGTGATCTGCGGATTGATGACTGCTCCCAGAATTGTATCAACTCGGATGGCTCATACAGGTGTCGCTGTTATCCTGGCTTCCAATTAGATGCAGATGGATTCACCTGCAATGGTATGTACATGTATTTCCCAGGCCAGAGGTGGCGGAACATCGAGCTCAAATGAAAGTGGGGGTGCACCTTCAGTTTGGTGGACAAAAGGTGTCTGTTGTCCGAGCCTGACGTTCTGCCGGCTCTGTCCCAAACACAACATTTCCGAAGAAAATTTGCAAACATATGATTGTATTTTTATCAGTCAAAGAGGTAAAAGCATTGGTCTTGGGCTCTGTATTGGAAATGAAATGTTTTTTAAAATTACAGGAATCAGACGTTTTTTAGCAGATTTCTATTCGGACTGTAGGAAAATAATTTCAGTTGAAAATGGAATGGCCAGCTAGATGATAGGAATAACTTGATTGATTGTCATTTCTCTAAATATCAAATATGACACAGGTTTTATTATCTCATCACTTAATTATATAGACTGGTGGAATTCAAACAGGTATGGTAATTGTCTAAATCCTGTAATACCTGATTTCAATAAAAATAAATCTACTGTTTTACAGTTACAATACAACATGGAAATAGACAAGTGCATTATAAGAATGCAGAAAGATCATGTATATGGACATTTAAAAGGATTGGGAGCAACAAGTGGGTCAGGGTGCACAAAAGTGAAGTACAACACTGCTGCCCGGAGGCATGTACCCCCACACATGCTGCTCCCAGTACATAATAAAATAGCTATGCATAGAATATTGCACATGATGAAGAAAATTATCTCATTAAGCACCAGATAAATTAGATTAAATATCAAAAAGTTGATTTCGAAAATGCTATGTAAAAAAGACTTAAATATCCCCTGAACATTCAAAAGAAGTGTAATCGTAAGGACTATTGCATGTATGTTGCATGAGATAAACATACATGTAGCTGTTCAAGTACAAAATATTAAGAAGTGATGTTTGAGTATAATAAAAGTACAGTTGGGCAATATATGCGTCATTCTGATCAAGATAAAAAAGGCAAGCATGCAAAGTACTACCAAGAGCGTGTCGATATGGACTTGACATCATTGTATAGACTAGGATTCTTGTAATACTACCCTTCATTCTTGTCTTCTATTAGTTACTCCTGGAATGGAATGCAATGCTGCTCTTGATCCGTGTACTGGAGGTGGATTGTGTTTAAATGCTACCGGCCTCGTCAATTGTACCTGCCCTCGAGGCTTCTACAATTCCAATGATACTCATTGCCAAGGTAACCAAATATATGTGGAGGTGGCATGGTATAGTGGTTCATTCACTTACACTCTCAATCCAAGGGTTGAGGGTTCGAATCTCAGCCCGGTACTACATATAGTGTATTTTGGCAAGCTATTAATCCACATTTGCCACTCTCCACCCTGGTGTTAAGTGGGTACCTGGCAGGATTTATTCCTTGAATGCACTGTGCGCTGATTACGGCCAGGGTAGTAATATCCAAAACCTTTGGAAGCGCATAGGGACGCTATATCATAATGTGATATGCGCTATACAAGAACGGTTTATTATTATTTATTATATTTTAATTCATTTCATTTTATTAATATTTACACTATCTTTTAAAAAACCTATTAAAATCTATACAATGCATGATAACAAGTAGTTTTTATTTCCATAAACCTGCAGAGACAGTAGTACAATGATATCACTATATAAAGTAAAATATGACTGCTAGTTTTCCATCACATCAACAAGAGTCGGGCAGCCAAACAGGGGAAATAATGATTAACAATTGAGTGAAAGGCAAGGTGGATCTCATGAAGAAGGCTACAGAGTCACGTAGATACATGTAGTTGTGGAACGGCGTAATTGCTGAATATTGCAACTGAAGAGAGAGAAATGTAACTTACTAATCTGTCCAAAAAAAAAAAAAAAAAAAATATGGAGTAGGCTCCTAGAATTGATTGTAGATTGCCCAATGAGGAGATGCAATAGCAAATCTGTATGATATTTCACTAGATAAATTAACCCATGATTGTTGTTTTCATTATCCAGATACCGATGAGTGTACTGAAATGACAGATGACTGTGACACATTGTTGGGTATTTGTATTAATACCCAAGGTGGATACAACTGCTCCTGTACCGATGGGTACATGCTACTCAATGAAAGGACATGCACAGGTAGGAAAATGAATAATTATCACTACGTTAATAGATTGAAAGAGGTTCATCGTGGTGAAGAATAATTGAAGAGAGTTAATCAGTTGTCTCACGATGTGCAAACGTAAACGTAGGTAGTCTGACGTTTCGGCTGCTATATACTGCTAGCCTTAGTCATAGACAATGAGCCGAGATCACGCTGAGCGGGTCTTAAATAGCCCGGAGCGACCGGATGTACGCTCGGACCACTCGCGCTGTGATTGGTCGCTGCCGTTGACCAATCACCGGGCGCGGCATTGTTCCCTGCCGTGTCGGCGCTGTGATTGGTCGCTGCCGTTGACCAATCACCGGGCGCGGCGTTGTTCCCTGCCGTGTCGGCGGGGGGCGCGCTATCCTTGGCCGGTTCTAACCGGTTAGCTGCGTGGCGCTGAATAGCAGATAGCCATTCGTTAGGGATGTCAATGCCGTTATCCCTGTTAATGTTATTCGAGTGCAATCGGATTTGAATAGCTTCTTTCACCCGGCGCGTGTACCAATGCTTGTCCTGCGCAACGCAACTGATATTATCCCAGCCAGGATAGTGCTCGGCAGTCCAAGCATGCTCAGCAACAGCCGAGCTATCAGTGCGTCCGAGGCGAACATCCCGGCGATGTTCATGCATGCGCTCCCCGACGGGTCTACCAGTCTCGCCAATATAAACCTTGTCACAGGTCGAACATGGGATCTTGTAGACAACTCCATCGCGCCTATTCGGGAGGACAGGGTCCTTCGGGTGGACCAGCTGGCTGCGAATAGTTGTGTCGGACTTAAACACAACGCGAATATCATGCTTTTCCAAGCGCCGGCGGAGTAGGTGCGCAATGTTATCAACATACGGGAGAACAATGGTGGACTTGAAACGGCTAGGTTCCTCGGGAGTTGTGTGCTTCTTCCGGGATACTTGACCACGAAGTTATGGTCTCATTCGATGTGGTATCGTTATTCACAAACGTACCCATCAATGTCGCATGTGACGCCGCCCTTCTTAAACTTAGCTCTGATGCATCTTTGTCCGAACGCACTCAACTATCACCGGCGAAGATAGTTGACCTGCTGAAGTTTGTGCTGCATTCGACTTACTTCATGTATAACGGTGATTGCTATGAGCAGCAAGAGGGAGCGGCAATGGGCAGTCCGGTTTCCGCTGTCATTGCTAATCTCTACATGGAGTCATTTGAGGAACGCGCACTGGAGATCTGCCCACCCGATTGCGCCCCGAGGGTGTGGAAGCGCTACGTTGATGATACTTTCATCATTACCTCCAGATCATCCGCCAATGATCTACTCGAGCACATGAACGCGCAGCAGCCCTCTATCCGTTTTACTATGGAGACAGAAAGGGACGAGCGCATCGCCTTTCTTGATACCACGGTGCACCGCGACACTGAAGGCCGTTTGACTTCTACCGTATACAGGAAGCCCACGCATACCGATCAGTATTTGGCTTTTGATTCGCATCATCCGAAGTCCGTCAAGCGCGGGGTAGTGAAGTGTCTCTACGAAAGAGCCTCACGAATCGTGTCCAAACCCCAATGCACAGCGATAGAGAAGCAACACGTCTCCTCAGCGCTCATTGACAATGGCTATCCCGAGTCATTTGTGAATCGCGCCTCCCGGAAGAAGCACACAACTCCCGAGGAACCTAGCCGTTTCAAGTCCACCATTGTTCTCCCGTATGTTGATAACATTGCGCACCTACTCCGCCGGCGCTTGGAAAAGCATGATATTCGCGTTGTGTTTAAGTCCGACACAACTATTCGCAGCCAGCTGGTCCACCCGAAGGACCCTGTCCTCCCGAATAGGCGCGATGGAGTTGTCTACAAGATCCCATGTTCGACCTGTGACAAGGTTTATATTGGCGAGACTGGTAGACCCGTCGGGGAGCGCATGCATGAACATCGCCGGGATGTTCGCCTCGGACGCACTGATAGCTCGGCTGTTGCTGAGCATGCTTGGACTGCCGAGCACTATCCTGGCTGGGATAATATCGGTTGCGTTGCGCAGGACAAGCATTGGTACACGCGCCGGGTGAAAGAAGCTATTCAAATCCGATTGCACTCGAATAACATTAACAGGGATAACGGCATTGACATCCCTAACGAATGGCTATCTGCTATTCAGCGCCACGCAGCTAACCGGTTAGAACCGGCCAAGGATAGCGCGCCCCCCGCCGACACGGCAGGGAACAACGCCGCGCCCGGTGATTGGTCAACGGCAGCGACCAATCACAGCGCCGACACGGCAGGGAACAATGCCGCGCCCGGTGATTGGTCAACGGCAGCGACCAATCACAGCGCGAGTGGTCCGAGCGTACATCCGGTCGCTCCGGGCTATTTAAGACCCGCTCAGCGTGATCTCGGCTCATTGTCTATGACTAAGGCTAGCAGTATATAGCAGCCGAAACGTCAGACTACCTACGTTTACGTTTGCACATCGTGAGACAACTGATTAACTCTCTTCAATTATCACTACGTTGTTTAATAAACAAGTCGAATCGAATAATGGGAGCCAGTTTATCTGTAGGATTTAAACCTTTCATGTATCTAGGTGCTCTTGCTCATAATAACATGTAGTATCTTGCATGTAGATCTCCAAACAGGTTTACCTCACAATCTCTCACAAATACGATAGATTGGGGGGAAAGATCATTTACCCATGCGTGTCCTAAATTATGGAATAGCCTTCCTGAAGACATCAAAAAGTGCATAACATCTGATTCTTTTAAAAATCATGTAAAAACATTTCTGGTTAATTCTTAATTAATTTCTACATGCGCCTTGAGCACTCCACAGAGTGGATTTGGTGCTATATAAGTTACATTTATTATTTACTGCAATAAATCATATATACCTACCTATTATGCCAGTAGTCTTGACTACGGGACCCCTTCGAGAATTTAACACAAATGAGTCACAATATTGTGCGCACCCCCCGTAATCCTATTGTCCCCTTCGCCATTCACGCGCGTCAACACGCCACGGCCATCTTCCTCTTTCTTGCTCGCCCCCGACGAGTTAGGATGTCAAGTCACAGCGCTCCTGAAATCAGGTCTTTTTAGTATCTTTTAGGCGCGCTTTTTCGCATCTTTAAAGCACTTTTAGGTACCTATATTCTCTTAGATTATAGTACTTGTGTGTTTTAGTAGTCACTCTTGCCGATTGCAAGGGATTTTTGATTCCTTTTCTTGGCATTTATTTTTCGCTTTCACGGTCTCCTCATGAGACCTTTTGAGAGACATCTCCTCAGGTTTTTTAAGCCGGGAAAAGATTCTCTGTTGGTCTGGATTCCAGTACCAATAAGAATCAAGTCTCTTCTCTCTTGTTGGACGAGCGAGGAGTTTCTCGCGCGAGGCCAGTCCTTCAGTACCCCTCTTCCGTCGATCTCGTTTTCGACGGACGCCTCTCGGTTGGGGTGGGGAGGACACTGCAATGGCAGCACGGTCGCGGGGGATTGGTCTCATCTTGGGACTCTTCCCCATATCGTCCTGGAGTTTATTTCAGAAGTCGACTTCTCAGTCGTTCAGTTCTGATCCTAACGGACAATGTCACTGTGGCGGCATATATCAATCGGCAGGGAGGCACTCGTTCGGCTGCCCTGAATGCCCTAGCAGCTCAGCTGTGGAGGTGGTTGAGTTGCATGGCGATCACACCCGTGGCCTCTTTCATCCCCGGTCGGGAAAACCTCATTGCGGATTTTCTGTCTCGGGGCAGGTGTCTTCCATCAGAATGGATGCTCCATCCGGAGGTCTTTTGCCGCATTCGCAGTTGCCTAGGTCCACTGGAAGTGGATCTATTTGCGTCGGTGCTAAACCACCAGCTGCCGAAGTATTGCTCCCGTGTTCGCGATCAGGGAGCATGGGCTCTCGATGCTTTCTCCCTCAGCTGGGAGAACCTTCAAGGATTCGCCTTTCCTCCCTTCCAACTGATTCCGCGAGTCTTGCGGAAAATCAGGGAAGATCGGGCTCGGGTGCTTGTGATAGCTCCCTTTTGGCCCAGGAGGAATTGGTTTCCGGAGCTAATGAGCCTCCTGAGGGCTCAACCGTTCCTTCTCTCGCTAAGAGCGGATCTGGTGTTGCAGCCCCTCTCGGGGATTCTTCACCACAGTCCGGAGTCCCTTCATTTGACTGCTTGGCCCCTGTCGGGGAATCTGCAAGACAGTTGGGTCTCTCTGATAGAGCCGCAGACTTTTTAATGTCCAGTCGTAGGGTTTCTACTAGGGAAATTTATAATTCCCGTCTCTCGGTCTTTTTCCTTTGGTGTAAAGAGCGAAATCAAACCCCTTCTAAGGCTCCTTTTGGTTCAATTGCGGATTTCCTAATCTCGTTATTTGACAAAGGGAGATCCATCTCTACTATCCGAGGCTACCGTTCGGCGATTGGGGCCATTCATTCGGGTTTCTCAGATGGTTCGGGGATTTCCAATTCCCCGCTATTGAGTGGTTTGATTTGGTCGTTCTTTCTGAAACGTCCTCCTTGTTCTAGGTTAGTACCGTCTTGGAGTCTGCCTAAGGTCCTGGAGGCCTTGGCGAAACCTCCTTTTGAACCGTTAGGTGAAGCTTCGCTTCATCATCTTACGGTTAAGACGCTCTTTTTGGTAGCTATTGCCTCTGGGCAGAGGCGCAGTACTCTTCATGCTCTCTGTCTTACTCCTGGTCATGTTCGCTGGGAGAGAAAAGGCGTTAGATTGATTCCTAAGGCTTCTTTTATTGCCAAGAATCAAACGGCTGCCTCTGGCCCTGTTGAGATTTTTCTTTGTCCGCTTTCTGGGTTTTCGTCAGTGCGCGAGGACAAAGTTTGGTGTCCTGTTAGGGCTCTCAAATGGTATATTGATAGGACTAAGTCTTATCGTAAGGATGATCAGTTGTTCCTGATCACTAGAGAGCCTTTTTCTCCTGCTTCTCTTGATTCCATTTCTAGATGGATTGTCGAGGCTATTAGGGCTGCTGGCACAGAGGCTCTTTTATCTGACAGTAAGCCTCACGCCTCATGGCGTGCGCCTGTAATCCAGCTACCAGTGGAAGTTATAAACTGATTCAGCGGACCTAGGTTCGAGACTGAGCCACGTCTTTCGGATGGTGACGTTAAAGGTCGGTCCCAGACGTAAATAATCATATCTGATTGATACACGTCTGTAAAACCCAATTACACACACACGCTCATGACTCTCGTAGTGTCAGCACTTCTTGGGCTCTGTTTCAAGGTGTGGCGCTTGATGATATTTTGAAGGCTGCTTATTGGCGTTCGCCAAATTCCTTCATTTCTTGCTACCTTAGGGATGTTCCCGCAGATGAGGCTATGTTTGCGTCAGCCACCTTGAAGGCTGCTGTGTCTTCTTTGTAATCTTCGGTGTAATCCTATTCCCTTCTGCTTGAAACATGCCTCCCGGTCTTTGAGTTGGCGCTGGTCTGGCATAATAGGTAGGTATATATGATTTATTGCAGTAAATTTGTAAAATCAGCACTGATTTTCTTATTTACTATATAAATCTATATACCTACCTATGACCCTCCCTCCTTCCCCTCACCTTGCAAGCAACATGTTTCTACTTGGGGTTGCTCGCAAAAGAGGAAGATGGCCGTGGCGTGTTGACGCGCGTGAGTGGCGAAGGGGACAATAGGATTACGGGGGGTGCGCACAATATTGTGACTCATTTGTGTTAAATTCTCGAAGAGGTCCCGTAGTCAAGACTACTGGCATAATAGGTAGGTATATAGATTTATATAATTACGAACTGGCTTATTAAAAACTTGGTGGCACGGAAGGGCTGGGACAAGGGAGCAGCGTGCTCTACTTGCTCACAGATTATAAAATAACTCCCTCGTAACACTTCGCAAATAACAAAGTTGTCAGACTTGTCATAGATTTGAACGAAAAACCTGTGTAGTGCATCTAGACATGCACAATATTTTGCATTCATTCCTCCATTTTTTATTGTTTATTGTTTATTATTTATTATTTATTATTTATTATTTATTACTTCTCTTCTTTTTTTCTCACCCAGACATTAATGAATGTGCTAATGGCGATAACCCATGCACATTGGCCAACGAGGAGTGTAGAAACACGGTTGGAAGTTACGAATGTGTGTGCGCTGCTGGCTTTGTCCGCACAAGTGGCTATTGTCTCAGTAAGTTTTGTAATGTTTCTACACAATACCTGTTCTCTGTCTGTCGATTCTCTTTTTCAATATCTGATTGCTTATCCGACATTTTATTATCTATTTTATTTCTGTAAATTTCATGTTTTGATATTTTCTAAGGGCCCACAATGTCTTAGCAATTTGAATTGGGTGATGGAAGTTGAAAAATAAAAAAAATAAAAGCTTTGTACTTCAATTTTCTGATAATGTATGTAATACATTACATCTTGAAAAAAACTGATCTTTTATAATAATTTGCTTTTATATGATGTCACTTCTGGGTCTACATTTAGGTTGATTTTAAAAATGTTTTCCTCTCTCTGACTCTCTGTCTCTCTGTGCCTCTCTGTGCCTCTCTGTCTCTGTCTTTCTCTGTCTCTCTCATTTTCTTTCTCTGTCAGTCTCTGTCTGTCTCTCTGTCTCTCATTCTTCCCCTAATTCTCTGTCTCAATTCCTCTCATTTTGTTCTTACTCTCCTCCCCTTATTTTCATTGACTCTGTGTCTGTCTTTTTTGCTCTCTTGCTGTCTGTCCGTCCTGTCAGTACATGTATCTCTCTCTCTCTCTCTCATATCGTCACACAACCACTGACCAATTAATGTTTTATTCTTTTTTTATCCAGCTAACTCTACCATCAGTGGGTTCATGACGATCAATCTGATAAATAACAGACTTGCAGCATATACAGACTCGCTGTCAGATCCGACATCACAGGCCTACATGAACTTAACAGCCCTTGTCTGTTCAGCGGTAAGTTCCTCAATGTGAAACTTACATTGTCATAGCAGTTAACCCATTGCCTACGGGAACCGGATGGCTTCTGTATTAAGCCTATGGGAATCAGAGAATGCAGTAGTCAACGGGTTAACTTCCCACGGAAAGATATTAATCTACATTTGCCACTCTTTACCCAGTTGAAGTAATTTTTGGAAGAAATGCCTTGATTTCTTAAGCAACTTATAGCACTTTTGTTTAAATGTGGGATAATATTTAATAACTCGGATTCCTTGGGGTGAAATTGCATTGTAAATTAATCCAATCATTATTGTTCTTACATCATAATCTATTATTGAATGTTCTTTCCATGTTGTCCCCTTTGTTTTCAGTTCCTAAGCACGATTGAAGGATGGGTGAACGTCAGCACACCGTACCCCAAGGCGACTTGTGAGATCACTGGCTTTGCTCCTGGTTCGTTCTCTGAAACAATAGTTTCGTTTGTCATCACCGTCTATGGGGAGAGCACGGATGAGGTGGCCAATTACACCTCTGTAATTGTGAGCAATGGATTCTCTGGCACTCCCACCATTTGGACTGAGGAAGATGGCACAACCGTCCAAGTTATATCTCTCTTCTTCAACGGTAAGAGAACTCTTCTGAGCCATGTTTGATAGACCTCACTAATTGATAATAATATATACATCTAAGATGTTTCTAAGCTTTATGTTATCACAAGGGTCTTCGGTTTCAGGCTTGTCCGCATACTACAGTCTGTGCACATTCTCCACGCCCTTTGGGAGGATACCAGCCAGGTGTCATTTTACTGACACATCGCTTCACAAACCGTAATGACTTTTGCATCCTAACTGATACTCGTTTAACACATACATGTACATGTATGTACATGTAGAGAGGAGTGATGTACAGTCAAACCTGCTTTAGCGACCACCTGTATAGAAAGACCACCTGTCTATAAAGACCACAATTTGGGTGTCCTTTGTAAAATGTTTCTCATTGAAATGTGTATTATAGGAACCTGTACATGAAGACCACCTGCTCATAAAGACCGCTTTTCTTGTCTCCCTTGGGTGGTCTTTATAGACAGGTTTCACTGTAGATGAAATGCCTTGCTTAAAGATAAAGTTGAGTTCTGGTCACACGATGACAATGTGAAAGAAACTGTCTCAAAGCAATAGGGAAAGGTTTGACCATGTCCACATAAGAATTGCTGTATACTGTGAGGTTTTGGAATCATCAAAATGATGAGAAATTGACTCAATCTCGCTGAAATGCACATGCGCTGCGCACTGAAATGGGTGTATGGCACTGCACACTCATTGTAGCATGAATGTTCGGCCCGAACACTTCAGCTATTTTTCGTCATTTCGAATATGAGGGCACTTGAAGAGCAATCCTTTTCAGGGGGATATGTTTACTGTGATGTCCTTCCAAACTGACATAAAAAGAATGAAAAAGCTCATTATTTTTCACCTTTCCCAGAACTCAACCTTCTCTTTAAGAACATGAATGCCATTGTGGGGTTTCCAGGGGAGTGTTTCATCAAGTGTTTTGCCAGTGATTTTTACTGACAACTGTTGTAAGCTACTGAAATCCTTGCATCTGATTGCCTGAGAGCAAATTTGTCGGTAAAATTCACTGACAAAACACTTGAAAATGCTCCCCAGTCACATGTTTAAACCACTTGACTATGACACCTCTTCTATTTTAGTGATTGCATTTATGAAAGGCTTTCTGAAATGAGCTTATACTGAGTTTGAGTCTGCATGTAAGTTAATCATTCTGTCTTGACTTCAGAATCAACACCATGATGAGTCTTGGTTGTGGGAAGCTGTGACCTATCTTATTAAATATTTTGTGTAATACCTTACTCATGATCAAATATGCCCATACCCTTAATGTTGTGATTTCAGACCTTACCATAAAAGTTTTCAAAGTTCTCTAAGACTTCAGATATTTCAGTTGGATATGCAGATCAAAATACATTACTATACTTATAATTTGTCTTTGATTAGAAATATAGAATGTTTACAGTGACTTTTTTTAATACCAACAAAAATTTTGATTAACATTTCATTGTACTTTCCATGTTCATAATGATAATTTTCTTGTATCATTCGGTTTTTTTACTCTCTAGGTGCTGACGAGTGCAGTTTAGCAACATCTTGTTCAGGAGTAAATGAGGGATGTACTGAATTAGAACCAGGCTTTGAGTGTTACTGCACTGATTCTTCTGTCAGATTCAAGGGATTCTGTCTGTGTAAGTGTCATAGTTTGTTTTTCTTGATTGAATTGGTGGCATGACTATGAGAATATCATAATGTAGTATTATGATAAAGTACCTTTAAGGAACAATGCTTTATAGATGCATGCATATGGAGTGTTAACATGGTAATTTCTACTCAGATACATGTATCCTACTTTGTAGTTACATTCACACCTTTATTCCCCCATTTTTGGGCAGAGTCATACATATGTAGCTTAACCCCTTCCATGCAAACAAATTTTTGAGCAATTGTTAAAAATGAACTTTCAAGATTTAAACATTAACTTTCAATGACTTTTCTCTTGAGCAAACTGGGCAAACATATATTGCATACATGTAGGTATATATTATTATATTAAAGGCATAGGTTTCTGTGTGAGGAAGAATTTTCAAGCCATTCTGAGCCTAAACGAAATGTTCAACACTCAAATTTTTCGGCGGGATTTGCCGCCCACGGCATGGTAGGGGTTAAAGAAAAAAACTTTTCAAAATTCTAGATTGAGCTCATTAGTTCCTATTTGCGATGGAAAAAATATATCTCATCTTGACTCAGTATATTTTAGATCTTGTTTTGTATATTTGCAGAATTCACTCCAAAATGACAGTGTTAGATAATGTCTGTATTTGTGCTGTTGACAGATTATACAAGACTGGCGGGAAGTTTCCGATACAATCGAATCAATGGTGACAGTGTTACATACACAGATGCTCTAGCGGACCCCACGTCGGCCACATTCACCAATATGAGTGCAATCACCTGTGATGTGGTGAGTGATTTCGGAAAATCCCTGGCCAGTGTTCGAAAATTGTACCGTCTGTTCTGCTGGATCTGTGAAACAGCTACCAACCATTCCTATTTGGGAGGAATGATTCCTATTTTTTTGCTTTCAGAGTAGTGATATGAACCATAGATTCCTCTCTTTTTCTGGAAACCTCTGTGTAACAGCATGCAAAAATACTCTGCATTCCTAATTTTTGCCTTGATAGATTTCTGTCTTTTCTGTAGAAGGTTGGCAGGTATGCTCCAACATTTTGTTTAGAATATTTGACTGCTTTAAAGATGCCATTAACCCATGGCTGACTGAATTTTCTCAATCCCTAAGCATAATACATGTGGTTCCCGTAGGCAACAGGATTTCAGGGCTTATTCAAGAGATAAAATCTCTGTTCTCATGGCTAAGGCTTCCCTATTTAACCTGCCAAAGTTCCTTGTACACTTGATAGATGCGTACTAATTTTGTTTCATAATTTGCATTGTGCATCTATTGTTATTACACTTCAAGTGGCTCATAGAATCTGTATTGACCGTAAAACCACAGCTGTTGCTAATCTGCATTTGGCTTTCCTCAGTCTATGACCTTCTGACAGGGGTAGGTATGCACCAGAGTCCAATTATGTTATTTGGTGCATGCCTGCCCATCTAGCTGAATCACAGATGGGTGACAGGGGATTCTTGAATTGACCAGATATAGATGCAGTCTTTTGCTCCAAAGCTTCTATCCTACCCTATGCATCTTCAAAGCAGGGGAGTGTGTCATCAAGCGTTTTGTCAGTGATTTCTACTGACAGATTTGCTCTCAGCCATTCAGTTGCAAGGATTTCAGTAGCTTATAACAGTTGTCAGTAAAAATCACTGACAATACGCTTGATGAAACGCTCCCCAGAGCTGATATTCCTGCGTCATCAGACTAATTTGTTCTGCTTACATTTCCTTCCTGAACTCTAGTTCATGTACCAGATAGATCTGTGGGTTAATGTCAGCGTACCGTACACCTACATCACATGCAACATCACGGCTTTCAGACCAGGTAGTATCATCGTCGACTTCACCGTCGATGTCTATGGCACCAGCCAAATGGAGGCGATGATGAGGGCCCAGCTGGCCAATGATAATGGATTCACAGGCTCTCCAAGTAACTGGACTGGCAATTATTACACTATCTATGTGGATGAACTTATATATGACAGTAAGTGTGCTTACTCTTCTTATTGGGAAGAGCTATTGTAGGATGTACTTGTACTTGATTTGGTAATGCTGATTACAGTTGCCAAAGTTTAGGTTGGTTGATAGGCAACTAAAAAATTTAATTTTTAGCTTGCATACATGTAGTTAATATTTAACTTTCAAGATAAGATCTACAAATGTATAGAGAGGTACGTATTTATAGCTTTCATGTATTTCAGGAGAATACACTTAAGATAAGGTCTATAGAAAGGTACGTGTACAATAGTTAAAGCTTATTTCTGGTGCATACAATTTATTAGTATTTTTATATCTCTTTATTGATTACGATGTAGCTTTTACTATTATATTTGAAGTGAATGCTCACATAAATAATATGATTTGTCTTAGATAACCTGAATGTATCAACCACACCTTATTCTTCATGTTGGTAAGAATTTATTTGAGAAAGTTCAAATTATTATACTGTTATTATTTTCCTCATTATCCAGACCTGTGTGGTTCGGCTACATGCAAGAACGGAGGGACGTGCATGTATGATATCATTACCAACACGACATCTTGTTCGTAAGTCACATCGCTATTAAACACTTTATAATTTGTTCTGGATAGACTTCTCAGCCTTTTTCTTTTATTTTTTGTTCTGTATTGTATTAAAAACGAGACCACATAACATGGGATGGCTATAACTATCGTGTGCATTAATATAAGTGCTGTACAAGAAACCTTTATCATTTATTTTCTCTAGAATTTCAAGGAATTGAGAAAAATCATAATAATTACAGAGAAAAAGTATATAAGCTATTTAGATATTCAACATTTTTTTATCGTGCCGCCTCTTGAGCAATATTTTCATGCAAAACCAGGAAGTAGACTGTAAAAGAAATGACGAGATTGTCTGTCGCTTTGAGTGATGTTTGCATCAGAATGCGCGCTTTAGAAATTGATATTGTTATTATTATCGCTTAACAGTGATTTATTGATTAGTAATGTTGTGATTATGGATTTGTTTTTCTTTCCAGTTGTCCACCTGGCTTTGGTGGAGCTGTTTGTGAAAACAAGGGTGAGTCGTTTTCTCTACATTAACCCATTGCCCATTGGAACCGGGTGTGCTCTGTATTAAGCCTATGGCAATTCGAAAATTCAGTAGTCTGGGGGTTAATGATAAAGTTGAGTTCTAGTCATGCGATTACATTGTGAAGAAACTGTCTTGAAGCAATTGAGAAAGGTTGATCATGTCTAAATAAGAATTGGTGTATACTGTGAGGTTTTGGAATCATCAGAGTGATAGGAAATCAACCCAAAATTGCTCAAAAGCACATGCACCGCACACAGAAATGGGTGTATGGGACTGCACAGAGATGTGTCATGAATGTTCTGCCTGAACACTTCAGCTATTTTTTTCCCTCCGCCCACCGAAGGTGGGTGCCGGAGGCATTATTTGTCATATTTCGAATCTACGGGCATCTGAAGAGGAATCCTTTTCAGGGGACATTTCTACTATGATTTTCTTCCAAACTGATATCAAAGGAATACGAGAAAGCTCACAAATTGTTCACTTTTCCCAGAACTCAAGCTTCCCTTTAATGATGTTATTTCCACGTGGCTATCGTTTTGGAATGAAATTCAATTCCCCTAAGTGAACCCTCCCTGATTACTCACATTCAAAATGATACCAAAGATAGCACATATTCAGTCTGTAATAAACAAGTGAAACTATTTCCAAAGCAGAGGTAGGTCAACATAGATAAATGAAAAGAAGGGAAGGATAATTATGACCTTGCATTAACCCATCCCTGCTGTGGGCTGCAAATCTAGTGCAAAATTTACAGTGGTGTACCTTGCTCTTGCACCATAAAAAAAATAGCTAAATCTTTCTCCTTGAAACTTAAAACAGGTACATTTTTTTTGGTCAAGTTTGTTCCCATGGAAATTATTTCAAGCTCATTTCATATAAAGTGAAACAACAGCAAAACTGAAAAATGTGATTAATTTAATTTTGATAATTATCCATAACTTAGTGGCACTGAAGGGGCTAAATAAGCCAATTTGTAATTACAATTTGCGCAGGTGCAGATAAAGGTCACTTGTACCAAGTACAATTGACCTTTATACGCACCTTGATGCACGCACCAGTATGATTTTACACGTTAATAAGTAGCACGTCAACCAAAACAAATACGCGTGCGCATACAAATTGGGGTCATTTCAGGGTCAAATTTTGTACCATGAACTAATTACGAACTGGCTTATTGATATTTCTTGACTTACATGTTCGTGCATACTATGGATGAAAATGTCAACAACTTTCAGAAGCTTTGGTGTTTTAAGATGGTTTTACTATGAGAATGATATTTAAACTCATTTGTCAAATGATTTACCCGACACAAAGGACTCTGTAAGAAAAGCATACCCGCTTTATTTTATCAGATTGATTACTTTATGTATCCCTTGGATTATTCAACCAGATCCATGGTGCACTATTTTAATGCTTTGTTTATTATTTTTAAATCAGTCATGTTTGTTGGTGTGATTTTCATTGACTTGTGTTTTTAACTCAATATTTGATATTATTTGTCATTTTTTAGTTGCCTGTGATAATTATACCTGCCTAAATGGAGGAGAATGTGAAGTGGATGTGTTGGGGAACCCATATTGCAAGTAAGGAGAATGATTTATTGATTTATTGTTCCATTGCGCCCCCCCCAAAAAAAAAAAAAAAAAAAAACAAACAAATGAAAACTAAAGTGTGTTTCATGCTTTAAGAGTACTCATTTAATATCCTTGCCATTGTAGCATGTTTTTGATGTACATGTAGCAGTCCTTACATGTAAACATACGTAAACAAATGTATGTTCTCTGCTGTAATTACTATTTCTCTGAATTAGACATGGATATTTTTTATTTGAAGCCAAGTTTCGATTAAGTTGACTTGCTTTTTACTTGTGATTAGAAGTGGCAGACTACGCCAAGTTACAGGTAATACTCTTCATGATAGGCAACTTCAGCTTTACCATATTTCACTCTACCGTATTGTTAGAAATAAAAGAAGTGTCTTGTTTAGCTAGCCCCTTTTTACGAATGAGGGGAGAGAAGTCAATAAAATATGAAACTACAATCCTTATTGATGTTCATTGTTCCTGTAAAGATGATTTTAATTTCGATTTTTCCAATGTCTCTCTCAATTTTAGCTGCACTTCAGAGTACACGGGAACATTCTGTGAAACACCGAGTAAGTCTCTGTCTTTAAATAAAAAATATATATATATAATTCATTTTTTAAAGTAAAATTACATGTACGTGTACCTCTTTGAAATATTAATTGCAATAAGATATTTATTTATTTATTTCTGATATTTAGACAGGGTGACTCATTTTCACCAATAGTGGTGGTCTTCCACCCTGTTAATAATGATTTTACACACACCCTTCCTTGACTTTTGTATTTTCTTGTATTCTCTCATACATGACCCGATGAGTGCAGGTCGAAAAGCTTCGTCACTATGAATTTGTTAAATGTTATCTTTAAGTTTTGTAGTACCAATCGTCTGTTTTGTAGATTTTTAAAAAATAGTTTTAAAAAAAATCATGAATATAAACTCATAACAGCAACAAAAATGAATAAGAACATGTATAAACATATATGCAAAATATGTTTTAGTCATAACTGTATTGGAGAACAGAATATAGGTACATATGTATGACCTTTACCCCTGTCTCTTCTCTCTATCACGTACATGTATGTGAGTAATATAAACCAAACTCCTCATACATGTTTGAGTATGTACATGTATATACCGGTATATAGAGTAGTATTATAAACAACCTGAGTAATCCCAAGGCAATAACGTAGCCTGAAAAAAAAATGGATAAATATCATCTAGTGGATAATTAATCTGTTAGATAATCCAAAACTTAGCTCATGAATTTTAAGCTGCTTAATCATTATTTTTCATGTGTTTATGTACATGCAAGGGTAATGAAAAAAAAGTAAATTTAACAACTGGTACCTTTTTGCCTGTTTGTTTATCTTACAGTTTCCTGCGAGGATTTGGATTGCCAAAACAACAGCACCTGTGAGCTTGACGACAATGGTGTTGCCTTTTGCATGTGAGTTGATGGTTTACTTATGGTTAGATCAATCCTAACTTAAATCTATCTGTAGAAGACAAATTTAATTTTTTGTTGTTGATTGCTTAATCTTTTTTTTTTTTTTTTTAATAAAGCAATGCATACATGTACCTTTGAAAACATATTGTACAGACTTCTTTTATTGAGATTCTGTTTGTGAATTGCTACATGTACATGTATGTCTTGCGTGTAATATGTTATCAAAATCAATGGATGTGCTTGTTTAGTGATCGTGAATTCATCTGACTGATTGATTGATTTAACCCTTGTGGCGGGGGGGGGGGCAGAATCCACCCCCTCTGGACGTACATGTATGCTGTGATTTGTGCTGTGAACTTTCTCTGTGGACTTTTTCTTTCAGAATCTTACAGCTCTTTTGATACCAAATTTAGAAAATTTAGACCAACAGGTACCATGCAGCATCAAAAATTACTGCATTGTACGCAATGCAGAATAGACCGCTTCTGTAATGTATGCAAATTTATGCACATATATTTGCTGAGCACCTCAATGCTTGAATCCAGTTTGCATGCATTATTTGTTGCTATGTCCGGCCAGCATTCAGGTTGTCAATTAAGAACAACCTTTGTTTGAAAGGTATGTATAAAATTTGCATACGTTACCGAAGCAGACTATTGTCAAATCGTGAATATGTGAATAATTCATTAGCAACAATTCAGAAATCGTTTGAGATATAGATATGAAACTTTACAGGCTTATTTTTTCTGAGATATGTACATGTACTCTGTCTGTGTGCCAAGTTGCAGAATATTTTGTCACTCCATGGCCGAGATCCTGGGGATTACAGATTCCCAAAGAAAAGGGAAAAAATTGTACATCTCAAACTAAAATATAGAAAAGTGTATTTGATATCAAAAAAATTGAAACAGTGAATATAATAGTGTAAATTATTTGTTTTTTTTTAGTTGTCTGGATGGGTATGAAGGAAACAGATGTCAGCTAGAATCCACTACTGGTCTCTCAGTGGGTGCCATTGTAGGTATCGTGTTGGGAGTCGTTGGTTTTATTCTCCTCATTCTCCTTCTCTGCTTCTGCTGCCTCATCGTCTTTGCCGCCCAGCGGAGACGACAACGCAAGAGGGAGCTCTTGGAGGGAGCAGACAACTGGGGTTATAGAGGACGACGCTACACCCCCTCCACGTCCGTCCCCTCCACGTCCGTCCTTTCGGTGCCATCACGTGGGGCGGTGGTACGCAACGACCCAACAGAGTTCTCCACCGAGTCCTCGGACAACTTCTACTTCTACCAGAACACCAGAGGGCGACCTTTTGGTGCAGCTGCTGCTGCTCCTACTGCTAGACTGCCATTCAACTTGTATGATGATGATGATGATGACACTATTGATAGTAGATTCTCAGGCATCATTAGGAACATGTGGAATATGGTAAGTAGCTGCAACTAATTCTCTTCAATGGAAAATGCCACTTCAATCCTTATACATGTTTTTGTATAGAAAAGGAATATGTCGGTTGAAGTAACAGTCATCTATTCAAAACAATGAAGATGTAAAGCAGGGAAGATTGTATCTTTTACCTTCTACCTCTTTCTCAATGTCCATCTCTTTAAAAAAGTATTTAACAATAATTGAAAAAGAAAGAAGTGTGCTAATGAAAGAACTCCCAAAATATGACTGTACCTTTATCTGTACCCTCATGTCGCTCATCCTCTTTCTCTCACCTTCCAGCATGCCGATCAGCGACCAGAAGCCAGCTTTGACCCCAGAGAGCTTCCTTCAGCGAGTAGCTTCATGGCTGGCGGTATACCTCGTGCCTCTGTACGGCCCAGAAATCTCTACCCTGAATACCACAATACAGGATTTGAGATACCGTATGTGGCTGATGGTACAGAGAGCAACGCGTATTCCGTAAGTATAACAAAACAACAAAACAAGAACAACAGCATACAACATACTTATTAATATGATCATCAGCCTGAGATCTAACTCCTGCAACCATTCTCATGTGACTTGAGAGAACAGACAACATCATCACCTTGCATGCTTTTTAAAAATTAAATTGACCAAAGATCTTTGGTAGTAACACTGCTCTTCAGGGGTGGATCCAGGATTTGGAAAAGGGTTGGGGGGCACCATTCCGAAAAACTCTCCGACAAGCCAGAAATAAAAGGGGCATATTTTGGGGTTGTGTAGTGAAGGTTAATCAAATGGATTTGAAAAAGAGGAGGGGGTGGGGGTGATCAACCAGTTGTCCCCCTCCCCAGGATCTCCCAGTGCCTCACATCAACTTTGCTGCACCATTTGAACGCACTCCCTTTTAAAGTGAACCTTTCACCGTTTCTATTTCAGGAGGAGACTGAAGAATTCCGGACGTATAGAGGGAGAGGCAGAGGCAGGGATAACTCTCGAAATGCTATGGATGCATATAATTACTTCTAATCAAGCCATCTTCTCTGACTGCTTAGTAGTCTGGCTGAATCTGCTCAAGTCTTTCCTGAGGTTCATCACTTCATGCAGCAAATGAATTTTATATATAATGGATTTTAAATCTTATAAAGATGAATATTTATGGATGCAAGATATATTTCCTGATTTTGGAATCATGCTGTTCAATGTCTCTCCCTTATTTATGTTTTGTTCGTATGATGTTAATATTAGATGGAAAAGAATATGTTACTATAGCAAAAACATTAGAGTATGTAAAAAAAAAAATCCCTTTTTCTTATGCCAAGTAAATTCTTCCGCTGAAGGGGGTATTGTTAGACTCCAAACATTTGAAACCAAAAGGATTGTCAGAACAACAAAGAAAAGCCTTGGATTTTAGCTAGATATGTTTCTGTCACTATGCCACCTGATTGGCATGTAGTTTTATATATCATACGCCTGTGATATTCCTTTACTTTTTAAAAAATCAATATCAATTTTTTCTTTTTTTTTAATTTGTAAAAAGAGATTTATTGTATAGTGTAAGCAAATTATAACAGTACTCTTTATTTTTAATGTGAAAAGAAATAACTGTTAGATATGATATTAAAAGTTTTAAGACTGCATTTGTGTAATGTCCCTCATTTTTTTTAAACTGTAAAAAAAAATGTTAACTCTACAATCACATTAACTGTTTAATTTTTGCTGCACTGTAAAAATATCTCTCTGGTATATATTGATTCTCATTGTATGATAGGAGGATGGTTGTATTCTTTTCTCCAATTGTGTGTTTATACAATGGATTTGAAATAGGAACAGACTTCATCTAGTGTTCTGTATCAAGAACTATCAACTTTATAAACCCCTAACAAACGTATAAACCCACATCTAACAGTTTGAATTGCATTTTTTTATCCCCCCCCCCCCATCCCTTCGCTTCATTTCCCCTCCCCCTCTCTCTATCTCTCTCTAAAATTGAGACTTACTATAGTATACATACATGTACATGTAGTTCCCTTATAATTTGTGAGTAATAATAAAATGAAAAAATGGTAGGGGCCAATCTGCCAAGGAACTTGCTTTGTCAAATAGACAATTCTCTCCTAATTGTCCTTGATGTTATTTCCTGTTCGATGTTCAACTTATTTCCACTATGAGGATACTCAGTAAATTATCATTTTTTTTCCCCATCTTCTTCTGAATAACTTGTATTGATATAATTGGTTGTGTCTCCTACATTTTGAAGTACTTTGTATTATGTGTTAGTATATGTCTAAGAACATGTATATTAATATTAAAGAAATAGATATCATATATATATGTATATTTTATTTTTGTTTAGGTAGCTCAGTGAAACTTGATGGCACGTAAAAACACGGGAAAGACACATATCACAAAATTATTCAAAGTCATAATTCTATTCTGCAGAGGCAGAACCAAAATATAAGAATGTAGAATTAGTGTTTCACTCTTTGAATACTTTTTTTAAAGCAAAATACCTAATACGAAAACTTTTATTCAGATATGTCTGATTGTAAGTTCAGATGCACAGACAAAATAGCTATTTTGCTCTTTGAGTGTTTTCCCGCGTCTTTATGCGCCATTGCGTTTTGCTAACCTACCTTACAGGGTATTCTTCTGTTTTTCAGTGTTTGAATATGATAAAAATAGAAACATAATATTTTAGGATGTTTAGAGTTATTTACCAAGCGATAGTTATTTATTCATGTATTTATTATTTGTCAAATTAAGTCTTGGTTTCTAATTTCCTGTCATGGGCTTCTGTACTCAACCAAATATATTCCATCATCTTTGTTCTTCCTGTACATGTACATCTACATGTATCAATCTTGCCTATTTCACTCCACTGCTGAAAGAAGGCCTCCTCCTCCTCGAGTCTCCATTTCATTCTATCTTTTGCCATCCTCTTCCACGAAACGCTACCATATTCTTCTGATATCATCCATCCACCTCCTACTTTGCCTGCCTCTAGCTCTCGGGGGGTCCAGTCTGTAAGTGTTTGCGTCCATCTATCATCATTTCTTCTCTCTACATGACCCGCCCAACTCCACTTCTTTCATTTAACTTCTTGTACTTTATCTCAAACTTCTGTTTTCTTTCTCAAATCCTGATTTCTGACTTCTGTCCCTCTTTGTAGAGGTGTCGTGGTCTAGTGGATACGTTTTGGGACTATGGATCACATGGTTCGCGGTTCAAGTCCCGCCACGGCACTAATGTCCTTTGGCAAGATATTAATCGACATTTGCCACTCTCCACCCAGGTGTAGTAAATGGGTACCTGGTAGGAATTTATTCCTTGAATGCTTTTAGCGCCTTAGGGCAGCTCGGCTAAAGCCAGGGTAATAGTAGTACTTTCGCGCCTCGGAATAGGTTACCTAGATAGTTGGCGCGTTATAAATGTCTATTATTATTTGTGATCTCACTCTATCCATAGCCCACTGTAACTCTGAGCTTGAATGCAGTAAGGCTGTATGCTGGACGTGCCAAACAATACTCCATTGGATGTAATTTCAGTTGTCACACGTATTGTGAATATGATTATGCATGTAGCTGAGGTTTATAGATACCTCAATAAAAACTATTCCGGAAGTGATCATCCCAATGTTAGTCAATTAACAAAACAAAAGTAATGCTGCTCTAACAAGTTTTAGAAATATTTTTGCTTTTTGGTTAATTTCTTAACTTTTGTAATTAGAATGTTGATTTAACAAAAGAATTGAAATGTACATTATTGGTAGACAAATGTACAAATCTTCTTCTCCTTTGTTTTTGCAAGTATAATGATAGTTGACAAGAATTGTATTTTGTACTCCATAATCCTGCTTTATGTGCCCAAATATCCCTTCTGAACATATTAATGCATTTTGCTATGTGATTACACATGATTTTTAATAGATCCTTGCCAATCTGTTCCTCAAGTAGGGATGTGAATTTGATGGTCTGGAAATATGTGAAAGGATATCAGCCTAATGATACGTCTGCATGACTTCAAGTTAAAAGATAAGGAACTCTTTTTATTACAAACAAAATATACCTTTATTTCTGCCACAGTCAGTGGGTAATATGCATATAGTTATGGTAAGAGTGGTGTGATTCGTTACAAGATCAGGGGGGTGTTTCATGAAAGGACTTGTCAGATATTTTATCCCGACAAATTTGCTCTCAGCCAATCAGATGCAAGGTTTTCAGTAGCTTTTAACAGTTGTCGGATAAAATATCCGACAACTTGCTTTCATGAAACGCTCCCCAGGTGTGCATTTATACCAGTGACTAAATCCATCGTGATTGAGCATGTTCTTTGCACAGATTTCAAACTTACAAATACCGTGACTATATTTTTTGAAATTGGAACTAAAAAGCACCCACTAATGGCATACTCTAATTGGGATATCAAAAGGAAATATCGTGTTTTATGTGCTATATCAGTAGGCTACAGTATTTCACGACTTGAAAGAAAAATGCAATAGTGCCAAGTTTGGGGGTCTTATAGATAGTCAATGCTATGCACTTTCCAGGTCTTGCGTGGCATGGTATTGAGTCTGTATAGGAAAAATGGTAATTGTCATAGTCTTTCATTAAGAGTTTAGTAAAGCTCCACGCGTTCAAGGTAGTATTGGAAATTCATTTTCAAAGCCATGCAACAAGAAAGTGAAATTCTTTGCGTAATTAAATTCTAAATAATACATTTCCGGAATGGCATATGGAAAAAATATAATGGTAGATAATTTTTCCTTATTCTTTTTTCCTCATTGTTATGAAATATATAATTATTATCATTGTGGTTTAATTATTTTAATATATATTTTTCTAGAGTGATAGAAAAAAATGATAAAATGATAATTGTACCTCAAAAAAAAATCAAAATGTAACTGTAGTTAATATTTTACTGTAGTAGTACAACTTATAATTCTCCTTTTCCTTTTCATAAATATATATTTTCAATGGTATTATAGTTCTCATAATTCAGTAATACCTTCAGTGCTTAAAAAAGATATGGATTTGATTTATAGTCTACATAGAATTTTATTAAGAATACATCATTTTTATATTTACCTGAATATCGGCTGAGAGGCAGAAGAGTAGTGTTCACTCCTTTTACATAGAGTTAACACCCTATGCCTCTCAGCAGACGAGATGATCGTCAGCCTTATGCCAAAAGGGCCTTAAGGCCATATACTTTATACAGTGATAAGGCCCTTTTGGCATAAGGCCGACGTGATGTCTGTCAATCTGTATTGTCTTGACAAGAATCGATGCAATGTTAATACCTCAATTTTTTAAAAATTAATCTGTAGACTTTCTCTTCACTGGTACATGTATATCAAATGCTTTTTTATTTATACATCATATTTGTTATTGCTATGTAGTATTGTAACCAATTCCTCTTTTGATTTTATGTGATATTAAGTCAGATGAATAAAATATAGTTGGCATTTTATCAAAGCAGTTATTTCTCAAATTCTTTTATTAGACTAATATTTATGACGTTATATACGTTTTTAAATAATAATGCCCATACCGTTTATCACAAATATTCACAAATTTTTAAATACATACATACATTTATTCACATATTCACTGATTTGTAAATACAGACATTTATTAGTTCAGGAGGTGCAATGGCTCAGTCAGTGGTAGAGCATTGGCGGATCCGGGGGGGGGGGCATTTCCGGCTCGTCCCCCCCCCCCCCCCCGTTTTGGAAGAAAAGTATGCATTTTGACCATAAAGGACCCGACCTTTTGTCGACTGTGCCCCCCCCCCCCCTTTTAGAATGAAATCCTTTTTTTTTTTGCTTGTAAGAGAATTATGGAGGGAAACTGGACCTCCATACCCCCCCCCCCCCCCCCTATACTAAATCTTGGATCCGCCCCTGACCGGGAGGACCGGTGTTCGAAACCAAGTGGATGCGCTATTGCACTTTGGTAAGGCATTGATCCTCATTTCCAAGTCCCGCGGAGAGGACTTAAAACCGTCTGTCTCCTGGTTGCTTATTTACAAGCATATAATGCTTTCTTAGAAGCAACTATTTTCAATCAAAATATTGCCAAATAGCAATGACTTGGACATTCCAGAAAATACGATTGTTGTATAATTGGTAGTTTCCCTTAAGCGCCAAAATTACCCCTTTTAATCAGAGAGAGAGAGAGAGAAAAAAAAAAGTGTGATGGAGGATGTTTATGAAGTGTCAATTGGTTAAAAAATTGTGGCAAGAAATAGGGGAACAAATTAAATTGATGCACTTAAATAGTTTAAAATGGGAGGAAATTTTAGTTGGTTTAGATGGAAAATCAGAAAAACATATGTACACTAACCACTTAATTATACTCATAATATATATATATACAATGCGAGATCAAAAGGAACGCCCCCAACAAAGAAAGAAATCTATAATGCACTTTTAAAAAGTAAAGATAATGAACGGAAAAAGGCTACATCAAAAAAAAAATGGACTTATTTTTAATGTTGGACGGAGGAGGACATACAAGATAATTGTATAAACGGCTTAAAAAAATATTCATTATTACAATTGCCCTATATACTTTAATTCGTCACCTATGATTTTAATATATACCTTGTTCAGTTAGTTGTACTATGGTTTATTTATGAATGGCATGCTATGGAATTATATTATTTCTATTGTCTATTGCCATGTTGAATTATATTGTGTAATCAATGCTTAATTTGTAATATTCATTTTGAAAATCTGAATCAAGGAATAAAATAATTATGAAAAGAAAAAAAAAGATAGATACGGGAAAATATAAAACCAGAAATAAAAGGAGGAATATTATATCAGTGTATATCCTTCCTTTTTTCTGCTGCTTCCAGACATGCCTGGTAAAAATAGATACCATCATTTGTAGGAATGAACTGGAGGATGAGCTTCCTGGCTTGGTAACCTACTTCAATAAAGAGGTCATAGCTCTCTTGCATACAGTGTATAGATTCCTATATATCGTAGAACAAAAGAACCACATAACAATTACAATTGCAATGACAATGACCTTTATTTCCAAGTCATTCGTAAGCAGGCTATTTTTTAAAATGTATTTCATTTATTTGTTTCACATAGTGATTGGACTTCATACAGAATAAAATTTAGTCAAGATATGCAGTACCCTGATTAAAACGCCTGCTAAAAATGAAAAAAAAAACCCTGATGTTTATCACAATTTATTTTCTATTATTTCTAATTATTCAATTGAAACAAGGTATAACCAAATAATTTAAAGTCCTGAATCATTTGAATGTCCATATTTACCAAAATAATCAGTCAATATTTGTCACTAGCCTACCGTACGTGGCACAGCAAAAGCAGCAAGATATCTCACTGGCACAGCTTGCTGATTTTCTTTTTTTTTAACACTGAATCTTTTCCAGCATTTATGAAGTTCATTTCAAAGTGATATCGTGATTTTTCTTCGTTCTCAAAAATCACTAATTCCCATGTGTAGTAGAAGATGGCTTGTCTCAGGGCGACACTTGAAGGGGGGCGCGCGCGCACACAACACACACACACACACACGCACCCCCACACACACACACACACACCCTCACACACGCACGTTTACATGGCTTTACTTCCGAGGACAGGTATTGTTCCTCTATTGTTCCTCGTCCTCGGACAGTCGACGGAATAAGGCATAAATTCATTGTTCGACGTTCGAGGACTATTGTCCGGCTTCCGAGGACCATTGTTCTCATGGTTTTTTTTTTTGTTCTCTGTCCGAAAATGTCCTCGGACATAATGCTAAACAAACGCACCCACACACACACACCCTCACACACGCACACAACAACAACATCGCAAAAGAGAGAAAGAGACAGGAGAAAGAAAATGTGTTTCTTCAGGATCTTTATTCATGCCCAATATAGGATATAGAGCATATGTTTAAATTGTCAAAATCTGACAAAATATAATCCTCGTTCCTCTGCTTTCTGACTAGTATAGTTATTTCTTGCGCCCCAGATTATGATAAAGTGCATGAAATAGATTTTCATGAGTCAACATTTGAAAGAAATCCTGACTGTCGATTCCTCGAATATATTTCTTCAGGTTTTTCGTAAATTTCGTGCAGCAAATATAAAAACACGTGTACTGAATAGCTTTTTCAAGGTTCGAAATTTCAAAGAAACTGATTTTTATTATCGAGGAAGTACATTAAGAAATTAAGACTAGAACAGAGGAGCAGTGCGACTTGTCTATAGTCGATGTGTAAAATACAATTGTTTATTCCAAACAATATGACTACAGTATGACTACAGTATATGAGTCATGCGAGGAGTGGTCAATGACCACGAATCTCATATCAGTGAGTAAGAATGGTAGAATGTCCAGAACAGGATGTTTATGATACAAAGTGGTACAATTACTGAGAAGAGTGTATGAGTAAGAAGGGAGAGACCAAGAAATAGAAAGTAAGATGATGGAAAAAACTAGATGATGCAATCCACAGTACTACATCTACAATGTACATCCAGCATGTCAACAGACTTATGGTTAGTAGTTATTTATCACACTTTAGCCATCAGATCCCTCCTAATCCAAAATCACTCTCTACCAAGAATTATGATCTCCAGATCCCTCCTACTCCACCATCACTCTCTACCAAGAATTATGATCTCCTCCCAATATGAAAAGTTACCCATCAGTGAATGAAAAAGGCGCAAAAATCTACGAGACATCACATACAATTCCTTTTGAAAGCCCTTTTGTTTCCACTATAAGGCCTATATAGGCAACATTTCTAATTGCGATGAGCACCTGTGTGCAATATGCTATAAATAGAAATTATTCGAACGTCATTTTGTTGAGAAAAAAACAGTCGGAAATCCATGTCGCAACTCTCTTTAAGAAGCGACTTAACCCAAGGAGGTACTCGGAAAAGCCTAGTACCTCCTTGCAGCCTCAAAACAGAGCCATCTATATGCGTTTTATGGCTCTGTTACGTCATGGACGTCCTATTTCTTGAAACAAAATTGGCGTTCGATTCTTCTTCAATTCTGAGGATTATTGCAGTTTTTCTTTCTGTTTAGAACACTCAGGTGCTCAATGGAATTTAATAAAAATGTTGTGGAATAGTGGAAACAAAATGGCGTTCAAACCATGGGTTGTCGCAGCTCTTCTATAAAGGGACTCTACCTCAAAACAATAGAAACAGTTGACCACCTTTTAGTATGCCCAAAATAAGACAAAGAAATAGAATGATAAATGTATGTCACCTACTAGAAAACGAGGAATATAATAGGATTTATAGGAAAGATGGTGGAAGGTACAAAGAACTGCGATGCTCAAAGAGCATTAGAGTTAGTTGTATTACCAGCATTATAGTTAATATGTAGTGATATTTATTGTTATGTGTATACAGCACTAGAGGTAATTTTCAGGCTGTTATCTAAATATTATAAAAGAGGTAACAACATGACAGGTGTTTCTGATGCTGCTATACTGATGCGGATTTGTACATTATTGGCTATAAATCGCCGATTTTTCCTTCTGACGTATAACGAAGCCAGGGCTTCAAACTAACCTTTAAACATAACGTAATGAACCAAACTAATAATCGTCTACTTCATCCTTATAATAGCATGGGCGGTATTCGTTCCCTTTTGAAACGCCGAACATGCCCCGGTGCAAGCAGCTGAAAATACAATGGCGTCTTATTTTGTTTACAAGTGACTGATTCCTTTATTATTTAACGCTGCATTTTTCATCAAAATAATACCATACACGAAGTTGAGAGTGAAGCAACAGACGTAACATTAATACTGACGCTAGTGAAGTAAGAGAAATAAGTGAAGAGGAGATGACAAAACAGTCATTGAAAAATGTGTAAGATGTTACGGGACATCGTCTGCTTAGACAGGGTTGGTCTCTGGTGTGACGTCACACATCTCAGCAGCATTCGAGGAGCTCTTCAGGTGCTGTATCGGGGCTGTATTTTACCGTTTTATAATTGATAATAAGTAACGCTTACTTCAAATGTTTCCAAGCATTGAATTTTGATAACCTTGTTTAACTTATGCCATCTATGCAATAATAAGAATTAAGCCAATATTTAAAATCAATAAAGTTCTACTTAAAAAAAAACAAAGGAGAGGAAAACAACGCCCTCTCATATTGCCTGGCGAAAATCATCCAATCACCGATCAAACCAACATTACAACAACAACAACAACACCAGAGCCACTGACCTAAGCTGTGGCGGCACCAGGATTTTTAAAGTGGGGGGGGGGGGGGCAAATGGGGGGCAAAAGAAAATGTTGGGGGGCAAGGGCGGACAAAAAAAATTGCGTGTACATCGCAAAATCAAGTGCGAGTGGGTAGGGTCCAGGGAATCACCTTGAGGCCCCGGGTAAGGCCCTTTCTCATTTTCCACCCTTTTATTTTTTTTTTCACTCCGAAAATTATTGGGGGGGGGGGCAACTGGGGGGGGGGGGGGGCAAGGCTTCTGACTGGGGGGCAAATGCCCCCATGCCCCCTTGGTGCCGCCACTGGACCTAAGGTAGAGGTCAGTGACCAGAGCCCTTCATATGCATCACAGAACTCGTCTTTAGGAGTTCTGTGATATGCATACACAACATATCGAGAGCGCCATCAGAAATTCAAGCAGCAACACAACGTACACAAACCGAAGCTGGTGTGCGAACAGCGGCGCCAAACGACGCTTGTTTACAGGTATATTGTGACCACTTAGCAAATACACCGAATTCGAATCCCAACACCTTTCATTGCTCGTCAACATATGCTCGGGGACCATTTCCAGAATATTTTCTTCAACGTTTTTCATCAAAGGAGATGGAGATTGGCTAATTATGAGGTAAGATAATTTCAAGACATAAGCAATGCAATGCGAAATGCTCATAATGACTTCTTTTGTGTGTGTGTGTGTGTGTGTGTGTGTGTGTAATTGGGTTTTTACAGACGTGTAATAAGCCAGTTCGGGGTTAGCGCATGGTACTGAGATTGTACAAATGACCCCAAATATCCACAGATATTTTAGACATGGAGGGTCCCTTTATGTGCACTTCAGAAAAATAACTCTGGGAGTGATAGAGGTGCCTCATGAATAGCTTTTGTTTCCCCCTTTAAAAAGAATACTTCCACCTGGATATCATGGAATGCACCATTAGTGCATAATTGAATAATGATTACATGACATTCATGAGCACATATCGAATATTAGTGTCAGTGGGTTTTAGAATTTGGTACAGATGACCTTTATCTGCTCATGCTCAGATTGCATCCCCGAAGTGGCTTATTGGGTTTTTACAGACGTGTATCAATCAGATATGATTATTTACGTCTGGGACCGACCTTTAACGTCACCATCCGAAAGACGTGACTCAGTCTCGAACCTGGGTCCGCTGAATCAGTTTATAACTTCCACTGGTAGCTGGATTACAGGCGCACGCCGTACAACGCCCAGTTGTCACTTTGATAATAAAGCGATATCGTTGTTTTATTCATTTGCTAAACGGTTATATTTTGATCACTGACTGACAATGATAGTGCACAAGCTTATCTGAATATTACCAAACATCGTGTACTTATACGAGAGTCGAGAGAAACTCTATCTAATACTTGTAGAAGACAAGCCACATTGGTAACATGTACATGTACAAGCAGCAGATTTCTGAATTGTGTACACACAACAATGGGTAGATCTACTGGAGGGCGGCATACGTCTCCGCATTGAAGGTGAAAATAATAGCGACACTATACAGACGACATACACAGGCAGTGATTGCTTTTGAATTGTATTACGTAACAACATGCCCTGCACTGATTAAGTTCTAAGGATTCGTACAGAAAGGTTACTACGACAGTATCGCGGTAACATCCTGTCCTTTTGTAAAAAGCGACCTCTGTCTAAAGTATTTCGGGAGGAATGAAAGTGACATGGGGAGCGTTTCATCAAGCATTTTGTCAGTGATTTTTACCGACAACTGTTATAAGCTACTGAAATCCTTGCATCTGATTGGCTGAGGGCAAATTTGTCGGTAAAAATCACTGACAAAACGCTTGATGAAACGCTCCCCATGGACTTCTCCGACAGAATTGGTTAATCATAATTATTTCATTGTCAATAGGTCATGTGTCATGAACTGGTCCCCCCCAAAAAAAAAAGAAAAAAAAAAAGAGAGTGGTGCTGTTACACTTTTTGATTTCATGCTTAAAGGACAATTAACCCCACGTGATATTCTAGATGCACCTATTGTCTGCTACGTCTTTCCATGGAGGCTGCCATTTTGTGCATGACACGGATCATTAGGTACCATATGCATTGATAATAGCCTACCTTTACAACAGATACGTCGCTTTGTTCTGATTGTATTACGATTGTTATTGGCCATGGGCCTAGATAATTGACGACCCATGAGTTCTAATAGCCATCCTGTAAAGCAGATTCCTCGCTTTGTTTTGGTATTGTTACGATTGTCTCCGTCCTTGACGTCAATTCTCCGTCCTTGACGTATATTTTTTATGAAGTATATTTTTTATGAACAAATTAAGACCTTTTAAAAAATATATAAAACTAAACTTACATTTCAGAATATGTGACTTTATCTAATATATATTTGTCCTCTAAAAATCAATTACAAGTTAACGATGAAGGAAATTTTACTTGGGATGAAAAATATGTTCGTGTACACATAAAGTAATGGCAGCCCCCTTATTATTGCTAGCATACGATAACTTGGCTGGAAAATAGTGATTTATATCTATATCCTGTGTTTTTACATGAAATTGCATGTATCAAATAAGAGGCATATACTACACCATTCAAAATAAGCTAATTCATACGCTGAGGTTAATTTCCCTTTAAATAATGTTGGATTTTGTTCAAAACCATAAAAGCTATTTCAACAATTTTGGTATCATTTTGAAGGTTTATTACCATGCCAGTTGCCTGCAAAGTTTCATTGACGTTGTGTATATAGAATTGGAGTTATAATATGCTAAATTTAGAAGACCAGGGGTGATGCCGGAAGCGGCGCCGCGCCGCCGGTACAAATTCAATAGGAAAATTCACATTTTAATGCAAATTTTTGAAAAATGCTTATATCTTTGTCAAAATGACTACAAAATTGGTATAAAATTAAAGCTTACGTACTCAACTTATTGTCTTGAGATTGAAAAGTAAAGTTGGCTGAGCAAAAGTAGTGTATGAAACTGAAATACCAAGAATTTTAGTTCTAAAGTGGCATTGCAAGCACTAGGTTTGAAAAAAAAATTGACACTTTTGATCATCAATCCATTATAAAAAAAAATACCATGGTAATACTACTTATTTCATGGTATTACAGCCATAATACCACGAAAACATGGTAAATCCGTGGTACACATCGTATTGCCACAGTATTACTACGAAAAACATGGTACATTCATAGTATTTTCATCTTGACAATGGGTAACGCGGGTAAATTCATGGTACTTTCACAGTAATACCGTCCCAATTTACCGCGGTATTACCATGGTATTACCATGGTACTTTTTTGTAAGGGATAAATCGTATCAGACTGAGGCTTTCGCGTTGTAAGGTTGGAGTTTGCCAAATTTAATTGGAGTAAGTTTCATGATGTTTGTTTGAATACTATTCTTAAAACAATTAGTTTTTCACTTTTAGACAAATCAAGGCCACAAAATCTGTGTGTATCTGACTAATTAATTCAGAGCACAACAATTGCTACTGTGCATTGCAGCTGAAATTCCAGAGCATCTCTTTTAACCCAGAATCATGAATCATTAATGACATTGGACAGCAAAAGTTTGACAGAATTGACAGGAGCGATGCACAATGGTATTGTTGTGTTCTGAATTAATTACTGATACACACAGATTTGTGGCCAAAAAGTGAAAATCTAATTTGATAATTAGAACATTTTGGTGAGAATATTGATGAAGGAAATTTCATAAAACTTACTCCAAGATGTATGTAGGACTGCACACCAACAGCTATCAACTTGCATTGTGGATCAGTGGATAAGTCCCTGGACTGTGAACCACGAGGTCCGGGGTTCGAATCCCACCGCAGCACTAGCGTCCTTTGGCAAGACGTTAATCTACATTTGCCACTCTCCACCCAGGTGTTAAATGGGTACCAGGTAGGATGGCGAAAGTTAATGTCCTTTGCTTAG
Source organism: Heliocidaris erythrogramma (assembly GCA_025617745.1). Classification (NCBI taxonomy): domain Eukaryota; kingdom Metazoa; phylum Echinodermata; class Echinoidea; order Camarodonta; family Echinometridae; genus Heliocidaris; species Heliocidaris erythrogramma. Next base: position 51,730,448 of record CM046856.1, on the reverse strand, counting down.
CATGTGTGCGCTTAACAGGCGACTGGCTGGAATACTCCCCAGGGAGCGGAGAATGTGCATACATTGTGTGCGGGCATGCCAGAATCCGATGACCAGGGTAATAATATATCTGTAAAGCGCTTAGAGACATCTCCGATGTATTAGGCGCTATATAAAAGCTGAATATTATTATTATTATTATTATTGCAAGGGCTCTTTAAGAGGATGCAGTGAGCCTTAAACATTGCTGCATTATATCAAGGAGTTATCACAGTTATATTAGCTCAGTGTGGTGCTTCATCCTCATTTCCATATCACAGAAACTGTTTCATGAAAAAGCCCGTGTACAAAGTGAATGGCAAAAAAGTGTGTCAGAGAAAGTGTGTCAACGGTGTCAGAAAAAAAAAATGGGTCACCAAATGGAAACGCCCCAACCCCCACCTTCCCTCAGTAACCAAAATGGCTAACTCGGGATTCAAATAAACTGTAAGGTCTTTAACAGGGCTGAATTGGGATAACAGGTCTAAACACGCAAGGAGGCTACATCTTGGGTCTGAGCGTGGTGTACACTAGGGAGAACATGAGAAAAACTACTGCTTAGTGTAGAGTAAAGCTTGCATGAACAGTGCCTCACCTGCCATCCCAATACTTCGGTGTTTGCCGAACTGCGCCCCATAATTCTAGGGAAATATTACCAAAACATGAATGGTCCGAGGATGCATGCATGATGTGTCAGGAGGGCTACTATGGGGCAACTTGTTTGCAGAGTACAGCTCGCAATAAAAGTTCCCCTTTGTGGCTATCCCTCTTTCACTGGTGTTTGCCGAACCGCCCTATACACTAAAGAATAATCAAGGACAAGGGACCATAACAAAAATATACGGGGGCCAAGCTCACATTCAGGGTTGGAAATAACGGGCAGCCTCATAAATTAATGCAGTTCCCCCTTTCTGTCTTATGCCTGCCCCCAATGCCTGCCCCCAATCCCTTCCCCTCAATGACAGCCCCAGAGCACTCAATCAAAGGGGATTATTCAAATTAGGTTACAGTCAGATAAAGATAATTTACAGTTACATACTGTTTTGGGTCAAGGGTCACATGGTCCAAAACAGGCCTGCGCTTACCCCAGTTCTCCCAGTTTGTGAAGCAACTTTCTGATTAGGGAATCTAACTTTTAAAGGCGCTGTGAAGCTCAGTATAATTGTTTATTAAAGTTTGCCATCTATGCATTGATACGAGTGTAAAATCGCCTATATCGAAAGATGAATCAGTCAAAATACAACAATAAAAAGGAAGCTATAGAGCTTCAATATAGTTGCACCGTAAATTATGCTCTCAGTATCCTCATTGTGGGGTTATATAAAGTCGTATATAATTCAATAATCTCCGGCCCACTGTCAGTCAGACCCAACTCCGGAAAACCGAGCACAGGTATACTCGGAAAACGGCGTATAACGTACGTGTGTATAAAAAAGTCATGAGGAAAATTTTGCAAAGTCAACATGTTAATATATATATATATATATATATATATATATATATATATATATATAGCCTAAAGAGAGAAACAATTAATGAATTCCAGAGAAGACATTGGTAATGCATTGAATTCCAACTTTTATATTTATTTTCACCAAATTTTCGATCCTCACGGATCTTCCTCAGGGTAATGAACAAAGTTCATTACCCTGAGGAAGATCCGTGAGGATCGAAAATTTGGTGAAAATAAATATAAAAGTTGGAATTCAATGCATTACCAATGTCTTCTCTGGAATTCATTAATTGTTTCTCTCTTCATGCTTTTCCAACACGCGGTTATGAAATATCATTATATATAGCCTATATATATATATATATATATATATATATATATATATAGCCTATATATATTTAATAATGATGCTTCTCAATTCCCTTCAAATTCCTTGAATGATTCGTCATATGAAATAACTTTCAAATGACAAACATTTGAAATAAATATATCTGCAGCATTGTTTAAAAAAATGTTTATCAACAGAAGGTCGACTGTGCAGGATTTTTTCCATGCCTTTTGTACACACTGAACTGAACGATGAGGGCTCTATGTTCATCGTGCGTTGCCGTCGTCCGGATATACTGTATAGCTGTGCTCGTGTTCCGAAGTTGGCTCTGACCAAGGAGTTATCACAAACCTGTGATAACTCCTTGCTCTGACTGGCTGTTGCTTTTGGACCAATCGCTACCAAGAGAAGGAGAGAAGGAACGTGTGAGAATGGAGACGTGAGAGCGAGGGATTTTTTTATGTGGGACGAGATGCGGTACCTGGGTTCGCCCCTGTGATCATGGTGATCTTACCTCAACACAACTCATACTCTGTCCCCCTCATGTTACAAATCAACACCTACACACCATCGTCTCACACAACCCCAAACTCCATTTTCCGCCACAATATTATTGTAACTTTAAATTGGTTCAAGTTTTGAAGAAATCATATTCTTGGACAAAAATTGAAAATTTGTATGATTGTGTATACAAATTAGTTGGTGTGTTGTGACATCATGACATCACAAATTCACGACCGAGTTGCCAATTTGTCCAGTGAATTTTCATGGTTTTCTGTAGTTTTCATGCCATTAGAAAATTGATAACTCTTATTAGTTGTCCAATTTTCCTCAAACTTGTTTTGATTTGTTTGTCTGAGTTTTCTGCTTCTATTAAAAGGAAGTTATTTTGAGGTCGGAATTGTCCTTTAAGATGTTGCCGATCAAAATCTCGATGCAATTTTTTTAGACACCCTGAATAACAAAGAAAGGGAATTTTTTGTTATCTGATCACTTTTACAGTTGCGTTAAAGATTAAAATACACAATCATTCATTCATAATTAGCAGTCAATCGTTTCTATGAAGACATGAAACAATCCTTCAGTGTTTCCTTTTTGACTCCACAGGCCAATTTTACTGGCACTGCGGAAGCACATACAGTGCATACATGAAGTTTGTCAACACCTTTGTCAGCACCTTGGTCAACATAACACATACACACACACACACCCACACGCACACACACCCACACACAATCACACACACAGGTTGCTGAGGCATGCTTGGTAGCTCTCAGGAGCCTGCACGACGGCGCTCTGTTTCTGCCACTTTTCAGTGGTAAAGCTAAAATTCTCAATGAATTTACCACTAATTATGGACACAGTCGACCGCTGAAATGTCCATGCTATATATAATCTTGCTCAACTGTGTCTTTGTGTATTCTGCAATACAAAAAGCGTAGCCCTATACAATCAGTTTTAACATGCTAATTTTAATTTTCACTTGAGTGAACTTTTTCCATTATTTTTCTCCTTGTCTCTCCCTCTCTCTCTCTCTCTCTCCCTTTCTATCTCTACCCCTTCTCTTTATATTTTTCTGTCTTGATCTCTTTGTATCCTCTCTGATTTTATTCTGTCTATATTTCTCCCTCACGAACTTGATGATTTTTTTCTCTTTTATCTTCACATCCACGTCTCTCTGAAGGCAAAACCAATGTAAAGTTGGAAGACGTTACTTTTCTACATCCTGAATCCTTCTGTTTTGACAATGGCTGTAATAGGACGATCCCATGCCACAGTAGCTGCCCTCACCGCCTTTCTGATGCTAGGATTGTTTATGGCATACCAGACGTCTGTTGAATCTACACGAGGAATGCGTTACGTAGAGGTATCCAGTGCTAACACCACAAAGTGCTCTTGTGAACACGGTGAAGAAAGTGCCACTCGAATTCTCGAAAAACACTTCAGTGATGTTACCGCGGCACCTATTGGGATCAAAGCACCTGTTACCAGTAGTCTCATGTATCTTCAATCGGGAACAAAGCCTGTCTGTGAGGATGGTGCTATTGACCACGGATGCTACTGTATGCAAGGCACTAATGTTTATCCACCCGAAAACAAGCTTTTAAGCCAATACATTCGGAAGAAGCGTGGTTGCAAGAAACGCAGGCCGGACGTCATCATCCCAGGCACGATGAAGAGTGGCACTACCGCTTTGAAGGCGTATCTCGCAATCCACCCGGCTATTACATTTCCTAGGAAAGAATTGAAATTTGCAAACCATCACTCTGTAGATGAATTTGACCAATACAGGAGCGTCATGCCCTATTCGACCCCAGATCAGATTGCCATAGAGAAAACCGCCGGATACTTCAACTTGATACCGGTCGTAGAAAAAATTGGAAAGGTGATGCCCGATACAAAATTTATCATTATCTTGCGAGAGCCAATACATCGTGCAATGTCAAACTACATGCACATGTTGGCTCTGAACGCATCGCGTCCAGGAACTATAACCATTAAAGAGAATTCTTCAGCTCCACAGTATGAGATAAAATCCACCTTTCGTGAGTCGGTACTGTTTCCAAATGGTAGTCTGAAAACGGCAAACCGTCTCCTCGATACAAGTCGCTATGTGAAGTTTCTGAAACAATGGTACACGATTTTCCCGAGAAAACAAATCCTTGTCTTGGACGGTGAGGAGTTTACGAAGGACCCCCTGCCAGGTCTTCATAAAGTCGAGAATTTCCTTGAAATCGATCGTTTCTTTGACGAGGCGAAATTCTTCTTCAACGAAACGAAAGGGTTCATCTGCCTGCGAGACCCTTTTGAGATGTGTATGACAAGTAACAAGGGGAGACCGCATGAAGCGATCAGTGATGACTTGATGGAAAAACTGCAGGATCACTTTAGACCCTATAACAGAAAACTTGTCAAGGTTCTTGAGCGAGAACTTAGCTGGACGAATTCTTACTGAATTACAGATTATTAAAAACAATGGGGTCGTTACAAGGATACTGAAAGACTATGATCCTAATCCCAGCCATTTTTTGGAAATAATTTGACAGTCTCTGTTTCAGGGTTTAGAGCATTGTGACTTTACCAAGCATGCCAAGGCTGTCAAATCTTCACCAATTTCTTGATTATAACTACACAGAAGAATTCTATTATTTCAAAGGGATGCAATTCATTGTCGCCACCCACATATTATTGATACCATGGCAAATTGCAGTGATTTCCTTATTTGTTCTTTCAGAAGTTGACCATTACATTCTATTATTGTTATGATTGTAAACACAACAACAAAAAGTAAGTTCCCCCTAAACACTCTTGCATGAGTAAGCACACGTTCAAGGCAAAATTGTCACGTTTCAAAAGTCACATGAGTAATTTTTTATGCCATATTAACAGTGAATTTTAGCATTTCTTTCATTATTTTAGAGTGTGCTCACTCAACCACGACACGACAATTACCTCTTGTGTTTACGCAACAATTGCCAACACATTTTGTTAGCAATATCTGATGTTAACTTTTCAATAATCCGAATGGATTTTGCGATTTCAAATTTAGGAGGGTTGAACGTCGCAGTCTTCCACTAAAATTGTGCTCACCAAACCGTGCAAAAATACGAAAAGTATCAGGATAGGTGCGAAGGGGTCAAACGATGGATGATAAACAACTACAGCACTTGAACATACACCAGAAACATAAATCGCCAAAATGCCCCCCCCCCCCCCAATGACTCTTGTCACTTTTGAAAAGTGACAATGTTGACTATAATGTGTGCTCATTCATGCATGACTCGATGGATCAATTTTATTTTCATACAGAAGTTAGTCAATAAATGTAGAAGCATTCCTACTAAGTATTTTGCTTGAAATCTTTTCGTTAAAAAGTTACGCCATTTTGCTTTCAGTTAGGGGGAACCTACTTTTTTGTTGTTTAGTAAGTTAGAGTACAGCGATTTCCCGAATTGATTTTCAAACGTTGAACATTCCTTGTTTTCCCTGTACTGAGTGCAATGTTCTTGAAAATATAGAGAGAGGCCTTGTGCTTTACTGGTATGAATTTAACACTTCTAGCTATAGGATGTATCCTATAGCTAGAAGTGTTAAATTCATGGATAGCAAGATACTCACTTTTCTACATATCTGCATTATGATAATACACCAGACACCAGCGAGGACATCAGCACGAATTATGCACAAAAGCTGTAACTCTCGAAATGTCCGACACCCGATGCCATAACCGACTGCGTTTGGACTCTTTCGAAGTTAAAGAGGTTGGATAATTATACCAATGCCCGAACATATGTGTATAATTTGTTTCGTAAAATGAAGAGGATCTTTATCATCCGATAAATTACCCTCTTCCCAAATTCCAAATGCCAGTCGACAAGTTTGCGCTCAACTAATCATGTATTTATAGTCTGGGAGCCTGTCCCGATACCCACAAGACTTGACCCCGTAAAGTTACTTCGACCATCGAAGTCATTAACAAAAAGGTTGTCAGCCTGACCGTAGCCGCCGGGTTTAGCCCCCGGAGCCACCCCCCCCCCCCAAAAAAAAAAGAAAAAAAAAAAAAAAAGAGAGATCCCCAAGTTGGTCGATTTCACCCCATATCCCCCATGCACCAAACTTTGTAAGTAGGAAGTAGTATGACTGGACATTGCAAAACAAGATGACAACAATTTCTGCCGGGATGGGGTGTCAGACGGCCCAAAAATGAGGGTAAAGTTTTCCCCTTGAAGAACGGGGACCAAATCTTGTCAGAAGGAAGTGCTGTGGGTGCACATTCCAAAATATAACAAAATGAAGAAAACAAAATGTCCTTCAGGAAGGGGGTGTCAGACCCCCTGAAACGAAACCCCAAAGTACCCTTTGAAAACGCCCCCCCCAAAAAAAAAAAAAAAAAAAAAAATGAAATAATAATGATGCTCTGTTTGTAAGAAAATCCATTTTCTTATATTCTGCCTATGATAAATCAAAAGGGTTTTATTCTATTCAAGTGAAATTTTCATAACATAATTTTGAGAACAATGTTCTTGAGGTGCAAGTTGGGTTTTGATGAGTTATTAAATTATGAACAAAATGTATTGATTTCTGAAAAGTATCCTCCAAATATTGTCAGGATTATGTAAAAACACCCATTGTCAATATGCACCTATTGGACAAGACAATCATAATTGAGAAGCTTGTCATGTATCTGTTGTATGCGCGTGCCTAGCTGGAATATACTGTTCATGTGTTAATTACACAGATATCACTAAAGCTCCTCTATTATGCCTTGTCAGAAGGGTGTGTTTATATATAATCGTGACAATATTTTCAGGTACTGTTGAGACAGCAATACATTTTCACAATTTGATAACTTATTAATGAAATGGGGTCAAGTGACACCAAAATGCACCTCAAAAAGATTATTATACAAAAAATTATGGTATGAAAATTTAAATTGAATTGAGTTTATCATAATCATAAGCATACAGAACATTTTTTTTTTTTTTGGGGGGGGGGGGGGCAAAGCGTTGTCAAAGGGCACTTTGGGGTATTCGTTTCAGGGGGTCTGACAACCCCTTCCCGATGGACAGTTATGCCAGTTTTTATATTTCTGGAATGTACATCCACAGCTCTCAAGGGGAAAAAATTTACCCAATTTTTAGGGGCCGTCTGACACCTCATCCTCATTTTTGGTCCAGTTTTTTTTCTGTTGTAATGTCCAGTTGTACTACATATACTTCCTACTGACAAAGTTGGTGCATGGTGGAGATGGTGTGAAATCGACCCGACTTTGACGTCTCTTCTGGGGGCTAAATCCGATGGCTATGGCTAGCTCTTTTGTCAATGACGTGTGGGTAAATGGGGTGACTATTTCGGGACAGGCTCCTGGGCGGTATTCTGAAAACTATGTTATGTTTTATGTTAAGGAAATCTATATGTTTATTGTCATAACAAATTGAAATTGTGTGCAATAAACACTAATCATTGGTGCTTGTGCAGATGTCTCTGTTAACCTTACGCGAGCACAGCCATCTTTGCGCAGTCATTAGCATTCAATGACTTGTCCTGATTTTGATTCGTTTTACTAACATAAAAGATAACATCGTTTTCAGAATACGACCCCAGGACTATATAAGGATCTACGTCACCATTTCATATACATGTATTATTCTAATGGTCAGAAGAATCGTCTGAATTCTTGAATTCAGACGATAAATGGTTATTACATGTATTTTTAAAGTCTTTATATATTTACTGGATTCCAAAATAAAAGTGGTCATTCAGATGTTGGTTATCGCATACAAGAATGACACTATTTTTCTATAATACCAATTTTGTTTCGTATTCTTTTGTTTTATGATGGTAATCCGACATAGTATGCTCCGGAGTGTGTGTGTGTAATTGGATTTTCACATACGTGTATCAATGATTATTTACGCCGGCTGGGGACCGACATTTAACGCCACCATCCGAAAGACGTGACTCAGTCTCGAGCCTGGGTCCGCTCAATCAGTTATAATAACTTCCACTGTAGGCTGGATTACAGGCGCACGCCGCAACGCCCAGGAGAAAGTTGCTCCTGCATTTTTTATTGCATCAAAGATCTGACGGTAAAAGGTTTGGTTCGATTGGGTTTTATGTTAGATTCCGGATGAGGATAAGGTATAGTTTTGGGTCTAGGGTTGAGGTTTGAGGTTTGGGATTTGTTGTCAAAAAAAAAATCGCTCCCAAATCGCTCCCTGTTGTTTATGTAGAGAATGAAATCGTTGACATAGGTCCCACCTCAACGATTTATGCTACGTGTAATGTTGATATCGCTCGGCAAGCGAGATTTTATTCTTTGAACGGACCTCCACGATAATACACTTTGCGAGTGTATTTGTGAGCCAATCTTTTGATGTAATGTCAGATGAGCTGAGCCATCAGATTCTAAGCGGTCCATTGTGACAGAACCCGAACGATTATAGTTGCCGAAATCGTCCAGGTGGGACAAGTCTTATCATTATCGTTATGTTATATATGCAAACAGTTTAGGTCTGACCAGCCCTTTGGAAATCGAAGGCGGAGCAATAGACCAGTTCACAAAATAATATATTCAAATTGTATGCATACTTTTGAAACAAAGTTTGTTCTTGACAACCTGAAAGCTTGTCAGTCGCTTGTCAGACATAGCAACAAGTAATGTATGCAAACTGGAGTCCAAGTATTGTAGTTCTTCATTAATAACAGGGTAATGGAATACCTCGTTACTAGGTCCCATGAAAAAAAATCCATAAATTTGAACACTTTGTGAACAGGCCTATTGTCCCTGGATCATGTTAATATAATATAATAATATGTTCCATTTATATAGCGCAGCTACTATATGAATATACTCTACTGCGCTTAATACAAAGTATCACATTATTACCCCGGCTTTAGCCGAGCTGCCATGATAGGCGCTAAAGCATTTCAAGGAATGTCTTCCTACCGGGTACCCATTTACTTCACCTGGGTGGAGAGTGGCAAATGTAGATGAATGTCTTGCCAAAGGACATTAGCGCCGTGGCGGGATTCGAACCGCGAACCATGTGAGCCACAGTCCGGTGACGTATCCACCAGACCACGACACCTCTAATGGAATATTTAACAGAACATCCATGCTATAAAATGCCATATTTTTCCACATCGTGCAATAGGAATTATTAATATATCGGATAGAATGTTGAAATGGAGCATTTAAAGAGTTCACCCGCCCTTTCTGTGCATAATTGTGTTTGACATTATTTTGTAACATCAATATCTGGGCCCTGTTACGTAAAACTATATCAATGACAAGTTATAAGCTACTGTTATAAGCTACTGAAATCCTGATCTGATTGGCTGAGAGCAAATTTGTCGGTACAAATCCTGACAAGACACTTGATGAAATGCCCCCGATGTTCTTGCATGATTTTCCTCCTTTATCAATATATCCATTATGGGAAGGTATGATGAACTTTATTTGAAAGGTAAGCCTTGTGATATAACAAGGCATCGTTCAGAACAATTTTGAAAATATGGAAAGGGTCTACACAGTAAAAACCCTGTTTAAAAGGTTGTTTAAAACTGATACAACCTGTTAAATATTTGAACAAATTGTTTGCATTTTTAAACAGCGTTTTCTCTGTGTAAAATATGTAAGAACAAACTAAGAACAAACATAACAAACTAACCAAAACTAACTTACTAACAAGAATGTGATGAAATATTTCGAGCTACGATGAAGAAAAGATTTTCATTCCGGCCATTTCTTTTCGACCTCCACATCATTGCTTTACAGTAATTGTATTAGCTCTAAGTATAGTTTGATGTCATAGGAAGTGTGATAGACTTTATTTATACTTTAAGATATTTATGCTTTAAGAATGTGTACATGTATATACAGGGTGGCCCAAAAAGAACGCAACACATGAGATCTGCAATATTAAAGATATTAAAATAAGTCATTAGTTCTTATTTTGTTGGGTAGAAAATCCTTTCCCGAGCAAAATGCCACCAGGATCATCAATTAGGATAAGGTACTTTTATTCTACAACTACTTTTGCGAGGGAATGTCGTTTTCAAAATCTGCTAATTTTGCAACCATTTGCGCATGACGGCTTTCGGTGCAATAAGCTGTGTTTAAAAATGCTTGACTGTTCCCGCTTTGAAAATGAATACAACATAAATGTAACAGAGTTTGTGTTGGAAGCCGCCATATGCAAATTATTTCTTGCTGCTTCACTAAAGTATGACAACGGTTGCAAAAGTATTAGCAGTAGGATCAAAACGCCTTACCTATAAGTCCTGATCAAAGTGTCATTTTACTCGGAATCAATGACATTGTGCTAATGACGTCGTTGAAATTGCAGATATCAGGTTTTGCGTTTGAACCACCATGTATAGTCCTATGTTGAGAGTCAGAAGGGCCTTAACTCTGTGTTGAAGTATATGAGTTAACGCCCTTCTGGATCCAAACAGGCGGTATTATTTTTTTGTTAAATACATTTCTAAAATTATTATTATTAATTATTATTTGGCGTCACCTGTGCCTGGAAGGGGAAAAGCGAACTAAGTCATAACCCTCAGGTCTCTCCGGCTTGCTACGAACCCACTGATCACGTTCACGCCACGTCGTCACGTTACACGACCTTTCGTGAATACTAAGCCCTAAATTCACGAAGGGTAGGTTGAAACGTTTGTGAAATACCCCCTCTCACTGACGAAATGTCGGGTTCGAGACGTGAGTATTCGTAGATTTACTCGACCCGACTCTTTGCCAATAAGAGGGGAGTATTTCACAAATGTTACACCCTACCCTTCGTGAGATATGGGCTAGTATTCACAAATAAGTCGTGTAAACGTGAACGTGATCACACAATGGTTCGTAGCAAGCCGGTCTCTCCTCCTGATAATTGGGATGTGCAGGTGTACCACTACACCGGGGCATCGTTTCATCAAAAAGTCATAAGTACAAGTTCGCCGACATCCCATTGAAACGCATGTTAATTTTAATACACGCGTTTCAATGGGATGTCGGCGAACTTGTATTTATGACCGTTTGATGAAACGCTGCCCGTGTTTCCCCCTACTCTTCTTCGAATTGCGCAGTAGTGGGGACACGGGGCCTCCATTTTAACGTCCTATCCGAGGGACGGAGTGTTTTCCACTGTAACATAGCTTGTGTGTATGAAACAAGGGAGGGGCACGTTAACACACAACGCAGGCTTCAGTCATCCGCCCGGGGTGGATTCGAGCCCACGATCTTTGGTTCGACAGGCAGACGCTTTACCGACTGAGCCAACAGGCTTTTGTTTCTTACTATCGAATTTCAGATTTCTGAATGAGCGTGCATATTACAGATTTCGATTAGCGTTTGCTTCTTTAAACATGGATTATCAGTACATTCATATGGAGGACGAAAGAATGGAAGAAGAAGAAGAAGAAAAAGCAGAAGAAGAACAAGAAGAAGAAGAAAAAAGAAGAACAAGAAGAAGAGGAAGAAGAAAAAGAAGAAGTGAAGAAAGAGAGAGAGAGAGAGAGAGAGATAATAACATTAGAATTGATGATACGTGTTCTATCAGTATAGTAGTGCTCTACAATGCTCTAAAATTAAGTAACATAATTCACACGCTCTGAGGTATACTAATCGTGATATTTCCAGTAAGAGAAATTCTAACTATAGTTCCAAAATACATGTCTTGCTTGATCAATAGTAAATTTACAAGTGAAAATGGTTAGTTCTTCAAATTGATGAGATAATACGTATCAAGTGCTAATTTGAAAGATTCAGTGGTAAGTTTTTTAAATTTAGCATTGAAGGCCGTCCATATCTTTGCTGCAGAAACTTGAAATGAAGAGAGAGAGAGAGAGAGAGAGAGAGAGAGAGAGAGAGAGGGGGGGGGGGGAGATACTGAATTAACCACACGAATATCCTTTCAATAAGGTGTCAATCAACAGGGGCGGATCCAGGATTTTTAACAGTGGTTGGGGCTCCATTCCGAAACAAATCGTGTCAGGAGCAGCTATAGTACATGGTCTATGGTAGTCTTACAGTGCAGACGCTCTTTTACGACTGACCAGGATTTGTGCCTGCACACTACCCCCCCCCCCCCCCCCCTAAAAAAGAAATATCAGTGTTATTTTCCATGAGCCCTTTTCGTTTAAAATTTGAAAGGGGGTGGGGGCGGGTCACATATTTAGGGTTATGAACTGAAATTATGCCTGTGGGGTTTTAAAGGAAGACGGACTGCTTGCCTCCTCTAAGTCCGCCAGTGTCAATCGATACAATATGAAAGTAATAATTATCCACAAAGAATTATGACAGCAATCAGAATGTCTTCAATATTTCAATATTTCACAAATATTTATCTCAATATTTCAGTAGTATTTCTGCACAAAAATTTATTCACATCTTTGATGAACGCCTGATGAATATGACTTCATTCCACAAAATGATATTCAAGTGACTATGGAGACCACTGTCATTAAGTTTGAAAAAAGATACAAAAATACGACTGTCAGGAGAGAATACAATACTTAAAACGCAATAGACTTATTCGTAGACGACACCATAGCAAATATATAAGATAATAGGAAGTACATGTATATAAATTGCCGAAAAGCATACGATGGTCCTTAAATATTGCACACCAAATGATGTTTCGAGACCAAGCAATTATGTTAAAATATGGAGAAAAACATGTTATGTATTTTCAGTATTTGTATTTCAATCAATATTTTCAGCATTCTTGAAATACAAATAATGAAAATATTGACTGGAATAAAAGGGTCAGAGATATTCGTAATACCAAAATATGATGCATTCGGATAATTACGTTAAAAAATATAAAAATTATTTGAGGATTTGTCCCACAGCATGGAATTGTCTAGATGTGTCCTATTGGTAAAATAACGATAATATCAACTATTTTTTTTATAAATCAAATGTTGGCCAGATTATCTTCTTCTTTATCTTTTTTTTTTTTTTTGGGGGGGGGGGAGGGGGAATAAAAGTTGTTGAAAATACTGTGCATAAATGTAATGAAAACTGCTTAAAATACTTCTAAGATTCAGCCATACTAGAGAATTCATAAAAATGACAACAGTTTTCTGTGTTGGAAAGAAAAAAAAACCCACTTGAATTCATACCTTGTTTGGATTTTGTAAACAAACTTTAAAAAAAATGATCGCATTTAATTCCCCAAAAGACATGTTTAAAAATATACATATATTAATTTTACGACGTGTTAGCTTTCATTAGTAACCATAATGTTCCAAACACTTTCGAAGGATATTTTTTAGTAGTCAGTCTTCACTTATTTGCAGGTATATGCACAGTTATCTTGTGGGTGGTATGGGCCATTTACATAAAGAAGATTCATCACAACGTACCAAATTGGTTTTTTGATGACACATCATACAATTATATTCTGACAAAGTAGAGGATTCGTAAAATGCTAACTATGTACTCTATTATAACTATAACCATGATAACTATAACTAGTATAACTATAACTATAACTATAACTATAACTAGTATAACTATAACTATAAATATTAACATCAAATCATTTGTCATGACCATGGAAACGTCCTGTTTAGCAAGTTTTCTAACTCCATATTATAAGGCCTGAAGAATTCGGTTAATTTATTCACCACAAAATCTTCCACCTCTGGATGAGGTCTTCCCTTATTGTTCGACATACAAGTGTTGAGAGGTTTTTTCAAACAATAGAAATGCTTTTGTTCATCAAAGTAGAAGTGGTCCTCTGTGAAATACGTCTCGATACCGAGGAAAGATTCCACCCGGTGCATGATGAGAGTTGGATCCTTCACGAACTCCTCTCCATCGAGGACTAGGAACTGGTCCAATGGAAAGTACTGCAACCACTGGCGGAAGTATTTGACATAGATCCCAGAGTCGATGAGTGAATTGTAGGACTTGACGGAGCCGTTTTGAAAGAGGACCGACTCCCTGAAAGTCTCAAAAGCTTCATACCTGACTGTATTGCCATGTTTCGGCTCTTTATGAAGCAGCTTTGCTCCACCCGTGTGCGTCTCTTCAACGTACCTCATGTGGACGTAGTCAGAAATGGCACGCTTGACGGGATCGCGGATGATGACGATGAGCTTTACATTGGGAAGGACCCTTTTCAGACGCTTGGCAACGACGAGGCGAATAAAATATCCCGGTGTTTTCTCCATGGGTACCTGGTGCGGTGTCGAGTAAGGCATTAAGGAGCAGTAGTCATCCAATGTGACGAGTTTGTGGTTGTTGACGAACTTCAGCTCTCGCTCTGCGAACGCGACATCTGGATGAAAGCTCAGGAAGTTCTTAATCGTTGTCGTGCCACTCTTCTTGGTTCCGATGACGATCGCGGAGGGTGCCCTTTTTGAGCAGTTGAGTCGACGTAGTTCCGAAGACTTCTTGAGCATAAACTGAGGTGGTTTGTCCTGGGCTACCTGATAACAGCCATGATCGATTGTTAATCGTTCGCATGAAACATTAGCAACTGCAACATGTTTGGATAGGTTTGTATTTCGTCCTCTACCCTTGTTCGTTAATTGTAAATCATTTCTTCTTGAATACAGTGTAGCATGTGAATCACTGGCCAGCAGAAAGAATGTCGTTGCGAAAAGAAATGAAACGCAGGCGAGAAGTATCCCATTTTTAGAGAAGGGGCGATAGGACGCTGAGGTAATGAAGATAATAGCGTCTTTCTTCATTTTGCGTGTCGTTCTCCAAAGGTGAAACAGAGAACGAAAAAGCAGCATGGACACTGAGGTTTTGCCTCTTTTTGCAATATTTCTGGTTATAAGTTTTGAAAGAGAATTTGCAGATTCATTTCACAAAACATCTTTGTCAGAAGCTCTTAGTCCGATGTTATCATTCCTCATTGAGCTGTTTAATAAGTTCTTCGGGAAATAAAAACTCAAACCACATTATTGAAATCAAATGGATGCCAAATCCAAAAAATGTCACCGCCAACAGCGCATCGGAATCACGATTTCATTTCCAATTTACATATTCACGGTCCTCAAAACTGGAGCTCGATGATTAAACGTGTGTATGTGTTTTGTAGTCATCTTTAAATTGTGCTTCCTTCCAAGTCAGTTAATTTTATATTTAGTTCAAATGTGACGAACGCCCTCAGATGGTCCTTGTCGGTAAATCATTTTTTTCTTGGATGCCTCGTTACCAAATGCAGGATGTTTATGAGAAGACTGTTACGCTCGGTTGTCTCCAAACATATATCTGGGAAGAAAAAAAAAGGAAAAAAAGAAAGATACATTAATACACGACTTTCCAAAATATATTGTAACATATTCTCACTTTCCGTTTTACAATCATGACAATGGTCAGTATAGAGTATCCAAACCTTAACATCGAGATAGGCAAAATGATCGGGCTTATGACAACTCATTGAGTTCAGCAAGGAAACCATCTTTAACAGGTCCTTGTTTTCTTCAGAAAAGTGTGTGTTGGTGGGGGGGGGGGGGGTGCTAAAAAGGTCCATATTCGGAAGCACCAAAAGGAAAACTGAAAAGGATGGTTTAAAAGCTTTCAAGCCCAAAGGTCTAAAACACTTATATAACCAAACGCTTATAACTGCTTATAGACAGGGATGAATGAACTGAAACAAAGCATTTTTAAAATACACCTTCATGCCAGCTCTCATTACCAGAATACAAAACAGTCAATGACTTTAGGGATCATATTTTTTAAATGCAATACTGGCTTACCATCCTATATAAATATATCTTTCAGTGGGTCATTGTTGTTGCGTGCGAGAAATAAAACATTTTCCGAAACTGTCAACACAAGAGCCAATATCGACTCACAGCTTGAACTTACCCCCATACCCGAACACAGGAAATTCGTAATACTTCCTCCATCAAATATATTGTGGCACGCAATTTTTGCGAGACCCCCCCCCCCTCTTATTTGTATTCAGCCACATAACATGACATGGTTCATAGATAGCTAGCCTTTTCTACTCGATCTTTGCTTTCAAAAATATATGGACTCTCCTCCCCTCAGTCTCATTCCACACAGTCATTATTTATATTTTTTCTCTCTCCCTTTTCTTCTCCATTATCATCCTTTCCCCTCTCTTTCATCATCTCTCTTTCTTTCTTTCCCCCTCTCTCTTTCTCCCCTCTCTCTTTATCTCTCTTTCTTCTACTTCCCCTTTCCCGCTCTCTCTCTCTTCCCTCTCACTTTCTCTCTCTCTCTCTCTATCTCTACACTGTCTCTCCCTTGTGTGAAGATTTCATAGTATCTCCTATATCTTCCCGTCCTTTCAAATTGATGTCCAAGATCGGTCAAATCAAATCAAATTATATCTCTACGTGAAAACACCAAAAATGGGGTTCCAATAATTATTACAAACATAAGATGATGTACACAGTTGGGCGCAAATTGCAGTGACAATCACTACATATGGTTTATTTTTCATCGAATATGCCATGTTTAACGCTTTCACATTTTACAGAAGAAAGGGAGAAAGAAAGAGAGAGAGAGAGAGGGGGATGGGTGGGGAGACACGGTTAAAGAGAATGGTTAAAGAGAATGTGATACAGAGAGGGTTGGAGGGGAATAAAGAAAGAGAGAGAGAGAGAAAGAGAGAGAGAGAGAGGGAGAATAAGAGACAGTGGATTAGGAAGAGAGAGAGAGAGAGATAAGGGGGAAAGAGAACGAAAACTAATGAGAGATAGTAGAAATTAATGATATTCATGATATTCATGATATTCATGATATTATTTATGATGTAATTACGTTATATTCTGTTGAAAATGGAAAATAAATGAAATGAAAAATGAAATTCGTCAGTAGAAGGGAAAATATCACAAACTAATCCCTTACATCCACTTATTAATTAAACGAATTAGTATTTTGTAGCAAATTTCATAACTGTAAGCTGTATTGATGAACGAATAATAGAAGCGAGATTGACAACACCCAATTCAATTTCTAGAGCAATTGTGATGAATAAATAACATATTCTTTTCTATCACATAAGCTAAATCTTAATTATTGTTTAGGTCATGGACTTGCTCAGGAATTCCAAAGATTATCAATACAACTGTTAAATTCGATTAGTCATTTTTTTCAAATCAGATGAATTCAATTTCAGTATTTTTGGTTCCTTTTATTTTTGATTGATTTATTTGTTTATGTTTACGACTAGTAAGACAACAAAAAATAAGTATTTTATATCGTGTTTATCAGTTTGCGGCTTCATTCTTCGTTCAATTTGCCGCTATATAATCTGTCATTCAAATCTTAAACTTTGTATTCGAAATATTCTTGTTAATTTTGTTTGTTGTATTGGTTGTGACAGAAACTAAATTGTGTTTAATGACGAACCCAATGTCATAAAGCTAGTAACATTCAAATTATATCGATTTTAGGTTATATATCTTGTTTCTGGGTGACTGTGTTTTTTAAGAGTGTAACTTTTCATTTAATTATTTATAGCTATTTGTCTGTATGTATATATGTAGGTGTTATATGTAATTCATTAATGTAGATGATCGATTATATTCAAAACCAGTTATTTCCACCCCCCCCCCTCGAATTCTAATTCTGTTCAAATGAGTTCATCCATATCGTTGCCAGTTGGTGTAGAACTTGAAATTGACTAAGCAGTGCAAATACCGGCAAGTTTATCTTAAAATAGAACTATCGTATTGTTGTGTGTCAATATTGAGTTGACTCATTTCATTCAAAAATATTGTTTAACAGATGAGTCTTGGCATAAAGGGACCATCACAAATTCCATTCTGGCACGCGAAGTTCTAGGTACAGTCACTTGCTCGTTTCTTCATGTACGAGTAATGAAATTTAGAGTGATATTTGGGTGACGTCACAGTTATTTAAGGATATGTGTTACGCCTTTTTTGTTTGGCTTCAAAAAATGAAAAAGAATCTTCTCTTGTTTACAGACTGGAGTCGCAAGACGGTGATAATCATTATAGTTTGATTTATTTTATTTGATTGATATGTCTTTATCTATCTACCTAATTATCTAACAATCTGCATGTCAATCAAAAAAAGATTACAAGTTCTGCGACGGAAACTTCAGATTATAAAGACCAATTAAAGAGTATCAGGGTCGACTTCCCCTTTAAGCAGTGTAAGGTATATAGGCCACTACGAAGCATATGAATGGTCGCTTTGTTTATCCATGATAAAAACAAATACACATTTAACGCTCGTTTATCCACAATATGACGTCGTTGCAGTATGGTAATCAAATATCCAAGTTTTATGGCGATATCAAAATGATATTCATAGCTTCTCTGTGATGTAGTTTTGTCAGAAGTTAGGGAATCCAAAAAAGAAAAAATCTTGTAGGGAAGAAGAGCGAAATGCCAAACAGAGATGACGTAGAAATATTTAGGGTATAGAGAAGGAGGAGGAATGGCGAAGGACAGAAGAACGCGAGAGAGAGTGAAAGATGTTAGAGGTCAAGATAGAGAGGTAGAACTGAACGGTAGGGGTATATCCTCGATATGAAATACTTAAAGGGAAAGACGACACTAATATCAGGTTTGTTTTAAAAGAAGCAGAAAAATTCAAGAAACAGATCAGTGAAGGTTTGAGCAAAATCTGATAAGAAATGAGAATGTTATGACTTTTTGAATCAAACACAAATTGGCAACTCCTTGACGTAGCTTGCGAGCTCCTCTCCCATTTGCCCTGTATACCCATAAGGCATTAATTTCCATTTTCTCTAAAGAAAATGTTAAAATCATACATGAACCTTAGATATAATCATTGCTTATTTGTTTTTACACAAAAAATTGTATTAAACAAATCTATTCTTTCATCAAACACTAAGAAAATGAAAATTTGTGAGATTTTCTGTACTGAGCGAATGGGAGAGGTGCTCGCAAGATACGTCACAGATCGGAGTTGCCAATCGGTGTTGGATTGATTACAACTTCAACAATTCACAACTTTCTTATTTCTTATCGGATGTTGCTCAAACTTTCACTAATCTATTCCTCTTATTTATCTTCATTTATTCACATCAACTTAATGCCAGGGTGGATTTTCCCTTTAACCACGGCCATGCTCCTCATCTAAACTGAAGTCTCCCTCTCTCTCCTCTCTCTCTCTCTCCCCTCCTCCTTTTCACAGCCCTTTACCCCTTCGTGGTCTAGTGGACACGTCACCGTACTGTGGATCACATGGTTCGTGGTTCGAGTCCCGCTGCGGCACTAGTGTCCTTTGACAAGACATATCTACATTTGCCACTCTCCACCGAGGTGTAGTAAATGGGTACATGTACATGGTCATGATGGTAGGAATGCTTTCAGCGCCTTAGGGCAGCTGGGCTAGCCAGTGTAATAATAATAAAGACTTCTCTTTTTCCACCTCTTCCTCTTTCATTGTTCTTTTCCATGTAAGTAATATTCTTATTAAGAATGTTTCCTGTGCGGATGCAAGTCCCTTTCCCCCACCAAATCACGCCTACTCTATATTTTCCTTGGTATCCTCCGATCACTTACTGATTGAAGGCATCAAATGATGTATTGATGGTATCTATAGAGGAAGGGAGTTTTAAGTAGTTGGTGAAGATTGATAAAGGGCCTTGCCATTCCATCCGCCTCCTACTCCTTGTCATTTTGAGGTGGGAGGTATTGTATTTTCCGCGCTATCACAATTTTTATTGTAATAATTTCAACTTTTTCTTCACTTTTCTTCAACTTTTCTTCAACCTTTCCTTTTTATGTTTTTGCCCTCCTTTCCTTATTCTTATACTCCTTCACATACCGTTCCTGAACCTTTACTTTTACTAATTTACCCCCCCCCCCCCTGCCTTCTTTGATTCAGTTTCTTACCAATTATTCAACATTGCGATTTCCTTTGCGAGTTTTTCCACACTCCTCCTTACTATTTTTCATTTCAGTTTCTTATTGTCCAAATCTCATCCTTTCGCATTCCTCTAATAACGTCTGTCCACGTTCTACTACTTCTACGAACAATACTTCTACTACTACTACTCCTCCTCCTCCTACTACTACTACGTCAAAGATTACTTCTTCTCCTCCTCCTTATTTCCCCCTTTCTCCTTCCTTGCTTCTCCTTCTGAGTCCTTTTCTATTATCATAATTTACCCTCTTTTTTTTGGGGGGGGGGGGGGCGGGGCGATTACAATACTACTTCTCCACCCCCTAGACGGCTCAACATTCCCTCTCCCTTTTTCATTTTTTCTGGGATGGTACGAAAGTTGAAAGGTCGTGTCCAAGATGCCCTCATTCTTAAATGTCTACAACATCATATATACTTCTAAAATCCGATATCATATATTCAGCCGCAGTTTGAGACTTAAATCCCCAAGACAGAACAAATGATCCCAAACGTCTGGAGATTCGCTTCTCTCGTTTCACTATCATTGTCAATAATAGAGAAATAGTTGTCATTTTGATCCGTTTATTGACGTTGGTGCTGAAAGATGACGTGATATGATAGGGGTGGATATTTAACGCCTCTGCCTTAAAGGGTATGTTCACCCTGGTATCAAGTTGATTGGAATTAATGAAGAAAAATGAGAGAAGCAGAGTAGTGAAAGTTTGAGCAAAATCCGAATATAAGAAAATTATGAATTTTTCAAGTTGTAATCAATCAAACACAAAATGACAACTCTGTGACGTATCTTGCCAGCTCCTCTCCCATTTGCTTACTACAGAAAATTTCATATATCTTCATTTGCTTAGTTTTTGATGAACATGATGAAGGAATAAATATGTTTCACACAGGTTTTGTGTAAAACATATGAGCAATGACTTTATCCAAGGTGCATGTATGTATGAATGATTTAATATTTTCTTGAGATAAATATTAATGGAAATTAATGATTTGTTAATGGATTGCTAGGGCAACTATAGTTTGTATTCTTTTTATTGATTTTGTTGCGTCTTCCTTCTTTGTAGAATTTTGGATCTGCTAATGATCATATAACGAACAGTAACGAACTGAATCGCACGCGGAGACCAACCCTACAATTTGTATCGGCTTTGTGTCAACAGAGGGAGCCAAATGGTGCGGTTGAACGAGTTTTTAAAAAGACCCGTCAATATAAGAATCGACTTTTCGTTTGCTCATTTCTCAGCAGTTACACAATTTCTTTCAGATTCCTTTGGCAAGAGTGATTTATTTGTACTGCTTAACAATTGGTGTAAATTTGAACAGAATCTGTTTCATTTTTTTTTCAACATTACCAAAACTAGAGTTTATCTTTTCCATAATTATACAGTGACAGCATAATATCATTAGATGTGTAGATATATACCGGTATATTATATATCATGTCTTATCAGTATAATTTAAGAAAGTAAGGAATTAATATTACCTGAAAATGTATCTGTCTATAATACAATTCCAACAAAACTATATGGGATTCATTCTCAAAGAAAACAAAACAATAGCTGGGCTTTATTTTATCATGTATATGTACTTACACAAATGTAAAGGTTTCTCCCGTTAGTATGCCGCTGATGAAATAGCTACAAACTAACCAAGACGAGTTTCTATTGATCCTTTCACAACTGGGAAGGTAACAAAATACTTTTGTTGAGAGAATGAGAGTTTATTTTAAGGCTGTGTTTAATACACCGGGGACTTTTCACGCGTGGAGCTGGAGCTGGATACACTGGGAAAAGTGAAAGTTGTTGAATTGTTGAATTATGGAACTGAAAATATTTGTAGCTTCATGGTTCGGCTGAGAACACGATTCTTCTTGTTCAGTTCTTCAGAGTAAAAAAAAAAAAAAAATGGCATGGAATTTCTGAGGTAAGAGCGAGATACATATCGGCTTCTGTCCCAGACCCAGCTAGCAACAAGTCACATATACGTTTTAACTTTGCACTGCAAACTCCTTGTAAAATTTTAAAACATAAAGTGTTAAACTTTACCAGAATGACCAAATTCCTTGTAAACTAAAGCGATTATACACGGAAAATATTTTACATGGAAAATTTTTAACCAGGCGTTAATTTCTCTGCGTGGGAACCCTGGATCGGGGTAGGGTCGTTATCACAAGCAAGTTGACCACGCACATCCAACCAGGATGTGCGTAGTTACACTTCCCCCATCCAACCCAGTCTATTAAAATGGCGTTTGACATTGTCTGAATATCATCTCGATAAAAAAATATCCCAGCCGCACATATAACAAAAGGATTGGGGGTAGGGGTAGGTGAGGGGTTACTATACCCCAACAATAAGACCTTCAATCATAGGGGTACGATGCGGGGGAGTGCGGGGTGTTGTGGGGCTGAAAATTTGATATTCGATGCTCGGGCGCAGAGACGTCATCCCCCACCCCTTGCCCGCCGAAAATGTGCCCATACGCGCCTAGTATGCCTTCAAATTATGAGATGTGTATATTATTTATTTCCACCAATGCAACCTCAATCCCTGGGGATATGTGTGATGATTTCTAAAACCAACATGACCTGAAAGCCAGGTCAAAATCACAATAACATAACGTGGTCAATGAAAGGTCATTTGGAGTCATATGCACTGATGACACTGACCGCCCGGGACCGTGGACAGAGTAGCCTACATTTTTAAATCCCTGAAGGGGACGACCATGGACTTTTGCTAAAATTCCTTTAGCAATTATCATCCGAATACATGGAATAGGTATCGCTCAGTCTTATTTCTCCTCGTATTCAATACTGCGTTCAAATACATCAAAGAGGGGAGGCACTCGTTTTTTCGAAGGTTCATAATTCCGAAACACAAATTTCCCATACCATGCGGTTCATAATTCCGAAAATGGAATAGGGTTCCTTAGTCCGAAATTTCATATTTTCGAAAATAAAAAAAGGCCAAATAATTCAGAAGATCCGTAGTTCCTAGAAAAATCTTTCTCGAAAGTATGAACCTTCAAGATTATGAATCTTTCCTTTATTTCCAGAATTCTAAATTAGGAACCTAAATTTATTCTTGGAATTATGCACCTCATTTTATTTTTGGAAATACGAACCTTCGGAATTACGAACCTTCGGTATTTATAACCTTCGGAAAACGACATGTAACCTCTAAGAGATGCTGTCATATGTCAAACGAAGTACCGTCGATCCTACCAATTTTGTGGTGCTATAGTTGGGCCTATATGTTTGGCTTATGGTAGTGGTAGCAAAGGAGATGGCTAGAAACTGACAGACCAGGCCAGGGAGTCTGATAGGCATGCGGCATGTGGCAGAGTACATCCAGAACTCTAGTCAAGGAGGGAATATAATTGACCGTGACATCCTAGCCATGCTAGCAGTTAGGGGGATTGACTTTAGAAACAACACTGAATGATAGATAAATTAAAGGGAACCGTGATGACTAATACCCGATTTAAAGAAAGCTTGACGTGTCTTAAAAGTAAACTACAATGGCAAGTTCATCAAAAATAACTGTCACACAAATTATGTTAGTCCTTTAAAAGAACTGTGACGCTTCGGAATGGGGGAGAGGGTAGGGTTTAAGGACCCCATTGGAAAATAAGCCATTTCGGCTTTCATGGGCTATCCTGTCATGGTACCTGGTTATGTTTGTATTGCAATATACCTGACGAATAAAATAAAATAAAATCAGTCATGACTCATACTGATGACCGGGGGGGGGGGGGGAGGGCAGGGCAGGGGCAGGGGCATATTGCAAAATGATAAACAATGGGTGTGTAATTATTTTGTTGAATGGTAGCTTTTGAAGTAAAATTTCAAAGGAATGTCGGACTCGTTTCAAATTCTATAGTTTCACCAAGAGTTCAAACTTTCAACTACTCGGAATGCCTTCACATTATCTATTCAAATGAAATGACGCGTAGTCAATGAACGTCGAATGATTTATAGAAATCCCTTCATAGTGGATCATGAGGATACTTTGTTTTTTTCTTCTCATTTCACGATGTTAGAATAGTAATCCTGTATATAGACAGCGTGTTCCGTTTTGGAAAGCCATGTCCGTATCAATTATCTCCCCATATTCCAATAACACTAAACAGATCGCCATTTTCCCTCAGAGGACAGTGACGCAGACCACTTTCCTGCATGCTCAACCGCTATAGTGCCATGATAACTCTCATTTCGGGACTCTGTGTGCCCATTGTACACAAAGCGTCCTTTCGATTGCGTTATTACTTGCGCTAATATAGTCTATGAAGGAAACTAGTGCATGCGCCAGTAATTCAGCGCAAAGTTTGCGCTGTCCATTTGGCATTTACTTTATTTTTGTAAGATGACACTGCCCTACGTCATGTAAATGACGATTCGGGTTCAACGGGCGTGATTGTCTGGCACACAGGAACCATGGGAACGGAGAAAAATATTTTTACCAAAAGAACCCTAAACTATTTGTTTTAAAGTTTAGGAATTAAAACTTTAATAAAAATGGAGGGCTTAGAAGGATAAGAAACGGGTAGTGCTGGTTAGGATGTGCCGATAGTCTTTGAGAAACTCCTCCTGACATTGTCTTTGTCGTCGTTCTTTTCTGACATTGATCAAACATACCCTATCTATACATTGTATCATCTATTATTATAAATCATATCAATTCATCGCTGCATCTTTTTATAACACTACAGGATAGGCCGCTAGCACTTAGTTGACAACCTCACTCGTCTGTAGCAGTGGGGTAGCGTGGGTCTAGCTAATGAGGGGCAGTGGTGCATTGGAGGGGGAGTCCCGTGGCTACTCACTGTCATAGCGTGTCTTATGAATAAGACCTCGGGGTCTTACAAGGCCGTTTTGACCGCTTATTTAATTGTCTTGTTCCAGTTGGACTCCATGAAGGCCAGCAAATAGTCAAGAACGTTTCTTCTTCCTGTTCATCACAGTACATTCAACTTCGGGACTACATTGGTCTTCCACCAGGCATGGACATGACGGATCTATTCCAGATTCCTTTACACTGTCCATCATGTCCACTGGATGACGAATAACATCGGGGAGTATACAAGCAGAACAAGTAGATATAGACAGAGAGAGGGCCAAAGAGCCTGGGATGGGGGTGACAACCCCAATCGAAATTTCTGTTAGCAAAGCTCCAGATGCTGTCCTCAGATGTATGGTTTTAAAACCTTTGTGGGTAAACGTAACAGTTAACGGCCCTTTCCCCATTATTTCATAACCTCTTTCAGAAAATATGAATATTTCAGTGCTCATCTCTTTCTCTGTTCTTGTCAGCAAATTAGAAATCCTCTTATTTGAGAGAGAAAAGGGGAGAAAGAGAAGGGGGGAGAGAAAGAGGGGGGGGGGGGCATGGAGACGGGGCTAAAATTAAACAAATCGTTTTTGACATAATGATCATGCTCGTGTTTTGGTTGTGTGTTTTTTAAATACTAAATCACCTTTTTTTCTGTAACAGTAATTTGCTTTAGCTATACTATTTTTTTGAAGCATTGCCAAGTACTAGCCGAGTATCACATGAGATGATTATCAAGGGCGAAAAAAACGAACAAAACAAAACAAAGAGATTATTGACGGTGTAACTACAATGTTAATTCGGATCAAATTTTGCAGAGATGCACTTTTCTCTGATCCATAAAAGAGAAAATGAAAACTGTTGACAACATCAAAACTGGTTTCGGTTTCTGTTAAATACCTCATGAAATGATAGGTGAAACGATAACTGTGAAAGGTTATGAGAAAATAGACGTTGGAACCCCAATCTGATTTTTCATGTCGCTTCCAATGAGCCTCCACAGCACGTGTCCGGGTAAAACACCATGGTTGCAAAGGTAGATAGATAACAATCATTTATTTCAAGGACAAATTTGGATGAAAATCTATTGTGTCCTTGGCAGGTAAAGGCCTACATACATGTAGCCTAAAGCTGCCACGGTAACTTCGCTAGTCCCAAACACTGGTGGATTACAGGGGACGGGGCACAAATGCCATTTTTAATATGATCTGGCGTTCCTTACGTACGCAGGAAGATTTTTTGTTGTTACTTGTCGGGGATTTTTCAGGAATGGAGCCCCCTTTTTTATTTATTATTTATTTTTTTTACAGAATCCTGGATTAGCCTCTCGGTTTTGTATCCAAAACTTCACATACAGTATTTCTAGCTGAAAACACACCACACAAAGAGCCAATTCCCCAAATTCTACGAAAAGCAGATTCTTCATGTATATAAGATTTTTGACACACGTCTATCACGGCACAGAAAATCTTATATACGAATAAAATATTGAAATCTGCAAGTATTTACTTTATTTTGATACGGGTACGGTGTATTTATGTAGCCGTCTGAGTGGATCTCGTTGTGTTCTGTTGTGTTGTTAAGGTGACAAAATTTCTTCGTGATTTGGGAGATCCTACCATACGTGAACTGTCACTCAAAATAGTTCCAGGACCTCAACATCACACCTCTTTCGTTTATATGCCCTTTTGGAGCGGATATGATGGAAGGTCGATAACAACTTCACACCTGCACGACCCCCTCTACCCACATTTTGTTCCAAATTTGTCTGTTTTTCATGTGCTGGGGGCTGTTAAACCAGACAAAACAAAATAAATAATAAATCACAATCTCGATATATATAACACGTTCGTATTTCTAACTGAACAATAATACAAACATACAGTCCTCATGGTCCTGTCTCGGTATTATGTCTAAATCTTACCAACAAAATGAAGGAAAATGGGTTCCTATGAAAATGTGAATACATTAAGGCTCTGACAACATTAGTATTCGCTCAGTGAATACTTTCTTTCTACACAGTGCCCGAAAAAGACGAGATAAAGGAATTGATAGCGTTAAAAAAAAAAATAAAAAACACATAAAAGTAGGTTATACCGTATACCCGAATTGTTATTTGTTGTAGAACCTATTGCTCCGGAATGTCACCCAGCTGTCACAGAAGACTTTTAAAGTGGCATTAAACTGGTAGAATTTGAACAGTGCCATCTTACAGTGATTGCTAAATTGAGATTATAATTTGGAAATTACTTGCATTTTATTTTGGATTTTGAAAAAAGCTTGTTTGGATAATAGGCAAATTTTATATTTCAAAATATTATTTTTTAATTGGCATTCTGGAAAATTGTGCGCAGGTATATGTACATGTTAAGCTTTTACAGACTAGAATGGGGCATGGTGGAAAAGTGAGAGACACAGACACTTATCAAATCATGCTGACAGATGGCGCTTTTTAGGGCTCCAGTTTACTATTACTTTAATGAACATCGCAGCGCTTGCTTTCACGCGAACAATCAGCATGTCGAAATATGAAAAAGAGACTGAGGCTGAGTATAATGTTAGCGCAGTACAGTGATTTTCACAACATACTTTCAAAGTGAAAGCAATATTTTGAAAGTGTTTCATATTAATATCTTTTGTCGAGGTTGCTAGCTACATCAAAGGCTGATCCGGGGAGTGGGTGTAAACGGTCGCCCTACTGATAATAAAAGCTGGCAAAAGATTCTGGGCTAAAACTCATTATTCGGAGAAAAATTGTTCGTGCTCCTAACTAACCTAGACAGTCTGGAAAGGTAAAGAAGGGAGTCCAAAAAAAAATTTCAGCCCCTCTCCCTGTCAGACAATCCTGGATACGTCCCCGGGGGATGGATTCAATTCAATATTTACTCAAAGGAAGTGTTATGTACTGTTTCCCGGATCACCATTTTATCATTGAAAGTTTGATATGGAATAGTATAGTAAAGGTTGCAGACAGTCAAGTGTACTATTATGTACTGCGGTTGAACAACTACTGATTGGTCGGGTCGAACGGATATCCATATAACGGAAATAGTTTGTCGGGTCCTGGTGCCCTTCAGTATAAACAACGGTATACAAAACAGACCTGGAGCCCACAAAACCACACTCACAGAGAAAATAATTGATATGTTTAGGGGTTATTGCGTGAATTGTTTTTATATCTCTGACCTCCATATGAATATCAAATGGAAAATTTTCACACTAAATATGTGTAAATTGACCAGAAACCTTAACAACTAATTATTAAAAACAAAAAAAAAGAATTAAAGTTTTTACTTTAATGGTACTGTGTAACAACATTTTTGTGTCGGGTTTTAGTATGAATAGATATAGAATTAAAAGAATTAATACCTGTTTCTGCTAAACAATAATTGTCAACCATTCAAACTTTCAAATGCAATATTTAACATGATTACAATTCATAACAGGCAAAAAGAAATAATTCAGGATGTCTTTGTGACATTTTCGTAAAGTTTTATGAAAACAGAATGGGGGAAAAAATATGATCAAAAGTTGCCATTTTCTTTGAAAATGTCATGAGATATGAACGTGAAAAGATCTTTAAAACCGGAAAGATTCTTCTTCTTATACTTAAAAAGAATTCAATCTTCTGCAGATATTTACACCCCACTTTTAATTGTATTGACCACAGAGAATCGTCTTCCCTTACTTGCCGTATTGTAATTACTGATCAACACTAAAAACAACATATGGTATTATTTAGATTATGGAATACTGCTGGGAAATGCTTGTATAACTGTAATTGATGTGATCACTTAACTCCGGATGGCGCCTCCTCAAATCTCTTAATTGGATACCTAATTAAGTGGTGTTAAGTACAAATACTGCCCACCCTAAAAAAAACATCATTTACATAATTTGAAACATCATTCTTCTCACTTGGTGGATAATCATTCTTTGACCGGGGACGCTGCCCCGACCCTTGATATGCGACTGGGCGGACTGGTGTTTGTCTGAGAAAGAAGATTCACATTAATTTAAGATTTCTTGCCGTTGTTTTGGAGTCTTTGGACAAACATTTGGTGAATATTTTCTGGTAAAGACTACTCATACAAACAGCCAGGGAGGATGATGGAGTACAAAGGTCCAAAACACCAAAGTGCAGTCATACATGTATATCTGTCAAATACCAGCTGACCCTTCTGCAGAATGGCATCTCCATAAACCCGCTAAAAGCTTCGGTCAATCTCATCTCGATTGTAAACAAGATAAAGCATAAAGCGTGTCATCCTTAACATTCCAAACGCACAGTACATGAAGATAAAAGCATTATCCACAAGACCTCGTATCTGTGTTTTTGTATACATGATATATATTTTGTTTACATTTATATTCATATCGCATTGACACAAATGGAAGTCAAATTTCTATACTACGTAAACAGTAAAAATCTTAAAGCTACCACAAAAGACTGCTCTGAACCAGACGAAAACAAATAAATCATTTCTAGTCCAATTTATATACTTTGTACGGACAGTTTAAAATACTTAAACTTCCACCGAAGATTTCTTTGAATTTTACAGAAACAAATAAATAATGAGACTCTCAACACGTGAAAGCAGCCCATTCACAAGTTCACACACACATACACACCCACATACGCCTCACCCCCCCCCCCCCATCATCCTGCATGGAGCGCTTGAACAGCTGTTACCACAATGATAGTGAATACCCTGTACTCTTAATTGAATGAACATATTTTTTTTTTAATAAATCAATAAATGAAAACTATTTTTTTTAATAAATAGAAAGTGCATTCTACTTTCTGTAGAAGGTGTCACACAACCTAGCATGAAATACAATCATATGCGTGACAAATACAAGGCCTGTATATTGCAATCGATAATTCCACATAGTACTAGCTGTGTAAAGATTTACCAGAATACAATGAGACAAACCAAGGGAAATATTTAGATCAAATCCAGGGCCCCGAAAAGCTCTCAAGGCCTATTGCCGTCAACTAATATAACTATAGGCTATCAATTCGTGGTTCCCTGACTCGGGGCGGATCCAGGATCACTTTTAAAAAAGGTATTTTCTTTCTTCTTTCTTTCTTTCTTTCTTTTCCTATTTGTTTTGGGTGGGGGCAAAATTCTGAAAAATTACATGAGAAAGGGAGCAAATTGTTGTGTTGTATACTCAAGGTATGCCAACTGGGTTAAATGGGCATGATGGGGAGGGGGTACAGAGTCGGTTGTGTGCCCCTTTAATCCGACACTGAGTTTTCTGATGTCATTTAATAAGGTTTTATGAATATGGGACACGATATCCAGAGAGAGATAGAAAGAGAGAGAGAGAGAGAGGGGGGGGGGGGGGGGGGTGAGGGAGAGAGAGAGAGAGAGAGAGAGATGGGGGGGGGGGGCAAAACACAACTCATCAACAGCTTACCACTGATTAATTTCTTACATTTATCAATGATATACACATAGAAATCGGATGAAAAGTTGGGCTTACCAAAACTTTACAATACAAAACATTTGTCATGGAGTTTGTACCCTCGTGGTACTACACATGCAACTACACAGACGATGACCATCTTCATATCAATCAGATTAGAGTTTCCTGTTAGAATAGCCACTTCCTTTGAGATATATTCTAGGAGGCCTACTTTTGCTATGGAGGGATGATGCTATGGATCACCTGCTTACATGGTTTACATAATGTTGAAACTACAGTTCAAATAATTAACAGAGACATGACGCAATAGGATGTGCATTTAAATACCTTTGTTGCTAAGATTGTCACGAATGATATCTCCTTTGTACGAAGTGTAAAGAATAGTACTCGACAGTTTTTGATTTAGGCATTGAGGGGATTGAGACTTTATCGATGTTTAATGCAGAGTATTGTATTTTTCTGGTCTAGTTCTGTTTCATAATTATCTTCAAATCAACAATTAGTTATTTCGTGATTGAATAATATTTGTCTCTGTGAAGCAGGCTTAAAACTGGACTCTGTATTGCTCAATATACAGGAATGTATAAGGTAAACATGATACAATATACGCATCACCTGCATGTCCGGTGAGACACTGGGAAGAGGTACAATGTAATTCTGTTTGCTTCGTTTATTTGTCAATAATAATAGTAACTACGGCCAGTATTACTATGGCCTATTCTAAAGGCAATGGCTTGTCATCTGCCTTTGAAAGGCTTCAAAACAAGGTCCCTTTCATTTCAATGTCCACTACTAGCATGACTAATCTTCTATCCCGCAAGTGCCCCCAGACGGAAGTCCAGACAAACAGACTTCGGTATCCATCCAGGCCTATATATTAGGCCTATGAGCAAATTTTTACGAAGCAATGACATACAAAAAAAATAGTGAAAGCATGCAGACGAAATAGGATCCATACAGATATTGCCAAGAAACTCTAAGTTATCGTCCAGATTTTTCGAAAATGAGGATGAGGAAGGGGGGGGGGGGGGGTGGAGGTTCAGTGTTGTTCCAAGTTTGATACATAATTCGCAGCTCTTTGGTTCATCAGGTTTTAAGAAAACAAACTTCTATAAGAAAACGAAAGTAAGACGAAACCCATAACCCATTTTCTTACTATCGAAATCTATCCGTAAGTGCCCAAGTATGAATGAGCAACCTTGACACTATGGTGGACGATGTCTGGAAGCAAAACTATAAGCCTGATACGTCATCATCATCGTGTTTCTATCCTTAGCTCCATGAATACACAGGTGACTTGACAGCTGATTGTAAAGATCAAATATTAAATTTAGCTCTAATCAACAAGCTTCCCATATCACCTCCTGTTGCCATTTATCAAACTTTATTGGGCTTACAAGGAGGATGCACTTTTTCCTCATTATACAAAAGATGTTCGCACTCTAGTCCAAGGATTTAGGTGGTGAAACTCAGCGAAATACCAATGATGCATCAGCAATCATAAACATCCAATTGAATAAATTTAACTCTAATCGTCAAGATTCCTATTCCGAATTTTTACCGGGTAGGATGCAATTTCATTTTAAAACGAAAATGTTAAAATAGTTCCGATTTAACTGGTTAAACTATATCCCCTTCTACTTTTCCTTCCTTCTTTCTTTCTTTCTTTCTTTCCTTCTTTAGTTCCTTATGTCTTACCGCTTCCACTTTCTTCTTTAATATTATTAATTACCCTTTTCCCACAGGTAAAATAAAGACCAACATTACTTTTCAGTCTATGTGTCCCATTACCATGGGTATTTTCAATACCGTCGATATTGTTCTGAAAAGTCGGACCATAATATTACCCTCTAAAATATTGTTAATTTTCCCATTAACTTACATCCGTATTTAGAGTAATAGAAGTCCATTTAAATATATTTCTTGTCATTCATAAGAATGAATTCGATTCATTGATTTTTAAACCAAATTGGTTTGAGAAATTACACGACCTCATGATTACAGGTATATTGCTTTTGTAATGAAGAATATAATAGCTTCGATTACATATTATACCACCCGGTTGGCGTCGAAGCTGCATGGGTAATCATAGTTATTAAAACAATTTCCATATTTTGATTGGGTTTCCTCGGCCAATTCAAAGTAGATACGAGTAACTAGCCAGGATTTCCTCCAGAGTCAAACTTGGCTTTAGTTTCAATGGCACGCAATTCATCCCCTAAATAATGATGCCCATTAATAAGTTGATTTCCGATATCGACTTCTGTTGAAACAGATCTCAGCTCGAAGCCAACTAGAGCAAGAGTTCTGACACGATAGCGTGTGGCTTAGTTTTTGTTCCAAATCGATATAATTTAACAAGGAGATGTGATTCATGTTCACTGACATAGTAATAGTTGACACAATTTTGAAGACCTCCCCGATTATCTCTCACTTCTTATCTCCCTTTCATCTACAATATCCCTTTCTCTCTCACCCCCTCTCCCCTCTCCCTCCCGTGTTCTCTCTTTCTATTTAGTTTGATAGTGTCTGTTATATGCAGGAGGCAATATATTAGCCTGTGGTTTGGCATGTGTTTCCTCTATCATTACATAGAATTTGTGTCCAATTTTAGTATCCATGTGCCTCCATTCTGTAGATAGCAATGAAAATATCAACGCCTTAATGCCCAAAATAATCATATTTTAAGGCTGTTAGTCTCTGATACACGCAAACCTAAAATGGCCACCATTTTCTAAACAGCTCATTCGTAAAGAAACTAACCTATAAACAGGACAAGCTAGCTTTCACCCCATAACACAATTTTAAAAACCCCGACAAAATGAAAACGTTCATCCTATAGCAGTCTGGACTATCCATTTTACGGACGATACAAACATACTTTATCTTTAAACACTATAGTTCGACGTGATTCACATACGTACATTATTTCTCACTTTTACAGAACAACCACGAAGGTACATGTACGAATATATCTTTTAAACTTATAAAACCCTCTTGAATTCCTCTTTTTTGTTTGTTTTAAAACCTTTCTTCCTGAATAGATTTCCACATGCAAGACGGGGTATGGCACCGGTAAGAAAGTCAGCTGTTTTAGTTGAAAAGGTTACGGCCAAATTTTATTGGTAAAGATAGTCATTGTTAAGAACAGCAACTTTGGTTTAATGACAGTGTCGACTGGGGTGCTAAAAACAAATCATCACTACATAATATATGAAATAAAACAACTTTGTCAGTAATGTGATGAGTTTGGTCATAAGACTTTGTCTCTGTTCTTGGTTTCAACGTGGATGGTTTGAGTGTTGGCATACAATATGCGCTAATATTAGAATATACTGCAGTTGTGTTAGGAACCAGTATTAGCTCAGGAGAGGGAGGGGGTGGGTTCCGGAAGGGGCACGTGAAGGGGGCGGGCAGGCGGATAGAGGAAATTAGAAGAAGCAGCGACCCGACATACATGGAGTTAAACAGCCGGATCCTAAGTTCATCCTAAAAATAGCAACTATCTTGCTCAAGCTAAAAGCTCGTTTATTCAACAAGATCCACAACGTAACCTGCCATCCTGGCTTATTTCCATCTTGTCCATAAATTTCTTCTCTATGTTCAGGCAGAACGCCACACAATCAACATGAAAAACAGAAAATCGTTGTAAGACGAATAATTCAATTTCACGGTACCATCATATAATTTAAGCATTATAATTGCAAATAAGGAGGCGTGATGGCAGTTGCTAAAGTAGTGGTCACTTATTCTTAATCGGGAGGTCCCACATTCGAAACCATGACGAGTTAGTGCCCTTTGGAAAGACATTAGTTCCTGTAATCAAGTCCCTCTGATAAGATTTACAAGGCGACGGTCCCCTGATTGCCTTAAATATTTACAAGAATAAATGAGTTTTCCTAGAAATCAGGTAAAAAAATATCAACATCATCATCATCAATCGTTTATGATCGCTGCAAGGTGATGCAATTTAAAAAAAAATGTAAATATGATATATTGAGATAGAAAAAAATACATGAATAGGGGTTTCCGCAGGCGAGCAAGGCAGGTTCACGCGACCATAACTTTCCCTATTCACATTCAGTCTCACCATGCTCACTATATCATAGAAATATACATATTCTTATAGCATAGCTGGCGAACGAGCAACTTTGTGACGTATCACATTTTTTCTGCAATAAATATTACACCATCATCACATAACGTAAATACAAACGTCATATTTCCTGAAAATATATAACTGTACAGTTTAGCGGTCCCAGTTTCCCAAACATGCCAACGGGAAAGTCAGAATCGTAAACCACTTTTGTTCAACACTTTTCAGTTAAGTTTGTCCCCGTGGAAATGAATGAGAAACGACCTCACAATAATTTCTTTTGATAAATTTCTCCTTTGGTAAACGATTTTAAAGCCTATACTCTTCACTTTCATTCCTTCCCTTCTCTTTTTCAACTTAAGAGGGTTTTTTAATAGCCTAATCGATATGGTTGCTAACCAATGCTAAAGTTGAAACGCCACTGTAGATAATTGCACATAAATATTCAAACTATTTCACCTGTGTTTGGGGGAAATAGTCATTATGATGATGAGATATGCCTAAACTATATATAATGCTATGTATTAAATAACAATGATATGTGCAGTGAGAATAACATTTACCTAGTTTCATAGCATCCTTGTCCGTATCCATTAGGAGGAAGCCTTCAGAAATTCCATCGTAATATTTCCAAGGGATACTTAGCTTAAGAGGCACCTCAGCTCTGGGCACGCGCCAAAACAAGATATCCTGGTTTTCCTGTGAAATAAAAGTCCTTGAGAATCACGAATGCACGAGCTGCACTTCAACGAGTATTGTGTTCTCAATTTTCACAGAAAACGCATCGATGACTATATCCCATTATGGCATCGTCATGGTGTAAAATCTGCACTTATGGCTTTATTTTCTTCTTAGCAGAGTTTGTGACAGGCGCTATGATGGTAACGTTGAACGAATGCTGGGTATCGGACGAAAACTTGCAGGCGATAATAGGTATCCAACTGGTAGCCTTCAAGCACGTCATAGAAAAAGCTGAAAATTAAAAACAAATACGTCTGAGTCTTTCAATATGATGACATTCCTCGGGCGCTGCTTGAATGATAGATGCCTCTGTACAAAATTCATCTGGTTGTCCGTATCTCCTGTCGTCGGTTCACTGGGCGGAATTACCAAGGAGGTACCTTGGAATTACCCCCCTCTGTCCCGGTAGTAATAGCACTAGCAATACGTGATGTGAAGAAGAACGTGCTGGCTGAGGGGAATACAGAAGAGAATAAAACGAGTTACAGGCACTATTCCTGAAATGCTTGATTATAGCTTCTCTCAGCTCACTTGGGACAAAATGTATGTTGGCTATAGGGCTAATGCGACGGTCGCGCGTCCCCAACAAAATACTGTGCGCACGCTTTGGATTTACGGGTCTAGTGCGGATATAATGTGACGATAAAATATATGGCGTAGTAGAACTTGTGAAATCAAGGGGCGTCGCTAGAGGGGTATGCTGGGGTGCCACTTCTTATAACTTTTTGTCCGAAAATGATAAATATCTAGTTACTGTCCGCAATTTAACAATTGTGGACACATTTTAAAAAGGACATTCTTGAATATCTGTGTTCTTTTTCTTTCCTTTTAGCAAATTTTAGAACTCCCCTTAAAAAAGAGGTAGGAAGAGAAAGAGAGAGAGAGGGAGAGAGAGAGAGAGAGAGAAGAAAGAAGGGGCTGGCTTGAAAACATGATAAAATGAATACCCTTCGCTCTTCCTAGCATTTCTTCCACCTTGATTTTCACTTAATATTTCATATCGTTTATCATTTCGTGAGTATGAAATCGAAAGTATATAGTTAAGTCAGGTTTAATTAGTTCGTTTTCACAAAAAAAGGCAAAGAGCACGGATTTGTGATATAGGTGTCAATTTCTAAAACTGAAAAAAAATCTTACTTCTATTAGTGATTGAACGATGAATTTATATAATCAAACGCGAAGTGAAACTTTATATTTGAAACAAAAATATTATTCAAAGAATAATTTTTTTCGGAGCCCGTGTGTTTTTAAGTTTTTGCTAAAATTCTGCTGTCTGACTGAATAGCATTTCAATTTCCTCTTAGAGTCTACATATCGCTCATCCTCATTTACCTTTCACATAATTGCCATCATACATTGGCATTCGAATTGAGGTGGAGAGTTCACGCCCTGCCATGGAATTCCATTGATCCAATAAACACTAATCAAATTTGTGCACCCATGATAATATGCTGCCATTTATCCTAATGACATATTCAATGCCAATATGGATTGCCAATTTGCGGGCGTGTAACGTTGCTTGGCTGGGAATTTCGGGCACTTTGATTGCATTACCTTCTACAAATGCATAATGATGTATTGCATACCTTTGTTGCGGGTACATATTAATGCCATAATAATCACTATTACAATATGATTATACCTATATAATTAGCTTAACTGCTATTATTTTTTAAAACTAGATATGAATAGCATTTTGGTACATTTATGGGATATTGCAAGAGCATCAAAATTACTAAAATGACCCCCTTTCACATTTTTTTGATATAACAGTTATACTTTCCAAAGTAAGTCTTTCGCTCTCAAAGTGACTAACTACTGTACAATATTACTGACACTACTCTATACTGGTATGCAATGTTTAAATCTAAAGATACTACATGTTTATACTGCCATATGCTAGATCCAAAAAGTAAACAGACTTTCCAGCGGTCAAGGCAACGGGCCTTCAAGTTCATGATCATTACATAACACAGTGCACTGGGGGGCCAAGTGTAAAAGAGTGTATAATGTCCTAATGCACACAGCATGACTTGGACTATACATGTTCTATACATAAAGTGTGTCTACATAATTAAGTTTCACTGTAAAACTTTCTCAATATACTTCAAGATTTGGTTAAAACTACAAAAGATATCTATATACAAAGTTTAACCATTACTGTATCTCTCAATATACAGTACTCACAAGCATACACAATCAAATGAAATATAGTAGTGAATTCTACTTTGAATTTATTGACTTGTCATCAGTCATATTAATAGGAAGACACCATGTAATAAAATCATGAATAAGATGAGATAACATATTCCAATGTTCTCTAGATTATCACTGTCATTGAAATAACATACACGTATAAAAATTATAGCAAAATGTATTATAAGAAAATAACTTTTCTTACCTGTAATTAAAATTAAGAAGAGAAGATAATGGTCAGTCACTTGGTTATTGGGCATCAACAATAAGAATGATGACAACATGTGCTGACCAAGCGAAACCAAGGGGTCTTGGGGATTAGTCCATTATATAAATTAGGGGTGTCTTCCTACTGGAGGAGTTAAGATCATGCCACTAAAATCTAAACTTGGACACACCCTATAATTGGGCTACACTGGCTTTCAAATACAGGACTTAACAACACAAAAGTGTAACAAAGGAACAACATTCTCCTGTCTCAAACTTTCCTACTACAATGAAGAAACCTTATAAGAGATTACAATCTGGTTCATCTCCAAGCCCCAATGCTTCACTGATAACAGAATTCAAGAATTGGACTTCACCCTATTACAATCAAACAATTAATTCTCCCTTCTTTAATTTTTATTCCAGAAATTCTGAATTACTACATGTTCCAGTCATGAAAACATGTCTCTTCAATCCTAAAATATGGCGAAAAACAAGTGAGAGAATTTTTAATTTGTAAACAAATCTTTCGGCATATTACTCCCAGTGTTAAAGATCGTATGCTCGATCTGTAATGAAAAACACAAGTCAGAAAAAATTGGAACCAGCGGGATTCGAACCTGTCATCTACTGCTTGCCGGGCAGCGACTTAACCACCAGGCTATTCTGGTTCACGGCCAAGTCACGATGAACTAGAATCAAATACCCAAGATCCTCTTCTTTCTGACTCATTAATATTCAAACGGTCCGCCGTAGACAATGGTTAGTAAACGAAGAAGCTTGACTGGGGAGGAATTTTTAATTTGTAAACAAATCTTTCGGCATATTACTCCCAGTGTAAAATTCCTCCCCAGTCAAGCTTCTTCGTTTACTAACCATTGTCTACGGCGGACCGTTTGAATATTAATGAGTCAGAAAGAAGAGGATCTTGGGTATTTGATTCTAGTTCATCGTGACTTGGCCGTGAACCAGAATAGCCTGGTGGTTAAGTCGCTGCCCGGCAAGCAGTAGATGACAGGTTCGAATCCCGCTGGTTCCAATTTTTTCTGACTTGTGTTTTTCATTACAGATCGAGCATACGATCTTTAACACTGGGAGTAATATGCCGAAAGATTTGTTTACAAATTAAAAATTCCTCCCCAGTCAAGCTTCTTCGTTTAAGTGAGAGAATATTTTAGAATAAATCTTAGCGGAAAGGAGAAATGGTCCATTTATGACGTTATGGCCGAATTGCTACATTAATGACCATTAGTCATCCCCAAATAAATCTTAATTCAATGGTGTTTTAACAAATGGGAAGAAAAAAGGAAGAGGCTATTTCGTGATCGTCCTAGTGAGTAGGAGGAGTGACGATGAAAAAGTATTTCTCTGACTTACTGGTGACAACATCTCCCTGTAATTCATTGACACAGTCGTGTAGGCGATGCGGTCGGTGCTTATAAAAGGTTACCATGGAAACAAGATGCCAAAACGCACTCCTCAATTTGCAATGAAAGTGAACTATCAAAGGACTTACAAAACGATATCGCGAAATGTCTATCTGCTATTCGTCAAATTCACAACCCAATTATGTATCTCTAACCGGAAACCACAAAAATAATTTGACTCTTGACCCGACCGCTTTGGTCCCATTTTCATCAGAAACACATGTGAGGCGTTTTCTTCATGGGCTAGGTATGCTTCGGATGTCAAAAACAGAAAGAAGGTGTTACTTGTCAGAAGAAGAGACACATCACAAGGACCATCATTCTCAAACTATTTCTGCAAAGCCTTTGAGACAGAACAACTACGCATAACAACTTAAATGAACTTCAAGATTTGATTTGATTTGATTTGATTTGATTTATTCACCAACAATAACATCATGTGTACAAGATTTGTCACATAGTAAATGTTGTTACGGGATTGAAACTGAACTTCAAGTTTAGACAAAATACATAAGAAACAAAAGTCATGTCTAAAAAGATTATGGAAATGTGATGACAATCTCATGGAGTTTCTTTGGAATTCAGATGGAACGTCAAACAGACAATGCAGAATGCCTAAAATAGGGTACAGTTTACGCCCCTTTGTCCCCCTAGTTGTCCTATTTCTGCAGTAAAGCCCTTAAGCCTAACGAATTCTAGTTATAATTAAAGGATGACTCATGTAAATGTACAGAGACTGGCGTCACTGTTTGGCATAGGAAGGATCGCATATATCTTTATGTGATATCCATGGGCGACAATAGACTTAAAGGGGAAGTCCACCAGGACTTCAACTAAATTAAAAGAGAGCGTGACAGGTCATCAGAAGTTTGAGATAAAGAGCTACTACATTAAAGGAAATTTGTGATTTCTCAATGTTTTGAAAAAAATGACTTCACAAATCAGCAAAGTTATCAAAGAGAGAAATATATAATGTATATATTATATAAGTCAACAATTAACAAAATGTCTTGCTCAAGATGATTGTTGGTCTGATTAGCCTGGACATATATGTTCACTGAAATCAATAAAACATATAAATTAAAAAAAAAATCGTCGAATTCATTATCTCCTTACTTATGACCCGTTTTGTACAAAAGACTTAATAATCTCAAACCTGACCTGAAATGTATAATTGAAAGTATGTTTTTATGGGTTATCGTCTATGACTTTTATAATTATATGAATATGAGCTAGTGTATTTATTTAAATAATAATAAACTAATAATAAACTGTCACTTATATAGGGCATAACCAATTAAAACTGCTCTATGCGCTTTACATACAGCTTTCCCAGATTAATTAACTAATACAAACAAATATGTCTTTAGATTCCGCTTAAATGATTCTGTAGTTGTACACGACCGTAAATGTGCTAGCAAACTATTCCATAGTTTTGGACCAGAAAAATCAAAGCTGGCTTCACCCTTCTTCGAATGAATTCTAGGAACGTGTAAAATTGAAGTATCTTCACTAGAGCGGAGTCTGTAATTTGACCGGTGAGGTGAGGACAGTAAAGTAAAAAGGTACTCGGGTGCCAATTTGTGTATGCACTTATAAACAATCAAAGAAACCTGGTAAGAAATTCTCTTCTCAACAGGCAACCAGTTAAACTGCTTCAACAAAGGAGTTGCCCTATCGTGCTTCCT
This sequence comes from Heliocidaris erythrogramma, assembly GCA_025617745.1. Lineage (NCBI taxonomy): Eukaryota > Metazoa > Echinodermata > Echinoidea > Camarodonta > Echinometridae > Heliocidaris > Heliocidaris erythrogramma. The sequence goes on along the minus strand of CM046856.1, from coordinate 51,689,665 downwards.
TGCTTTCAAAATAATCCTGGCAGCGCGATTTTGGATGCGCTGCAACCTCTCAATATTTGTTTTATGAACATTAATTAATATAGGGAGTTTGATTAATCTAACCTACTAAGCACAAGCAATCGAATAGAATGGCTACAAGCTTCTTTTGTGAGCATTTTCTTACCCTACATAATACAGATGAAAGTTGATGTAAGTGAAATTACTTGGTTAGACATGGATGATGAAGAGTCTTAACAGAATCAGAGGGGACATTGGAAGCATTACCGACAGACACCGACACTTTTTCTGGAAGTTGATGATTAAGTTTGGGTGAAACAAGTAGCCAGTGCCTCATCATCGATATTTCACGGCGCAAACTATCTGCATATTTAGGATCGAAACTATGGTACATTTCAATATCGTCAGCATACATGTGAAATTGAATACAGTGTATTGTGATTCTTGATGATATCGCCCAGTGGTTTGATATACAATATTAATAACAGGCGTCCGAGAACATATTCTAATGGATATCCATCTGAGTTTTCATTCCTAACACAAACACTGAAATGTCGACCAGGTAAGACCGAAACCATTGCAGGGGCGTACCAGAGACAGAAAAATCAGAGTACAATCTTTCCAACAATATGTCGTGGTCAACTGTATCGAATGCTGACCCCAAAACTCCTTTTACGAAAGTGTAAAAAAGATATCAACAAACTAAACACAGAGTTGCAATTTGTGTATAGGGATCTTTAAACTTAGCGTTATAACTTTTTTTCCATCGTGTTAAAAAATTAATTTCCCGGGTTTTTTTTTAATTCCTTTACATTTTTTGTATTATTCAAATCAACTTGATATCTATTTGGCTTTAATTTCCCTTAAATAAAACAGAAGACAGGTATTATGAATTCCAATTATTTTGACACACCATGTGAAGAGAAAGATAATCATTCTTCACACAACTTTAAAAAAAAATGTTCATTTCGGTTCATATGTAGCTCTAGCCATAAAGAATTATTTTTCGTCTGAATCCCTTAATTGCTAAAGAGTGCCTTTACACAAGTTGAGAACATATTGACCTTGCTTACCAAACAGTGGCCGACCAATATGACCGTGTCTGATTACCACCTCCCTCTGTTCACCGTGAGAGACTAATTACTTGGAAATTGATCAGGAAAGGTGATCAAGGGCTTGAAAAAATATGCTCAATATTTTTTGAGAGGTCCCTCCCCCTTTCACAAACTCTCTCTCTCTTCTCCCCTCCTCCTTTCGCTTCCCCCTCTCTCTCTTCCCTCTCTCCCCCTCCCCTCTCTCTCTGCTCCCCTCTCTCCCTCTCTCTTTCTCTCTCCCAAGGACTTCCATAATGAAGCTAGTATAATCATTCCATGGTCAATTCCCAATTGTCCCTATTCCTTCAAAATGTGCAGTAAGTCAATTAGGTAGCTTGCAATTGCTCTTAATGTGCATTGTTAAAGTGCAATTATCGGTGATTAACCGCTAGACAAAATTTCACGAGGTGTAGGCTTCTCGATGTTCGGAAATGGATAAAGTTGCAAAAACTAACCCTTTTCCAACAAATCTTACGATTTGAGTCGTAAGGTACTCTCAACCAGAAGTCCGCGAGAATAAAGGCCATCGCACACCTTACGATCGGTCTGCGATCCGATTTCAGAAGAAAATGTAATATCATTTGACAAATCATTTAAAAACAAAAAATATTTTTGATAGAGAGTCTAAATAGCCATACAGATAGAAAATCGATAATACGGCCTTGCCGAGTTTTCTAGTCGGTGGAATGGCCAAATCGGCTCCGAGTCGTAGTGACGTCACAAAAATCGTACGACTGCCTACGATTTGAAACAAAATTTGCCTTTATTCCCTGTAGAAAGCTGACAGCTCACCCAAACCCTATATTTAGTATTCATATTACTTTTCAGAACCTGAATAGGGTAGATTTTATTTGTTTAAATGCCAGTATTTAATGCCAATATGCCATAGCGATTTATTTCACAAATCGGATCGCAGACCCATCGTAAGGTGTGCGGTGGCCTTATAAGGCAATCAGGATCCACCTTAGAGCGAGTTGTGACTGAAGCGCTCTTCATTATTGGGCGATACGAGAGGCTTACAAGGAGTCGTAGCGCGGGATTAGTCACAATGCTTTACGCAACAGGGGCCATATATCACAATACGAGAACAGTGTGTTACGTAACTACTGTGGATGTTAATCTGTTATCACCCTTCAGTCATACTGAAACCACTGAAGCACCTACTTTAGACGTCTTCTTCCATAATTATGTCCAACAATGAAGCAGCACGATCAAAACTACTTGCGAAAAATAAACTCAAGGGCTATTTCAAAGACCTATTGTACTGCCCATGGAAATCAGGTTCGGATTACGTAATAGGCGATTGTAATGTTCGCACATTTCTAAAGGTGATAGACAGGGCTATTGAAATTGCCTTCAGTTGATTTTTCGAAAGTAGTTTTTATCGTGTTCTAAGTAAAATATATAATTTATATGAAAATCCAAGACAAGTTTAGGCCTCTATCTTTAGTTTTGACTCTTTGCTCCTTCGTTAGATACCATTCTTTCGGGACATTGCACACGCCTACCTAGTCAGATTCCCAGACGCACTCTTACACACTAATTTTAAGCCACTTTCATGGAGAATGATTAAAAATTTCACCAGTTTAGAAGCTAGACATATCCTGCTTAATACAGGTTATCCCATCAGTCTTTGCATTTTTTTCCTACAGTCTTATTTACTGGTGTGTTTTTTTTCTTTCCAAAAATAAAGTCATCAAACTTGTACCGAATTGTGCACTTGACCACCTCATCTTTAATTCCCCCTACTTTATACAGACAGTTTTAACGCCCATAATTACTTATTATTACAAAAATTTAATTAACGACATCCTTTATCACTACTTTACTTCATATGATAATACAAAGCTATGTTGACTATCTAACATTATTATTGTACAATTACATTTATCATGTAAGTATTATTTATCTTCAATAAACCATGCCAATAATAATGATAATAATAATAATAATATTAATAATTACTGTATATATATATATATATATATATATATATATATAATTGTGAAAGAATTGGGAGAATAATGGTTGCGTAGCTTAAATCAAAGTTCCCCAGAGCTGTCCTCCCCTTTTTGAAATTTTTGCAAAGGCTGAAAAAATGTCTCCGCCGGGAATCGAACCCGGGTCGTTGGCTCAGAACGCCAATGCCTTAACCACTAGACCACGGAGACGGGTTAGTGGTTTCGGCGACACCAGATCCAATTGACCGACAGATTTTGACAAATCTTCAACCTTAATTAATTAATTCCTTTGTCGGGGGCAGGTGAGTTTTGAACAAAGACAAGCCGCGTGCCTCAGCTGGATCCAAGCGAATGCTTTAAGATACATGTATACATTAGAATAAGTATTATTAACATTTGTGTAAGGAAATAACATATACAACAGCTTTGGCAACTCCCGTGGAAATAAATACAATTGTGAAAGAATTGGGAGAATAATGGTTGCGTAGCTTAAATCAAAGTTCCCCAGAGCTGTCCTCCCCTTTTTGAAATTTTTGCAAAGGCTGAAAAAATGTCTCCGCCGGGAATCGAACCCGGGTCGTTGGCTCAGAACGCCAATGCCTTAACCACTAGACCACGGAGACGGGTTAGTGGTTTCGGCGACAATTTCAAAAAGGGGAGGACAGCTCTGGGGAACTTTGATTTAAGCTACGCAACCATTATTCTCCCAATTCTTTCACAATTGTATTTATTTCCACGGGAGTTGCCAAAGCTGTTGTATATGTTATTTCCTTACACAAATGTTAATAATACTTATTCTAATGTATACATGTATCTTAAAGCATTCGCTTGGATCCAGCTGAGGCACGCGGCTTGTCTTTGTTCAAAACTCACCTGCCCCCGACAAAGGAATTAATTAATTAAGGTTGAAGATTTGTCAAAATCTGTCGGTCAATTGGATCTGGTGTCGCCGAAACCACTAACCCGTCTCCGTGGTCTAGTGGTTAAGGCATTGGCGTTCTGAGCCAACGACCCGGGTTCGATTCCCCGCAATTGTATTTATTTCCACGGGAGTTGCCAAAGCTGTTGTATATGTTATTTCCTTACACAAATATATATATATATATATATATATATATAAACACCTATCGGGCACATTAGGAGGACAGTTTTTGTTCTTTTTCTTTGTCCAACTGTCGACTTAATGTACCAACTGTCGACCTAATGTAGGGGTCTCTATTATGACGAAATAAACTGTATTGTCAACTGTCGACCTAATGTACCCGTTAGTCAAATATGTGAACAGATAATGATGGTACGGAATGAAGCATTCATTGGAAATTATTCTCACTACCCTCTTTTGTAGTTTTTGAACTCTTGCTAAAATTTCAAAAGATGTCGATGCCCAAATAATGATACAATATAAGAGATATGGATAAATGAATCAGTGAATAATATAAGTCGAGTAGTATTGATTAAGGCTAGAAATTTGAGTTTGTTGATACCAAAAGTGAACATTTTCTGTAGTTGTTTGTTGCTGTGTGTAGATTGTATCTAATCAAGTGAGAATTGAGGAAGCGATAAGAAGGAAACGTGACATTCTGGAATCATCAAGTTATTGAAACCATATTACGATCCTGCTTTCATTTCAATTTTCGGATTTAATCGTTGAAAGACGTTTTATATTGATTGTTTTACATATCGTACATATCTTACATATGAGATTTTTGTCATTTTTAGAAACATATACAGGATGTGGAAGGAAATATGAATTTACAAGGCTAAAACAGACTGAAAATTGTCGATTATGTATCATTGTTTTTTATTGTATGTATGTTTTGAGTGGAAATAAATTTCAAATTGAATTGAAAAAAATGGAAATGCAACTTGTTAAATATGGTCTCATATTATTCCATGCATCCAAAAAGATGTATGTTCCAGGTATTTTGATGTCTCGTCGATAATTTTATATAAATTTTCTTATCTTAACTAAAATTATGAGCATCGTATCTTGCTTTTGATCAGTTGAAATCAAAGTTATTTGTTAAAAGGACAGGTATGCAGGACAGAAAAAACAAGGAAAACGTGGTTTTACATCAATTTTAAATCAATTTTCATCAGTTGTAAACATTTGACTTGTATTCAAGACCTAAATATTTGACTTTGACTCAGTATCACTAAAACTTCAGGTGATGGTGATAAATATATTTAATTTTTGAAAAACCGATTTTCATAAATTACAAAATGTCACTTTAGACTCATGACAATAACTCTGCGGCTTGTCAGAGCATGACCTATAAAAAAAACTCAAGCCATTTGCTATAGTCGTTTTGTTTCCTTTGAAAACATATCTTCTGTTTTGAAACTACAGAAATATTACCGTTCCCTCCAAATCCCTCTTTCTCTCTCTCTCTTTCTTTCTCCCTGATCTCTGCCTTTCTCCATCTCTCTTTTTTATATTCTCTCAGACTTTTTAAGCCTTTATTTTCCTCTTGAAGATATTTGTGTTGAAAGAATAGAATACAGACAGGAAATCCATGGTTTTATGCCAATTGTTTAAAAGGGAAAGTGGGTTTTCAAATAGATTAGTTTTCCGGCCATTAACGAGTGCTTATCATAATAATTTTTTCTAGGCCAACAACCCCGATTAAGGTTATAAAAAAATAATAACAGCCTACATTTTTTAAAGTAGTTGCAGTTCTGTTTAATTGTTGTTGCTGTTCAAGAATTACAGATGAATTACTCGAATGTTCGAATGGGTTGATAGATACATTACGTGATGAAAGTGGTCTAGACACTGAGGGAGGTCACTGTCATGGGGGGGGGGGGGGGGACGGGTTTTACTAAGTGAATAAAAAATGGGTTCCAAGTGGGGGTGATCGTGTTTTTACGTGGCCATCTTCCTCCTTTTCTCTTTCTGTCTCTACCCCATCTGTCTGCCTGTCTATCTGTCTCTCTTTATCCCCTAATTCGACTGGGGATGCAAATGCCCCTATGCCCCTGTAGCTACGCCATTGCGTGATGAGCCTGCTTGGCCTTTCATTCCCTAGGGTGGCATAACCTGTTGTAAATGTCAAATGTCGAGGGTTCTTGTAATAGACAATGGGAGCAATCGAGAAGGCGGAAGGGGGGGGGGGGGTGTTCTAACTCTTTCACCTAGGCTATAGATAAGAACATGATTTGGTTTTTTAAATGACTGGCTCACCAGAAAGAACGTAAGAGTGACGTGAATGTTACTCCCCCATAATGAATTACCCACCTGTAAATACAAGAGAACCCATTGTATGAAAACTCAGTAGCTCAAGAAGGCAAATGAACTGGAAGAATTTCCAGACGCGTTCTTTACAAACCTTAATGAACGTGATAAATTGATGTCATAGATAACTTTAATATCGCACTTTTTTATACATCCGTCTTCCCTGGAATTTGACCATTGTATACTATAAGAAATAGTAAAATATATTATTTTGGAGAGCTATGAAGAAAAGATCATTCAAAATGTCAAGAACAAAAAAAAAAAGAATAATAGAAGCAACATCGTGTGAAATTAATTAAGAAATAAATTGAAATTATATTTATTTATATTAATTGGTCATGTTGGTGTCATGGTATTTCGACAAGCAGAGATCATGAAGACGAAAAAAAAAAGATTTTCCCTCTTAAAAATCGTTTTGCGTACATTTCCTCGATGTATTTATTACCATTTTGATGTCCATGAAGATTTTTGTTCAATTCAATCAGTTTCATTTCCCCTTAAAATGGTGAAATAGCATCTTTAAGGAAACACAAAAAAATCTCATTTGCTCTGTTCTCGAGGCTACAACGACACCTTTCCAATTATTTAGGAGGAAATAAAAGTACTGATAAATCGACAAAATGCGTGCTAACAAAGCGATGTTTAGACATATGGGAATGCTTCATGAGACAACCTAACTCAAGGCCTTGTTTGGTCACTCTTATTCCTTTCCTCCAACTGGCCTTGGAGTTCAAGTCAAAGCTCAAAACTCAAATTTCACTTTCCTTGTTTTCTTTAGCAGTCTTGAAAACATATTAATAGCATCAGCAATGGACCGTGACAATTTCTGTCCGGTTCTTTTCCCCTTATATTTACAAGAAAGATTTGTCTTCTATAGGGTTAACGCCCGCAGTACATGTATATTGCCATATATTCAATTCCCTTTTTTCATTATTCAAACGTGACGTCTCTTGCCTGAATATGAACCTTCCTGTTTCTATTTTTGACACTTTCTTCCATTGAATATGTTATTTCTTTACGAAATATACAAAAGAATATATTAAGATATATACAAATAGACCATCCCGTACCTGAATAATGTGGGCCTCTCGGGGAGGGGGGGGGGGGGGTGGTCACCCCCAAGCTCTCCTCCTGGTATACGCTTTTAGGTTACCATGTATTAGATCCCTCTTAAATATTGTGAAAATTGTTCCTCCTTGATTCGCTGAGGGATGTACCAAGGGAGCATTTATAGACTCCATATACGTTAACTGAAACCTCTTTTTTTCTTTTCGATTTTCCTTCACATATATCTAAACTTCGAAGATTTTCTTTTCAAGTAATATTCGTGGTTTTGATTAATAGATCCAAATATATTACTGGGTAATATTTAAATTTTCATGTCAATCCAATATGGCACAGTTATTCTAAGCATTGTTGCATTAACTATTTGTACCATGTTTTGTACGATGCCACTCTCGCATGGCGTGTCAAAGTCCAAGTCAATCGCTGACGCACCCTTCCGTCAGCAACATGACTACCGTGTGCAACGGACGTGCAATGAAACACAATTAGTTTGAAATTGTTCATGCTGTGTCGCATGAAACGCAAGCTTTCTTGATGGATAGTTTAAAGCCTTTTTGTACTGTGTTAGGAGGCCTTTATTTGAAAGCGATTTAAAACACTGACCATCTAGATCAAACAGTGGTTTCATCAGAGGCCTTGAACTGATGTACTCCGTAACCGCGTGTTCACAAACAGGAAGGGCGAGAAAGAGACGATGGCCAGGGCAAGGGCACTATGGCTATTCATTCGGACAAAGTGGTCATCGAAACTTTATAGAAAGATTTACTCAGGCAGACAGTTTAATGTCATCCTTCCAACTGCCATTTTCCCATTACAATGTGAAATTTCCCATTACAATGTGTAGTTAGTAATACACATGTGAAATTATTGAAATACAAAATGATATTGGATTAATTATGTGGATGATACGGTGATGATCGACACCTTTGATAGATTTTGAGTGATGGTGAAACTGAAAAAACTAAAGCTTTGGCAGGGTGTATTTGCTCCAACAAATCATATCGTACGGTAATGCATCTTTGCTTGCTTCATTTACTAGCCTTTGTTGTTGTTTATGATATGTATGTTGTCCATTTTAAGCTCGTTGCCTATAAATTACGTAGAATCTACCATTATAGTTGTTTAAACGTCTATGAAAAAGAGTACAACCCATCCTATTTGCGAGCATAAATTATTATAGCTAACGGGCGGGTCTAGGAACGTAAGAAGAAGGGGGGGGGCACAAATTTTCCCGACATTAATTCCCCCATCCCCTTATTATATTTTATTATTAAAAAGAAAAACTAACTGAGTAGGGAGGGGGCGGGGGTGACAAAAACATAAGTAATAGGAGCCAAAGATATTTATATATTTTCCTGATTCCCCAGAAATTGTTTTCCAGCGGGGAAGCGGGGGAGGGGCACAAAGTGTGTGTAACCCGTTCACGAGTTCGTGTATAGTCTCTATATCGAGACTCGACGTGACCTCTATAGCATTCTGTGCCAGCAATCCTCTACAATAACATACAATCAAAGTCTGACAAGTATTGGCCTGCGAAACTTCCTATCTTATTGATCTAGCGGCTTTAGAGGAGTGCTGCTCATTTCCCTTTGGAAATATCAAATCCATTTCTAGTAAAATAACATTAATGCCAATTACCGTGATACAACTTTGGCTTTTAATAGCAAGTTTTGCCTCTCAGTCTGAATGCATCTACCTCATAGACCAAGTGTACAGCTCCGATAGGATGTGTTGAAATAAGTCTAGCTGATGGGAGATGTCTACTTTTGAAGGGAAAGTCCACCCTGGCATTTAATTGATTTGAATAAAAGCACAAGAGAGAGAGCGAGAGAGAGAGAGAGAGAGAAGAAAGAAACTCATTAGTGAAGGTTTGAGCAAAATCCGACAAGAAATAATAAAGTTATAAAATTTTTGAAGTTGTAATCAATCGAACACAAATTGGCTACTCCGTTACGTATCTTGCGAGCTCCTCTCCCATTTGCTCAGTACAGAAAATTTCATAAATTTTCATTTTCTTAGTTTCTGACCAGGAATAAATTTGTTTCATACAGGTTTTGTGTAAAAAGATATGAGCAATGATTATATCTAAGGTACATCTATGACTGAATAAATAAATGATTTTGGGGGTAAAGGAGAGGAGCTCACAAGACATCATGAAGTTGCCAATTTGTGTTTGATTGATTACAACTTATAAATGTATAACTCTTTTATTTCTTATTGTATTTTGCTCATACCTGCACTGATCTGTTTCTTTTCCGTCTTCTTTTAAAACCAACTTGTAATCAGGGTGGAATTCCCCTTAAAAAGGAATTTTTAAGTTCTGGGAATAGTCAACAAATAATTTGTGAGCTTTCTCATTCTTATTATGTTAGTTTGGAAGATTATCAGAGTAGATTATGTCCCTGAAAAGTATTGCTCTCCAAATGCCCTCACATTGGAACTATGACAAGAAACAGCTGAAATGTTGGGGCCAAGCATTTGTGTGTAGTCCCATGCAGACATTTCTGTGTGCAGTGCATGTGACTCTCAGTAGGATTGAGTAAATTTCTTATCATTTTGGGGGATTCCAGACCCTGACCATGCTTACAGCATACACCAATTCTTATATAATCAACATTTCCAAATTGCTTTGAGACAGTTTCTTTCACAATTCAATCTCATGACCAGAACTCAGCTTTATCTTTAATGGGTCGAGAGAGACACCACTTTCATGAATGTGAAAAAATAACGAAGGAAGGCTGATAGGGCCTATATAAATACAACTGCAAATAAATAGATGATAGATAATGATCCTCAATCATATCAACTTGGGATAGAAAATTTACTGGAACAGTGATACTTGCTAATTGTGTATTGTACAGATATTTAAAGCCAGTATTGGTAGCAAAAGGGAAATTGGAATAAAACTTGTTAAATAGGGTCTCACTTGAACGGTCCACTAACCAAAAAATACACGTAGGCCCTACACAGCTACATGTGCCAGTTATTTTGATATTCCATCCACGATTTCAGATGAATTTTAGTGTAAACAAATTGGAGCTATGATCGTTCAACAAACTATTCCCAGCCCGCCTAATTGCAATCTCACAGTTCACATGCAGAGCAGGTACACGCATCTGCCCGTTTGGTTTAACATGTGGGAATTTACATCCTGGTCCAGGACGTAAATTGTTTTTCACCTTTCACTTGACATGTTCAGTATTTAACCTTAAGTCACAAAATTCACAGCAACTATTATCTCTTGTATCTGGTTATTTATCAGCTTAGATCAAAGAAACCTGACGGAAAGGGCTCTTAAGATGTAAACAAGAGTCTCGCCTGGCCTAGTTTGTGAGTGCTTCCGAAAATTATGGAAATGATGAATTTCCTCTCTGTCTCCATCATACGTCGACCCGTTTACTGTCATGACTACTTCAAAACATGATGAAGAGTAAAATCGAACAAACGGCACAGCGCTATTAAAAGCACGATTTCTACATGAAAGAAAGTCAGTTCATTATGCCCGTTGCTCAGGAGGCGCCATTTGCTGTCGTATGACTGCGTCAGCGACATGCTCGAACTTTGACCCGCCTTTTGAGAGTGGCATAGTAAACAACGTGAATGCAAAATAAACAGTGCAAGGATTCCTTTAATTACCGTCGTAAGGGCTACTTCATGCTTGTATTGCCTTCACCCATGTTCACGGGCTTGATCAAGGAAGGTAATAATTCCCGGACTCACACTAGGCGTCAATTCGATTGCGTCAGTATCTGCGCTAATTAAGCCACACGCCAGAAATTAAAAGTATGCACTGTTCATTTTGCAATAACCTTTTAAAACGAAATCACTTTTTCATGGCACGCAAAAGACCGTATTCTATGCAACAGAAATTTTCCCGAAATTCGGAGTCGACGGAACATTCACGTAGAGAATCTCTTAATTTAAGCAAACTGATGAATGCTGATAGCATTTAATCACATCTGCTAATCACAGCTTTATATTTTCTTTTCTGTATTATAGGGATTGACTTAGGATTCTTAATCGTTTATCTGGAAATGAAAAATGGAATTCGTCGTTGGGCAAGCACTCTTTGGGGGCGTAAGTCCTATCACTATCTCAAATTCGATTCCATATTATCCATCCTTCTCTTATGTTATGAACTACCCTCCATGTATTTCTATTTTTAAAGATATTTCATTTCATTGTTCTGTACGTGCCTGTCCTAGTAATAAAATAAATGCATAACGGAGGAAATTTGTCGGTCAAGGCAATGTATCATCTGATTAATTTACATGACGTCACATAATAGTGCTGCCTGCTGTGTATGTCATCAGCTTACTGATACAAAGATTTGTTATAATTTTGTTCACTTCTTTTGATTACTTTTTGCTCTTTCATCTCCTTGTATTACCACTGCTTCCTTTGCATCCTTCCTATTTTCGACTATTTTATTTTTACTCTACTTTAAGAACCTTCTTTTAACCATGTCGGCTAGCAAGTTGATCTCTTCTTAAAGTCCGTAAGTTAAAACAGTGAGACTCCAGATGCATGTAGATCTGCTATTTTAACTGAACTCTAATAATGTGAAGGAAATCGTGTGTAATTAATTCTGAAATATTTTGTGTGTATCCAGGAAATTTAATATGCTTCGAGGTTTTTTATTTAATGACCAATCTTCGTTGTACCCCAATTATTTCCGTACACCATGTACTCCGTGAAAAGTGTTCTAGATTTGTGTCATATTGTTGGAGTAAAATTATGAATTGTGTTCTGTTAGAACGATCGAGAGTCATGTCATGATAAACTGTAAGGTTGTTCCCTCTTTCTTTCTTTCTCTCTCTCTCTCTCTCTCCCTCACTCTCTTTCTCCCCTCTCCCTTTCCACTCCATCTATTTTTGTTCTCTCACTTTCTCTTATGCAACTTGCATAGCAATAAAAATGCCGAATTGTACCTCATGCCGGCAGTTTCTGCTGATCTGGGCCCTGTAACATAAAGCTTGAAATTGATCTTACGATTGATTTTTACGATTGATTGTACATTGTAGTCAATGGGATTGATAGTAAAGATCAATCGTACGATCAATATAAAGCTTTATGTTACAGGGTCCTGGTTTGTCATATTTTCCCTTCACATTTGTATTTCTTGAGGAATACTTAAAAGATTCTGGGTATAGATAACCGATTTGTTCTATTTCCCCCGGCTACTGTCCCCGATGACTTAGAAAGTTCTTGGACGACATCCGGGTCCCTGGGACATGGATGAGAATGATAGTTGATAATGCATATCCTCGAGCAAGTCAAATGACTCGTGATATTGCAAAACAAAAACCGTATGTATGTCAAATCAACTACAAGTTCATGAATCCCGAAGAACAAAGGTAGTGCCTTTAGTCACGTTAGTTAGAAATTTGATACATCAAAGCGAGAATAGAATCATGAGAATAGAGCTGCATAATTCCATTAGCACGTAAAAATTAGTATCTCTATAATTTGAGAAAAATATATATCATGTATCTTCTCGCACCTTCTCAGCATGATGTGTGGTGCGTTGCTAAAAAAAAAGGGGGGAGGGGTAGGGGTGTGACACCCCCACTGAAAATTTTCTGTCGGCAAATTCGACATTTTTATAGCCTGTCGGCAGTTCTAAAGAAATGATGACCTATTTGTCGGGAAATTTAAGAATAATAGACAACGGTTCAAATGGTTATTACGGATGGATATATTGTAGGACTTTGTGATACTGAGTTCGTGAGTAGGATTATAACAGAGACTTACAGCCGGAAACTTTAGACTATTATCTATGATTTGACTATATGTTTTTGATTTCACGTGTAGTGATGTAATGATGTAACGATAATGGATGCTATTGCTTATCCCAATGGGTTTTCATAAACATGACGGGATGAGGTCATCCAAATTTTATTGTTTATTATTATTATTATATTATTATTAATTTGTAAACAAATCTTTAGGCATTTTACTCCCAGTGTTAAAGATCGTATGCTCGATCTGTAATGAAAAACACAAGTCAGAAAAAATTGGAACCAGCGGGATTCGAACACTGGGAGTAAAATGCCTAAAGATTTTGTTTACAAATTAAAATTCCTCCCCAGTCAAGCTTCTTCGTTTATATTATTATTGTTATTATTTATTCACTTTTGTTGTTGATGTCAGGGGGGAGGGGATGATGTATCTGTCTGGGAAGCCCCGCGGGCGGTTGACCCATTGCAAGTTTTACTGATTTTTCTTCCTGGGCCTTCTGACGGCGGCAGAGGGGGGGGGGGGGGGGGGGGGGGGGGCCGGGGGTGGGGATGGGGGTCACACTATGCTTGATACACATACTAGCAGAGTTCATCGTTTCGAGCAAGTTGGTTTAAACATCTGACCTCATTATTTTCTGAGCTTGGATTTGTCCCAATGCCGCTGGTTGTGATGAGTGTCACCTCTTCTCCTCAAAAACTCATATCACTTCGATGACAAGGCGATAATTGGATCCGAGCGTTGGGGTCCTCAACTAGGCTACGGGCGCTTTTGGATGACAAACGTAGATATCAAGGAGTGGGACGGTTGACAGTTTAGACACGATCAAATAGTATTCTACAGTCCTGACAGTTACAGGTGTCGGAGCTAGAAAGGAGCATAATTTGTCTCCAGTAAATTCATTTTTTATTCTCGGAAATCTTTATCTGCGAGGGCTAGCGGGATTCCTACATCATAAGTAATTCCGGAAAAAAGACTTCCAAGCAAGTGTGGGATAGCTGGCGGACTTACCGAATGCACATTCTTGGGAGAGAGAGAAAAAAACGCATTTCAGTGAAAACAATATATTACATTACAGATGTTAAAACGTGGAGGTTAGACACTATTGTACTCCAAAAATCTATCACAAGATGAAAAAAAAAATAATTAAACATTGTGCCCCCTTCAAAATCGCGCGCACGCGTACGTGTGTGTGTGTGTAGTGGGGGGGGGGGGGTACATTATTGTATTCCCAAATTCTCTGACAAGCTATAAAAAAAAGGATCAAACAATTGTGCTCCCTTCAAAATCGTGTGTGTATGTATGTGTGTGTGATCCCGACCCTTAAAAAAAAATCATAGATCGGCCCTTAGTTGTAATGATACATACCCTTATGACACAGACATACACTCTTAGAAATATTGGGCAAAATTTTACCCAAATTTTACCCAACATGAGGGTCCTTATGAGTCCGACCAACTTTTGGGTAAACTTTACCAATTTCATTGTTATTTTTGACCAATGTTGGGTAAATGCATGTAAAAGTTGAGCAATATTTAACCAACCTACGCCCAATCTTCATTTACCCAGTGGCATTTACCCAACATTTCTAAGAGTATATATATAGGCTCCTGGTCATACAGTTGTCGGTCTCAGAACTTAAAGTCCTGTCTGTCAAAATACAAGTCTTCCGCTTGAAAATGACCAGAGTGGCTAGCCAACTCGAAGTCAAATTTTCGGGCTTGAATGACCGGGGCTTTCCAGGATATGACTCGTTCTATCCTGTTGAAATTGGCGATTGACAATTTTAAATGCTTCTTTGAAAAACGCTCTGAAATGATATCGTAGCAAACATGCACAGTGGAACAAGTTTAAAAGTAGTGTTGCTCAGAAATGAGTGAACTTAGAAGAAGTACATGAGTTGAAGTCTATGTGTAGGCGTCAACCCGTTCAGTTAGAAAAGTGAGGTGCTCAATTTACCCACTGAGCCCCGGTCTTCAGCGGGCCCTAGAAGAAAAATGTTCTTTTCAGATCGGTTAAGCTCATGCTATTGTAATCTTTGCAATGATAAGATAGGACGCTTAGCTATAAAACATTTAAATATTGTGTATTGTGTATTATCATCGAAAGGTTGACACAGATAATACATAATTATCTTTTACATGCCCCCCCCCCCCACCTCCTCCGTTTTTTTCATTGTGCATCACAAACATTATAAATTGAGGTGATTTTTATAAAATTATAAAACAACCCTTTCTCCAGACATAATTTACTCATTATTTACATCATTATTTCTATGTGTACCTGCTAACTAACATTTCATTCATATCTATTTGAATTCATGTATACAAACTGTTTGGAATTAATAATATTTGCTTCGCCTAATGAGAAATCATAATACTACTCCCCCCCCCCAAAAAAAAAAAAAATAAATAAATAAATAAAAATAAAAATAAATAAATAAATAAATAAATAAAATTTAAAAAAAATAAAAATAAAAAAATAAAAAATAAAAAATTGTTTCATCCTAATTTCTCATTATGGCATTTATTTTATGTGAAAATAATTATACCTATGCACTGGCGCTTGTCATATTCTATTCATGTTGTATATGTATAGAGATATTTTTAATTTCATAACACAATTCTCAGTGATTACTATCTTTAATCGATATTGTCTGTCAATTAACAGAAAGGCTGTCCTTGTAAGTGAGATCTGCGCTTCAGGATTATGAACCGTTAGAAAAGTGCCACCCCCCCCCCCCCCGTTTGAGCATCTGTTGTCGTTTGTTATATTTTGAATTTATATATTTTTCTTCTTCAAAGCGCCATTTTCGCTACAGCATTTATATATCGGTGTGATAAAAAATATCGTGTAATATGATCGAACAAAATTAAAATGAAGTTCTTCTAATATAATATATAGAAAACAACGGAATAAAATAGATTGGAAACATATTCGCAATGCAATATCTAAAACACATGATCTCATTATTCTGTGTCAATCGAATTTAGAAAATTAATATCCCTGTAGGAATATCGTGAATGGAATGATCTCCGGAGATCATTTCAAATGATTTCAGCAATTTGTGTTCTTATTCTTGCGAGGATTGTCATAAGATTCCAGGAGGATCTGGTTTGTTCAGAGTTAACGAAATCGTTATAGAAAAAAATGGAAGTCGGGCAGACTTTTGATCTTCGAAATTCCATTCATGTGAAATTATTAAGAGAGGTTTACATCAGAATGGATTTCGGTATATCCCACAGAGCAAAGGTGTTGGGTATAATTAGGTTTTAAGCCAGTCTATATTGCTTTGTGACGCTGTGCTATTTCTTGTGGGTCATTATTATACGCTTTTATGTTTTCAAATAATTTTAATTTATAATTTAAAAAGTCGATTTTAAGCATTTTTGGAAGTTACACCTTAATCGAAAAACTGAACAGGATCGAATTGTATTTATGTTATTATTACTGTATTCATTTCATCATTTGTTACATTTTTCAATTACAGCTTGTACGACAAAGGTACAATTTTTAAATGGGGGGGGGGGGGGGGCTGCTCGTTCTCATTATTTGTCATTTACTTTTTCATACGATGGTCCTGACCTCTAAAATGGTCTGTGGATACGCCACCTCATTCTTTTCGCTCTACTTCTTCTTCTCCTCCTTCTCCTCCTCCTCCTTCTTCTTTTCTGCTTTTTGCTGTTGTTGTTGTTCTTCTTCTTCTTCTTGTTCCTGGTTTCCCTCTTCTGCTTTTTCTTCTTCTTCATAACTTATCTCATTTTATTTATCATTCTTATTTTCCTTTCTCTTTCAAACAAAACATATTTTTGCACTTTGAAGTGGGTGTTCCATTTATCTCCGGCAATCACGATTTCTGAAAACCATGCATGGTTCCATGCTTTGACCTTAGTAATAACCTTGGGAATTTCGGCCAGTGGCAGTGTACTTCCTTGCCTGCTCAAAACAGATATATTGAATATTTCAGATGGGAGTCATTAGTAGGAATTGCCCAGATCTCCATTCCAGATGGAAATGATAAGACATTTATAAGAGAAGAATCTTTTCACAACTTACTTTGTGTTGATGAATTTTTTTGAAGATTTACTGACGATGTACTTTTGTGATTTGGCCTGGCTCTGAGGGCCGGATCACCAATTTGTTTTGGAGTTTAAAGGCCAAGTCCACCCTAATATTTAGTTGATTTGAATAAACAGAATAAAATTAAACAAGCATAACAGTAAAATTTTCACTGAAATCGGATGTAAAATAAGAAAGTTATGGCATTTTGAAGTTTTGCATTATGTCATGAAACAGTGATATGCATAGCATGGGCGGTATGCAAATGGGTGATGTCATGCACCGGTGATGTCATGCACTCACTTTTCCTTATGTATTTTATTATATGAAATATCATATTTTTCATTTTTTTGCTTCAATAATGTAAAACATGGTTTCCACTCCATATGGAACATGTAAAATCATCATTATTGTAACTTATTTTCATACAAGGAAGGGATTCTTTATTATCACATCTATAAAAATTGAAATATTTGAAATTTCATATAATAAAATACATACATACATAAGGAAAAGTGAGTGTGTGACATCATGTTTTTTCAAAAACAGGGCCTTTTTCAAAATACAATGCAACCTTGTTTAAATGAACTGCAAACAAATGAAAAGATGATTAAACTATGGGATAAGGAGCGATGAGAGAGAGAGAAAGAGAGAGAGAGAAAGAGAGAGAGTACAGCTATAAAGGCTGAGAGAGAGAGAGAGAGAGAGCGTGGGAGCGATCAAAAGAGACAATATATAGAAGAGAAACAAGACATGAGCTGAAAAGTACAAATATATTTCTGCTTAATTATATAACATATATATAACAATAAAGGTCGGAAAACAGAAATTTGTCGAATGACATGATAGGGAATGCATATCAAGATGCCGAAATGTGTTTTGGAAAATTTTCATGTGTATCGAAACTAAATTCCCATCTTTTTAAAGAAATATCATACGTTAGGCATTGATGTAAAAAAAGAAAGATCAATGTGTACTTTGTTTATCTAGATATCCTTGATATCTGATACTTTGTATTGACTTCAAGTAAAAATGAAAATGAAACTTAATTCCAACCTCGTAAGGCCTAGCTCTGAATCACACCTCTTTAACACGCACGCTTAATTCATCTTGATATCTTTTTTCATCGGAAATGTCCAACTCTCCCCAGCAATGTACACTCATATGGCAGATATTTCTTTTAGCAAGATAAACAGTTTGATTTCATTGGCACATGTTTTCGTGTGAATTCCCACGTGTCTAACACATTTTCTTGATTAATCGTGTTCGTCTGTTTTCCTGCTTCGATCCCGTACAGCCGCGATATCATCGTATAAGTGTAACACTAGGACCACTCGGTGATTTAAAGAGTTTACCGTCCTATTGCAGACCATGATATTTGAGTCCATAATTGTAATGACGAGACCGACAGTCCACGAGACCGACAACGTACAGGCATTGCAGGCCTTCTGAAAAGAAACCCGAGGGTTCACGAGACCAACATTTCGGTCTCTAGGGCCGCCCTTTGGCATCCCCCTGAAAATCATCACATCAAAAATGCCATTTGGCTTTCAAAATGGGGCACGGGCCGAGGGGGGGGGGGGGGGTCTAAGCATCTTGAATCGACTTTTCCACTAAAAAAAATCATATTGACAAGCAAGAGAGCAAGAAAAAAATAGGTGGTTCCACATTTTTGGGTGTCTTTTCAATAAGAAATTGAAGTAAGGGGGGGGGGGGGGGGGGTTGAACCCAAGAGAACCTTTAGTTCGTACGATCGTGTAGTTCTTGCGAAAGGGATATCCTCTTTTCTCATGATATTTTATTATCTTTCTACGCTGTCATAAATTTTCACTATTCTAATCTCCTTTTTTTAAATTTAACTGAAACTTATTTAATTACAACTTGATACTTTCATATTTCAACTAAGTTAACTCGAGCTGCAAGCCTCTTTACTACATGTATGTAGAGCTCTGGGGTCAAGCACAGGCAAGTGGGACGCAACTCCACAATAATGTCTGCTCAAAGAATACTAAATCATTTGCAATTACTGGTGTAATTTCTGGCCTGAAATTTAATTTAGAAACTGTACAATCAGTTTCTTGTTCCCTCTGTCACTGATATTTCGATTTCGAACGAGTGCGCTTAAAGTGCCTTGATTGTGATGTACAGTTTGTTGGGGTTTGTGTTGACCTCATAGTTTTGTTTTTGTTTTGCTTTGTTTTGTTTGTTTGTTTGTATTGTTTGATAGGTAATAGGATATTCTTCGCCATCACGGTCATGGAGAAGTTTTGTGGAAAGATAAAGGTGCAGGCCAATAGGTTGAGGTGGGAATGGAGGGGGGGGGGGGGGGGGGAGGAATAATCTTCTACTTCTATTCTTTTGTCGGAAATGCGTTTTTAATTTCCCGGCTATCGTTCTAAAATCTGACGTCCAGTTTTTGTCGTTATCGGAAAATTTGAAAATCTGGGGGCCTCTTCTAATTTTTGAGTAGAAACGTTTAATAATGCTTAAATATGAAGTAGAAAATAATATGCTGGTTCGCATGCTCACCCCTTACCCCCACAAAAACGCTCCGCGGCCTCTGGTAGTGCATGAAATACTACTGTAAAATAAAATGTTTGAAATTTCTTCGTGTCATGAAGCAAATAAACGGGAGCAAGAATTTAATGCTTTTATTATTATTTTTTTTTTATAATACCCACTTTTTTCTCTCTCTCTATATAGTACAAAAAATGACGAGGGTATTATACTCTGTGCGTGGTTGGTTTGTCGGTCGGTTAAAAGCAGCAATATGATGTTCGACGGCAAAAATAAATTAAGATCAATGTTACACTCTTTAAAATAGTTACACGGAGAAATCTAAGACGAATGTAGGTTAATCTCTTGACCTCTTCAACTCATGTGGGAGTTCGAAGAGTACCTGTCAAAGATATTTTCTACGGTGTCGTGGTCGTATTTTTTCATCTGTTTTGTTTTTCAAGTCGATAATGTCACTCTGCCGACTTGGAAGGAACATTGGACGATTGAGAGATGAACATTTGGACATTTTCTAGCCAGCCCTATAAATCGATGTTTTATGGTCATTATGCAGATGGCCACCATTATTCATATCAAGAGTTTTTCTTCTTCTTTTTTTTTCTTGAAACTCTTATCGGGTGATTTTATTTTCTTTGAGCAAATGAGTCGAAAAGAGGCCCCTGCTGTGGGGTAATATATACATATCTTATTTGTCACAAACGATATTCGACTATTTTCTGTTCAATACACCCTAATCATGAATCACTCTAAACGGAACCATTTATTGATTATTGATAAAACCCCCCAATATAACAACGTATAATCTTCATTACATTTTAGTAGGCCTCATGAAGATTGGTGGCTGGATACCGTTGTGAATGTGCCTTTTCCTTTGATGGGCCAGAAAGATGATCAGCAAAGCCTGCTTGCTGGTAATTTCTTCCTTTGGTTAAACAAATATCTTAAGTCATGTGTAAATGGAAAATTCAGAAATAAGTGAGAACACGCCTAGCTCAATTTCGAGCATCTTTATGTAGACTTTTAAATTCTATTTTCTTTTTTAGCGCAAGGCAGTAAAAAGGTGAGTACACTTTTAATATGAAATCAAATGTGTTCTATCCGAATAGTCCTATACAGTGGGACAGAGTTTTATGGTTTCCCTTGATAAAGTCATTGCTCCAATTCTAAATCCTAAATTTGGACATGTTAAATCCGTCAACATAGCATCTCGAATAAATCTCTGACGACCTCCCACCTACCTTCCTTCGCCCCCTTCAAAATCCTCCTACAAGTTCAAACCCATTAACCTCAGGTAAAGCCCAAAACTATGTTTATTTGAAAGATTATAGATACACCCACCATAAACAAACAGATCATGTTCACAGTCACAGTCATGACAGTGACGTAGCTACAGGGAGGCGAATGGCAGAAAGGGATATTGTTTAGATGTTGGTACTGGTCAAGCAGCAGAAAATAAGAGGATGAAGAAGAAGAAAAGGGTAAAGAGGAGCAAGAATTAAAAAGAATTGAAAGAAGAACATGAATCCGAGGAAGGAGGAGGAGAAGGAGGGGAGAAGCCGGTAGGAGAAGAAGAAGAAGGAAAAAAACATATAGGATGATGGAGGAAAAAATGAAGACGAGATGAGAGAAAGAGCGATATAGAGATCAATTTCTTGATAGCATGACCACAATAATGACCTTCAATCTAAGATCATGTGACTATACTTGAATGACTAAACTTGAGATTGACAGACCTGTTTACAGGACCCAATCATAAAGGGTTCCAAATATATTATTTGGACCAAATAAAAAAATCAGATACCCGGTACTTGACAATGACTATTGTGGGAGTTCAGCAAGAGAATATTAGTCATAAACTGATAATTCAATGTATTTATGACGATAAACGTACCACTGTCATCTTAATTCGGGCAACGAAGTGTTTTAAGATATATGATATAATACCCAGTGTAGCCTTATCAGCCTGCATCAAGGACAGGCGTGGGTAAAACTCCTTGTCCGAAGATGTAAGCACCAACATGACAAAGCAGAGATCGAACTCAGGTCCTCCCGTATGGAACACTAGAGCATTTATCACTATACCACAGTGCTCTCACTTACGTTTTTGTTTCTTAATATCTTATTTCGTAATACTTTCATGACAACATTATTTTGATAATAAAGTGTCGACAATTCAGGTTGCCAGCTTGCTTTGCTCGTTCGCAAAATTAGAAGACTGGGAAGTTGCTATTCATGTAAGAGATGTCAGCCTCCCTGAAAGAAAATTGGGACCGTACCCGTCATGTGAAAATAAAAGTGCAGTAGCCAGTATCGTATCGTTAAAATGTTTGAAACCCGCCAAAGTCCCAAATCCCTGTGATACGTATAAACATAGATTGCGACGAAGAACTTACGAGGCTTCAGCCTTGTAACCCGTTGATAGCGAAACATTTACAAACTGTACTGGGGGAGGGTCTTTTTTTATAGTAGTTGTTGTTGTTTGTAGTTTGTTTGTTTATTTGTTTTATTTGTTTTCCTTCTGATGCAAAGCAGAAACTGGAAACAAAATACTAGTACTGAAGAAGTGAACATGTCAAGTATAAAGTCGACGCTGATCCACTCGGTCATGATCCAACCAACTTAAAACGACGACAGAACCTGGAACTGAAAAAGTATTGATAAGTAAGTTGTATGAGCAGTAGTAGATGGATAACATGAGGTAATGCTATATAAATATTCGGTCACAAGCGGGCGTAATACGGAATCAGGATAACATGACAGAATGAGTGTCGTAGTGGCCTTGGCCGAACTGTGGGTGAGAAAATGAAAGACAACGGAATTTCTGAAATGTTAATAATATTTTCTTGAATAACAGAATATGTGCAGATGACGATTGGCTAGAAGGGCTGAGACTAAAAACCAAAGTGATGAAATGTAGAAGGATTTATTGAGTCAGAAATAGAGAGAGAGGGGGGGGGGGGGGGGGGGAGGTACTCAACATCATGTTGGTTTCAAAAGAAAGATTAAAGAAACAGTTTGAGCAAAATCCAATAAGAAATAAGAAAGTTATGAATTTTAAAATTGGTAATCAATCAAACATGACCTGGCAACTCCGTAACTTGCGAGATGCTGTGCCACATGCCCTGCACACAAAAAAAATAATCATACATTTTAATTTTTGTAAAGGAAATATTTAATCATATATACTACCTAAACGTAATGATTGCACATAATTATTATTTCACACAAAACATGTAGGAAACAATTGTATTCCTTCATCAACAATTAAGAAAATGAATATTTATAAAATTTTCCGAAATTAACTTTCTTAATTCTTGTCGGATTTTGCTCACACTTTCAGTGATCTGTTTCTTTTTTTTGGCTTTTTTTTGGCTTTTATTCAAATCAACTAAATTGTGGACTGCCCCTTTAATTACTGAGAATATTCGAAGAATTTAACAATCGTGGCCAAAAAAGCCCAGTCCCTCGGAAATATTCTGACGTAGCCATGGGGGGGGGGGGGGGGGGGGGGGAGTGGGCGGTCCCCCCAAAAAAGCCAACTAAAAAAAAAAAAAAAGCGAGAGCGAAAAGCGGGTGGTGGTGGGCTGGACAGGGGGAAGAGAGGGAAGGGGAAAACTCCCCCTCTCTGCACTCACCCCTGTTACATACAGTGCAGTATTGCGTCCAAATAATTGTAGTAAGGGCGTCGAACTAACTTTTCGCCTAAAAACGGTGCTACGAGCCGTTATTTTTCTCTCAAATTTGCTCAAATGTCAGAGCTTTCGCGCTTCGCGCGAGAGGGGGGAAATTCCCCCGCCTCCCTGGACCTACTCCCCTAGGGAGCATGATTCGCGTGCTCATCACCAATTTCAAGTTCAAGTTCAAGTTCAAGTTTAGTTGTCTTTCTTTCAACAAACATGTTACACACTTTTACAAGTTTAAAATGAAATGTCATACTGAGTATGAACAATGATCCATTATAAATATACATAAAATAAGATAAGGAAAGACGAGGAGACCTTGGGTAAAGCTTAGCTTGTAAAAGTCAGGTCCCTCAAAGCAAACCATATAGAAGATAATATATATCTAGCGCTTTGGGCCACTTTGGGAAAGGCGCGTTATAAATGCCAGGTATTATTATAAGATGAACAAACAAATGTTTAATAGAAGAAAATATACCTAACGAGCTAACATAACAAATAACAACTGTTTGTCATATAAGTGTTTGTATAAATTATTTTATAGACATGAAATAACTAAATCATTAAAAGGATGGGGAGAAGGGATTATATACAGAAAGTGGGGAGGGGATGAGATACATATAAAGAAAAGGATATTCAGGAAGCGACACAAAGAAAAGAAAAGAAAAGAAAAGAAAAGATATCAGGCTACAGGCCCCCTAAAATTAAATCCTGGCTACGCCGTTGCCTGTAACAACTATTGAACTATCCAACCCCAACATACAAACTCAAGCACTTACTTTTACACACAAGAAATAAAAATCTGAAAAAATGAGGAAATGCCATTGTGTTTAGTTAAAATATATGCGACTTCGTCTGGACGTTGTGTTTTGTTTTTCTTTTGGTTTAGGCTTACTGTTAATGGCTGGTGCTGTGTGTATGTATGATTGCCCGATAAACTTGGGAACTGAAAAAAAAAAAAATATGGTACTCCCGTGCCGGGAATCGAACCCGGGCCGCGTGGGTGAAAACCACGAATCCTAACCACTAGACCACACGGGATTGACCTGCAAGAGCGGGAAATTCTACTCACTATAAACATAGAAACATTTATAATGCTTACGTTGCAGTTTATATTTTTCAGATTTGTTGCCTGTTCAATACTATTTTAAGCATAAAATATTGTGTAAAATACAGAGGAAACATCCATTCTTTCGAATGTTTCCGCTAATTTTGCTTTCTATCTAAATCCGTAATAAAACTAATATTTTACTCCACACCCACGACATGAATGTCGAACCCATACCCGATACGCGTTGCACACATCACACAATGCACACTCGACTCGTACTCGTGTATATGTACGAGTGTATTGCGTGCATTGTGTACGTGTGTGCGATAATCAGAGAAGTGTAATAGAACTCGCATACACAAAGCGCCTGTCATTGTAATGGAACGCCGTGCGTATAATGTTAGTCTGCAAATACAGACATGAATCGGGTAGTTCACCACTTATTTGTATTTTGCAGACTAAAGCGCAGCAGACACAAATGTGGTATTATTTTATCGTTGATTTGAAGAGCTCTGCGAAACAAGGCTAGGCCTATACTTATAATAAAACAGAGCTTCAGATTGAACTGTGTATAACGGGAACAGTATTAGCAGGGAAGTGTTAGAGAGACTTCCCTGGTATTAGTATACCAAATTATTTGTACCCGGAATTACCGTATTTAGCTTTTGATTAGTCTGCAGACCCAGAGCTGTCGGAACTAGGGTTGGGTATTGGTATAGCAGAGAAGTCGGGGTGGACTGATAAGAAGATATGTGTTGAAGTTTCCTATGAAGTCGCTGTGGCATGGTTGAAAATGTCTATGGCAGTTGGAAGGTCTCCTGTCTCCAGGTACTGTGCCAGCATTTTGATACCTGGAATGAGAAAGACAAATGAAGTGGTTTATGGTAATTGTTATAGATATTGAGGGAGAATTTTATGTTGGTGGCCACTAGATGCACATGGCAGAGACATAATTTGTTTGTAGTTATTAATTGTTATTGCATAAAATTGAAGAAATAACACATGTTTACGCAATATATAGGACAGTCGACTCTTTATACAAGTATTTATTTCAGATGTAGGCCTACGGTAGGTGCAGGGTGCAAGTAAGGACACAGAATTTTGTTTAAAATGTGGAAGGCAAACAGAAAGATAGGGGTGATATTTGTTTAGGAAGTTGTGTATTAACTTGCATCATTGAATGTCTCTGATGTAATATCATGTAATGGTTATGCAATGTATTCCATGTGGTCAAAAGTGGAAAAGCGGTACGTATGCCAGAATTATGCAATAAGTAAAATGTACCAATGGAATTGAAATTGAGGATGTAAATTATGGGTGCACATGACGAAAGAATGTTGTAATGGACTTTGAGGTAGAGTGAAACTTGCTATGATGTAGTTAAAAAGTACCCATAGCTGTCGGAACTAGGGTTGGGTATTGGTATAGCAGAGAAGTCGATGGGTGGACTGATAAGAAGATGTATGTGTTGAAGTTTCCTATGAAGTCGCTGTGGCATGGTTGAAAATGTCCATGGCAGTTGGAAGGTCTCCTGTCTCCAGGTACTGTGCCAGCATTTTGATACCTGGAATGAGAAAGACAAATGAAGTGGTTTATGGTAATTGTTATAGATATTGAGGGGGAATTTTATGTTGGTGGCCACTAGGTGCACATGGCAGAGACATAATTTGTTTGTAGTTATTAATTGTTATTGCATAAAATTGAAAAAATAACACATGTTTACGCATTAGGACAGTCGACTCTTTATACAAGTATTTATTTCAGATGTAGGCCTACGGTAGGTGCAGGGTGCAAGTAAGGATTATGGCACGTATTGGCAGACGATGTGCCCTTTGACGGCGATATTTTCACGAATTTTGGCTTATAACTGGCTTATAAATCGCCAAAGACTTTAATATCCAAGGGCTTATAAATGGCTTATAAATCGCCAATGACGTCATCAAATCAGGCCACTTGACAAAAAACTGCTAAATTCTCCTATTTACCTGTTCGATGAATAGCGCCGCCTTCGGCGTTCCGGGAACTATGCGTCCAGAATGAGGGAATTTTTCCGTTTGGACAAAATGAGAATTGGAAGGATCGGGATGACCATGTTTTTGGTTGTTTGGAGGTGAGAGGACGCATTGCCTAAAGGAAATGCATCCTCTCACCTAGTGACTTCAAATTTGCAATTATTGGATATTTGCGAATATGTACATGAGCATTATAAGTGCTTACACAAGGTAAACGTCGCTACGTTTTTTTTCAGAAACGTAACCCTGTCGTTTTCTAGTTGAAAAAATGAAGGTGCCCCCACGTCTAGCCAGGATTGGCTTCGTGAATGTTAAAAAAAAAAAATGGCTATACGCCTTCTACATCACGAAGCCAGGCGTTCTTACCCAGCAATCTAACTGCGCACGGGTTAGCAGGACTGGAAAATGCCCTGAAATATCACTTTTCTGATAACTCCCGCGACCGATAGCTCCTTCACCACAGCGTATCCTCCTAGGAAAACGTTTAGAATTAGAATGTCTTTTTGATCGTACGTATTTTTACCAAAAAATCCAAAAAAGATCGTAAGAAATTTCCGAAAACTCACCAGTGTTTGTGTGTATCCATTGTCATGCCTTATCTGCATGACGAGAGGAGGCATGGATACACACAAACACTGGCGATTGCATGCATGTCGCGGCGTGCAATCAGAGATAACCATGTCATTAAATATCAAGTTATTACAAAAAGTGCATCTAAAAAACTTCAGAGGGCAATTTATATGCACCATAAATCATTTACTCATTGCAGGGATGTGTTTTTGTTGTCAGTTATTCATCTTTCAACCTGAAAATATTGATTTTTGTTTGTTCAAAAATTGGATTGGGGACCAAGAACCAGTGGGGCTCTTTTCTCAAAATCAAGAATGAGTGGGGCAAAAAAGTGCCAAATTCAAAACGAGTGGGGCAAGCCCGCTTGTAATCTCCACTAAAGAGAGCCCTGATGTTACTGCTGCTGAAGATTCTACTTCGCTTGCGTAAATGCGACACTGATTTGCTCGAAACAATGGCCTAGCTCTTTCCACTCGATATATTGTCATATCGTCGAAGTTGGACTGACGATTTTCAATGATTTCAAGGCCAATAATATCGCCCAACAATAATTAATAAGCAATCCAGATATTGACTTGACCTTTCAAACTAGAACTAGGCTATAGTCTAACTTAGACCCTATTTATATTTAATTTCATTTTTTTTTCAATTCTATGTATCCCGTGTTCAATCAATATAACTAAGGGCCTGCTAATCGTGTAATCTGTCACCACTCTTCCCGCGTGTGCGCTCGCATTGTGTACAAAGTCTATGGGAGTAGAATGCTGTCACCAGCAGTGACGAAATAAAGCAAAGGGCAGTGAATGGACCAGTGACAGATTTCACGATAATGCCAATATAAGAAATTATCAGTGTGACTAACAAATTTTTATTTCCGATGGGTTTCCCCAAATTCTTGGGGATGATAAATTGGATTTGTACACGAGCTAAAATAAATCCCCATGCAGGTCTAACGTTAAACTTTAAGTTAGCACACATCATGCACATGTCATGCATGTTGTGCGACGTTAGCCTGTGAGTTAGGCTGTAGTCTTAAGACTAACCTTGCATTAGTGTGAGTGGTTGCATGTTGTACTCTACTAGACTAGAAGTTAGAACAGAAGTCTAGATCTATGTGCGTGATATTAAAAATAACATAAAATAACTTCAATTTACTTACAAACACACGTAGTTACTTTGCAGATATTGGCTTGCCCAGATATTTTTGCTGACTGAAGTTAGAACCCTAATGAAAGCATTTTCGGCGTTCCGGGAACTATGCGTCGAGCGGGGCCTATATCACGAGTATGCCGATATTTGTTGTTGTTGTTGATTATGGCACGTATTGGCAGACGATGTGCCCTTTGACGGCGATATTTTTAACGAATTTTGGCTTATAACTGGCTTATAAATCGCCAAAGACTTTAATATCCAAGGGCTTATAAATTGCTTATAAATCGCCAATGACGTCATCAAATCAGGCCACTTGACAAAAAACTGCTAAATTCTCCTATTTACCTGCGAGTCATTTAATTTCAAGGAGGTCATATGTAATTAAACTGTTCAGTGTTGTATCCATGTATTTATTTAAAGAGAAAAAGGGTAAACGCGATCATAGAAAACTGGAGCTCTTTATTCGCAACAGAACTTTTCCTAATGAAAGCCTTTTCAGTGTTCCGATAGATCACAGTGTTCGATGAATAGCGCCGCCTTCGGCGTTCCGGGAACTATGCGTCCAGATTATATCTTGACAAGGCAAAGGGCAATCCAACATTAGCAAACAGCTGATTTGTGTGAATTAAACCAGAAAAAAAAAGAGAAATAGGATGGTGAAAGTTGGAAGAAATCAGACAAGAAAAAAAAAAGAAGAAGTTATGAATGTTTGAAAAGTGGGTTCACTACATCTATGCGAATTTCAAACTGACAATATGGTGAATTGATTGTGACGTAGGCTATTCACGGTTTTTGTCATACACAAAAATATCATTTAATTTTAGTTTTCTCCTGAGCGCTTATTCCCTCTGGGCAGTACCCAAAATATAGCGTAGCTATCTATTGTCATAGGTCCTCCAAAAAGAAAAAGATCCTACAAAGTTGTACATTTGGAAAAATCGACAATTTAGTCATTTTGTGTGTTGGAGCGAATGGGAAAGTTGACCGCCGCTACCTGACATCACCGATTCGCCAATTTGAAATTCCCATAAATACATAGTGATTACAACTTTCACAAAATCACAAATTTCTTATTGTTCGTCCGATTTTGTTCAAACTTTCATCAATGTGCTTCTCTGATTTTCACACAAATAAAAATTATTACAACGGTTTTAATTGCCCTTGAAGCCCACCCTGACTTCTCAAGTCTCTGGCTCAGGCTGTGTCAAATGAGCCTATATAATAGGGAGTTTTCGAATGTGTCAACGTGAACGCCGTCCTAGATCCTCCTAGCTTCAATGGACTGCTTTGTGTTATCTGCATACCTCGCTTTGTGCAAATCACCCGTCCACAGAAC
The DNA here is from genome assembly GCA_025617745.1 of Heliocidaris erythrogramma. Classification (NCBI taxonomy): domain Eukaryota; kingdom Metazoa; phylum Echinodermata; class Echinoidea; order Camarodonta; family Echinometridae; genus Heliocidaris; species Heliocidaris erythrogramma. The sequence continues at coordinate 51,660,197 of CM046856.1, read as the reverse complement.
TCCTAAAGACGAGTTCTGTGCTTCTCCCTCGTCCCCTAGTCAGATCGAGAACGCGTCCAACAATGGTATTGCCGTCGCGTAGTGGACCTCGCTTCACCTACTTTCTATGCAGTTAACAAAAAGCAGTCCATTGTAGCTGGGAGGATCTAGGACGGCGTTCACGTTGACACATTCGAAAACTCCCTTATGAAGTGCAGTAGACCAGTTTGTTTGTATTTCTACAATAATTCAGAGACGTTACAACTGCACAAGGGTTTTGTGGTTTCGTATTCCGTGTCTCTCACTCACCCCAATGATTTCGAATAATGAATACATACTTGACAAGCTTAAGAGTCATTTAACTTTATTCAGTCTACCCCTTGATGTTATATACCACACACACAAAGTCTGGTCCAAGAATAACTTGCTCTCAAGACAGGTACAAAAATCAGACAAATAGATTTTTTAAAAAGTTTGAAAAAAACTGAATCAGACAACTAAGAAAGGTACGATTTTCTTACCGCCTGAAAATATAAAATTACCAGACACTTTTGTATCTCAGTCATGAGGATGTGATTATGATTATAAATTTACACAATAGTTTTTAAATATAGTCTAAAATTTAAATTGAACTTCATGAAAGATTTGTGAAGGTACAAGCATGGAAATACATGTTTGATGGACATATTAAACCTTAAAGGTATTGTGCAGTAGTGGTAGCAAAACAGAAATTGGCATCCAACTGATTAAAAATAGTGTCATATTGTTCGGCTTGCATAAAAAAAGATACATGCGTAAGACCATCTGGTATTCCACTAATGTTTTTCGGTGACTTTCAGTAAAATTAACTGAAATGTTTACATAATTATCAACCATTACCTTCTGCGCTTCGCTAGGGCCATTAACGCCGACCGTTCCCCGCACAGCGGTGCACAGCGTTTCGTACACATGTCGCGTAAACGGAAATCCCATTGGTTTTACATGTTTGTGAATAAAGTACGACGCCCACGTACAAAACTCGATGTTTATTTCTTTAATATTTTAGCCATTTTTGGACCAATTTTTCTCAAACAAAACGTCACCTATGTTTGAAATTAATCACTTTACATCAGTTCATGTAGTAATTTTCATTCCAGATGCCACTAGATAAATCTCCAAAGCGCCTTCTTTCCCACTACTGCAACACTACCTTTAAAAAAGGCACGAAGAAATCAGTTTCAAGAGACAAAGGGGGAAATTTATGTTATCAAAATACACAAAGCAATTGATAAATAGCAAGGGTATGACTTCACAAACTCATAACCAAATTGGCAATACATGTATTTCTAATGATTTTCATAGTTTTCCATAGTTTATCGAGCCATTAAAAAAACATCATAAATCCCTCCTAGTTGTCCGACATTGTAATTGTCTACCTTTTTTCTGCTTCTGCAGAAAATAAGTTATTTATCTAGGAACAGAGTTTCCCTTTAAAACAAGTGATATATAATACAGTATTTAAAGATAGGTACTATAAGAATGTCCCGACCGGTCGACATATGATGTAGATTTTTTTAAAACTTAGTTTATTACACACTAATAAAATAACGTTCAAAATTGAATCCCAAACGGTACGATAGAAATATTCCCGAACGGCTATTTATGGCAAAAGAACAAAACAGTACGTGCCTTATATGATTCTGAGTAAAGATAGCCTACGAAAAGATCAGTAATAATTCAAATACTAATCTTGACTTAATGGCCCGAATTCACAAAGGAGGTTTAAACCTAAACCATGGTTTAAACCTCCGTAAGAGTACTGAAATAAACGTAAATAAGCGCGCACTGCACATGCGCGCGCTCAAAGAAAATATATGATTGGCTCGGATTCCTTGCGCACTTACGCTTAAAACCACCAGGTGGGGGTTTAAACCATGGTTTAAACCAAACCTTCTTTGTGAATTCTGGCCAATACGTTTATCATTTATAATAAGAATTATGAACAGTATGTTCATCTATTGCTATTTATGAATTTCAATGAGAAAATCTCTTCAATCATATGGAAAATCATGCTATCGGATAAAATTATTTAAATCGTGCTCTGCAGTGCGTCTCGAAAAAAGCTAGCAGATGGAAAAAATCTTCCCAAATAATGTTTAAAAATATTTCAATGAAATTGTTATTGTTATCTGTTGTTAGCGTATGGTCTTTTCTTTCAAATGACACCAAAATGTCTGGCGATATTCAAATCTCCAGTGAGCAAAAGCCACTTTTGTGAAAGGGTGCGAAATCCAGAGTTAACAAAAATTTTCATTGGTTCTGGCTGGTATAAAGTTGAGAGTCGTGAAAAGGCTTAGAAATTTCAATATTCTGATCAATAAAAGACACCTTTTAAAAGAACAGGGTTTGTGATTTGTATACACTTCATATCCCATCAACATTTTATGCTTGAGGTATCTAGTCTTTCACTATTGAGACGACTACGGCGAACATGGGGCCGCGACGAAAATATCACCCCACTCGCTAGCTGTATATATAGCGTTAACACCAGCTATTTATATGTACCTGGCGTTGCGACTATATCCGTCTTGGTGGCGTCGTGCCACGTCGTGACAAATCGAGGGTCCATCGAAACTTCATCGCCAACGTCGTGCACCAATAGAGCGAACCGTCGAAAGTCCATCGCAGCTGGGGGCGATTCCCCAAACACGTCGCCATGGGCATCGCGAGTACGGAAACCCGCATAAAACATAATACTTTCACGGCCACTGCCCGCCCAGACACGTGTGGCGATGTGCGCAGCCATCTCTCTATTCATCGCAGGCGCATCTGCATCCGAAAAAAATGCGTCGCCGCCGGAATCAAGATGCCCACAGTGATTTGTCAAAAAACCACCAGGATCACGGCGATTTTCATATCTCTGACATATTTTCGTCGCGGCCCCATGTTCGCCGTAGTCGTCTCAATAGTGAAAGCATTAGCAATGAACTGCTTTATTGAGCAGGTTGAGTGTTTTGAAATATTACTTTTTGGTGAGTTTTTAAAATTGAAATTAAAATTTGATGGGATATATCAGGACATGCAGAGAACAAAGTCTTTTCTTGCATAAATGACTTTTAATGATTAGAATATGACATTTCTAAGCCCATTCGTGATTTTGCACCCTTTCACTAAAGTAACTTTTGCTTCATCAAGGTTAGCGCAAAATATTGTTCAGTGTTTTAGTGTCATTTGATAGAAGAGACCCTAAGTTATCCACAAGTATGAAAATTCACTGAAAATATTTTGAAATGTTTGTTTGCGGAGACTTTTTCCAGCTGTCAACTTTTGGTTCTCAACTTTTTTTGATACCAGCGAGACCAAATACCAATTCTTGTCAAGTCTGAAAAATGCACCCTGCACATAAAGTGGCATTTGCTCTCTCAATCAAAACATGTTGCCAGATGTTTTTTGTGCCATGTCATAGGAGAGACCCTAAGCAATTCAATAATGAGTGTACGTGTGCCAACTCGCATAAAATGTTATTTCTAACCCATATACATGTATTATATTTCGTTTATGCCATGAATGTAACAATTTTGCTATGAATATAACTTTATTATCTGATATTAATGATTAATGACTGATTAATGAATACTCAATTTCTGATTGTTTTCTGAATGATGAATAATATATTTCTGATAAATGAGGAACACACGATGACCTTGGTGGAAATACAAGTAATTAGTGATTTTCAGATGCTAAATTTGGAGTTGTTTCCTTCCCCGTATTATATGCACGGTATATAAGCTGCGTTATAACAAGTGACACCATTTGATAACGACTAGATAGGCGGTATTCATATCAAAATAGAATAAATGGAATTCATAGCAAAACCAACCATATACAGGCTTCAGCAATTAAAATAGAAACAATGGAATTCACATTATCAAAACATTTTAGTGTAATTAACATAAGCTACACAGTTAAAATAGAAACAATGGAATTCACATGATAAAACAATTCTGAGTAATTATACAATTATACGCGAACATGTTATGGAGACTGAGCGATATAAAGGAGCATTTTTTTTAAAGTAAACAGTTAAACCTCAAGTTAATATATTATTATTTCGAACTAATACACTAATGACTACATAAGTTTCTGCGTAGATAAGAGTGGAAACTTCTGTTTATATACCACGACTTTAACAATTATACCATGAACCTAACATAATTTATTTCTAATTAATGAAGAAGGCATAATGACCACTCGCAATATCTTAAACACAGTTATGTGTATGAGTGAATGTCGATCTGTTACGGCACGTATAATACATTTTTTAAAAATCTTTCACACATTACACTCCAACTTGACTACCAGATTTTATTAATGCCGATCTCAATACCCCTCTCCTTATGTGATTGATGTAATTATTACTTTCATTACTGCTTTTTGTTATATTGGTATGCACTGCTAAGTATATTTGTATAGAAACTGAGCAATATACTGTAGATTTACAATTATCATTTTATTATTTTTTTTTCATCTTCCAATCACCCAATAGTTGTTTTATCTAACATTAGGGTCTTTTCGATTGTGCGGACGAGCACGCCGTTCTCGTTTTCTAACGGTGCCAAACGCTTGCTGTCTACTCGTCCCGTCCGCGTATTTTTTCTTCTGTCAAGACTTGCGCCATTTATGTAGGGCTCTGGTCAAGAGGCCCCGTTTGAGAACTTTTAGAGAGACTACTTTAAGACTTGCATTTTCCCAAAGTTTCACTCTATTTTTATTTCAGCAAAAGAATTTTGTCAATACTGAATATCAAATCTAATCCTGACGAGACTCGAACTCGAGTCACCTACATGACAAGTGCATCATTTATCCAAATGCGCCTCACAAGCAACTGCAAGTCAGGTTCGCTCGTTTTATTATATCCCTACTTTTTTTTATGAATATTCATGCAAATTAGTCTTGACGGAATAAACCGTATTGTCACTTCAATTTGGCGCTTAAATACTGCCCTCTCTCATCGGTAACAGGCGGCTAGACCGTAAGTCCTG